>CM028377.1:49386978-49518659 GCA_013146195.2 Codonopsis lanceolata
TTGGTTCTCGCCAAGGCTTTGAGCGGGCAAGGCCCCTATCGCCTGGGCGAAGCCTGTAAGATTGCTTGCCGCGTGGCCCAACTCGAACGGCGACTAGCAACCGGCATGGCCTTTCTCCGATGTGGGGACATCGACCTGCTTGTTAGTATATCAACTAGGTGTAGAGATATACGACTAACATGTTGCTCTGGCCACTATAGGAACCCGAGGTAGTTAGCCGCTATTCAAGGGCCCCTACCGGGCGGCATCCAAGTACGTGAACCGGCATGGCCCCCTCTCTCACTCGGGAGAATTAGTTCACTAATACTCTGCATGAGGAAGGTTGACCTGTGGTTCTATCTCGCCGCCAAAGCGAGCATTTTGTCAAGCAATCCGAAAGCAATTTGTATAAACAAATTAACAATTTGATGGACAAATATGAAAGAACTTGCCTGCTAGTGCATTAGGCCGTCCGAATAGTTGTAAAGATATCTGGCTTTTCCGCTGGCGGCAGCCCCCCGCTTCCGATCGTAAGTGTTTACCTTGAGGTCGGGAAGTAATTATGCTCGTTGTAGTTTCCTTCCGAGAAGTCCGGGTTGGCACCAAGAAGTGTGCCTAAGGCGCCAAAAGCCGAATCAACTCTAACGAGGAGGTGTCATGGTTCTCGCAGCTACCAAGGCTTAGTTGACTTGGTTTGAGTACCGAAAGTTTAGTGCATTATTTAAGCAAACATAGTCCCCTTTTAAATAAAATTGGGGTATGTATTATGCATTTAATCTTAGGATGATAAGATGTTGTATATGCTAGTGATTTATGTAAATGACAATACATAAATGTTGTTATTATCATGATTGAGGAAAATAACATCAATAGCGTGACATGCAATCCAATCATGATTCAGATAGATAATTCACGCGAATTTAGGTGTAGCGGTGAATAAAATAGTTTCATTATCATTTGTCATGCTTGGGCAAATAAATAATAAATTATAGAGTTCAATTAACTCAATTGATATGTCAAATTTGATAAGTAAGTGAGTATGCACTTTCTTTTCATGCGCCGGGATTAGTAAAATCATAAGGCGATAAAGGTGGTGTCATACATATGGTCGCAGATGCAAAATATTTTTAATTGCATGCATTGATGTAGTATAGTGTGACATGCATCAACATGGTGGACAATTTAATGTAAACATGACATAGTTATGAGCATCAATGTATTATAATTACTCTGATTTATGTCGCATAATAATTGTCACATTTGAATTTCATGCATTATTCACCAATTAATAATAATTTTAATCGGTACATCATGTCAAGTCGGCATGTCATTTGTATTAATCGCATGGCAATTTATTTGATTATAGCTATCTTGTGTAGCGTCGCGTTATAATCGTCAATTATTAATTTATCGTAATTAATAATTGCAAAGAAAATTAATTACATGCATATTCATGTAAGTTATAGTGTCTCATGTTAATTTGGAGCAATAAATTAATCATGCGAAGTATTTATAAATTTTAATTCATGCTCTCGTTAACTAATTATTTGTCAAAAATAACAAATCGAGGTCATATATGCAAATTCGCAAATATGAAGGGTAGAAATGGAAAGAATCCACCTGAATAGTATGGAACCGGTTCAGATGCCAGAACCGGTCCGATGAAGGTGAACCGGTCTTGAACCTTTCTTTGGGAACAGGCTTGCTTCGCTTGAACCACCAAACAATTACTTAGCCATTTATCGACCGAATGTAACGGCGTAACTGAAATTGAGGGGCCGAGTGAAAGATGATGAAACCAACAGCTTGGAGCCACCGTGGAGAATGACGCATCCGAAGCAAAATAGTCCGGAGGATGACGTCATGGATGACGCCAAGGCAATGCGATTAGCCAACGACGTCAAGACAAGACCGTAGCGTGAGAACGCGAGAAAACGGCGTCCAACCAACCAGAGGCTTCGTGGCGCGTGTAGGCGCCAAGCATCGCCCGATGACCTCGATTTTTGGGTCTCGAACTCGCCTTGTAGAGACGCTGGTACCGGGTTGTGATTAAATCCCGTAAAGTTCGGGAATGGTGCGATCTAACAGCCGGAGATCCGGGCTACGTTGCCAGTTTAAACTACCGCCGCTTTCGGGCTCTGTGGCGCCGGGAGCCGCCACAGCCCGGCGACGATGATATTCATGGCGTGGACTCTTCCTTTTCAAGGCGAACCGGGGTGTCCTCTCTGCTTGTTGTTCCGATTCGTTTCGCTTGATTATCTTGTATGTACAGCAGTGTCGTTGATGCTGTTAATGGTGTTCCTAAGATCCCATGAACGAACTCCGCCGTGTTGGAGTTCGCCGCTAGAGTCGATTTCCAAGAATGGAACCAAACCGATGTAGCAAAAAT
This sequence comes from Codonopsis lanceolata, assembly GCA_013146195.2. Lineage (NCBI taxonomy): Eukaryota > Viridiplantae > Streptophyta > Magnoliopsida > Asterales > Campanulaceae > Codonopsis > Codonopsis lanceolata. The sequence goes on from CM028377.1 coordinate 49,389,347, forward strand.
ATCGGTCCATATACCGGTGCCGAAAGTCATCGAAACTGCGAGTGTTCGTTGACCGAATTGATGATGAATTCGCCGCCTTGGTAATGGAATCGCCGTTGGCCTGATATCCGTTTGCCGTATGTAGGTGTGCAAAATGAAAACGCACCGTGAGTGGTGGGGATGTCCCCCAAAACCCTCCGGCAGTGTGAGAATCGACAAGATCAACAATATAGGAGGACGCGAGCCCCCTGTGTGTGGAGTGAGAACTCGTGAAAGAAGAGAAGCGAGGAAGTCCGCCTCTACTATGAGATAGTAGGTTTATTTATACCGAGAGGCTAGGGTTTACTTGTCATGCATGGGCCAGGCCCATGGTGTTTAGTAGTCCTGTAATGAATAGTGGGCTGGTGCAGTGGAAAGCCTCCTCGCCTACGCGAGGCCCAAAAGCCCTTTTAGGCAAATGAAATTTAGGCACTTCAATATATATAAACACGCAAGCACAACCACCTTCTCATTTGAGCTACGTCCCCTAATTGCTCTTATATTGTTACAAAAAAATATACATTATACTAATGCAAGGGATTGAACCAAGGCTTTTGTTACAATCTCACAAGCACTTATCACTTTAGCTACATTCACTATCTAACTATATATTGTTTCAAAAAAAATTATCATAAAAAATATTAATAAGCAAAAAAAAATATTTTGAGCGGGGTCCATGTACACCGTATTGGTATACATGGATCCGCCACTATCGAAAATGAATTCATTTTGACATTAATATTGTTAGTTTTTTAAGTTGACGTCGCTTCATTTTCGTTGTGTGTTTTGATTTATCGAGAGTGTTGTAAGTCCAGTTAGCAACAAAATAGGCTAGAGGAGGGTGAATAGTCTTTTAAAAAATTTAGGGCTTGTTTTGAAAACTTTTAAAAGTTGCAGCGAAAATGGTAAGTTATCAACAGATAGAAATAACGTCTATCAATAAACAAAATACTCTATGTCAATTGGCTGACACATGTTTAAGTAATAAAGGTTTTTAGGAAGATCACAAGTATAAAGAATGAACTGAAAGACAATATATAAAACAATTAAGTAAATGACTCAAGAATGTAACTAGCTGACAATTAAGTAGATAGATGTTGCTTAAGTGTTAGAAAAATTTTATATGACAGAGTATTGAGGAGTGGTTCACAGTGTAAACTGCTACGTCCACTACCAAGTTGGACAAACTTGGATATTTGAAATTCTAAGTGATCCCTACAAATCTGTGTACAACAAAAAATCAGTATTTGAGAAGTATGATTGAGAAACAATCATACTCGTGTAACAATCAAGTATTTCTTAAAGATTTGAAAAAAGTAAGGAATTGAATACAGTGATTGTCTAAACAATGAACTATAAAAGAAAAATAAATAAAAGACTTTCTAATAAGTGTTTGAGGACTGAAACATATCAAGAAAAGAATTGTTTGAAAGAATATTTTGAGTTTCCAATCATGGGTTGAAACAAATCAAAGGGAGAATATCGTGTGAGTAATGAATGTTAGCTTCAACCACTTTTTCAATCCTTGCTTCAAATGATTATATAGATATATCTTCAATTTAGAGCCGTTGGAGAGCAATGTTGAATTTTGAATCTTTAAAAAATAATGGTTAGATCTTTTTATTTAAAGCACATAGATTTTGTATAAAGGAATTAGATGTAGACAATATGTCATATCATGATATAATAAAGAGAGTGGTTGACTAGTTGATATATTAAAATGTAAAGCATTTAAGGTGATAACAAAAAGTCTTCTATGAATAGTTCAATACTTGAAATGATGATAGTCAATAATAATTAATTATATGAGCGTGATTGAAAGTGTGCTTTTAATATTGATAAATGAATCGTGTTTTATTTTCACGGTATTCAATAAAATATGTCAAATGGAGGATGATGGGAAAAAGGGAACAAACTATGGTTACACATGTTAATACTAGCCGGAGGCAACAATGCATTCAAAATGCATAAAGTTGTTTTGAGTCTTTATTAAATTAGCTTGAAGAAGACTCCAAAATCATGTGCTTGCTTCTTTTTTTATCTCATGCCCCCCTTAGGAGGAAAAAAAAATTTAAAATTAAAAAAAAATGTGCTTGCTTTTTGGAAACATGTGCAACCACTAACTAAAAGTATGAACTACAAAAGACAATGTCAGACAATATGAGAAAAATGTAAGTTTACTTTATAAAATAAAGAAAGAAAGAAAGAAAAAACTTTCTTTAAGTGATACGTGTAAAGTTGATCTTGAATTCAAGGTTTAAGTCATTTTTTCCACTTTTACTTTAAAGTAAAAGTCCTGACTTCAGTTGATTGCTTAAGAAAACTTAAGACAAACCAACTAACCAAAACAAGCATCAACTTCTTCAATTTGCTACAAGAACTCCGTCAACAACAAGAATATCAAGCGACTCCAAGAACTTGTTGAACATTAGCGGTACAGAACAATCACCGCTTGCGCCTTCCTACAACTGACCAAAGCAATCATTCCAACAAAGGTAACATCATCTGCTTTATTTTGCTAACGCAAACATCAGCAACTTCTCATCTACCACAATTATTGAAAAGTCTAAATAAAGTTATCTTCTAGTGTGTAACACGTAGTCTACTAACAAATAAGTTTATAGGTAATCTTTTAAGATTTAAGTAACGGTTACAAATAAATCCAGTAGAAAAGGAAATATACAAAAAATTGTTTTAAATAATTAATCAGGTTAATATTCCCAACAAGTGTAGCACACACGCGGAAGGTGTGTGATGACGTGTTCGTGAAAGGAGGTCGGCTTATGATTGGGTCGAGCAAATGAAATTTAGATCGGTCCGGGACTTAGCAATTTTGTATCAACATTCGTTAAAATTCTATTTTAATTGAAATTATAAATATATGATTAAACAATAATAATTTAATTATATATATAATAAGCAGCATGAAAAGTATGCCATGTTAAAATTTCTTTTTACATTTAACTTTTTTTTCTTGCAATGTTTAATTTTATTTATTTTTATTAACATTTCATATAGGCATTCTTCCAAAGTAAAATCTCCGAATGATTGCGAGTCGGTTTACTTTCCAAAGTTTTTAATCGCTTCAATCTCATGTTTTTTTTTCAAACAGGAAAAAGACACTTTTGGAGGTAAAAAGACTACGATACCCTTAATGAGCAGCATGTTACGAAAATGAATTGCGGTGCATTGACTATTGAACCGCAATGTATTAATTAGTTTTGCACCGCGATTCATCAGTTTAATTACCTAGTCTATTTTTGCACCACAATACATCAATGTTTGAACTGTGATTCATCAGTTTAATTGTCTAGTCTATTTTTACATCGCGATACATCAGTGTTTGCAACGCGATACATTAATCCAATATTTTTGCACCGCGATACAAAATTATAAAGAACGTCCTCCACCTTTTTCTTCTATCTCCTCCGTCATAAGCCATCTTTTTCCTCCTTGGCTCCTCCTCTACTTTCGTCTTTACTGAAAAATCACAACCCAACACGGATTTATTAATTTTTTTTATTTCATAAGTCAGAAAATTTGTTTACCTTTCAAGGGACAATGGTGATTTTCGAATCCAATGTGTTTGCCAGAGCTGTTGAAAAAAAAAAAACAAGGTACTGGAGGGGTTAGAAACTTGGAAAATGGACCGACCAGAATTTACCCCTAAAATCTCGGCTTAAATTTTTATTTTGAAAATTGACATCTATTAATAACTTGAACTTACCTCATTAAATTTTGAGCACCAACTACCGTTAAGAATCTTTCTACCTATTTATAAAATTTTAGAGGAGGTGATTGAAATTAATTTTATTAAGAATTGAACGACAGTTAAAGATAATGACGAAATTGTAACATTTTCACTACAATTACAATTTTCTTCATAAGATAGTATAGTTGCATATTTTAAAGAATGTTTAAAGTAAAATGACAAAATTGATCATTTTTTTTCTAAAAGGGCATTATATATTGACAAACCCAACAATAATTCATTGTACACAAATGGTCTTTGTACTTATTAAGTAAAATGACAATTTTACACTTGACCATATCATGTGTGAGGGCTTAACGGCTAAAAATTGACAGAAATGAATAGAATAACCATTTGTGTTTATTTTGATCAATACAAAGAAATATTTTTTTCAAATTTCTGTACAGAGACTAATCCCAAACAAATCAGAAAGTACAAGAACCATTTTTGTTTATTACTGAAAGGAAAAAGAGCCCTGATATTACGAGATTGAGTTCGTGATAATAATATAAGCTCTGATATAAATACCGTTTGATCAAATTTTGGTCTAATTTCTATACATTAACATGAGTAAGTGTAAAATGACGTGGATGATAGATGTCAGCACCTTGAAAGTGTAATACAGTAAATTCTAATTCTTGAAAATTGAAACTCATAACACTGGCAATAACCCATGCTTTGTACTTAGGGGGAAAGTGCCCTGTTGGAGTAATTTTTTAAAATTTTTACATTACAAAACACACCGTTTTATTTTATTTTTAAGTTATTGTCAACATTTGTGACACCCTGAAATTTATAAATGGATCTCCCATTGCCGACAATCTTCCTTATCGGTACGTTTTACATTCTCTCTCATTCCTTTATTTTTCTTTCCTTTCTTCTTCATTCTTCCTATCAAACAAAAAAAAACAATTTTCTAATCTCTCGAGAGAATTAAACATATGGAACTCACACGCATATTGGATAAGGATGGATTTGGGGAGTGAGATAGAGAGAGAAACACACAAGCCTTGGAGCATGTACAATAGTGTATTCTGGAGGGAGCTTGTAAGGAGTATGTGATACAATGGGGTTCTTGGGGAGATCTTATTTGAGAAAAAGAGAGCTTGGGAGCTTGTTTAGCTCCTAAAGCTTAACAAAAAGCAATGGAAAAAAACAGTACCGTTTCCACCAAAAAGAGAGCAAAACTCCATCGTTCCCGGCTCAAAAAAATTTGAAAAACGTGAAAGCCTGCAAGCCTCCTGTAAACCTAGAAAATATATCTCATACCTATAGAGACCTAGTTTTACACGTGTCAAATTTTGCATGAGGAGGCTAATTATTTCTCCCTTCTCTATTTCCGGACATTTCGAGTAAATTTTGACCCAAAAGAATAAAAAATAATAATTTGAAAATAAAGTATAAATTTCCTCTTTAAATAGAAACTTTGTTTACTTCATTTGGATACCGGAATCATTTTCTAAGAATTTTTCAAGCTTTCCTCCATTTTCCCTCTATTCTCTCTCTTTATTTTATTTTTATTTTCTTAAGAAAGTTGGGCAGGACCTGCGGGGATTTTATTAATAGGATATAAAAGTACAAACTTAAGGGAGACAACCTGACCCGATTTAGGGGGGTGGGGCAAATGAGCCTGACCTCGAAAGGAAATACAAGCAACATCAAAACAAAACCTAGGAAATCTGAACTCGAGGAAGACCTATAATTAGAACATTTTATTAAGTTGTTTAAAACAACTTAATTATCCATTGGTATACTATGTACAACATCATATTCTTCTTCCATTGATCCAGTAGCCATCGATTGGTTTTTCTTTTTTCAAAACTAATTTTGGAGTTAATTAAGTCATTTAATAACTTAATTATCAAATATCAAATTAAAACTGTGTGAACAAAAATATTTATTAATATAAATAAGATATAAAGATATTAAAGTAATATAGATAAAGATGGTGGGGTATATAAAGTTGGGTGATAATCGGGCCAGTACCATGCGGTGAAATTATAGCCGCTAAAGTTCATCATTATTTTTAAAAACCACCACAGTGCACTTTTTGGGGGGAAACGACGAAAATAACCTTAACGGCGAAAGGCGCCGCACACAAAGCCACTATCTCAATTTGTATGTCTGAAACAAATATTGGGCATCGCTCAAAAAATTTTGGGGGTCGATAAAAAAATTTGGGCGTCGGTTAAAAAATTTGCGCACCTTTCAAAAATTTTAGGGCGTCGATCAAAATGATATTTTTAGTACTGATAAATTTTTTTGGGCATCGCTCAAAATTTTTTTTGGGTCGTTCATCAATTTTGGGCATCGATCACTCAAAAAGGCCTATGGGAGCCGCTCCACATACAGCCGCTCCTTCCTCCCATGGTGCCCCTATTTGGTTTACAAATTGAACACTCTGCATTTTATCCCATCTCTTATTGAACAACTATTCTAAGAATATCAATGATGTAAAGTACAATAATTACATCCTATATTTACTTATACAAAATTTTGGAAATGTAAAGTTATTTAACCTTATATTTGTACCTCTATGAAAGCGACAAGTTAACCATACATGTTCGACACATGCCAATATATTTCAGTTATTGAACTGCTTTGGCCTCATGTTCGACGCTCACATCAAACCTCTGACGCCCACATCGCAACCATCGACGCCTAAATCGTCAACTCTGATGCTTGAATCGCAAATGGGTTTATTGTTCGATGCCCACATCACAACCACCGACGCCTAAATCGCCAACTCCGATGCTTGAATCACAACTGGTGATAGATGTGTTTTATACGCATCTATTGTGTGTATATTACTACTTAAATTATGCTTTTCTAGAGTTTCCAATGCTATTGATATGTGTTTTAGTGTTTTATGAGTTTCAAGCTAAAAATGAGGAAAATAATGAATTTCTGGCTATTTTGCAAAGTTATGAAGTTTTCAGGGCCTTGATTGCAAATCTGTCGAAGAAGAAGGCTCAAAATGAAGTTCAGGAGGCTGAGCGCTCGCTTAGCAGGAGGCTAAGCACTCGCTCAGCAAGAGGCTAAGCGAGGGCGCAAATGCCAGTAGCCCGTATCTGAAGAATAAGGCCTGAGCGATCACTCAGCATAAGGGTTGAGTGACCGCTCAACCCCGATTTTCATTCTTGGGTAGTTTTGTCCTTTCTCATAAAACCCTAGCTAGTATAAATAAAAATCTAACTCTACAGCTTTGGAGATCCGTTTTTAGGTTAATTTAGGCTGCTCTTGAGCACTCTCAAAAGATAGAAACACTTTGTAATTTATTTTTCTTTCAATTGTTGAAGATTGAAGATGCTCAAATTCATTCATATGTTGTATTCATCGTATATGATGAACTAACTTTTCTACCCTAGGTATTGGAGGTAACTTTGTATCAACTTTTATATGTTAATATAATTTCATTCTATCAAATTACTGTTTATCATATTAGATTATAATTGGTTTACATTGAAATTATCGCATAATGGCTGCGTTAATGAATGTGTAGGCTATTGGGTATGATGAATTGCACGACCATATGCATAAGTCATACACTGGTCAACCTAATTGGTAAATAGGTCTCTCTGATTCCCGACCGTAGGCTAAGGAGTTGATCTAGGTTCGTATTGTGTGGTGGAATGCAATAGGGTTCGTTCCTCCATGCTTTAATTCCTAAGGAACTTAATGGACTCTTAATTATTGTGTGGATGGACCAAGAAAGCACAGTCAAACCGGAGTACTAAGGGTTGCAATCCTCGACCAGTAAGTCTCAATCATTTACCTAGCGATAGGACCCATAATTGATAGATTCATTTAGATCAATACACATAAAAGGAGATACATGTGAATTCCAATACCTAGACCATTCTCATCCATAAAATTTTCATTTAATTCAATCTTCTGCAAGTAGTTAATTTAGAGTTATTTTATTAATTTAGACTTTAAATTCATTCCAAAGCAAAAAACCACTCTTTTATTTAATTGTAATTATTGTAATTAGTTTAGATTAAATCTTTTTAATTCATTCTCCCTGAGGTTCGACCCTTGCTACCATTTTTCTATTCTACAATAGTCTTGTGCACTTGCAAGGTAAATTTTAAACACATCAACTGGGTTTGTTGGGTCTGTCGTCTTCTTCAACCACTTTTGGAATTATTTTGTACCGACACTGAACTTTATACATTTGTGTAGTTAGGATCCTTCGTATGATCTCAAGTGACAGTAGAAGTTTAGAGATTATATCAGATGAAATACCTATTTAAAACACTCGCCCAACAACAACTAGAATGATGGACAGGAATGAGAAGGCTGAAAGGCCAGTAGTTGCTCATAATCCAATTCATGATCTTGTTTCTCTGTTTGATAATGATCTTGGCCATCGAAACAAGGATGAAAACTAGACAATATAAATAATACTTGCACCGTAGACCACCCAACAATAGTTTTAAGTTCTCTGCCAAATAAATAATTTCTGCCCTCTGGAAGGAAGATGAAGGAGACAGAGAAGTGGAAGACATGTATTATTGGAATTTTTTTTATAAAAGTGGACTTTAGTGGTTGATAAAAACATAAGGGAGTGGAGTGGTTACAATTTCACGAAAGGGGACCGGCCCACAATTATTCCTATAAAGTTATTGGAGTTTGTGCCACGATTTGAAGAATTTTTTTGTTTGAGTAGCTAATAGGTAGCTTAAGGGTATTTTTGTCAAAATTTTTTTGGGTAAGCTCCCAATAAGAACCTTGCCATTGTTCTTGATCTTAGGATTTAGAAATTCTTGACACTTTCTCTCACTACAGTACCACTTTCTTGTATGGGTTTTTGTAGGGTTTTTGTTTTGGGATTTGATGTCTCATACCCATGTGGGAATTTTCTCAATTTCTCAGTTGTGGGTTTTGCTGCAATTGAAGGATGAGAAGGGGAAACCAAAAAAAGAGAGAGAAAGACGTTGAAATGGTGATGATGAACCAAGGGGCAAGGATGGTGGTAACGATGGAGGATGAAGGGAAGCAGTCGTGGAGGATGAAGCAAAAGGAAACAATGGGTGGCAGAGCACAAGCCAAAAATCATTATATTTTGGTGGAGTATAAGACCATCTCCAATAGTTTGGTTGAAAAATTGCACCAAATTTCTAAACTGGTGTAATTTCGGCACCAAATTTCTTCAACCATTTTCGATAGTTATATTTGAAAGTTTACTTTAAAAGGAATATTCGAAGTATATTCTTTATTATTCTATTTAAAATATATATGTTTTATTTCATTTAGTTTGCATTAATGTATTTTAGCAAAACAAATATATTATTTATTAAATTTATATTATATTATATTAAATACTATACATTAATTAAAAGTAATAATTAAATGCAAGAATTTAATTCAGAATAAAATACAATCATTTAAAGAATTTAAATAAACAACAAAATAGACATATTGCATAATTTGTATTAGTATTAATATTATTAAAATGTATGTTGTGTGAGTTTAATTTAATGTAATTTAATTTTCATTTTTTATTAATGTCTAATATTTATGAACTTTATTATAAGTAATTTTAATATTATATATAACTAATAACTAACAATATAAATAAAAATAATTGAATTAATTTTTTAGTATTTAAACTAAAACATCAAAATAGTATTTAAACAAAACAACAAAACTAACAATAATAATAATTAAAATACAAAAGAATTAATTACACAAACAAAAAAAAAGAAAAGAAAAGAGGAGTGGAGAGTGAAGACGAAGATGACAATAGTGGCATTCCAAATTTGAAGTTTCATCCGGTCATCTTCAAATTGAAGCACCATTTGAAGCTGACAATGAAGGAGCGAACAATGGTTTTTCACTTCAAATTGTCATAAGAAATGAAAATGACAATGTAAATAATATTAAAATTACTTATAATGGAGATGTCATAAGAAATGAAAATCTAATGAGAATATATAGTAGATGTAGATTTTCTTCATCATGAAACAAGTAGGTGGGAAGCAGTTAATTAATTATGAAAATACAATGAAAATACTCTTTTGACTTTTTCTAAGTAATGATTATGACATTTCAAATCATTACATCGAGATTTGTGTTAAAATCATGAAAGCGCACTAGTATTATTACTACAAGCCTTGTACTTTGTTCGGGCAAAGAGTCAATTATATTATTTTAAAATGTTTTTCTTAAGAGAGCCAACTTTCAAAAATGTATATCTACGGTCTCCATAACATTAGATATTAATTAGTTTTTCTAACCCGTGCGTTAAACGCACATCAACTAAATTATACATAAAAAAATAAGAAGGATCGGTTTATTAACAATTACACATAAATATATCACTAATCATTATAGATTCTAAACAATTTTCTTATACACAACATTAATTGTCTTATTAGGTAGTTTTTTATCTTCACCGTATATTAATATCTTCAAACAAAAATAATTTGTTACTCTACAAACTACGACATATAGTGTCTATGGCTAAATACTGATTTTTTTTTCTTCAAAAAGAGGCATGCTTGCAATTATTGACTTTAGCACTTGTTAATTGTCATTGTATATGATACCAGCAATGCAAATTGTCTTCTCTGAAACTTGAAAGACAATTTTACATCGGATAGAGTTAATGACAATCTTGGGATAAAAATATTTTCTCCAATATTGCTTTCTTTCAAAATTTGTGTTTAAACAATGTGATCCTCAAAATTTATGATAATTAGTCTTGTTCTATTGCACAACCTTGAAGCATGGTCAATGTTTCTTAATAGCATTACTGGAACACTAATTTTAAGTGTCAATTCATGGTCTGACAACCCCAAACACTTTATACTATTAAAAAACTTTGTATAATGAATGTCTTCGAACAAACATGAATTTTTTCCGCTCTGCAAATAGAATCTGAACTCAAATAAGTTCTTCCTTTTGAATGATTACTTTTATTAAATTATATTTGTATTTTATGAATAAAGAAATTTCTTAGAAGAAAATAAGCTAAAATGAAAATAACGAAATTATTTTTACTATTAACTATTATTTTTGTTTGTAAATTATTTTGATTTTAATAACTTTCCTTATATTTTTTTTGTTTTATTGACTTCGTAACTATTATTTTGTTTTATTTTTAAGAATTAGTTTTACGGAAAAAATTTGTTCCGTAATTTTTTTTTATTATTTTGCTAACCTCAGTTTAAATTGTTTTGTTTTATTGACTCTATAACTATTATTTTTTGTTCTATAAAATATTTTTATTTTACTAACGTATTTTTGTTTTACATAACTATTTTTAATAATTTGTTTTAAACTTTTGTTCCGTAAATTATTTTTATAAGTTTACTAACCTCATTTAAAATTATTTTTGTTTTATTGACTTCGTAACTTTTATTTTTGTTCCATAAAATATTTTATTTAACTAATGTATTTTTGTTTTATATAGTTATTTTTAAGAATTTGTTAAATTTTTGTTCCGTAAATTATTTTTACTATTTTAGTAACCTCAATTTAAATTGTTTTTGTTTTTATTGACTTTGTAACTATTATTTTTGTTCCATCAAATATTTATATTTTACTAACGTATTTTTGTTTTACATATATATTTTAAAGACTTTGTTTTAAACTTTTGTTCCGTAAATTATTTTATTTAACTAACCTCCGCGTTAAATTATTTTTGTTTTTTGATTCAATAACTTTTATTTTTATAGTGGTTTGTTCCATAATTTACTTTTATTTTGCTTACACCTTATATTTTTGTTTTATTGACTCTGGAACTATTATTTTTGTTTTAGTTACCATTTTTTATGTTTAAAGAGAGAAAAATGTTTAAACGTAATTAAAGAGAGGAGATGATGGTGATGAGTAAGAAAATAGGGAGGAAACGGGAGAGAGAAAGAGAAATACAACCAGAGAAGCTGAGAAGGTAGGAGAGAAAAAGAGTGAAATGGTAACTCAAAAGTCAATAATTCAAAAGTGAGATTTTGGAGGGAGAAATCTACCCTTGCCATTATATAGATATAGATATATAAGGATGTCTCATGTAAAACGGTCTTTCGGATCTTAATCCGTAAAATGAAGCTATCCATGTTAAATGAGTCAAAGATTCAAATATTGCGACGCCACCCCTCAATTTTTGGAAATTACAGCCAGCTTTAAGATTTTATAAATAAAAATCGTGTCACTTAATTTTGGCTTTAAATATGTCACTTTTGCCTTTAAATGTGTCTCTTTTAGCCCTAAATGTGTAGGTCATTATGTATGAAAGTGCGTCACTTTTGCCTTTATATTTGACACAGTTAGTCCCTTAATGTGCAAATCGTGCAAGACCCATATTATTGTGATAACTCGTTTTTCCTTCCATCCTATGCAAACTGTCACCAAAATCTGTCCATGCACTCAAAATTGAATGGTAACGTAACATACCTTGGCTTACTTCGATTTGTGGAGTTGTAACTCCCCATTGTTGGCTTCAAGTTCGACCCTAGGATGTTTTCCTTGTGACAAAACATCAGCCCTCTCCTTCAAAGAAACCACCTTTAGATCAGAATTTGGAATCCATGATGCACAAGGTTTTGGAACTTTAAAGTCAAACGAATATTTGCATGTGTGTGCTAGCTTCAATTCCTCACGAGCCATATTCATCTTTTCTTATTCTTCTATTTCCGTTCTTTCTCTTGCACGCCTTTCTTCTTCTTCTTTTTCTTGCTTTTTTTGGCAAGCTTCTCCTCTTTTTCCTTTTCATGTTTTTCTTGTTCTTCCTTTTCACACCTCTTTTTTTCTTCCTTTTCTAATTTCAATTCTAACTCATAAACTTCTCCAACGTCAATACTCTTCCAAAGGGATATTCGGATAAGAGGTGACCATTACCTTCACATTTATAGCAATCGAAAGTATAAGAAAAGAAGATGGTGTTTGACCTTGGTTTGTAGTCATGAAAACCCTTTTTATTTACAACCCTAGAACATGCTTTGGAGCCACAAAACTCCTTTGAAGCTACTGCCCTTCTTCCAAAGTTTTTATGTAGCTGCCTATTCAAGCGTTGTGTCGCCCGTCGCAAGCTTTGTATTTCTTGGTCGATCCATGCTCCCTTGTCCTCCATGATCGTCCACGAAATTGGAATCTGTGGATGCCTTTGCTCTAATAGCATTTGATGTGAATGGAGATGCTTGAATGAACAAGCTACCCGAATTAATTCAACAACTTATAGGTTGTCTGAATTATCTTGCAAAACAGCCCCAAACCCCAAGAAACCTCACCAATTGAGAAGGCTATGTAGAGCTGTCAGAACGGGCACGCGGGGCGGGTTTGCCCGCGGGCCTAGAAAACCTGACATAGAACAGGGTGGGGCGGGAAAGCCCGCAAACAATTTAGGGGTGTAAGTCCGAATCGCCGAATCGAATCGAATTGAATTGATTCAATAGGTTTGGTTTGGTTTGGTTTTGACGTAGGATGGTTCGGTTCAGGTTTGAAAATTTTATAAATCGGTCGATTCGATTCGATTTGCGATTTTTACTTCTGAATCGAACCAGACCGAATCATCATATTAAAATATATGATTTTATAATATATATTATATATAACTATATAAATATATTTATAATTTTATATTTATAATATCATTCTTAATTATATCATTTTTAAAATATCTCACATTTGACTTATGGACAATAAGCAATTGAGTACCGAGCAGTCGGACAAAGGTCTTACAGACCAAACTTTCAAAATCCAAAAGAGGCTTCTCTCTCTCCCAAAACAAACCCTAGAACTTCGCAGAACCCGACGCCGACACTGTCACCGTCTAGCTCGTAATCTCGCTTAGTCGCTCTCGCTCGCAGTCTAGCTCTCCAGTAGGCAATAGTCTAATCTTCACTATGGTAAGCTCTCGTCTCCTTCTCTTTCTCTCTCACTCCATCTCCCTCTTTCTCTCTACCTCTGCTGCTTTTCTCTTTCTTTTAGAATTCTAATTTTCATGATATATATATATATATATATGGCTGCTAAATGCTCACAGTGTGGTCATGATCTACTCAACAGCTCATTCGATCTTGTGTATTAAAATTTGATGTCACTTTTTTTAAAGGAAGATAGATTGATATCATGTCTGAAGCACACATATATATTTAATCTATTTTTTGCTCTGTACTAACTGTTGTTAATTTAGATTCTAGCTTGGAAATCATGGATCCAATTACTTAATTAAGAAAGAGCTTGAGACTCACTTTACATTTGCCGGGAAAGAGGGGAAATTACATTAGGAGACCGACCTACTAGATTTTGCCTGGATGTTTGCTTTCAAGTCTCAAGAAAATTGTGCAAGAGAATTGTGATAAACATGTTTGTTTATTTTTTGTTCATTTGGTCTGAAAATCTGATTTTTAATGTTTGATTTGATGTTAAGTTGTTAATTAGCCTAACAATTTTTAACTTAATTTATTCTTTTATTTAAACCACCAAACTGAATTGAACCAAACTGAACCATTCTATTCTGTTTGGTTCGGTTTCAAACATCCCGTGGTTCGATTCGGTTTGAGAAACATGGAACCATTATAAGTCGGTATGGTTTGTGGTTTTGGCCTTGAACCAAACCAAACCGAACCGTTACACCCCTAGTAAACATGATGACCCCTAAAACCTTTGGTCCACCTCGCCTTGCGTAGGGCCGCGAGCAAAACGTGCATGCCCGTACGATCAATGAAAACGATAAAGTAAAGTCAGAAAACAAGGCAACAAATAGGGGAAATCAAAACTCATAAGTATTTTTGCCTAATAACCGGAGAGTCAAAAAAATCCATTAAAGAAATCAAGATCAAGCCATTATTTGATTTTTTAGTGGAAATCGAAGTCAGATTTGATCCATCTGGAAGTCTAGTCCATCTGGAAAATCAAAACTCAATACATGTGAGATTGTGCGGGAGCAAGAGAGAGAGAGATTGATATTGTGTTGTGCATCTGTGCAGCGAGAGGCCGGAGGCGAGAGCGAAAGGGAAAGAGATGAACCAGACGGAGTCACTGAGCGTCGAAGACAGTAGACGGATTCTTGACTCTTGAGTGTGAGACGCAGAGACTGGCAGAGCCGCATAACTGTTGTAGTGTTTAGTTTGGCAGAGGGATGAATGTTCAGTTCGGCGAAGGCCGAAGGGATGAGATGAAGACGAAGAGACGATTTGAGAACGACTAAACAAGAAGGAAAAGTATGACTGAAAAGTTTTTGACTTTTAGGTTTATCTTCTTATTTTCTGGGCTGGGCCACTCCTCTTAGGTTGCTTTGCATGCTTGTAAGTAGTGAGAAAAAATGAGTTTGAATTAAAAAAAAGAAAATGAAGGGTAGCCCATCCCCACGTCTCGCCGCTCTGCAAAAGCCTGCAGCCCGTACGGGCAAAGTCCGAAAAGCCCACATCCAAACGGTCATCTAATACCTCAAACCAACTCACCCCTAATAGGTGGCGGGGCAGGCATGCCCACGGGCTTTTACCCTATTTGACAGCCCTAAGGCTAGGTATGTGAGAATCTGCCTCCAAGAACCCTAGTTTATTCAAGTACCAACCCGATCACCCAAACTGTCTGAAGACTATCAAAAAGACTTCCTACCAACCCACATAATCTGCCCAAACTTAATCACCTTGGCCGGATTCCCAAAGATGATCAAAACAGTCTGAACTCTCTTTTGTAAAGATAAAAATGAAAATCATATATAAAAATAAAAAGGATAGGATACGGACTCACCGGTTGAGCTTCACTCACTCAACGTAAAGATATCTGATGGTTGACTGACTCCCTTTGGCTTCACTCACCTAAGAAGAATAAATTGATTTGAAGGAAGAACACACTTCTTTAAGAGCTTTCTTCAAGCCTAAAAATATGTTTTATTCCATGAAAGTAAAGGCCTTATAAAGGCTTATAAAAGAAACCCTAAATCTAATGTGAACATAAAAGAAAACCTAATTCTACTAGAAAACATAAAGTAAATCCTACTCTAATTAAAAAAGAAAATCATATTCTAAACTACTAGCAGATTTGTTTCCTAAATTAACCAACCACTCGTTCACACTAGTCATGGAGGTCAGTCTCCCTTCCAAGCAAAGCCGTGACCACCACCTTGCATGTAATGCCACACAAGGCCTTTTAAGCCCGTGCCACCTTTCAATGCACCCATTAGAAACAGCCCTTCGAGAGTCTTCGTAATGTGATCCTTGTGAGCCTTTCTTCCCAAGAAACCACCCCATTGCATGCATGGGTTGAACCCCTCCTTTGTAGTCTTGGCCTGTTGGTCTCCTAGCCCCTTTACCATCCTTGTTTTGTACACAAAACATGCATGGTTTTTTTGGCCCAAGAGTGACAGCCCGTATGCCCCCCTTGGAACCCTACTACCATTTTTACTCTTGGCCTTCCCACCCGCATCACTCGTGGTCCTCTTCGATGAGTCACTCGCTCCACGAGCATCCAATCTCATTATTCTCTTTTTTGGGGATCCATCTTACGGAATGAGATCATTAAAACTGTTTTACATAAGTTTTTGTCTTGACATATGAATTATGCTAAAATATTATTGTACTTATGATCAAATCAAATCTTAATACTAGTTATATATATATATATATATATATATATATATATATATATATATATATATATATATATAGATATATATATATTATATCCCTTGCTTTTCAAACATATAATCTTTTGGTGGAAAGAACATAGTATATCATTTACCTTTTTAAACATGAACTTTAACATGCTGGAGATGGATTTATCAATATATCATAAAATACGGATGTTGAGTCAAATTTTCTAAATTAAAAACCGTAGATGTAGGTATAGGTATAAATAATGTGAAAATTTTAATATAGCTAGATTTTTTTTTATTTTTTGAGAAAATTTAGCCTAAGAATTAACAACAGGAAGAATGATCAATTTGAATCATTTGGTAGACCACTACGAGAAAATGATTTTAAACATAAGTTTGGAAAAATTATGGACCGGTCGCCCTTCCCAAGTTTATAACTCCTTTAGTTTAATGTTTTTTTTATCAATCGTTAAAGTTAATTTTTGAAATAGTGTTCTTTATATTACTCAAATTCAGAGAACGATGTAAATTTCTTCTTCTCTCTCGTTTGCCCGCAGACAAAAAAAAAAAAGAATTGAAAAGTGAGTGAGGAGTTGGATAGCGAGGAAGAACAATAATTACTACATATTGTTTCTTTATTACTTGAACTTCCTACTTTTTTACTAATTTATATATGCTTTTATTGTTGTTGTTGTTCTTCTTCTTCTTATTATTTGTGTTTGTGTAAATCGAAACACATTTAGTAACACAAAACTCTTTTTGTGTTTTGTGTTGCTATGCAGGTAAGATGTTTGATGATATGTCTGAATATTTTTTTTCGTTGCTGGATACCTTTTTGAATCTGGATAAATTAATTTTGAATCGCAATGCATCGATTTGCATTTGGAATGCAAGAAAGATGTAAATATATTTTGAATCATTTGTTGATTGTGTACTGGAAAAAATTTAGATAAGGTCTGGTAATTTAAAATTTATACATCGCGGTGCATAATTTGATGCATCGCGTTGCAAAACTAAATATGGTATTTTAAATTAACGCATCGTGCTGCAAAATTGAATTAGGTAATTTAAAATTGATGCATCGCGATACAAAATTTAATGCAGCGTGATGCAAAATTGAATTAGGTAAATAATTTGAAGCATCGCGATGTAAAAATTGATCCAATTATATCGATGCAACGCGGTGCATTTCGGTGTTTGATCCCTATCGCACCTGAGATTCATTAAGGATATCGTAATGTTTTACCCTAAAAATGATTTTTTCGGTTGAAAAAAAGAATAATGTACATAAGCGATTGAAAACTTTTGAAAATAAACCGACCCAAATTTAACCCAATAAATTTGACCCTCCTAGGCCCATGGGTTTAAAAGTCGAAATCATTTTCAAGATACTTCAGTTATAAGTGTAGGTTTGAAAGCCGAAGACATTTTTTGGATACTTCAATATATATATATATATATATATATATATATATATATATATATATATATATATATATATATAAGCGTATTTTTTGCCTAAATGTTTTCCATAAATGAAAACATAAATATGCATTGGAAGTTGAAACACTTTGTTTTATTACATTTTTCTTAGTTTTTATTCTAAACATTTAATCAACAAGACATTGTAAATTGAAACACTTTGTTTTGTTACATTTTCTTTATATATATAATGACAAATGTGATTAAACACATCCAAATATAGCAAGATCCCTTCAAAATGTACTTGCCAAAAATAGGAAGATATATATAATGACAAATGTAATTTGCTTATCTTAAGATTGTTAGATAACCACTATAACTACTTACCAAATAAGGATATTATTTACATATGAACACATATATAAGTATTGATAAGTAAATAAAAAAAAGACATAAGAAGCTCTTAAGAAATTAAATACCATCAATCTAAGAGGGAATGTCTTTTCTTTTCTTACCAATATGCAAGGGAAACTAGACTAACAATCTAAAAACTCAACAAACATTACTTACTCAGCCATAAATGTGTTTCCTCTTTGAATATTAATTTACTTGTGAGTTTTGTCAAAATAAATTATATCCATAGGAGTTAAAGAACAAGTACATAGTGAAATATAATTTGATGAACAACTATGGATTCTTAAAGTTTGTCATGTCTAATTTGATACTCAACAAATATTGTTTACTCAGTCATAAATGTGTTTTGTCCTTGAATATAAATGCTTTGTGGCCGCTTTTGTTGTCTATAACCACGTAATTTCACCGACAAAAAGTAGTAGCATCAGTTATGACATACTGAATAAGTGGATTTTTAAAGATCAACAAGGTCTTGGTGAGAAATGACAACATCATCATTACCGGATTCCATTTTCGCTCATTGACATTGGAAGATAAATATGAGCGAGTAAATCATAATCTAATTGCTCTAGGAACATGTACGATGACCGTAGAGGGGTGTGATTATCTATATGGGCGAGTATCCGAGTATATCATACTCTGTGAGAAGTATAATGAATTGAGAGCAATCATAGTTTAAATGTCTATTTTATTATCTATTGAATTGGGGTTAAATATTTATAGATATAGTTGTAATAATTAAGTACACATATTATCAGTGTCACATCATTTGGGTGACACTATTAATGAAAGAGTTTTTGAGTCGGGGACATTTTGGTCATTTCAGGGAAGGGATGACTGTAGGAAGTATGTAATTTGAGTTGCTTTTCTTTGGTTTATCATCATTTGAATTTGTTATACAATTTTTATTATCTAACAAATATATATTCGTTTAAAGACGTATTCTAAAATATATATGAATTTTTCATTCATGTAATAAGGAATAATTAAATTCACTTATATTTTTATCCTTACATTTTAATTATGTTTTTAATTTTCATAACACACTAACTAAAAGATAAAAGAACATTATATTAATATTGATT
This sequence comes from Codonopsis lanceolata, assembly GCA_013146195.2. Taxonomy (NCBI): domain Eukaryota; kingdom Viridiplantae; phylum Streptophyta; class Magnoliopsida; order Asterales; family Campanulaceae; genus Codonopsis; species Codonopsis lanceolata. The sequence goes on from CM028377.1 coordinate 49,408,581, forward strand.
AATATAGATTACGTGAACTTTGTTATGTGATAGTGATAGTAGTATTAATTGTACATATTTAATCATAGTGATAGTAGTAGTAATCGCACATATTAAATGACAAATGTTACATTTAAAAAAATATTCTAAAATTTATAAAAGATTTTATTTATTTATTGTATTCTCTATTAATAATTTTAATTTTTCTTAATCGATGTGTTATAATAATATGTCCAGTTTATGTACATATCGAACTCACAATCTTTACGGTACAATTATTTGTTTATTTTATTTATTATCATTAAAGTTTTTAATCATGATATTAGTTTTACAATAATTTATTCTTTTAATTTTATTTTTTCACTTCATATTGCTTATGTATAATTTGATTGAAAAAGATATATGACGTGCGTTTAAAAGCACGGGTGTAAAGCTAGTTATAATTGTAATACAATCGTACTTTTATTATACATGAACCGATCTATATGACGTGTCGGAGAATTATCATTATGTCATAAAACACCTAATTTTCAAAATTCAAAATTTAAGCCATCAACGTACAGGCATATATTGTTTGAAAAACATTAGTAAATTTAGCCAAAGAAATAAGAAGAGGAAGAATAATCTCAATTCACAAAGTATCTAAGTTGTTAACCTAAAACAAAGAACAAGTAATCCACTCTGTAGATCATCTTTTGCTAGATAATAAGGTCAAAAGCAGGTAATAAATTGTGCTGTCACGGATTAAGAAACACAAAAGAAGCATCTATTTTTATGTTTGAGAGGGCAGACAGGATTTCTAAAGCAACCACTCTCCCAATCCCATTCATTTATCTGACCACTTTCACATTATGATCAATGATTATGTTTACAATGTCAATTTCACTAAAATATTGATTAGAAGGCATCTCTCATCCAAATTTTGGTTGCATTCTAATTAAGCAAGGAATTAAGTAAACAAAAAGTTTAGGGATTTGGTCACTACTCTTTAAGTGAAGTTATTCCTTAATTTGATATAACAAAAGGTAAAACACTACACAAGGAGACAATTAGTAGAGCAAACAAAGTCAAGATAACATGTTTATTCCTTTGGATTTACACATAAGAGAGAAGACAAAAACTTAGGTATGACGATTTTATATATATTTTTTGTCAGATGAGTTCTTTTGACTTGACTCATCGTGTATTAATAAATTGAACTGTAAAAAAAGTAAAACTCCGCTGGTACGATCATCTTAAAAAAAACCTAATCCATGATATACTAAGAATTAATGACGTAAATGCTTATATACATCACAAATTTTGGCTCGTTATATCATATCAGCAAAGTTTCTTATTTATTATACTTTGATTGGATGGTGACATGCGATCACTACACTGCATATAAGTCATAATTTCATATGCCATTGCCATTGGTCAATATACTGCAGGTGGTCAAGTACAAACTACAAATCTTCTCTATATTCCCACTTGTCCCACCTTTGGTAGCCTTCACATTATGGAATGCACGATGTTATTGTCACTTAGGAGTTTTTTGTCACATTTCGATAACGCATGTTCAATAGTACCAACTTAAAAAGTGTTTAGTTTATGATTTATTTTGTTAGAAGTATTATTATAATATCTTATCCTTGATCTGTTTACTTCTATAATTGATATATCTCACTCTTGATGAGTGACAATGAAAAATCTGTAACTTACAAACTTATAATATAGTCAATTAGTTTGTTATAGTCTGTATATTAGAAAAAGGAGAGCAATTTCACACGTAAATGAAAGATAATATGGAACTAGATGTAACAAAATGTGACATGCCCATATGCTTGCCCACTAATTGATGGGTATGAGCGCATGAGAACTTATACATGAGCAAAAATGGGCATGTAACTCTTTGTCTAATAATTGACATGAGTCTAGGTAGACATAAATAGACATCTATATAATCATTGTTTATCATGATTTAATTAGAGTTAGAAACTTTCGCATGGCTTTGTTACATCTTTTTAATCACATATGTTTATCATGATTTAATTAGAGTTAGAAAATTCGCATCGAGGGTTGTTACAATCTTTCCGTGATTAAAGATCAAAATTGAGGCGGAAGTGGCTCACCATTGCAAGCCAAATCGCTTACCGTGAAATGAAAGAAGAAATAATTGATGCCAAATGCTTACCGTGAAAGAACAACGTGAGAGTCATATATTATACTTTCTCAGTTCCTAAATAATTGTTTTCTTGATGTGATATATTGTAAAAATAATAATTAATTGTATTATAAATATTAATATAATGTTTAGTTTTTTAACGTTCTTGTATAAATTATCATAATTAAATCAGGTAGAATAAGTAACAGTAAAATGGTAAAATTATTTTTTCTTTAAAAAGAAAATTTTTAAAAAATGAAAATGATTTAAAAACGAACAAAAAAATAATAAAAAGATTATAATTATTTAGGAAGGGAGGGAGTACAACTTTTCTTGTCATCTTCTTATCTAATAATTTTATGGTAATAATTGAATTGGTGTCAATGGGCGCTTGTCACCTCTAGGGGTGGAATTGGGATGAGACCGTCCCGATACCTCTTATTTCGATCCCGTTTCGATAGAATTTACGATTTTAATTTTCTTTTTAATCTCGTTTATGATAATTGTCAGGATCCGACGAATCGGAATCCCAATAAATCGAGATCATGATAGTTCGGAGATAAAAATCTTGTAATCCCGATTATAATATTTATGAATAATATTTTGACACTACAATATCTTTAAAATGTCTTTATTACGACTAAGATTTCAAACTGTATATTTACAAGTATACTTGAATATTTATTTAATGGTAGGTGTTTCTGAATCTGCCATTATGAATAAAATACACCATTCACTCGTAAGAAAGGAGTTACAATAAGTGCAGAAACATGATAGACAAAAAAAACTCATAATATTGTGAAAATAAATTTAACAAACATAATTAAATAATTATACCAAACACAAAATAAACATTGTTTAACACTCATAATATTTATAATTAAAAATAATAATAATCTAGACGAGCTGAAATTTCTGACGGGATTAATAATTATGCTGCATGCTATCCTGAGATAAATCAGAACCAAAAAAATCTTGATAAAATGGAGACATTTTTCGAAATCGAGAAATATGGGGACTTTTACCTGCCCTAGTCACCTCTACATGTGGAACTGATGTTTGGTTTTCATTCTCGAATTCTGGTCCCAATATTTGCAAAGAAGCGTCTTTGATTAAACAGTGGTCCAACGAATGTCGTGGGAATCATACTTTACTCGGTGCAAGAATTGTCATAAATTAAGATGAATATATAGAGAAAGCATACATTGATAAAACATGAGTGATTTAATTTGAATAGACTGACTTTATTTATTCACAAAACAATAATTACATCCTAAAATCATAAAAATTGTTTGCCTAATTCCTTAATAGTAGGAGTAGTACTTGCTATTTGCTAAGTGAAAATGTGATATTTAGGGCGCAAATTACGGAGAGATTAAAAAGGTGACAAGGCGGATCACAACATGGTAGTAACTATGGAGTATGTCCTTTTCTTTTTCTTTTTGGGAATGAACAATTAGTATGTCCTTTGGTTTTGTTTTTGGTACAAATAATATATAGATAAATACTTAGATAAGACGATCTATTATAGATATATAGATGGCCGAGATTGCATATTTAGGTTATAATTTATTTCACATGTATGATCCTTCCTAAGATCGCATAGATTTTAAATAATTTAATTTACCGACTTATTAAATTTTGACGACAAAACAATTTTGAAGATATCTGGAGATTTTAATGTTTTTATAGTTTTAATGATTGCAAAAGTTTGTAGTTATCGTAATGTTTCATATACAATTTTAAATTTTGTAAGTTTTGTAATTTGAATGTTATCGTAATTAACTTAAGCAATTTAATTTTTGGAAAATTTCGTATACAAACTGATTTGAAAGTCAATTAAGAAAATAGTAGGTCGGAAATTTCATATGTTTTGAAAGTCAATTTTTTAAGAAAATAACGGCGAGATTGATTATTGTTTATACATGTGTCCCCGATTCGAAGATTCATAATATAATCTAAAGATCTCATATATAAATCGGATTGTAAAAAGATAGTTATAACAATAATGATAAATGTTTGACGAACATTTGAATGGTCATTAGATAGAACGATTTTAGGCTAATTGTGTATGTTGGTTGACTAATATGGGCACACTTCATAACTTATATCATGACAAAATTACTAAAACCATTAAGTGAAAATAGTTGAAATTAAAATTATGTTAGCACCAAGTGGTTTCTACTCGACATGAATGTCTTTTTCATTATCATGCATCAATTGATGCATATTCAATTCTTGATTTGGTGTATCTAATAAATTGAATTAGGTGGCATCTCGATACATAAATTGAAAACTTTACAAAGTGGGTGTTTTATTCATGTTTTTCTTCTTTTATTTCAATCTATCTTAAACTTTGTACATGTAAAATTATTAAATCTATTTGATGACTAACTTTATATATATATATATATACATATTTAATTCAACATTTTTCATCATTTATTATAATACAATATATAGTTATACCTGTCGCGCATTACGTGATATTTTAATTAACCAATTTTATGACTTGTAATTTGTTTTGTAAGAATATTAGTTTTGTATAAGAGAAATCATTTTTAAATAATAGATCGTGTATTAGTGGATTGAGATATGAAAAGAGTGAGACTTCGTCTTTACGAATTAAGATCCGCAAAACGATCTTACAAGAAACCTACTCTAATATAAAATAAAAATAAAAAACTAACACTCACACTTTTTTCATTAAAAAAAAGCAATTACAACTCCACTAAAAAAAAGAAGCTATATGCATATATAATGATTTTTAAGTATTATGTCATATATTTAGATATAGTATTTCAGAAGCCAGAAAATGGATGATGTCAATAATTAACTTATCCACAAATTAAACTTTCCTAGCCTCTAAAACACTAATCCAAATAACTATTTCAGCAATCACTTACTTAAATTACACTTAATATTTTCCTTTTCTAGAAAAAAAACGAAAACACAAAAAAGTGGGGAAAAATAAAAGAGCCTTACTTATACTTTGCTAATACTTTCTTTTACCACAACATAAAATTAACTCAAATGATAATCCGACGGCCAGTTAACCAGTCATGGCTTTATCATCATCATCAAGGGGTGGACACTTTGCTAACGTAGCTATTAACCAACGCTAGCGCATTGCTCGTCACCTCCTTAACCTTCCCCGCCCGATCACATACGTCCGTTTTCATGGGGCCCTCCGGCACATCCTGAAACCCGTCCGTACACGTTTCCTCATTCGTTAACGCCGCGCTCATCCACGTCTGCACGTTGCTCAACTGAAACCTTAACGACTCCCCGGACCCCCTCAACCGCCGCATCTGCTTGAGAGAGCCGCGAATCTCGTCCACAGCGTCCCCGAACACGTTGAAGCAGTCGTGAATTGCAGCCGCTGCTCTGGGGACCGAACCGTAGTCGGCTTGCCTTGAGAGGTTTGAGACGTAATTAGCCATGCGCTGGGCCTTGGAGAGGGTGACGCCGATGGCTACGCGAGCTAGCTTGCCTGGGTCTTGCTGGACGGCGTTCGAGTAGCCGGCGAGGGAGGTGTAGCATAGGTCGGGGTACAGTGTTGTTTCGCAGCTTGTACGGATGAAACCTGTGTCGTTGGCTGACGGTGAGGTTGGGTAGCCGGCTGCAGGGGTTATTAAGTGGAGGTGAGCGATAAACAATTGTACGGCTGCGGCGAAGAGAGAGAAGATGGGGAAACGACGTTGGGTTTTCATGTTTTCTTTTCAAATTTGTTTGGAAATGCTAAAAATTCGTTGGGCCGTTTGGACTACTACATTATGAGATGGCCATCTGTGAGTTTATATAGGCCAGAGCATGATGCCAAAATTACTTCTATACCCCTGATAGTTCATTGCAAATAAATTTGTACTTGTAATAGCAGATGCCAGATTGTATCATCAGTCATAGAAAAAAAGACAGTCAATCAAATTATGGAAGGAATGATAATTAATAACCAAAGAAGTAGTGAATAAATTAAACTTTGCAGTATATAAATTTTAGCAATGATGACAATAATAACTTCCTTTGATAAGATGTTCCATATTTTTTGTTAGAATAATAGTTTCCTTACATAAATATGAGAAATGATGAAAGTAAAATATTCTCACATAACATGTTCCATAGTCTCCTTAAAATAATAGATTCCTTAAATAAGTAGGTACAATCCTATTCCATTAATTAAATCATTTTTCTTCAAAAAATTTAAAACTTTGAATAACGTTTTTTTTCTGGGGTATGATCGAACCATATGCTCACACTTTATGGGCCTATGCCTATGCCAAGGGTCAAACTTTGAATAACCCAATATTAGTTCACAGTCAATAACAGCTTTACCATCTAGAGTAACAATGAGTCGAAGAACATGCATTGATGGGTGGTGAGGTTTGTAGCTCATTTAGAGCAAATCACTTTGTTATAGGGCTAGTACCTAGTGTTAATTAGAAACTAAAACAAGATACCAAAATATTGGGCAGTGAAAATTGATGGGAGAAAAAAAGAATCTTGTGACTCTAGCTAGCGTTAGTCATATACCAATATGATAAGTATTTTGTTTAAAAGTTAAAAGTGAATATTATTATATAATTAGTCACTTCGTCCCCAAATAAGAGTCCATGTTTTCGTTAAACTTTTGCAACCATCATGTTTTGTGCTTACTTGCAACAACATAGCATAGGCATTAAGAGTATTCGCATGTGTATAAGATTCGCGACTTTATTTTTGTGAAAAACAAAAAATAAACACCAATTTTAAGACGGGTGAAATACTTAATTTAAAAGCTTAATAAAATCTCAGTGGATAAACTTTTGGCACTAAAAATGTCGTTAAATTTTAGGTTGTTGACAATTAAAATTAAAAAAAGAAAATCTCAGTCGACGAATTTGTTGAATGCATAAATGTTGTTTCGTTTGGGAAAAGTATATCCGGAGAGTGTGAAGATAGATGGATTGGATTATATATTTATATTATTTTTCTAACAAAATTGTATTGAATTAACTATCTGTCATGGCCCATAATCTCTTATGATTTATGTAAGAGTATATAATGACAATTGACATGAACCCGACCGGCTTAATTGTTCTCGGTTGTGAGTTGTGACCCTTTTGGAACATGTGAACTTTTTGTTCTTATTCACGTGCCTAATTTTTTGTTTCTTTGATGTGTCCAAACCTTTTTTTTTTTACTTTGTTTAGTTTGTTAGGGATTCAACGGAATAAATAGTGGTATGAGGTCATGTTGATGTAGAAGCTTTTCCATATTTTCCTTCTCTTTTGACATCATGTTGTTCAAGCTTTTGTCTTAATTTCATTTGCCTCGCTCTATTCATTTCATTTAATTTCGCATTTTTGGGTCTAAGCACCCAATCAGTGGCTTAGAATATAGGCCATTTAATTGATCAAATTTGTATTCAATATGTTCAATTTAAACCCGATAAGTTAAAATTTATCGGATTCAGATTAGCTCTCAAATATTTTAACGTTCGATCCATATCCAAAAATTTCCTTTTTTGATCATGTTTCATATTTTATTCGTCCATCAATAAAGTATTGAATAGAAATAGAAATAACATCAAGGTATTTTTTATTAAATCAAATTCAAATAAACATGAAAAATCTTGTTTCAATTTATACAAACATGAATAACAATATTAATAAGATATTATAGTACGCAAAAAAATTTAAATTTTATATAAATAATAATGATTAATGACTAAAAGGTCATCATATGTTATTTTTGTATGTATATTGTTACTACATTTTTTATATCGAATCGGAACAGGTGGTTAATACATTGAAATGAAAAACTCAATTCATACCTTAAAAATAGCATTAAACTCTATTGGATTTGAAGTCAAATTCAATCCATTGAGAGGGTTAGACTTTATCGGTTGAGTGACCTGTTCTTTCTTTGTGTTTTTTGGTCTTAAGTATAAGTATAGAACAGTCGGGTAAATGGTTCTTTCAATCTTTCTTCATTATTTTTGGTTTGAAGGCTATGACTCTAAATTTAAAATAAATAAATAAATAAATAATACTATGTTGTTATCGACAATACCCCAAAGATTAGGTTTAACTAGTTTTTTAACCCGCGTTAAAAGCACGTCATTCTTTTTTTTAATTAAATCATAAATAAACAAAATAAAGAGGATAACAAAAACTTAAAGAATAAAATAAGAATAATCGGTTTATTAACAAATACACATCAGTATATTACTAATCATTATAGATTCTAAAAAATTTCCTTATACACAACATTTGTTGTTTTATTAATTGGTTTTTTTTATCTTTACCGCATATCAATAATTCAATATCTTCAAATCAAAACAATTTATTACTTTAGAAACTGCGGCATATAACTGCTCATAGCTAAATACTGGTTTCTTCAAGAAGAGATATACATAGCAATTATTGATTTTAACACTTATTAATTATCATTGCATATGATATCAGTAATGAAAATTGTTTTTCTCGAACTTTGAAAGTCAGTCTTACATCATATGAAGTTTTTTTTAGACCTTTCTCCTAATGGGACATGAGAAGTGATCGAACCTGAACCTCACATTTTGTAAAACTTCAACTCTATCACTGGGCCACCCCTTAGGGTCTATATCAGATGGAGTTAATGGCAATCTTGGGATAAAAACATTTTTCTCCAACATTGCATCCTTTCAAAAAATTTGTTTCAACATTTTGATCCTCAAAATTTATGACGATTAGTCTTGTTCCATTACACAATCCTGCAGCATAGTCAATGTTTCTCAATAGCATTACTGGAACATTAATTTTAAGTGTCAATACATGGTCCGGCAACCCCGAACACTTTATATAATTCAAAAACTTAGTATAATGAATGTTTTCGAACAAATTTAGATTTTTTCCGCCCTGCAAATAGAATCTGAAATCAAATAAGTTCTTTATTTTGAATGATTACTTTTATTAAATTATATTTTTATTTTACGAATAAATGAATTTCTGATAAGAAAAATAAGCTAAAATCAAAATAACGAAAATATTTTTACCGTTAACTATTATTTTTGTTCCGTAAATTATTTTTATTTTACTAACTTTCATTATATTTTTTGTTTTATTGACTTCATAACTATTATTTTTGTTTTATTTTAAAAAATTAGTTTTACGGAAAACTTTTGTTCCATAATTTTATTATTATTTTACTAACCTTAATTTAAATTGTTTTTGTTTTATTGACTTTGTAACTATTATTTTTGTTCCATCAAGTATTTTTATTTTACTAATGTATTTTTGTTTTACATAACTATTTTTAAGAATTTGTTTTAAATTTTTGTTCCGTAAATTATTTTTATAATTTTACTAACCTCAGTTTAAATTATTTTTGTTTTATTGACTCCGTAACTATTATTTTTGTTCCATCAAATAATTTTATTTTACTAATGTATTTTTGTTTTACATAACTATTTTTAAGAATTTGTTTTAAACTTTTGTTCCGTAAATTATTTTTATAATTTTACTAACCCCAGTTTAAATTATTTTTGTTTTATTGACTCCGTAACTATTATTTTTGTTCCATCAAATAATTTTATTTTACTAATGTATTTTTTTACATAACTAATTTTAAGAATTTGTTTTAAACTTTTGTTCTATATATTATTTTTATTATTTTAGTAACCTTAGTTTAAATTGTTTTTTGTTTTATTGACTTTGTAACTATTATTTTTGTCCCATCAAATATTTTTATTTTACTAACGTAATTTTTTTTACATATATATTTTTAAGAATTTGTTTTAAACTTTTGTTACGTAAATTATTTTATTTTACTAACCTTCGCATTAAATTATTTTTGTTTTGTTGATTCTGTAACTTTTATTTTTATAGTGACTTGTTCCATAAATTAATTTTTATTTTAATAACCTCCTCTTATATTTTTGCTTTTCTTGACTCCGAAACTATTATTTTTGTTTTAGTTACTATTTTTTATGTTTAAAGAGAGAAAAATGTTTAAATATAATTAAAAGAGAGGAGATGGTAGTGATGAGAGAGAAAATAGGGAGGAGATGGGAGAGCGAAAAATAAAGAGAGAAAATAGGAGAGAGAAAACGTGAAATAATAACTCAAAAGTCAATAATTTAAGAGCGAGAATTTTGAAGGGATAAATCTACCCTTATCATTATATATAAATATATAGATGGTTATCACTTGCCGTGACGAATAACCAATGGTTTGCACTTCACAAAAGGGCTCTTGGAGAAATGGAGGTAAATTTAATTATTTTTAATTTCTTAAAATAAAATTAGAGCTTAGTAATCACCAATCGGGGATGTGCCATACTTGTTTTTCCTCCTAAGGGGCGTGGAAAGGGATCAAACTTGAGAGCTCGCATTTAATAAAATCTCAGCTTTACTACTGGACCACCCTTTGGGGGCATGCCACACCTTCCAAGTTCCATGATCTAGTGTTATGACGAACATTTGGATCAATATGATTTTACATTAAGTTGTATACTTGCTTCCCCTTCATACCTGAATAATGGTTTACTACTTTGTCGTGCTTAAATAAGATTCATGTTTTATTAAGGGTAAATATTGCAAAAAGACTAAGATAGGCTAAAAATTGACTTTAAAAGTAATATATGCTCCAATATATAGTACAACTATTTTGTTTATATATAAATATTTTCCATGTTTATATATATATATATATATATTAATATATTATATATATATATATATATATATATATATATATATATATATATATATATATATATATATATATATATATATATATATATTAGAATGTTAAGTATTTTATAATAAAGCTCATGTAAAAGAGTAATACTTATCATCCAAAGTAGAAACTTAATAGTGAAATACTATTAAAAAAATGAGCACTTTATTTGAAATAATTATAAAATGAAAGATAAACTCGTTTTAGAACATTGGAAAAATAATTTAGAGAGCGAAAAATTTGATGGTTATTAGATGAACTAGCTCTTTTAATTTTCATTACTTTCTATTATACTGCTAGGACGAAAAGGCAATAATGCAATCATTTCTCCTGGGCTTTATATTTGGCTCATGAACTTAATTTGTTAAAGCATGAATCATTACGTTAATAGTTAAACTTTCATGTTAATTTGCAATGAAGGGTATAATACTCTCCAATATATATACATAACTAGAAAAACTCCTTCATTTGGAACGTCTCTATTTACCTTTTCTTTCTCTTTTCCCATATCCACAAAGATCTATATACTTTTGTAGAAAAACAAGAGTAGTCCAATTCCAATAACAATTTTGAATCTGCACACAAACTGTAATGTTCAACAATTTTATGGATCTGAAAAGTAAAGTATAATATGAACGTACCAAGACCCTAAAAGGTGATCCAGTGGTCAAGTTAATGCTTTGCATAATGTAAGGTTTCAGGTTCGATTTGAGACAAAGAGAGTGTGTGAAAGAAAATAAAACATAGAGGAACTATATACAATCATATATTCAGACATTTTAGGCCAATGTTACAGTCTCGTAGATTGGCTTTTGTCAAATACGAACTCCCCATTTCTATACAAATAGTGCTTTTTAGTATAGAAGGAAGCTGACAGGTTCAAGAAAAATAAAAGAAGAAGTTGAAAACTACTCCCTCCGATCCATCTTATTTTTATTGGTTTACTTTTCTTTCTCAATTTTCTCCAACAAAATTTGCCACGTAAAAATTGCACGCATATTTATTGACTAGTGTTCAACATACAGTATCCCTAACGGATTTAATTATTTATTTTATTTCCTTATTTTTTGATGATTTTTAAGACCATTAAATTAAAAAAGACTACAAATGATACGTTGGAGTAAAGAGAACAACCAATAAAAAGAATTTAAAAATAATAATAATGACTATAATGTATCCACACCCTAAAATTAAATGTAAAAGATTGACATTGTTATTCATAATGTAAACAAATTTGATTGCTACATCATATCTTCACTTATCATCTATATTTGTATTAGAGAGAATTTTTTCTTTAAAAAATAATGTAAATCTTATACTCCATCCGTCCCAAAATAATCGTCCTAGTTGATCCGACGCACAGTTTAAGAAAAAACAATTAACTTGATTATTTATATTGGTTTAATGTGTGGTTTCCTTTAATGTCCATGTGTATGTGGCCCATAATCAAAGTAGAGTGAAAAAGTAAGGGTAAAGTGGTAAAAGTAATGTTCTAAAAAGGTAAGTTTCAAAGTGAACAATTATTTTAAGATGGACGAAAAAAAAGGAGGACGATAATTTAGGAACGGAAGTATAACATTTAAATTTTTTTATGTTCACATTAGCCTTAGAGATTTCGTTAACCTCCCTCTAAGTGACGTGTGGATGGAACAAATGGTCGGCTGTTTCGGCTTGGACAGCCGCACTCGGCACTCGCACACTCCACCCAAAAACAACAATTTTAACAGATTTTCCATAACTACCACCACTGTTTAATCGGCCGGTGTCTAGTGCTGTGGGCCCTCCTAATCGTGCGGTAACAATCGGGTCTACTCAGTGTGTTAGTGGAGTAAAGGAAACTAATAAGCGTGCAATAAAATGGTGTGCCTTTAACAGATTAGTGGGCCCTTCGCAGAAATGAGAATCATACTCCTTGCAGCCTGGCACCACATTTTGTTTATTTCATTTAGTTTATTCATAAAGTCTACTTTTAGCATTTTTAAAATTTAATTTTTCATTAATTGTTTCATTTTTTCTTAACAAATCTTTGTTGGAAAAATGTGGTCAATTTTCTTTTTACTTACAAACGAACAGAAGAAGGGAGATGAGGCAGAGTGTTATCACTTGAGTCGAAATCGAGATTTGTGTTCAACACAATCTCCGTAAGACAAATTTGCCTCATATTAGTGCTCACAGTTGCTGGCAATTGTCCCTAAGATGCAACGATTTTGTAAGCAGCACCCGCAATACTTGGATTCAACGGCGAACTACTTGATGTTTCAGTAATATGCAACAATATGCTCCCTAAATCTAGCAGTCTAACGAAGTTGGATGGAATGTTTTTAACTGTCAAACCGAGGGGGTTATTTATATTTATTGAAGAGTTGTGGTGTCCTTTGGGCAATAGTTGCAATCATGGGTCTGGTGGGCTACGTCCAGGTTCAACGAACTAGTCCATAGCCTAATCCATGCTCCCGTTCGGAGTCTAACTGCCTCGTAACCACCCAACGTGTCTGTTGACTAAGTCAGAAGGATGCGTCGCACCTATACACTCAGTTGCCCGCCCGCCAGCACCCTTTTGGGTGTAACCGCCGCCCGCCAACCATGTTGAGCTAACCAGCTAAACCCACCAAACTTTGTGAGCTTGACAAAATGAAAGGCTCCTCAGCTCCTAGGAGGATGCGGCGTGCGAAGTGCAAGTGTACTTCGCACACTTCTAAGGCACCCAATGCATACTTGCGACTTGCGCGAGCGAGAGCGCGGCTGCGGCTCGGATAATGCTTCGCACCATCCTCGTAGTAGCTTGTGTTAGCCAAAGGCTAATACATATGATACCAGTAGGTGGTACTTGATGAAAGCTCCTTCAAGTGAACCTATTAATAAAGTGCTTTAAAACTCTATATTTTACCAATGTGAGATATGACTTCCTATATACGCACTTACTTTTCAAACAACAATAATTAATTTACACACTATGGACATTAATATCTCATTCACATGAAATTGATTTTGAGATAATAACTACATTAAATTAATCTACTTGAAATGTAGATTTCATAATTGCAATTAATTTCCATTTTTAACAAATGAAACATAGTTAAAAACTTGGTCAAACATTGGTCAAACACCAATTTTGAAACCAATTTCCAACAATCTTGAGGAATGATAAAGTTGCTACATTTCTATAACAATAAATGATATCAACAATTGACTTCTTTAGGGTGTAAGATTGAGAGAGTTTATTGCGTATGTGTTTTTATTTTCGATTTATTCAGGGAAAAAAAAGAGAAACAAAAATTACATGAAACTATAAAATCTAGTGAAATCAACTCAGGTACAATCTATGCATAATAAGATTTAGGGCTAAATGCACCATTAGTCCCTCAACTTTGGTCAAACTCATCAACAGTCCCCTAACTTCAAAAGTGATCACCATTGACCAAACATCGCTCTTTTTGTGCACCGCTAGTCCCTAGCCCTAACGCCATTAGTATATTGCTGTTAAGTGATGTGCCACTCGTATGCACAACAATTGAGGGAAAAATAGACTTTTTTATTTCAAATAAGGGGTCAATTTGTTATCAGCATCAAAACAAGGGGTCATGGATAACATCATCATAATAAGGGGGCCAATTGAAAATTTTAATACCCAGTTCATCTTTACCCAGACTCCCTCCCGATCTCCGACGTCAGCCTCACCCTTCTTGATCTCTACCGCACCATCTCCATGTGCCCCCAAGTCCTCTCCTCCCCTCTCCCTATCATCATCTTCGTCTTCACCTTCCTCCTCGCAAAGCCCACGTCTTCGGCCTCCAACTCCGTCACGTCATCTATGATTATCCTCCGCACCACATATTAAGTTAAAGGCTTTTGCGATGAGCAAATCACCCATTAGAAGATGGATCCTATGTACCAATACCGATCTCATTCGATAACTTTGTAGACACATGTAATCCAAGAAACCTAGAAATGAAATATAAGCGATTAACGTGGTGAAGTAAATCGTTGGAAGCTGAGTCAATCCGACGGGAAGGTAATCCTTGACGTCGCTGGTGTCTAGGTTGTATAATTCAGTATGGACGTACATGGTGACTTGTGATTCTGGTGTGCAGTTGGCGAAGAAGAGGGAGTATTCATTGGGAATGTGTATTCATTGGGGATGGTGACCGGAAGGATTTGTTCATGGAGGAGAAGCGGTGACGGGAGATCTCGTAAAGCTGAAGAGGAAGGTGATGAAGTGAAAGTCAAATTTTTCACATGGCCCCTTTATTTTTATGATGTTATCCATAGCCCCTATTTTGACGATGATAACAAACTGAACACTTATTTGAAATGAAAAAGTCTGTTTTACCCTCTATTTTTGTACATATGAGTGGCACATGCTCACTTAAAGGTAATACACTAACGGCGTTGTAAGTCCAGTTGCCAACAAAATAAGGCTAGAGGGGGGTTGAATAACCTTTAAAAACTTTGAGGGTTGTTTTGAAAACCTTTAAGAATTGTAGCGGAAAAGATAAGTTTTCAGCAGTTGATGTAAAATCAGCAAGTAGCAGCTGATGAACGTAAAACGTACAGTTTTGTTTGGTTTTCTTTGATCACTAAAGTATATGGATTGAATTGAAAGACAATATATATAAGATCAACTAAGCAAAGAATTCAAGAATGTAACTTTTAAACAATTAAGTAGATAGCAGCTGCTTAAGTGTATAAACAGTGAAAACAACAGGTACACCAGACATAACATTTGGAGTGGTTCATAGAAGAAACTACTACGTATACTACCAAGTTGGTCAAACTTGGATTTTGAAGTGCACTAAAATTATATATATTCTAAGTGATCTCTAACGGATCAGTGTACAACAAAAACCCGTGTTTGAGGAGTATGATTAATAAATAATCAAACTCGTGAAACAATCAAAGGTTCTTTGAAGATTCAAAAGTATGAAAGAAAAATCGAAACAATGACTGTTTAAATAAGAACTAGAAAAAAAATAATATATGAAAGACTATCTAGTTGGTGTTTGAGAGTAGAAGATCTTCAAAGAAACATTGAAGTTTTGAGTTTGAATGAAGGCTTCAACGTGCTTGTCTCTTTCAATGTACTTTGAGGATTTGAGATTTATGAATACAGTGCAAGTAATTCTGTGAAAGTGTCTTCTTCAATCCTTACTTCAAACGTTTTATAGAGATATACAGGTTTGTAGTCGATTGAGAGAGCAATGTTGAATCTTGAATTTCTTGACGAAATGAAGGTGAGGATCTTTCATTGAATGCCCATAAATCTTGCAGAGTGTTACAGACAAAGTGTATTTCCTAGCATTAAATAATAAAAAGAGTGGTTAGCTGGGATAGGATAAAGAAAAACATTTAAGATATACACGAAAGTCTTCTATTGACAAGACATGTGAATAGTTCTTTTGTTTGAAAATAGATGACCAAATAATAATTTATATAAGAGCGTGAGTGTCAAACATTTCAATAGTAAACAGTTTTCAGCAGATAGAGAGTTCAAAATATTTAACATATATTGACACAACGTTATCAGCAGCTGCTAGCCACTGATGACTTAGCTTTAAGCAGACAAAGTTTTGATTTAAAGAAGGCTGCTTAACTAAGTCTAAAAAGGGTATCTGTTGTATTTAAACAATAGAGGGCACGTTATCTACTGAAAGTTCAACAGATAGATTTACACTTGATACATAGTCTAAGTAAAACAGCTATAAGGATTTGATCAAATATAAACTAGTTGTTTTAACTTAATGGTCTTAAGTAAATTTAAGGCATGCAAGTTTCTACAGGCGTTAGGGTTAGGGACTAGCGGTGAACAAAAATGGTTGTTTGGTCAATGGTGATCACTTTTGAAGATAGGGGACTGATGATGGGTTTAACCAAAGTTCAGGGACTAATGGTGCATTTAGCCCTAAGATTTAGTGTGTATCATAATTGCACCAGATCATGAAGCTCTAGGTTCGTAATCATATGTTTGTCGGAAATGTGGATGGGTGTGTTTCGCCTCTAAGATCTTTAGTATCTCATGAGTCTGTTTCCATGATAACTTCTTCACATCCTTTAACTTGAACAATTTCAAGGGCCACCAAAATGGCAAAGAGCTCCGCTTTAAGACTCGTACATAGCGTAGCTAATGAAGGCAACGAAATGTGTAGCTTGGCTCTGCTCAACCCTTGTTCGTGAGCCTAGCAGGTGAAGATGGTAAAGCTCGTCAAACTTAACAAGTATGTAAACACCTTAACTACCCCTAAGTAGGTTATGCGAGAATTGGCATTATAACACACTCAAGTTCCACTCCCTAAGCTAGGAATGTTTTAATCCCTCATTAGTGATTAGTATAACTAGTTTTTGCACGCGTGCTTTAAATGCACGACATATAAGAAAAATAAATAACAAAAACAAAATCAGAAGAATAAATAATAGAAAACTATGTACTTCATTAAAAAATAGTATAATACTTAAACAAAAACATTATATATTATGAAAAATTTCCTTGTAGACAACATTTGTTGTTTTATTGGTTGTCTTTTCATCTTCATCGCATATTAATATCGACCAAAAGGTTTGCTACCCTCGAAACTGCGGCATGTAGTTGTCTATGGATAAATATTGACTTCTTTAAGAACAATCTTACATGCGATAGTGATTAACCTCGACTTTTGTTAACCACCATTGCATACGATTTGTGCATCGTGGTGTATGAGTTTTAAATTGTAATGCATGGCGTGCCTTTTCAAACGCATATTTGATTCATTTAAGGTACCGTAGTATTTCGCCTCAAAAGTGTCTTTTAAAAAATAAAATAAATGATTAAAACTCTTTAAATTTATGCTTACTGGACTGACCCGAATTTAACTCAAATTAAAAAAAATCCAGTCAATTACAAAAACCCTAGAAGGCACTACTATTTATTTGAACTTTTACTCATTTTCCCAAATACTCAAATCAAATAATTCATTGCAATGTAAAAAGTTTAAATCCTCGTGCTTCCCCATGCCATATGATATTAACCTTCGAAACTAATCTTTTGAAAAAGTCCATCCCCCTCTCTTTCTCTCTCTCTCTCCCCATATATATATATATATATATATATATATATACTCTGAAAATATTTTCACCAAATATATAGTTGGGTTACAAGTTGTGAGTGTTGCAGGTTAAGCCTTTGTACCAACGTTTAATTATTGATCAATCGTATATTGTAGTACCACAAACTACACTTAATTTCTGGTTGACGCTCTTGTACCACTACGTCAACCAATTTCAAAAATTAGATAAAAAGGGTAGAAAAGTAAAATACGGGAAAAAACAAATGGAGACAGAAGTCTCTTTTCCCATCTCTACAATCCTTCATTGCATTTGCATGTGGATATATTATGGGTATCATTGAAAATGATCTCTTATATATACTACATTATCTATCAAATGGACAACCTTTTTACTATGCAGTGTCAGTGTGCATGAAAAATAAACATAATTTAACCCCTTCATGTTTTATTTCCTCCATCTAATTTTTTTCTAAATTATCCCTATTAATTATGATTACAAAAATAATTAAGCATAATTAAGATGCTTATAATAAATATACAACTATTGAGATTTGAGGGTAAAATTAAAAGTTTACAGAGATTGAAAAGATAAGAGTGGATTATTTTGGCCAAACATTACAAAACAAAAATAATACATTAATTTACATAAAACATAGAACTATAGTTTAGATGCTTTATTGGTTTGTGATTAGAACTTTTTTCTTTTTTCTTCAACTATAACCCGAAAACCCCAAATCTAAGTCGCAACGCCAACTATATTTTGTTAGCGGCCTGATTTGGTTCCCGTAGTAAGCTGATTAGGGTTGAGGTTGAAGATCCACCGAGATTTGGAATCTCTGTCCTTAAGACAAAAACTGGCGCCATATAATGGAATGGACGGGTTTAAGCCAGTGAGTCTCCTAAGGATATGAATCTTACGTGATTGAAGAGGCCAGACCTTCCAGCTTCAATCACAGGAAAATCAACATGATGATGTATTCTCTGTTTGGGCAGAAGGATAATGTACATAAAGGGAAGGATTTTTCGTGACTGAGAAAATAGGTTTCATGCAGTATATATATGACGGTTGGGAGTTGGGAATTGTTGAGGCGTGTCCGAAACAGACACAACTGTTTCTGACATAACTGTCGGTAACCATTTTGTCTTTAAGGAGGCATAACCGCTGCTGATGTAACTGTTCTGTCTTAAAGAGGCACAACTGTTGGTTGTTGTTGTAACCATTAGACATAATTGGTTCAAAACGGTCACACTACTGCCTTGGATTTGAAATGAATTAGAAGTAAAAAGATAGGGTCCAAGCCAGCCGACCAACCAACCAACCAAGCCAAGCCAAGCTAAGTTGGGTCGAGCGGGCGGCAGTAACGTGCGTGCGCGTGTGTGTTTGGACCTGCACTTAGCTAGGTCTTCCCTTCTACACAAAAGTGTAGTCTCCCAAGGGCCAATTGTTAAGCCTAAAAGCCATTCTTTATAAAATTGAGCTTTTTCATTTTTATTCCCAATGTGGATTCCCACTACCTACTTACACAAGTTCCTCATTCAACCTTTTATTGAAACAAGTTTCCAACAATCCCCCACATTGAATGAGATATCATATAAGTTGATGACATGTTGATGATACAGAGATACAACTGAGAGTAACTGTACTGGAATAGGTGGCTTTTGGCTTTGAACCTTTCTTTATGATATACGATCGGGATGACTTACTAATCAGTGACTTGAGTGTCTTGAACTAATTGGTGTTTGATATCAACCAAGACATTAGTAGTCATACAACTACCCTGAACTATACCTGGTTCTGCAAATGCTCTAGATAATTATAGCCTCTAAATTATCATAAAATCGACCAATTTTACATTCATATAGGTGACTTCCTATAAAGAGTATTCTGTCAGTACTCTGCTTGAAAATCAAGTCATATGAATGATTAAAAACAAAGCTTACCATACGCCAAGATAGATAACACTAGTATGTTTCACCATAGGAATGGGAAGGAGTTAAATCCTTTAGAGATTAATTTAGTTTGGTTGTCCCTTTGAACCTAGACCATGGGATCTCCAATCATCTAGGTGGGTTTTTTTTTTACTAAATCATTCTTTTATTTCATAGGCTTGAGACCCATTCCCTTCGATGAGCTGTATACTTGCTCTCTCGATAGACCTTTAGTTAATGGATCTGATAGGTTGTCTTTTGACCAAATATAATCGATGGTGATCACTCCATTTGAAAGAAGTTCCCTAACGGTATTGTGACGCCTTTGTATGTGTCGTGACCTACCGTTATACATATTGTTTTATACCCTTCCAATTGCGGCTTGGCTGTCACAATGGATGTGTATAGTTGGTACTAGTTGTGACCAAGCTGGAATATTTTCTAGGAAGTTTTGTAGCCATTCAGCTTCCTCCGCTGTTTTATCTAGAGCGATACATTATGATTCCATTGTAGACCTTGCAATGCAAATCTGTTTGGAAGATTTCCATGCGATAGCACCACCACCAAGTGTAAATACAAATCCACTTGTGGATTTTGAGTCGTTAGTATCGGATATCCAGGTGGCCTCATTGTAATCTTCTATCACCGATGGATACCTTGAATAGTGTAACTCAAAGTCTTTAGTGTATTGAAGATACCTAAGGACTCTTACAATAGCCTTCCAATGATCATGTCCTAGATTACTATTAAATCTGCTCAGTCCATTAACTATTTGAACAATATCTGGTCGCGTACAATTCGTGAGATACATAAGACTTCCAATAACACGAGAGTATTCAATTTGAGATACACCTTCGTGTAGATTCTTTTTGAGATGAAAGTTTGGGTCTATTGGAGTTTTTGCAATACTATCATCATCATTGCTGAATTTCTCCAATAATTTCTCAATGTAATGAGATTGTGATAGTATGATTTCCTCGGATATTCTAGATATTTTAATACCTAGGATGACATCAGCTACTCCAAGATCTTTCATGTCAAACCAGTTGGCCAATATTTTCTTGGTGTCCTTGATCATGTTGTTATTACTGACAATGATGAGCATATCATCTACGTAGAGGCAGATAATTACGTAACCATGTTGTGTATTTTTGGGGTACACACATTTGTCACATTCGTTGATCTTAAACCCATTTGCAAGTAATACGTCATCAAAACGTTTATGCTATTGTTTTGGCGCTTGCTTTAAACCATACAACGATTTGACCAATCAACATACTTTCTTTTCGTTGCCTGGAGCTATGAACCCTTTTGGTTGATTCATATAAATTTCTTCTTTGAGTTCCCTATTTAGGAAAGCGGTCTTAACGTTCATCTCGATGTATTTCAAGACCGCAAAGTCGCAAAGCAATTAGTAATCGAATTCGACGCACTGAGGGCATAAGCGTCAAAATAATTAACACCTTCTTTTTTATTGAACCCTTTTGCGACCAACCGTGCTTTATACTTATCAATGGAACCATCGGGTTTTAATTTTTGTTTGAAAATCAATTTTCTAGCCCAATGGTTTGCACCCCTTAGGAAGGTCAACTAGTTCCCAAGTGTGGTTTTGCTTCTGGAGTAGACATTGCTTATTTGAACGTTCGTGGTTCACTGTCCACTATAAACGTGGTCACAAAGTCAGGTCCGAATGTTTTGGTTATTTTAGCATGTTTGCTCCTTCTAGGTTCATCATCCTGTTCATCTTGACGATCTTCTTGGATGATGTCCATGGGAACAATATCTGTGGGGGCCTCGTTCTCATCTTCGCTTGTGTTCCAAGGAAAAGAGCGTTTTCCATTAGTATTATTATTATTTTTTAATGGAAATATGTTTTAAAAAATGTGACATTTCTTGAATCCATTATTGTATTTGCTTCAATATTTGGATTTTGAGACTTGTGCACTAAAAACATATAGGCACTACTCTGAGCTGCATATCCTATGAAGATACAATCCATGATTTTTCGACCGATTTTTACCTTTTTAGGTAATGGTACTGCTACTTTGGTTAGGCACCCCCACACTTTGATGAATTTGTAGGAAGGTTTTTGACCATTCCATAATTTATAAGGAGTTTGCTCCAATTTCTTGTGTGGTAGCTTATTGAGCAAGTAATTTGTTGTGAGCACCGCCTCCCCCCCACATTTCGTCGAGTGGGCCAGATTGAATTAATAATGAATTCATCATTTCTTTAAGTGTACGATTTTTCCTTTCAGCAATCCCATTGGATTGTGGAGTATAATAAGGAGTAACTTGATAAATTATTCCATGTGCTGTACAAAAGTCCTTAAAAGGATATACGTACTCACCTCCTCGATCAGATTTGAGAATTTTTAGCTTTTTCTCAAGTTGATTCTCTACTTCGTTCTTGTACATTTTAATGCCTCAAACACTTCATCTTTACTATTTAACAGGTAGAGATGACAATAGCGTGTACTATCATCAATAAAAGTGATGAAGTAATTTTTCCCGCCACATGATTCTATGAATTTAAAATCACATAGGTTGCTATGAACTAGATCTAATGGTCTAGTGTCACGTTGTACCGTTTGAATGGAGGTTCTTGTTTGTTTAGCCTTAACGCATATTTGACATTTTTCCTTAGTATTTATTCATGCTTTAGGAATTAAGTCCATTTGCATTAGTTTGCGTATAGATTCATGGTTAACATGACCTAATCTAAGGTGCCAAATATTAGAGTGCTCAAGAATGTAAGAAGAAGATGCAGTTGCTGTATTATTAATAATACTATTGTTGGGTGGGGTTACCATCATTACATTGCATTTGAACAAGCCCTCATTGAGGTAATTCTTGCCCATAAAAATCCCGCTCTTACTAAGTACAAACTTGTCAGACTCAAAGACCAACTTAAATCCATGCTTTATTAAAAAAGAACCAGAGATTAGGTTTTTCCTAATATATGGGACATGGAGGACATTGGTAAGCACCGATTCCCGACCGCTGGTCATTTTCAAAGTAACATGCCCTTTGTATTCCACGCTAGAGGTGGAGGAGTTGCCTATAAACAGCTTCTCACCGGTCGTCACCTTTGAATAGGTAGAAAACATCTTCGCATCACCGCATATGTGATGTGTCACCCAGGTGTCCACATACCATTCACGTCCCGTACCGACCATGTTGGTCTCAGAGACCACACATATCATGCTTATGTCGTCATTCACAAGGTTTGCTTCGTGTCGTACTCGTTTCTTTCCACGGCACTCAGCAGCTTTGTGGCCTATCTTGTCGTAGTTAAGACACTTGCCTTTAAACTTGTATTGCTTGTGTTGTTTGGACGTCCCTTCACCGGAGCTTTTACGCTTCCCGTTTTTGGAGTCCTGTTCAACAATGTTGGCCCCTTCAATGGTACGAGTGTTCTTCTTGTCAGCAATCCGGTTGTCCTGCTCAATCCGTAGCCTCCTGGTCAAGTCTTTGAGAGATATATCCTTGCGTTTGTGTTTTAGGTAATTCTTGAAGTCCTTCCAACCGGGAGGTAGCTTTTCGATCGCCGCTGCAACCTGGAATGGCTCTAAAATTGTCATTCTCTCAGCCTCAATCTCATGGATGATCAACTGGAGTTGCTGAACCTGTGAGACAACCTGTTTGGAATCTACCATAGAAAAATCTAAGAATCAGCCTAACACAAATTTTTTATGGTCGGCATCCTCAGTTTTATATTTTATTTCTCAACCGATTCCCACAATCCTTTAGTACTTTTAAACTGGCTATAAACATCATAAAGAGAATCATGGAGACCATTAAGAATGTAGATTCTACACAAGAAATCTGAGTGCTTCCATGATTCGATTGCTGCCAGTGTTGCCTTGTT
The DNA here is from genome assembly GCA_013146195.2 of Codonopsis lanceolata. Lineage (NCBI taxonomy): Eukaryota > Viridiplantae > Streptophyta > Magnoliopsida > Asterales > Campanulaceae > Codonopsis > Codonopsis lanceolata. Next base: position 49,432,238 of record CM028377.1, read on the forward strand.
TGTCTTGGCATGATTTAGTGCAGGGGCTGTCTCTTTGAGGAATTTAGACAGGTTCAATGTGGTCAGATAGAGCAACATCTTTTGCTGCCATGGTTTGAACTCGGTGCCGTTGAACTTGTTAGGGCGTTCTCCAAAGTGTGCGTGGACCGCTGGCGGTAGGCTAGGAGTTGTAGTCGTAGGCTGTTAGAAGACAGCAACGGGTTCTTTTCCAGAGTTGGAAGCCATACTGCACATTATAACAGTGATCACTAACACAAAGTTATAACAATTTGTTATTGGTTACAGTATGATACAATCAGTAAAGTAAACTAATAGTTTTCTTTTATCGAATCGCACGCTTTTATTTACGTGAGAATAAAACTCTTATGAAGATGCTGATTACAGATTAATACAGATTAATCAATAAAAGGTAATCATGCTGATCAGTTTCATAAAACAGGCTGATCAGTTTTGTAAGAAGGACAACAGGTTGATTAGCAGTATTCTGTAACACAGACAGATGGTCATTTAAGAGGCCAGACCTTCCAGCTTCAATCACCGGCGAATCAACACACTGTTGTATTCTATGTTTGGGCAGAAGGATATTGTATAGAAAGGGAAGGATTTTTCGTGACTGAAAAAACAGGTTTCATGCAGTATATGTAAGACGGTTGGGAGTTGGGAATGGTTGAGGCATGTTCGCAACAAACACAACTGTCGGTAACCTTTTTATCTCTAAGTAGGCATAACCATTGGTTGTTGTTGTAACCGTTAGACAAAACTGGTAGTAAAAAGTTAAGGTCCAAGCCAGCCACCCAAGCCGAGCAGGCGGCGACGCGTGTGTGTGTTTGGACCTGCACTTAGTTAGGTCTTCCTTTGTACACAAAAGTGTAGTGGCCAAAGGACAAATTGGTAAAAGCCTAAAAACTCTTCTTTATAAAGTAGAGTTTTTTTTTCTTTTTATTCCCAATGTGGGATTCCCCATTATCTACTTACACAACTTCCTCATTCGACCTTTTATTGAAACAAGTTTCCAACATATTTATGACTTGGTTATGAAATTAATATTTTTTTAAAAAAAATACCATAAAGTCTTACGAAAAAAATTCTTATGTCTAAAAAGTCGCAAAAATAATTCTTCTATCTAAAAAGGCTTAAAGTTAGACTTTTAATAAAAAATAGTCCAAAAGTTAACTCTTCTATTAAAATCGTTAGAATAAAAAACTTTCATTTTGGATGAAATCTTATTTTCTTTTCAATAATTGTAATGGTGATAAGATTGTATTGTATATAATACTAATAGTTAATAGTAATAATAATAATTATAATAATAATATCGTGTAATTATATTATTATAATTTTAAACTACTTTTGTTCCTAAATTATTGTCCTGGTTGGTTTTTTGAAATGAATTTGATATTTTTCAAATTGAAAATTTAGCATGTATTTTTTTAATTCATTAAATACGTCATTTGTAGGACAATAATTTAGGAAATACAGGAGTAATTTATGTCAATATTATTTTTATTGAAATATAATACCAAATGTCTCTTTTAAAAAGTCATGTCAAAAAGAACAAAAAAATAGAACTATTCTATTCATAAAATCTAATTTAAATATTTTCATTTAAAAAATTTGAAAAATTTGATTTTTATACCTTTATGAAATTGTAGTAGTAGTGATTGTCAAAATAATAAAAGTATTGATGATACTGCTATTATTGTTGTTGTTGTTATCATTCTTATTATTATTATTATTATTATTATTATTATTATTATTATTATTATTATTATTATTATTATTATTATTATTATTATTATTATTATTATTATATAAAATACAATTTTATTATCATTACCTTCATTGAAAAGAATTATAAGATTCTAAACTTTTATCCTAACGATGTTAGTATAGACGTTAAGCTTTGGACTGTTTGATATTAAAGTCTAATTTTATGACTTTTTAGATAGAATAATTGTTTTTGAGATTTTTTGGATATGAGATTTTTTTAGTAGGATATTTTTTGGTATTTTTCCCTTATTTTTTTTTTGTAACAATTGAAAAAAAAAAGTTAAAAAGGGAGAATACTAGTAAAATCAAAGAAAGAGAAAATAAAAAGTACAAATAAAACCGTAGTTAACTGAACTGTGATTATCCATCACCTGGATGGTTTGCCATTGGCAGTCAGGTGGAAATAGATTGGGGTTAACATTGAGTCAACTCGTAGGGTCCCAGTGGTTAAAGAATAAAGAGAAAGGTGAAAAATGAAAGCAGTCTTTGACTAAGTAAAACCAAATCAACACAAGATAAACTTTTTAAAAAGAAGCTAAAGGCTAAAGCTAACCGTAAATGATGGATGGGGATGGGGGTAACCGTAAATCATGCAGTCTTTCTTCATGTAATTGCTGTTGAAATATAATGATTTGGACTTGGAGCAACCGTTTTTCAAACATGATTACTGCTACTATAATTTTGTCTTCCAATCTTTAGCCAAGCTCCATTGTTCTAAATGTCAACCCCTAATTTATTTTTCATTTTGTTTTAAATTTGAATTCCTTCTAGCTAGCTTGAGAGTTTGACCGTCTCCGTTCACTAACCCAAAAACAGTTAATTGCATAAAAAAACATATGTTTTAATTTTTGACATTTTAAACCTCCACCTTAGAAAAAAAAGTTTCAATTCAAACTTTCATATGTTAGGCGTTAAAAGCCTTAACGGAAGGTTGACTAAGTGGCATAAAAGCCCTTGTACTTTGAAACTTGAAGTTTATTTTAAATTAAACATTTTATATACCAATTTCATATTTCAAATTACAAGTAAAATCAAATTAAATTAATTCTAAAAATTCTAAATTTAAATTTTTCTTTAAAATGAAAGAAGTATATTTACCTAAATATAACCCCCTACCAAAAAGAAAAAAAAATATACTACAATTATTTATAATTACTGACTATATTGATAGTTTAAAAATATTAACAATTATTTCAATAGAAACGATTTTCTTTCCAATTTTTTTTAGAAAATATTTTTAAATTTAACAAGAATAAATTATTTTTTGTAATTATTTAAAACAATTGTTTTATTAATTAACTAGTTTTGATGTTGTTTAAAACAACTTTTTTTTAAAATATCCAAAAATACATTTTTTTTATAATGTCACCCACGTGTCACCGATTTTTGGCGACACTTTTGGGTTAGTTTTTTTTTAAAAAATTGTTTTAAAATATAAAAAAAATTAAAATATAAAAACTTGTGTTTAATGTTTTTATAAACTGCTAAAAAACAAAAAAATTCTTTAAAATTAACGGATGGTACTGGCATCTCTTGATCAAATGAAAACGAGTTCCTTCCATTGCGCATCGATCCTCGACCTCGACCGATGGCAGCTCTTCTGTATTGTCGCCTAACATGAGTGATTATTTTATACTTTTTTTTTGAAGAAAATTTTAAAAAAATTAAACTGTTTATATTTTTTTTCTAACATAAATTTTTTTTCTTCTGTATTTTTAAGAAATTAAAAGAAAACCTTTTAAACCCAAAATTGACGACACAATTTACGAAAGAAATTATTCTTTGTATATTTAAACATTTTGTTTATAACAATTTTGATAAAAAAAAACCGTTTCTATTTAATTTGTTCTGATTTGGAATTTGAATGATGAAATGGGTTTATAAGAGATTTAATTTGAAATCTACTTCAAAGTACAAGGTTTTTTATGCAATTATTTTCCGTGAGGTCCCCTCCCCCCAACAGCCATGTAAGCCACTTAGTCAGCTTTTCGTCGAGGTTTTTAACACCTAATAGATGGAAGGTTGAAATTTACAAAAAAATTCCAAAATAAAGCTTAAAAGGTCAAAAATTAATATACGAGTTTTAATTTTAAATTCGTGAAATTTGCCTGGCATTTCTTGCAATTAACTCACCCAAAAAAAATACGGGATGTACCTGAAAGTCCCTATGTTGCGATGTTGGTATTCATTTGAAATTATTTTCATAAATAGGAATAATACTTTCTCCGTTCCAAAATTATTGTTCAGCTTTCTTTTTTTCGTCCGTTATAAAATAATTGTCTTGTTTAAAACTTTTATTTTTAGAACAACAATTTTACCATTTTACCTTTACTGTTTCAGTGTACTTTAATTATATGTCACATACATACGGATTTAAAAAAAAACTATATATATCAAACCAATACTTATAATCAAGTCAATAATTTTTATTTAATCCTTGTTTCGAGTGAAACCAAACAATAATAAATTTATGACAGAGGTACTAATATATTTTTCCGCAACATGGGACTGGGATATCAAAGTGTAAGATCCCGTGATTGACTCAGAACTGTAGATAATTTTTATTGAAAGTATAAACGTTATCTTTGTGAAAGTTGACAAGTTGATGTCATGTCCCTACCCTTATGGACAAGAATATGGAAACATTATGTGTGTGTACTGGACTGTTAGCAGCTAAGTTTTGGGGGATATATAATTGGTTTCTTCAATTCATTGGAGAGGGAACCCAGGGCCGTGTATTGTGGTACCCAGCCTACCGGACGGCGGTTGGTTGGGTCGTCTCTGTGATTGTGTATGGACAGCAGCTTGGGGGTCATCATAAAGCTAGTTGGCTGATGACAAGGGTGGCCTGAAGATCATGTACTGATTGCTTGGCTTACTGTTACTAGGACGTGTGTTTAGAGTCACAAAAGAAATAAGCGAACATATTATAGATGTATTACTCACCTTAATAAAATTGAATTTGCATACAATTAACGCTAGAGCCACAACATGACAGTAAAATTTTGTATACATAATCCAACATCATAACTAATGATTAGCTTGTAAGGGCCAAGGGACTGTTCCAACTTAATTATTGTAATTGAGAATTTCAAATAAAATTGTTATGTTCCATTATGTGACTTAATGTTATAATTAATTACTATTCCTCTTGCTTAATTAAACAATTTTGGTAATGTGTCCGGTTCAAACCTGGTCACGAGCAAAGCACAAGCGAGCATCATGTATCAGTCACGAGCTTGCTAAGCGTGGGGCCTGTTAGCTTAGCGGACAGAGCTAGCTGAATATCTGAATAAAGAGCAAGATAGCTCCCGTCTAAACATGACCAAGCACAGGCCTTACCTGTCCGACTAGGGATCATATTTGGGAACTATACTTGTCATCGCCAGGTTTGTATCATACAGCCGGACAAAGCCTTGTTCCCCCATATAAGCATCGAGCAGAGTATCTCAGTAACTTGCACTCCAAGACAGGTTAAAAGTTTCCTATTCGAGCAGAGCACTTGCCTTATCTGCTCCTACATTCTCGCAACCAGCCACCTGTCACGCCTACAATTTATGAGTTTCCTCCTAAACCTACTAAATAACTATACAAACTAAATCCAACAAGGATTCTATGTTATTGGAGACCTATAAATATCCTTCCATATTTTTTGCCACATCATTTGGCATGATAACAAATAGAGTTTGTACGTAGAATTCTTAGGTCAACTCTATGTTTATGTCGTTAGGCCATTGACGAGAAAATATTATGTGCAACGGTTAATCTATTGATGTGGTAGATAGTAAAATATTATGTGCAACGGTTAATCTATTGATGTGGTATAATATGTTATCAGCTGTATCTTCAATTTGCTTGCCCACATCAGTAAAGTTGTCGATATTTAGTTGTGCTAATATTGGATAGCAATACCCATGTGTGGTTATATACTTAAATGAACAGAGGTCAAAATGTATATGATGGTGTTTGACACGACTAAGGCAATGTTGCTATTGCTTTCCTGCCATCGTGTTTTTCACAATGTGGACATTGTTTTGAAAATTTCGTGTATTGCTTTGTGTTGAATCAACACTGTTGATCTCCTTTTTTTTTGTCCCCCCGCCCCCCATTTGGCAGGAAGATGGTTGGGTCAACTTAGGTATTTAGGTCCCTGGCGGAGTCTTCTTTTATATTATTGGTTTAAATCACAATTTGGTCTCCATCAACGAACAATAAATCTCTTATAAGATCGTAAAAGTGCATAGTAATTAGGATTTCAAAGAAACTGTTAATGCAATTGCATCAAAAGGTACATTGATCAGAAAAACAATTAAGTAAATACTGGAAGTCTTTAATCTAAAAAAACAGTAATAAAACACATAAATTTATCAAACAATCTGCAAGCTATGCTTGTAGATCCAGTCTTATTGTAAAAAATGATTTCACTAAGAAGATTATGATTCTTACAAACCAAAACGTGAAATCAACAAAATACCAAACCTCTAATAAGATATCAAGTATGTAGAGGAAAACCCATAAAAATAAAGTATAGAAAATGTGAGATTAAAAAATAAGTTTTCCTAAGAACTAGAAAAATAAACAGTAAATAGATTAATGCAGCTTGTGATGCTGCATCCAAACTTTAGCACCGAAACTCTCACTTTCTCTCTATGAGATCTTTCTTTCTCCACGTCTGTATGTCTGCACAAGGTCTACTTGTATTTATACTTGAGGTAGAGACCTACACACACAAAAATCTAACAACTCCAAGGAAATATAGAATATTAGAAAACAGAAGGTTAGTTTCCTAATTTAAGTCAAATAATCTTACCAAAAATTTTGTCAATTTAATTATGAAATAACAATTAATTAAATAAAATAGGAAGTCTCTATTTTACCATTACAGACCGTCTTATGGATCTTAATTCGTAAGACGGGGCCCCACTCTCTCACAACTCAACCCACCAATACACAACGGGTCGAGTAAATATGATCCGTCTTATAAAAATATCCGTAAGACCGTGTTACACAAGTTTTTGTCATTGACGAATTATTCGTTAAGCTCACTTTAATATTTCTTTACTTACTTTAATCATTATACTTGGCTTTGATTCTCACATTCATCACTCCATCTAGTTTTTTTGGATGGAAAGCTTAAGAAATTTTTAAAAACCCGAAAATACCATCTCTAGCTCCCTTATGTCAAAGTATGAATATTGATAATAATAATAATAATAATAATAATAATAATAATAATAATAATAATAATAATAATAATAATAATAATAATAATAATAATAATAATAATAATAATAATAATAATAATAATAATAATAAGTACATAATAATAATAATAATAATAATAATAAGTACATTATGTGCACTTAATAATAATAATAAGTACATTATGTGCACGTCATGCTATTATTATTATTATTATTATTATTATTATTATTATTATTATTCATCCTCAATTTTTTAGCTAAAGATAAACAAAAAGTACATTATGTGCAAGTCATGTCGTTAAACACCAATGAAAACTTTACCCTTCTAAAATTAAATATAGGCCAAAATATGAAAAAATACCCCAAAGTAATCACCCAATTCTATAATGTCCCCCAATATAAAACATTTCCTAACTCCATACCCAATCTTACCATTTGTCTCAGGTAGGACCCCCCGTCAATGACCGTTAGAAATGCTAACGGATGAGGGATTATTTTGGTCATTTGATTCGGGGGGTAAAGTGAGATTTGGTTATAGTTCATCATTTAGTTGATATTCAAGATATTTTTAAGTGAAAATTTGTTTTATAATTCAAAATTATTTGTAATTATTAAAAAATTATAATTCAAAATTATTTTAAAAATCAAAAGATTAACTACCACAATTATTTTTAAGTGAAAAATTAAAAAAATTATTCAAAATTATTTTTAAGTGAATATTTGATATAACTACCACAATATTATATCAAGTTTTTTTTACCAAACTATTGTAGTTTTAATTAAATATTCCCAAACTATAGTATTTCTTAATATAATTCCCAAATTGTGGTACTTTCAAAAATACTAATGATATAAGGGTACCAATGTAATTAGCTAATTAAAAATTTTAAACCCCTCGTTCAATACGGGTGCCACTGCGTCTCCCATTACCGGCGATGTGAGACCCCGAATCCTTATGTACTTGCTTGGATGAATTTACATTCATAATAACCATGTTTACAAGTTTACAAGTGGCCACGACGTTCATAGTAGTTGTCGTCGTAAGTTTGATTCCCCGATTTGCGATTTTAGTTATCGTGTTGTCGTATTACTCGGTTAGTATTATTTTGCACCTAGGTTTGGCCCTGGATGACTAGGGGGACCTTGGGGATTAACTTGATATTATTTTGGTTTTGTCGTATTTAAGTTTGAACACGCTCGTCTTTCATTTTCGATGTGACTTGTGTATTCGCCTCGACCATGATAGGGTTGTAGTAATTTGGCCGTAGTTTTCTGTAGACAACTCAGAATTAAGATCCGTTTGATGCGTTAGAAACTAGACTTCGATATATTTGTAACCATAACTCTTGCGTAATTTTGGGAATTGTATTTCAGTACATGCACATTTTTAAAGTTGACTGAATCATTTATTCTCGGTATTTCCATAAATTTGAGTTTTGCCTTGTTTATTGGATTTACTTGAGACCCTTAATGAATTTCACTAAACCTGACCCAAGACCTTAATTAAACCTTAATTAGGATGGATTAAGCCTAAGTGAAAATTTTAGCACTAAGTCCTCAATTAGGGACTTAATCTCACTTAAAAATTGACCTATAAAAGACTTGACACATGTTTTCCACTCACTCCCTAACCTTTGTGACTTGAAATATAAGATTTCTTCCACTCCTTACACCTCCTACCACTCTTCATATTCAGCCATGGTTAGAGAACTCAAGTGTGGGAGATTCTTGGTGAGATTAGTGTGTATTTCTTGATTTCCTGAAGATCCGGCCACCCGATTTTGGATTCGAGACCACCCAATCGTAGCTATTGACGAGGAGACTACTAATCCTTGGTTTTGTTTTATCATCCATTCTTTTGATCTAGACTGAAGGTACGTTACTAATTCTCAGAATTTTGTAGACTACATTGTTTGTCATGCTAGTCTTCATTAAACTTGCTTAGATCATGTTAAGGAAGAGTTTTATCAAGTTTATAAAATGTTTTGATGCTTCTATAAAATATGGAAATTTTTCCATGGATCTTGACTTGATGATTTTGGTCTTGAGTTTAGTTTGAAATATGTTTAGGCTTTGATTTGGAATCATTGTTGTTCATGAACTTGTTGGAAAACAAACAATATAAATTCAGTCTCTGTTTTAGGCAAGGTTCTAAAAATCGTTTGACGGCCACTAGGCGTCACACTAGCGCCTAGCGCCTAGGGGACTAGTCGGGCGTAAGGGCCTAGAATTAAGGCATAATTATCATTTTTTTGATAATTTACATCAAAGATCAAACACATTGACTACAAATTTAATTTTTTTTATGTTTGTCATTTTATCAAACACTTCTCTATATTTGTAAAATGAACAAAAATATACAAAACTACCTTTAATCTCAAATCTCAACAACCCCAAAGCAATAAACCGGCCAACAAAAATATACAAACACTTGTCTTCATCTTTTTTTTTTCTTCTTTCTTCTATTTATCTTGCAGACCAGTAACGTAGGTGCCGACTTGGTCGATTAGGCGGCAACTAAGAAAGTTATACCTAGCGCTAGGCGGGGAGTTTTAGAACACTGGTTTTAGGCAAATTTTGGGAAGTTACTGGTACTAATCTACTAAAGGGAATTTTCTAAAAATATAATATGTTATACCTATACATGTTAGGTAACTCTCTGTAAAGTTTCATAAATTTTGGAGTTAAGGAAGTATTTTACATCAGTCACAAATCGTGGCTGTTCCAATAAGCTGCTACCAGAAAGTCAATTTGTTAATGTGATATTGAGGTGACCATATTTTGATGAATACATGTCTGAATTGAGTAGTTTAAAATTCTAAGTTGTAGTTTGGAGGTTTTAGTTTCTAGAAATGTATTATTTATGATATTTGAATTTATGAGGAATATTTGGTGAATTTTCTATGATAGACACTCATGTAAGTCATAGCAGATAATCAGATTTATGTCATGAATTTGAGAGGACCATGACTTGATGAATACAAGTCCAATTGGAGTATTTTAAAATGGTAAACTCTAGATAAAAGAGTCTAGTTTCTGGAAATGTAAAATATGTGTCATTTGGATCAACGGGGAATTTTTGGTGAATTTTGTACGATAGTCATGCTGAATAAGTCATAACAGAAAACCAGATTTTTAACATGACTTGAGGTGACTGTATCTTGATGAATACAAGTCCAAATAGAGTAATTTAAAGTTCTAAATTATAGTTCCAAGAGTCTAGTTTCTGAATATATAAAATTCATGAAATTTGGAGTTGTGAGGAATTAATGGTCGAATTTATTATTTGACTGGGCAGAACAATCATAATAGAAAAACATATTATTAGCTTGATCTTGATATGATCATAGATTGATGAATGAAGTGATTTAAAAGGCTAAGTTATAGTTTAAAGAGCCTACTTTCTGAATAAGTAAGATTCAGTACATTTGGAGTTGATAGGAATTTTTAATGCAATTAGCAAGATTGCTGCGCAGAGTGATTTATAATATTTGAACTTGTTAATGATAGTTTTGTTTAATTCATGGACTACTATGGATTTTGGACAATGGGATGAATTATCATTCTAGAATGCGTTTATTATTTATAATCTAAATGATTTAATGACCCTAGACTAACATAGTTGTCTTGGACAATATGTGATTTAGTATTTGTTAAGTTAAGAACTTAACTTGGATTTATGCTAGAAATGAACATCTAGGCTTATTAGATCTTATGACTTATGAAGGTATAATTGAGATACTTGTTAAGGATTGATTATCCATACTTGATGAATATGACTTATAAAGCATATAGTGTTTCTTGCCTTCATGCATGTTCTACTATTGGGTTGTTAATTTGCATTGAAATTTGGATTCCACTAATAGGTGGGATTATGAACTTGAATTGAACTAGGGCTTTGATTTGATATTAATCAACTTAGGCTTCCATCTTCTACTCGACTTATTGATACGTGAACCAGGGTTCCTAAATGGAACGAGAACATAGCTATGCCTTAAACAAGAACTTAGAAGGGCTACAAATGCATATAGCATTTATACCCTATTTGGTTGGAACTGTAGTAAGGACTCAACGGAGTCGAGTTAAGGAACAATTGAACCTTACGAGGATCGTGGTGAGATCCTATAATAATTATATTCCCTTTGACTAGATTACTAGATTTTGGGACTTGAATCGAATAGAGTGGACAATTTGACACCTATGATTTAGAGACTCAAATGAGCTTCCTATTATGGTTTTGTGATTATTGTAACAATGTGCAAAATCGTATGAGTTTAGTAGATCATTATATCTACTTGAGAATTTACAAGTAAACATCTACTTGTGCATGCATATAAGTCCAACTGGCATTTGTTGAGTTTTACGTTGAATGTGGGACGGTGCATTGTCTTCACGAATTATGGGATTCGTGATTGCTATGTATCGCCGTACCGAATTCGGTTCACACACCCCTCTACTGCTAGCTACAGTGGGGAAGTAGCCCCCTTTGTTGTAACCAAAAGAGCGCATTGGCTAGTGCTATTTTCCCGAGTAGAGAGCTCGGACCCGAGAAGAGAGCTCGATACTTTGATACCCAATCACGAGTATCACTGGCACGATATGATTAACAGTTGTGATTGCAGGAGCAATACGACGACAATGATTCGATATCTTCTCTATCCTTTATGTGGCTTACTATGGGCACTTATGTGATAACAAAGTGTTAGTTGAACATGAGATCTGATTGACCGTGTTTATCTTGATTGTGTATTATTTAAATACTTGAGGTGTATATCTGTAAGTATACATACTTGTACATTATGGTTCTATGAATGATTTGATATGTATATATTTAGATATACATACTTTTACTTGATGATTCTATGAAAGGCTTGACGTGTATATATATAAATATGCACACTTATACTAAATGATTCTATGAACAGTTTGATTAGTATATATATAATTATATATACTTGCATATGATGTTTTTATGGGAACTACGGTCTAATTCATTCGATTTGTGTTTGAACAGGGAATTACACCCTGGTTCATTTGGATGGTTTAGTAAGTAAGAAGAAATGGTTATCATATGGAGTAGCTAAATGATACGATGTCTCTTCACGGGTTTTCTGTCATTTGTAAAATGACACCATGATTTCTTTTATGTTACATAATTATATGTCTTGTAGTAGCGTACTTGGTCATTATGACTCATTCCGTACTTTATTTTCTAGTTGCAGTAAATTGGTAGCCGCGTTGAGGACGAGTAGATCGTGACTGTAGCAGAGCGATGCTGATCGATAGATCGAGATTAGATCGTGTGGTTCATTCTAGTTGCAGTAGACTTTCCCCGAGTAGTTGCTTGTGGAGTCCTATTTCTTTTTAGCATCGTCACTTATAATATGTACTTTGCTATTCTTGTGAGATCGATTTTGTACAGTTATTTAGACTTTACGGTCGAGTAGAGTACTTGGGTATTTGTATTGATTCTTCCTTGGGCAGACGTGTTGTATCGTGCCATTGTTCGTGGTTTTAGTATTTATTTCAGTTGTCTCCCGGGCACGCAGTAGCTTTGGGGCTTTTCTTTATTCTAAATTGTTATAGTTGTTGGTTAACCCCGGTATGCTTTAGCCGTGGGTAATTGTTATATCAGGTTGGTCCTTTGTTGAAACGCCGGCCTGGAGTGTCAATGGTTTGTTCAGCATTTGCAATGTTGCGGCACACGAGTTTTGTTTTTTTCCCCTTTGTGAGATAATGTATCTCTTAGGTTCTTTGGCTTTGGTTTCGAGCTTCATAGCTCGGGGTTTCATTTGGTTAACGCTTCTGCATCTTCGATTTTTGTAAACCCGTATTTTAGTACGGCTTTATGTTCATGTTTAGAGCTTGTTAGCTCGACTGTTCGACTCGTACTACTATTTAACAAGTGTTTGTCCTCTTCTTATGTTAGTTTCAGCGGCACAACCTTGGGATTTTGTGTTGGAATCCGGGTCGGGCCGTGACAGGCGATCACTACTCGAGGCCAAGGACGGGGTCGAACCGTCATTCCAGGAAGAAATAGAATAAGAAAAGACCTCTTATTTAAGTTCAGATTTCTTAGTCTCGATGGCAATCTGCCGGAATAGCTTTCAAGTTGACTGAGCCCTAGAGGTAGGGGTGGCAAAATGGGTGTTCTGGATCAATGGATAATAGGTCATTATCCATGGTTATCCATGGATAATGGCCTATTATCCATTGATCCATAACACTCATTTTGCCACCCCTACCTGGAGGAAAAAGGAAAGTGATCACTTGGTTTTTTCGTTAACTGGATCGAGTTTTCGAGGGAACTAGTCAAAGTCCTCGGCACCGGCGTCGAAGGTGATTGGAGATGCGGGGATTATGGATCGATTTTTACTGGGTGTGTAAAGGGCTGGATCTTGGTCGGATTGTTGATGGAGATCACTTGGGCACAGAGAGAAAGAAAGAATCGAGGCCGGATTTGGACTTGGGTTTGGGGGAGAGAAGTCATCGGATCCAGAGCAGGTGTGACGACGACTATGGTGGGTGATGTGGCTGGAAGCCGGCGGCTAGGGTGGATAAGGAGACTTGTCGAACATGGGAGAGATGGTGGAGGCGAAGGAGCCTGGTTCGCTGGATCTGAGTGAAGACAGAGCGGAACCGGTGATGGATAGATGGCAAGAGGGGTTGCTTGGTTGGTAAAGACGAAGTAGAGAAGTACGGAGCCAACTGAAGAAGAAGATTGGGGCTGGAATGGATCAGCTTGGAGATGGGGCTGATTGCTTGAGGTTGGACGGTCGGAGATGGCGGAGCACTTGCGAGGGGTTGTCACCTGACTAGGATTTAGCTTGGAGATGGGGCTGAATACAATTATTTTTAAAAAATAATTTTAATTATTTTAAAAATTTGTAATTCAAAATTATTTTAAAAATCAAAAGATTAACTAAATGTATGCCTATCCCACATATGGAAGTTCAGTTAATGATAAAAATTAATTATTAACCAAATCTCACTATTATATTGTTTTTAATTTTTTTAAAAAATAATATAATTTTACAAAAAAAATTATTTTGATTGTTATAAAACCATTTTTCACTTAAAATATCTTAAATATCAACTAAATTATGAACTATAACCAAATCTCACTCAGCCCCCCGAATCAAATGACCAAAATAACCCCTCATCCGTTAGCATTTCTAACGGTCATTAACGGGAGGGTCCTAATTGGGACAAATTGTAAGATTGGGTATGAAATTGGGAAAAATTTTACATTGGGGGGCATTATGGGATTTGGTGGTTACTTCGGGTGTTTTTCATATTTTGGCCTTAAATATACAAAATTATTTGTTATAAACATGTTAGATAAAAAAATCCTTCAATTTAAAATTTTGTTAACACAAATAATATCTTGCTAATTTTGCAATCAAGTGCGTTTGTTCTTGAAACAAGTTAGGGTGATAACCAGGCTGGTACCTTGTGAAGAAAATATAACCCCAAAAGTCTACGATAATTTTATTTAACCGCTACAGTACACTTTTGAAGGGAAATAACGAAGATATCCTTAATGAAATAAAGGCGTGCGGAAAAAAGTTATAGTTCAAATTTGTGCGTCGCAAGGAAAAAAAACATCGCTTAAATTTTTGGTGTCGCGATCCAAAAGTCACTGCCCAAAATTTGGGTGTCACAAAGAAAAAAATTGGCGTCGCTCCAAATTTTGGGCGTTCAAAAGCCATCACCCAAAATTTGGGCATCGCAAGGAAAAAAATTAGGCGTTGCTCAAAATTTGGGCATCGTTTGTCTTTACGTAATGTAAAATGTACCATTTCTCTCTCCTCATTAATTTCTTTCTCTATCTTTGTACCTTTTCTCTCATCTCTTCATTAATACTCCCCTACCCCTTTCCCACTCCCTACCGTCACCTCACTTTGAATCCGCCTAAACCCAACAGTTCTCATATAACTCTCTCTCATCTCATTCAATTCTTCAATTCTCTCTCTCATCTCCTTACTTTGAATAATACACAATAATCATTTTTTTTTCTTTTCGTCCATTTTAAGTCAATATCAAAGTTGCTCTTCATTTCTCTCCATCAAAACACCCAACAATTCCTTTTTCAAGGTAAATCGAAGGCAATGACGCCCAAATCATAGGTAACGACACTCACATCATAGGCAACGATGCTCACAAGGTTTTAACCCAATTCCTTTTTGAAGTCTGGTTCTCTGACTTTTAAGGCTGCATGTTGTCTAAAAATTAGTTTTAAGGCAATTTGATAGAAGTTCTTGATCTTCATCTTTGACTGCTATAGAAGGCAATGGCCTTAAAAGAATACATACGGAAGGCTCAATCAATTGCAATTTGTGAAGCATCTTTAGCATTTGACGTCTCCATTATTCTATAAAATTGCCCAAGGAGTCTAAGGAAGTGAAATGACGATGTCCTGTAAAGGTTGAATTTAACAAAATGACTATGGAATTTTGAACGAATGACAATAGGAGGAGGAGGGGCATTTAAGGAAGAATTTAATGAAATTGGACTTATGCAGTTGAAAACAAAAAGGAAACATTGTAGTAGTTATAATTTTAGAAAAAGGACTGGCCCGCAATTATTCCAACAACTTGTACACAAGATACATCATATTGGAGCCAAATAAATTCTCATTTTGACACATGTCAACCTTGGGCTTTCTATCATAAGTCACTACAAAATATTGGGCCTTAGCCTCACATAAGTTGCCATGTGTTTCTTTCATTCTTTTCATATTCCCGATTAGATGATAACCGGGTCGGTCTCATTTCCAACTTTTCTAACATGTATACTACCCGATATTTCTTTTTAGGGGCAAAAGGACGAGAATATGCACACAAAGCTTCCGTTCAAATGTTGCAATGCATAGATTCTACACATTTTAAGTTGAGCTATACTTAATCATGAAACATATGAGCTCACGTGTTTTCTTCTAACTATCTATATTTGACACTCATTACAGCATAAACTAAAAATAAGTTTGATTATTTGTCAATTTCGTAGCTAGATAAATAAACGACACAAAATGCAACACCGCATTGACCAAAATAGATATGCTAACTCGTAGCGAACATCGTACAAGCAGTAACTGATTCACAAATACGGAGAGAGAGAGAGAGAGAGAGAGAGAGAGAGAGAGAGAGTATTTTGAAGAAAATGAAGGAGTGAGAGGAAATTTGATCGATAGGGTATAATTGTGTCATTTTTAGATCAAGAGTATTTCAAGAACAATTTTATGAAAGTGTCTTTTTCAGATTAAAAAAAAAGGTAGACTGGAGGTGTTAAATATGAAAGTGATTAGCCAGCAATTTCCTCTTATAATTTTGGTAATTTCTTATGTTTCATTAATACTCATATGAAAGTGTCTTTGATTTAAGCAATTTCTTATGACAATTTTCTCGCCTTTAAATAGTCCTTGAACCGTCATTTGCCAAACTTTATGAAACCCTTTGACAAAATATTTCTCTCTCTATTCATACTCTCTCTCTCTGTAACTACTTTCTGCAAATCCAAATCCTTCTTGTTTCTTCTTCTCATCAACGACAATGGTACGCTTCTCTCTTCTCTACTTGAAACCTACTACGTATTGTTCTGCATTTCATTTCATAACCTAAAATTGTTTTAGAATTCAAACGGTCATTTTCAAGTTTATGCAGTATTCGCCATTGTTGTTCTTACAAACCTAGAAAACTAACAGTCGTTTATGTATTTTCATTGTTTATTCTTTTGAAAACTTCTGTCTTACCTTTCTTGGGTGTGGATACTCTAAACATCCTAGGGTTTCAAGTTTTCGGTTCAGATATTCTAATTATTTCAGAAAACCTTGAAATTCCTACTTGTTTAGTTGTTGAGATGAAAAGCCCTAATTTTTATTTTGCATTTCTTTCAGGCAAGAACTTCAAAATCGAAGCGAGACAGCGGAAAGAAATTGAACCCAGAAACCGACATTCCTCCCAAGATTTAATGTCAACCTTCCTGCTATCCAACCTTTCCCGCCTCTCATGACATCATTGTCGCTCTGGACCCGAAGCTGTACATTCCAGAAATGTGCATTGACCTTCAGTCAATCAATACAATAGCTGCAGGCGTCAAAGCTTGCGAGGACATGAACGCCTCTGGGATTCTACCCCTCTTCTGCCTCAACGAAAAAAATTATAGCATCTTTCCTCGCGTAAGAATTCTATCGAGAATGGAGCTCATAAACAAAACCGCTCTACGAGGATGGATTCGAGGTCCGTCCCCATCTCCATTACCGCTAAATCAATCTCCACTATCATCGGCGTGCACTATGGTGGAGCTCTTGCAAAGAACTATGGCCGAGGCCGACATGCCCGGGAAGCCATGAGGGAGTAGACACCACGTGGAACCTCAAGGAAAATGCTTCAAATTGCTCCCTCTGACGTTTCATCGCCCAAACCACCTTATAGACAAGTGGGCTTCTATTCAAGAGTGGAGCTCATGATATGTTTACGGCCCAAAGAAATCAACTTGACAAGTGCCGTATTCCTTCGCCTACGCCTCAACCGGGGGCGCTATTTTCAACTAATTAAAACAAGGGTGGAGAAAGCCAAGAACAACCCCACTTGCAAACGCCCTTCGTCAGCCGATTAATGCCCTTCTGCGGATGATGCTAATGTCAACTCTTCCTAGAAAGACGATGAGTTGTTTACAAAGGGGCCAAGGAGAAGCAACTCACAGCCTCGCTCTTCAAGTATATCGAATACGAGAACAAGTGACGGCTGCAGAAGGGTCTACCGCCAGTTACCCTTGATAAGGTTGCTAAGCCTGTACCTCTCTTGGTAACCCGCTTCAACATGGAAGCACATGACGCGGCTAGCAAAACATTCAAGAAGGCCTCTGCAAAATTTGATGATCAAGTGGCCGCGTCCCTTCATCAAAAGGCAAAAGACTTCACGATGAGGCATAGCAAGGACCAAGATGGCGCCAAGGGCAAAGCAAAGAAGACAAGGCCTAAGAGGTCACCCAATCAAGATGAGCAGCCAAATGGGTTAGAGAGAGATGAAGGAAGGCCAAAAGAACCAAATACGCCTGCACCAACTCCTTCCTCTACCCTAAGCCCAAACTTCACAAGCTCACCCAACCTCTCAAACTCAACAAACCACTTCCACACAGCCACCTACCCAAACCAGTCAATCAACCTCACCATCTCCTGCACCCACTCCCAAACCAAAACGAAGGAGACTTCATAAAACCTTTGAAGACCAGCCACCGGCAGTCCCTCCAACCACTACCGATGAAGCAGCTGAGTCTCCTATTCAGCCGCTAAGGAAGAAAATGAGAGCTACCGGTCCCAAACCTTCTACCGCAGCCAAGCAAACTACCACTACCGACGCCCAACCAACTACCTCTACCGATGCCCAACCATCTACCAACACCCAACCCTCAACTGTCAACCCTTCATCTATTCCTCCTGAGTCATCTACTCAGAGGAATTCACCACCTCCTGAGGAGCCTATCCCTCAGGAGGAGCCTAAAACTCAGGAGGAGCCAGCCAGAACCCTCACTCCTCCTCCTCCTTCACCCTTCAACTACTCACCTGACCCATCTACACCTTCCTTTCCTCCCCAATCCCAACCAACTTCATCAACCACACAACAGCCAACTCAAATCCTTCCCACCCAGCCATTAGACTCTGCTGCCGCCAAGTTCCTTTTCGAACTTTCGTCAGTAGCAGACCTATTTACCCCTACCCATCAACCTCCTCAACCTTCTCAACCTTCCCTTAGAAAACCAAAATCCCTCTTCTACCCTGCCCCTTCTTTCTGGTTTTCTATCGAACCCCTACCCGAATCCTCCCATACCAGTGAAAATTCTGACATTGATATGGAGCTGGATTCCCCACCAACCCCTCATCCACCTCCTCCAATAACCATATCTTCCTCCACAAACACCATACCAACCCAAGACTCGTCTTCTTCCGACTCCATAACTCCTCCACTCCAATAACCCATATGGGCTGCAGACTCTACCTCTACCGGCACCATTCATATTGGTCAGGCAACCTCTTCCCATCAGCCAGCCAATAGTGAAATTTTGTCACGGCTGGATGCTATATATGAACGGCTAGGCGCGCTTACAAGCATCACTACCGCTATCGCCGAAATAGCCACTGCCACTTCAAAAGCCAATGACCGAACTGTCGCCCTTCTACGACAATTCCAAGAACGTTGAAGCTCAACGAGATGAGTGTGTCCGTATCTGCTCCTCACTTTTCTACGAGTTATTCCATGCCATCACTCTCCATCTCGGCAACGGTCGCCCTCCTGTTCTAGAGCTCAACCGCATTGCTCGCGACTCTGCTCACAACGTCATGAATGCCAACCGTGATCGTGATCTGGCCATCACGGAGGAGAAGCAAATGAGGTCAATCAACAGAATGCTGATGGAAGAGAACAACCGTCTTCGTGAAGAACTGGACTACCGTTCTCGTTCCACCAGACCTCCTATTGATGCAGATGACGAATACGAACGCAAAATGGAAGAGCTAGAGCGAGAACGAAGGGAAAAAGAGGCTGCAGACAAAGGCAAAGGGAAAAGACCTTGGTAGTTTATGTATCTTTTCTTCCCTTACCTTTGTACTTATCTTACTTTTTGAAAACTCTGTGATATGTAAACATCTTGTTTATAAATACAGAAGATAATTTGCTTTTCAAAATTGTCTTGTTTAAATTCTCGTTCCTTTTACTTTCATATCTGTTTAGAATTTAAACAATCAGTTTAAATTTATTTGAACTGCTGATAATCTATGTGTTGTTCTATGATTTTCTTACCCTTGTATGCACTTAGATTAGTCCCTTACATTTGAGGTGTTATTCTGTCTGAAAGAGGCATGTGTTCTGCTACTTTATATAAAATTCTCAGACATACTATTATCTTTCATATAGTCTGTTTTTAGCCCTCATTTGTAGTAATGATGACCAGATATAAATAGGAGGAGATTGTTGATTATTATGTTAGATTTATATCTGCTCAGTACATTACATTAGTTTTATGCTTCAGTGGCTAATCGGGCTGCGTATCGATTAGCGTGGCAACTGTGTATAGAACTTTGCCTAGTATAGTTTTTATAGGACTTTACAGGTTCAGCGGAAGACCTCTCCTCAAGCTTCATCGGAAGACCTGCTCAAAGCTCAAAGAACGGCAGACCATGTGTCCATCTAGTATCTTGTGACGTGTCCTGTCCAGCAATGACTCACTGGATTAATTCAATCTAATCTAATCATTATTTGAATTAATCCAAGACATTCCCTGACATATCAAGCCGTCGAAAGAAACTTTCCGAAAAGAAGGAAGACTTTTCGTCCCCAACAAATGAAAGCGTGAAAAAGCGCGGTGCCTCCTACTTTCGCTACAACTCTCGATCCGACACCTAAATCGCCCACCTTTTGAAGATCTCGTAAATCATTACCGCTCTAGACTTGTGTGAAGACGAAAATCCTTGATCGACTTGACCCCATGCATTTAATGCATTTTTGAAAAGAGCTGTTGAAGTATTCGTCTCCTCCAACGGATCTTTTGAAGTGCACCTGCTATAAATGCTGCCATTGAAGACTGGAGAAAACAACACTGTACTGAATCAATCGAACACTTAAAGGATTGCTCTTAAAATTCATAACTCCTAGTCTTACAAGATCAGTGCAATCAAGAGATCCTCTACAGATCTAGAAGTCCTCATCAACAACAAGAAGTTGCTCATCAACACTTATTGTTTTATCTTCTTGTTGTTTACTTTCATTAACTATACTTCTGCACGAATTAAATATCATGTTGTTACAGATATTTAATTCCCTAGACCCCAAACACAAGTCAATATTTTGTACACGATCCATTAGGGATATTCCTTGTAATTGATCTAGTGGAAAACATAGTGCACAATTTAAATCCAAGGTTGACTGCCTTGGTGGTGGACGTAACACTCATTATAGTGTGAACCATCCCAAAATACTTGTGTTATTCCTTACTGTTTGTCTGATATTTGAACTGCATAATTACTTTGATTATCTTTATCCATTTACAGCAGAACTTAAGTAACTTGTAAAGGTCTACCGGTAGTCCTTATCGGCAGACCTGGAACAACTACCTTAAAGGTCTTCCGCTACTTGAATCTTTTCGATAGATTGCAAGTATCTTTCAAAGTATTTACCAAAAAGTTTTAAGTGATTAATAAGCTATTCAACCCCCCCCCCCTTCTAGCTTATTATTGTGCCCATTGGGACCCACAAATTCACTCGAGTCTGCAAAAATATTAGCATTCTCCAAACCCCTTGTGCACTTTCCCTAGTCATGATTATAGAAAATTTTGAATATTTTTACTTAGTTTATAGTGCACATTTCATTCTAGCAAAAATAGTTTGATGCACAAGAATGTGATGAGTAGCCTTCCCAACATGAGTGTTGCATTGAATATTTTTACTAAGTTTATAGTGCAAGCTTCATGTTAGCCTTGATTGCCCCTCTCTCTTTTCTAGCGAATGCTTATGTTAATTCTTCAATTCCACAACTTTCATAATGGATATGATATTTTATGTGTGTTTATTTTCTTAAAAACTGGCATGAGTAATTTTGGCATTAGGATATGATTTAGGTCATCTTTGGATCGTTTGAATCTTAATATTTCCCGAACTTACTAAAAATATCCCTAGTGTCTCCTTTTGAGCTGAATTAAAGAATGATGTATGCTAAGCATATGACAGCCCCCATTCGACTTCATTTCTTTTACCCACATTAACTTAACCCCAAAAACTTATACACTGTAGCCTACCATTTGAGAAAGTAGGATATGAGTGGGGAATTAATTTTATTGGACCATTATGATATAGATGATTTCCTGAAGACTTCTTCTTCCTCGTTGTAATAAAAAAAAGTGATGAAAAAGAAAAAAAAATATTGTTCGACAAAGATGAACAGGAAGAAGAAGAGCGCAAGAAGATTCAGATGAAAGCATAGCTTTCAATATACATATATTTTAGGAAAGGTCATCTGAAGAAAGGATCACTAGTTATTTTTAGCATAATGTATTGAATAAAACAAGTTTGGGGGAAACTCCCCACTTGTGGTCTTTACAGGTCCTAGCCTAATGGAAAATACTTCTACATGTTTAGAAGCAAATGGGGAAAATGGTAGTCTTACTCTCTCACTTTGTATTATATTCCATTTCCATTGTATCCCCCAACACCAAGGTCTTACATTACAAGTTTAATAAAGTCCTATTGATCTTTCTGGCAGTTACTTGTGTTGGTTGATTCGATTGTAGTACATGTAAATTGATCCCCACTTCATATATTCATACTATTCGCCAAATTTCACTGTGTTAGTATAAACTTAGCTATTGTAAATAATTAGGATATGAAAGAATTGTATGTCATACATAGAAAGTGCATGTGATGGATGTATAAATACTTGAAATCCATTGTGTTCTCTCTTTCTGTGATAGACCGGGTTTGGATGGTAGATTACATACTCTGTGTTGCATTTGTTTTTATTGAAAATCTGATTTTTAGAATGAATGTTGTGCTTAGCTTAATAAAACTATTTAAGTTAGAAAATTTTCCATGACTGGTTAGCACACACATACGAAGATGTTGGCATTGGTCGCAGGTTAGAATGTAAGTCAGTATGATTTGTGGGTGAGTCTGTACACATGTGTTGAACATCTCCTTCAGGTAAATATGAATTTCCATGCTATTGTGATTTGAGAATGACCCAAAAAGATTTTATTTGTATTTATTGCTTTTAGAGTAATTTTAATTATCTGCTTTTGTATTTAATAGTTTTTGTATTTATCTACATAGTCGAGTCACTCGTGAGAGTCTCCTTGAGTTTGTGGGTTTATAGAGGAGTGTAAACAGTGTCACTCTTCAAAAAGATTTTCTTAGTTTTTGTAATTTAATTGTTTTTGTATTTATTATTATTATTTACTCGTGGACGATCAAAATCTAAGTTTGAGGGTATTTGATAGATATGTTTTATACGCATCTATTGGGTACTTATATAGCTTAGAAATAGCAATTTCACGAGGCTTTTGGCTAATAATATGTGTTTTGGAGCTTAAATGTGAGATTCAGGGGTTTAGGTGGAATTATGGAAATTATAAGGCTTAAAGTGAAGAATTGAATGAAGGGTGCAAAGTGTTTAAAGTTTGATAGAAGATGTAACGGAAATACTAAATGCCTTGTGGCCATAAGACACAAGACCCTTACCCCCGCAAGGTCTCCGGTACGTGAGCTTCATCAAAGGAAGGAAAGGTCTTGTGGCCGCATTTCCCTGCACCTTACCCCCGCAAGCCCTCCCCTTTTGCAAAACTGAGAATTGTACCCTAATTCTATCTTCTACCCTAGATACATTAGTATAAATGTAAGCTTTGTAGCCTTAGGTTGGAGGACGGAAATAATCTGAATTTAGTGTGTAATTTAGAGTTTTTATCATAGTTTAGAAGATCGTACACTGGCTCACCATTGTAATAAATTAAACCTATCGATGCACGAGAGTGATAAGTTAGGGTTAGGTTTATATATATGTTTCTGAGTGACAGACAGAAATTCATATGTTCTTTTTTTTTTTAAGGGTATAGACTCGGATAATTATTTAGGATGAAGATTGAATTATAATTTGACGACCTATACAAATCTTTTGTGAACGAACTCAAGATTAATTGATTGATACATTAAGCAAAAAAGTATTAAAGTAGATACAAGTGAATCCATATTCTTATATTCTCCTCAACCATAAGATCTTCACAAACTGTGATTGCTGCTTTAATTAGTTAATTAGATTACCTGCTTTTAGTAAAATAATTTAGATAAATAAACCAAAGACCCCCCTTAGTTCAATTGTTACCTGTTTACTTGCTTTAGATACTTCTTGTCTCTTTGTTATTGATCCGTACACTTGCGAGGTTAAAAAATAAGAAATCAAGTCTCCACGCCAATCTTATTTGCAAGCTGCAAAACTAATTTTGTATTATTATCTTGGTTCGGACGTGTTTTTGGTGATACTAATTAATATATTAGTATTATTATTAAGTTTACATATGGGATGCGCATGCAACATTATCGTCAAGAACCAATGATGTGGTCTTCGCAGCGGGATCTAGGATCTAATTACTGTATGTAAGTCCGTAAGTTAAAAATGAACTAATGAAGTTGGACCAATTGAGGTTGAGATTGACTGCGAAAAAAGTCGATGGATTGAAGATCAAGCTTTTTGCACATACGCTCAACATTGGATGCATGGGATCACGATACATGAATTCACATAGACGCAGTTGAATTCACAACAAGCTAGCTCATCAGTCTAAGTCAGTTTAGAAGCAGCGGCAGATGGTGTAACTGATAGCATGTAAACTCGAAGATCATGTCACGGGACGGATTCAATATTTTGGTATCACATGAGCTAGATGCTTAAAAAATAGTAATTAAGTTTTCTGTAAGACAGTCTTATGGATCTTAATTCGTAAAAAAAAACATCACTTTCTCACAACTTTACTCACCAATACACGGTGGGTCGTATCAAGGTCATCCGTTTTACATAAAATATTCGTAAAACCGTTTTCCTTAAGTTTTTGTTTTAAAAAAATATTGTAAACTGCAATAACTAAGCAAAATACTCACTCTGTTCCATTCATTATTAAGGGGATATATTGAAGATAGTTATAATTACAAAAATATTTAAGTACATGTAATGTGCTTACAACTCAAATTGACAATAAATATAAAATATTATGAAAATTATAAATATAGTTTTTTAAAAAATAGAATGTTAAAGTAAAATATTTCAACATAGTATAGTTAATCATTTATATGAAACGAAATGAGTAACTATATTAATCTAAAATAAAAATTGCATAGAATCGGTAGTTTAATAACGAACGTTTAACATATCAACAAAAAGACTCCACATTGGTAGTTGTTTGTGATAGTGTGTGCACCAATGTTGTAGTCGTACTGTCTGTGTCGGTTTGTGTGTCGTACAAGTTGTTATAGTATCGGGTTCATCTATGCTTGCATTAACTATAAAGAGAGGTAAAAAGAATAGGGAGTAACATCTAATCTTCTTCAATAATTGTACTTAGCATTCATAATTAAAGTTGGATACATTAAATCTGATGAATGATATGCACTCGATCCATCAAAAAGGAAAATGTGAATGAGTGTCCTTAATTGGGGGGCTACCATGTCGAAAGAAACTTGATCCCAACTTTAGTTAATTTGCATTCAATTTGGGTTACTTCCGTCTCATCTGTTAATAGACCTTGTTTAGTGGGCCTTGTACACAATTAATTTGGAAAAATTGTCGTCGATCTACTTTTTAAAGTTTTCGATCGCTACAGTTTCGTTTTTTTTTTTAAACTAGAAAATGACATTTTTAAGGTAAAAAAAACTACGATTTCTTAATGAGTTTGAGACATGCTACATAAATGAATCACAGTGCATTGACTATTGAACCGTAATTCATCAATTTTATTATATTAATTTTTACACTGCGGTTCAATAGTTTAATTGCTTAGTTTAATTTTTACACAAATCAATTACAGTTTTGTACATAATGAATCAAACAAACTATTGCCCAACAATAGTGATTTTCGAATATAAAATGTGTTGCTGGAACTGTTGAAAGAGACGATAGCATTTTTTGAGCAATATTTTGAAAAAGTGGTCTTTTGCATTAAAAAAACGAACGGGGTACTGGAAAGGTTAGAAACTTTGAAAAAATATCCTACCAAAATTTTACCCTACTATTTTCAATTTAAAACAAGTGTGTTTCAGAGTAAAAAGATTGTACACTTTAAAATGATTAATTGTTGATACTTGAAAAATGATTTGTGCATTAGTAAAATTATACTTTAAAAACCTAATACTGACACTTATTTTGGTTCGATTGTGATACTTATGTATATTTAGTATTCTTAAGTACTGATGTATGCCCTTGTACGGTCTGAATTACTAAACTATCAATAAAAGATCAAAAAAGAAAAAAAGGTAGTTTATTCATATTATTTAGATTTTTCGGATATTTAGAAATAAATGGATTAGGATATTGATTAATTCTTATTGGACCCGTCGAACGGTCGAAGTAATGGATTGGAACAGAAAATAAGGAAGAGATATGCTAAGCGCACCACGGCAGCACCTATGATGAAAATACTAAATGTATCACTTTTTTAAGTGGTAATGAATGTAATTCTCATTTTGCCCATAAGTTAATACGATAAAATTACGCTTTTTATAATAGTTAAAAATAGTTCAAAAGTCAAGGTAAAAAATATCTTTGCGCCATTGTACTATCTTAAAAAATTGTAATCAGGACACTAAAACGTTAAAATTGTCGGAATGATCACTGTACTAAAATTATTTTATATTTTAATTCAAATTTTGAATGGACGTTAAGTTTAACCGTTAAGTTATGTAAATTACATAGTTTGCCCTTGCCTTCATCATATCACTGTCACAGTCTTTTATAGACCAAGTAACCTAGATCTAGGTTTCACGAAGTTTCCCCGATCATCATCCATTCCATCAATTCACATAAATATTGATTCAAAATAAACAAAAATGGAATTCTAATAAATTTCAACTTGTTGGTCACTAAATTCAAACGTCCAATGATTAACCAAATTCCTCCATTACCGAATTCAGTCATGAAGAACACAGATGCACATACACACAAGTTTGTAGAAACTAATAAAGTTTAGGAATAATGTCATAGCTTTTCCATTGATTGAATCATCTATTTATAGGGAGAGATACAATTAGGGTTACACTTGGAGTATGGTACAAGAAACTTATATATGGAATGAATCATAATAAGGAAAGAACTTTACAATGTAATTAATTACAAATAAACAAGAATAATTAATAACAATATTATTCTCTAATATGGCCCCGCAAGATGGACGTCCGAGAAGAGAGACTAATGTTGTGAAGTAATTGATGAAACTGTTGGCGAGCAAGAAACTTGGTCAGTGCATGTGCCAACTGATCAGCCAAGGAGACATGGCAAACGCGCATAAGGTCATCCTGAACTTGTTGTCGGATGAAGTGAAAGTCCAGGGTCACATGCTTCATGCGAGTATGGAAGACCGGGTTCGAGTAGAGACTCGTGGCCCCACATTATCACAATAAATAACAGGTTGAGTCGAGGAGGTTATACCGAGTTCGCCAAGGAGAGACACAATCCACCGGACTTTAGCAGCAGTGGCAGCCACTACCCTGTATTCAGCTTCAGTCGAGGAACGAGCAACCGTGCGTTGTTTCTTGGAGCTCCAAGAGATCGGGTTGCTTCCAAGATAGACAATATAGGCACTGGTGGATGTGTAGTCATCTTTGTTGCCCACCTAGTAAGCATCAGTGAATGCGTGGAGAGCTGGAGGGACTGTTGATGAAGAAGAATACCTACATTGATAGAACCACAGAGATACTGAAGAACACGCCTGACCGCATTCCAGTGCTCGATAGTCGGTCTATGCATGAACTGTGAGAGTTTGTTGACAGTGAAGGCGACATCAGGGCGAGTAAGGGATAGATACTAAAGACTCCCAACCATTGCTGGAAACTCTGTAGGATCGGTGAGAGCAGTAACCGTCTGAAGTGTCAAGGTAGGCGAGGTGGCGAGGGGCGTAGCAATCGGGCGAGCATCGGTCATGCCTGTGCGAGCAAAAAGATCGGCAATGTATCCGCACTGGGAAAGCAGAAGACCACTTGGTCGCTTAACAACTTCAACACCAAGGAAATAGTGAAGATCACCAAGGTCCTTGAGCGAGAAACGATTAGCGAGCAGGGAGATGAAAGTCTGAACTGCAGCTGGCTGGTTCCTAGTGATGATAATGTCATCCACATAAACAAGAAGATAGATGATGGTGCCCTTTGTATTAAGTATGAATAATGAAGTATCTGCCACATAATTTATGAAGCCGGAGGAGAGGAGAAACTGTCGTAGTTCATTGTACCATGCTCGGAGAGCCTGTTTGAGACCATAGATCGCCTTGTGAAGCCGGCAAATATGCTGAGGGTTGTCCATGTCAATGAAGCCAGGTGGTTGAGCCATGAATGCCTCCTCAAATAGATTGTCTTGAAAAAAGATATTGTTGGCATCCAGTTGCCGAAGATCTCATCCTCAACATATGGCTAGTGGGAGAACTAGACGAATAGTGGTCGGTTTGACCATCGGGCTAAAAGTCTCATGATAATCAACTCCTGGTCACTATTGAAACCCCTTGGCCACAAGGCGAGCTTTGTAGCGATCAATGGTGCCATCAATGTGTCGTTTGATGTAAAAATCCATTTACAGCCAACAATATTGCGAGCACCTACCGAGGGAACCAAATCCCAAGTACCATTGCGAGCTAAAACACCATACTCTTCGGAGATGGCCTGGTGCCACTTGACATCTTTTAGAGCTTGAGTGACACATGTTGGTTCATTATCCACTGCTAGTTGAGCCGAGAGACTCATTTTGGTCTTAGGTTTGAAGATATTGTTCTTGGAATAGGTAACCATGGAGGAGGTACCAACGGGCACAAGAATAGGGTCAGCGAGCACAAGAACAGATGCATCGGGAACAGGAATAGGAGCAGGGTCAGCGGGCACTGGAACAGATGCATCGGCATATGACTGGTAGGCACGAGGATATCCTCGGTCATGGTACTAGTTGCCGAGGAAGGCTGAGCAGCAGGCACAGTGCTGTCCTCCGGCATGAAGCTGGTTGCTGATGATGGTTGAGCAACGGGCACATGACATGTAGCGGACACAGTGTTATCCTCGGTCATAGTAGCCGGTGATTGAGGGTGGTGCATGGGCGAGCTGAGATTAACCATATTCTGATTAGTGCTAGAAGCCACGAACGGAGAGTTACCGGAGCGGGAAGCCGACGGTGTGTATGAATCCGAGAGGAGTTCATGTGGAGGGAACCAGGAGGCACAGGTGTAGGTATCTGTGCGAGCAGGATGGGTGGCCGATGTGGACATGGAAAAGACAGACTCGACAAAACGGACATGATGTGAAATGAACAACTTGGTGGTGCTCGGATCATAACAGGGATATGCACTCTGAGTCAGCGAGTAACCAAGGAAGGCACATGGAATAGAGGAGGCAGCGAGTTTGTGAGCAGAGTAAGTGCCAAGCCAAGGGTAGCAAAGACTACCAAAATCATGAAGTTTGGAATAATTGGGCAGAGAACCAATCAATTTTTGGTATGGAGATATCTGGTCTAGAGCGGGTGTTGGTAGCCGGTTTATGAGATAGGTTCGTTGTTTGGAAGGCAAACGACCAGAAGGACATCGGAAGGGAAGTTTAGAAAGAAAAGACAGATCGGTCTTAACAATGTTGCGATGGCGACGTTCTGACAACCCATTGTTTTCCGAAGTGTGAGATGGCGAGGTGAGGTGAGAGATGCCATTAGTGAACATATAGGCGGCCAAGCCAGTATCGCGGGCAAGACCCGTGTTCTCACTACCATTGTTCAATTAAAGAGTGACAATGGTGGTTTTGAAATAGTTTTCAACAAGGGCTTTGAAGCGGGGAATGATGGTGGTAACCTCATATTTTCTTTTGAGCGAGTAGAGCCATATATAGTGGGTGTAGTGATCGAAAAAAATAACATAGTATTTAAATCCATCAACAAAATAAATGGGGGAGGTCCAAATGTCAGAATAGATAATTTGTAGCGGGGAGGAATACACAATTGTAGATTGCAAAAAAGAAAGTTTGTGACTTTTATTGCATAAACAATCATTACAATGTTTTTGTTTGATGCGGGGAGTGTCTAAAGATATGCCTAAACTAGATAGAATCTGACGTTGGATGGGTTCAGAGGGATGGCTAAGTCGGTGATGCCAGTCATGATGAGGGACTTTAGAACCGGCACAAGCAGAGGGGCGAGCAGAAGAAGTTGTGGTCGTCCATTCATACACACCATCGTTAGATTGCCCGATCAGTAGAATGCTCCCTATCCGTAGATCCTTCACATGAAAAGAATTTGGTAAGAACTCAATACAAGTATTATTGGAGATGCGAAATTGAGATATGAAAATATGGTTCTTTTTCATGTCAGGTACAAAGAGAATATCATGCAAGGCAAAAGTGTGTGATGATGTAGAAAGAGCAAAGGAACTAGTTTTGGAGATAGTTAACCATGTACCATCACCAATGACCATGTCGTCTGTGCTCGTGTAGGGGGTGTGAAGAGATAGGTTGCCAAGGTCGTTAGTGGCATGGTGAGAAGCACCATTGTCAAGTAGCAAGCTCGGTGCCCCTGTGTCTGTCGTGGTTATGAGGTGTGCCCATGGTTGCCACTTGGAGCCATTTAGGAAGTAGCAGGCATAGATGTGGTGGCGACCAGTTGAAAGTTGGGGCAGCGAACAACTGTGTGTCCCTATCGGCGACATTCTTGACATTTGCCCAAATATGGTAGCTGTTGGCGAGGACCATATGCCGAGGACTGGGAAGGCAGCTAAGGTTGCGAAGATAGTTGCCGAGCAGACGATCTATTGGTCCTCGAGGCAGCAGGATTGGCCGAAGCAGGATACGAGAAGGACACGACCTGTGCCTGTTTGAGAAGCAGCTTGCAGTTGATGAGTTTTTCATGAACCTCATCGAACGAGATAAGAGTGTCTCAACCTTCGACCACATCAACTATGTGGCGGTAATCATCATCCAAACCACTGAGGATAATCTCAATGAGATCCTCGTGGTCGAGAGGTTTTTCAATAGTAGCGAGCTCATCAGCACGCCCTTTGACTAACTGTATGTAGTCGAGGATCATCTGGGTGCCCTTGGAAGCTCGCTTAAAATAGTCCTTGATCTTCTTGATGTGACCGCAAGTTGGGCGATCATAGGTGTGAGCAAGGGTTTGCCAAGCATCACAGGATTCTATAATGAATTGCAACATAACCAATCCCATGTCTATTCTTAATAGGCTGCTGATAATCTACAAGAATATTATCAGATAGCATAGAAAGATTTTCTATTTTCTGTTCAGAGGTTGTGTCAGAAGAGTTTTCATTGAAACCTAGCCCAGTTTTATCCGTAGTGGGCTTCTGGTCCCCAAGAATTTGGTCAAAAACAGCCTTTGAGTTATTCCATGAGTCGACGGTCTTTTGTAACTCATGTTTCTCAGTAGATAGCTCTTTGGCATGACCAATGAGGCAGGCAACCTTTTCATTGAGAAACGTGTTCCCTTCTTTTAACTTGATACTCTCCTACTGGACTCCATTGAGAGTTTTTAACTCGGTTTCCAGCATGGATTTCTCAATTCCCAGTTTCTCATAACTTTTAGCTAACTTTACATAAGTCTTTCTAAATTCATTGAATTCCTCTATCATATTCTGAGCATCCTTAGGGATTTCTTCTTTAGAGGGCTCTTCATAATATTGTTCTACATTAGCTTGAAAAGGAGAGTACTTGACTTCATTTTCTGAGTCATAGGTGGGAGGTGACTCTAGAGCAACAAGGCAAATATGTGCCTGTTCAGTTGAGTCATCATCTTCCTCTTCAGAATCAGACTCAAACCAAGTAGACACTTGGTTTTCTTCTAAGTCCTCAGCCAACAGACCCTTATGTTTTGAAAAGGTTTTTAAAGGGTCGTCTTTTGTAAGCTTCATATTTTGGCTTAGGACATTTAGAAACAAAATGACCAGGATTTCTGCAATTAAAACAAACCAGCTCATTGTCTTGCAAGCTTTCAGGAGTCTTTCTAAAGGATTGCTGGTTTGCATTTTTCTTCTTATTGAACTTTGAGAACCTTTGAAATTTCTTAACGAACATAGTAAATTGTTCATCGGAAAGAATTTCATTTTCATTTGAAGAAGAAGAAGTGGATGGTTTATTATCTTGGGCAGGAGGTTCTTGAGAAATTGTAGAAAAAGAAGGAAGTTTAAAATGTTTGTCCTGTTCTTAAGCTTAAAGAAGTTCTTGCTCATAGTCAGTTAAACTCACATACAGACTTTGAAGATGCATATAGTTGAAGTCTTTGGACTCTTTAATGACTGTGGTTTTGACATGCCACATACTTCCCAATGAAGCTAAAAATCTCATATTAACTTCATTAACACTATATATTCTTTACCTAAGGAGTAACAACTATTTACTACCTCACAAAATCTGTTGTAGGCTTGACGAACTGTCTCCTTTGGATCTTTTTGAAAGAGTCAAATTCTTGAATATAGTTGTATTTTCTGTTGTCTCTTGTGGGAAGGTCTCCTTCCAAATATTCCACCAGTGTTTCCCACATTTCTTTAGCAGTTTTGCACCTGATTATTTGCTGGTATGTGCTGGTGTCGACAGAGCTATATATTATATTTATCGTTTTGCTGTCGAGTTCAACGAGCTTTCTTTCTTCATCTGTCCATTCGTTTATGAACTTAGGCACTTTAGGTGGTCCGCCTACTACTTTGGCCACTAGATTTGGCTTCATTGGAATGTGGGGACCTATTTGAACACATTCCCATAAAAATTTGTCAATAGAATTCATGTATGTTATAACTTTATCTTTCCATACTTCAAAGTGGCCTCCGTCCAATATTGGGACGTGGCGTGTATTTGAGGTAGTCAACATATAGTGAGACATGGGATCTATTCTCAAGAGGTTAGTTTTGGAAAAAACAAGTTTTTCAAAGAATCAACCTCTGATACCAATCGTTGGTCCCAAATAGGCTATGACTAGGCTAGAGGGGGGGGGAGGTTGAATAGCCTAGTAGTATTTTTAAGAATACTTTAAAAATCTTTTTCAAAGTGTTTTCTCCTTTTGAAAATAACCAACTCTTAAGAAGAGTTAGGGCAACGGATGTAGATAAATAAACTAAAGTAGTACAGAATAAGTTCAAAGAAGATGATTTAAACACATGATGCGCAAGGATGTAGAAGTGGTTTGTACTGTAAAAAGTACTACGTCCACTACCAAAGTGGTTAGCTTTGGATTTTGAAAGGTGCATTTATTTATCCACTAGGTGAGAAATATAGATCTCGAATAGATCGTGTACAAAATAGTTTTTCAACCAGTGTTTAATGATGATAGAAACAATCAATGAATAATTGTTTTCTCAAGTGCTAAAGTAAAGAACGGCTAATAACAAACTAGAAGAAGTTGATGATGAATCGTGATAGGTAGATCTGCAGCTTCAGGAAGTTTGTTGGAGTATTAGTTCTTGTCCTTTTAACTCTTGAATATTTATGTATTGAAGATGAAGCTTTGAGTATTGAATGCGCAAGAGATGTGTGTTGTTCAGATCTTCAAGTCTTGAATATATACTTCAGGAGATCTTCAGGACCGTTGGATTTCAAAATAGAAATGATGTGTCCAATGTTATAATGCATTAAATGCAATTCGGCGCTTTGTGGTATGAGTACGACGAGACTGTCATCAGAGATGCAATGTTGCAGAGCCTCATACCAAACAGAGTAATTTTGCAGTTTGCAGGCATTACAGCTTGAAAGTCTTTTTAGCCAAAAGAGGTAATGTTTTTAGACTTCATAATTCAGACGACATGATGGACATATAGTCTGTACATCTGTCTGTGGTCAGGAAAAGACATAGTTGACCTTTTGAGAAGGAAGTCTGATGAAATGAAATTCAAATATTATTTGACTAGATATAAAATATCTAGATCAAATAATATAATCTAAATCCACTTGTTTGACTGAGCATCATTCTGGAGCTGAGCAAACTTAGAAGTCTGCTAGTGAGTTGTGCTTTCAAGGCTGTTGTTGAAGCCTACTGGTCCACGTCTTTAAAGAAACTAACACTAGATTATTCTTTTACACCCTTGATTCTAAAAATAGTTGTCACACTAATCGGTTGATGTGCGAAAAACGCAACTCAGGAAAGATTACACAGCCGTATCAAGTAATAAAGTGTACCTAAGTACGAGTTATCAATCCCATAGGGAATGCACGTAATTCTCACTCCAACTAAATACCAAAATTATACTAACTAATTATATTTGAGCGAAAAGAAAATGAATTAAAATCTAAAAATATAAACAACCTAAGAAAACAATTAAATCTCAACTAACACGCAAGTGGTTTAGCAACAGCAAATCAAGATAAAAATATAGGAGTGCATTATTTCTAGTCTAGCCGGTGTTTAATTTAATCATCTTTCTGCTTTTTTTAAAACTTAAGTCTTGGTAGTCGGACGCGCTAGTTTCTTCACTACGGGCTTTCGCTACGTATAGCAAATCTAGCTATCACTCAATCTTGCTACGGGCTCATATCATCGTAATACATAACATATGTGAGAAAATAACTGCATGTCAAATCAAGCATCCAATTACTATCTACGCACGATCTCCTTTCGGTCTCACGCCATGCAAGCTACTATTGTGATTTTCTGAATAATAGAAAGTATCCTATCATTCTATGGATTATCTAATGGTTCGCTACGCCATTAAAAGCATGAAGAACACACAATAATAATTAATAACCAATCACATGGGTAATACTTTGCAAAAAGAAATTCTCTATATTTTTCTACAAGTCATATTGGTAGCCGAAACAAATAAAATTGGTTAACTACGGGCTCTCGCATCTTATAGTCAACCCTAACCTCCCCGACCTCGCGAATGACTAAGGTGGTTCGATCGCGTGTCAAATCGAGTCTCACAATGGCTATCGGTGTGTGTCACCAAACACCAACTATTAAATTGATAGGTCTGAAATATAAAGGTAGCTCTCACAGATTCTAACTATTTCTAAAATCATTTAATTATTGGCCAAATAATTAAAAGTATTAAGCCCACAAAATAATAACCTAACATGAATGTGTACTAAATAAAGAGATAGATGAAATTAAAACATTCGATTGGATATAGAAAAATAATTCCATAAATAATTTAAGCATAAACCAATTCAATAATTACAAAATTAATCAACCCAAGAAATTATAACAACTATCAAAAATAGAGATATGAAGAATTAAATCGAGTAAATCGTGTTTCTGGGGTTGAAATCAATTGTAGATGCTTCGTTGGCTCTTGATTTGAAGCTTCAAACCTTCAATGGTGATCAAGAAATGGAGGCATGGAGGAATTTTTTTTATGAAAATGGGGTTCGTGCCCCATTTAGGGCTCAATAGCCCGTAAATGGGGGCTTATCATGCAAATGAGGCTGCCTGAAAAGATAAAAGGGAAAGCAATGGAAGCAGGGGTAAAATAGGAAGGGAATAAGAGATTTGGGGGCAATAAAGGGAAGAAATAAGGAGATGGGGGACGGCTGGAGCAGGCTGGGGTTTCCGGGTCACCCAGGTGGATATGCTGGTTGAACCAAGGTTGAAATGGGTTGAGGATGTGAGGGATAACGGGCTGGAAGGTGGGCAGAAGGGGCGAACTTGGGCCGGGTGGCTTGGGTCCAGGAAGCTGGACGCGGGTTGGGCTGGTTGGATAAGACGATGACGTGGCACAGCTGCTGGACGGCAACACAGCAAGACATAATCTGGAAATGGCACCGACCTCCCCTGTAGTTCTAGAAGTTACTCCGGTGCCCCTGGCTTCTTCAGAAAGGTTGCCGAAGGTACTTCCCTTCCCAGGCTTTGCATATTGATCCTTTTTAGCTCAGTTAGCCTCCGTTAACTCTAATTTGCCTTGGATCTCTTAACGGACTTAACGAACTTTAGCCAAATAATTTCCAATTTAACTTTAAAGCCCTGAATTACCTCGAACTTCGTGCTAATCACCATATAATTGCTTGATTATGCATGGAAACCTACATTAATCACAAAAACACAAATAATAATATTTTCGAAGCATAATTAACTCAAAAATAGCACAAAATAGAAGAAAATTCTCAGGAAAATTCGTGGAAATCTTGCGCTCATCATCATACGCAGACCTTTTAGCCACTATTCAATAGAATTAGAGGATGACTCAACCAAATATAAAACCTGTGAGGGTCAACAATTTGTGTGGGATGAAGGGGGTTTTTAATGGTGAGGGAGTGATTTCTGTTAGCCATGACGAAGGGTGGTTAGGGCGGCGCTAGAGAAGAAGGAGAGGGTTTAGGAGCAAAACTCTGATACCATGTTTAATAAAGTTTAGGAATAATGACATAGCTTTTCCATTGATTGAATCACCTATTTATAGGGAGAGATACAATTAGGGTTACATTTGGAGTAGGGTACAAGAAACATATATATGGAAGGAATCATAATAAGGAAAGAACTATATAAGGTAATTAATTACAAATAAACAAGAATAATTAATAACTATATTATTCTCTAATAAAATCTAGTCCATCTTTACCATCTCTTTCTCTTTCCCTCTCTTACACATAAGCACAAACTCATATATGTGGATTACTCCATCATTTCCAACTCTCTCTCTCTAACACTCACACAAAAAACACAAAGACAGATATGAAAAGATCAAACCTAGATCTGAAATTTTTCATCAATTAATCTAGAACACATAATCACAAATCCAGATGAAGATTAGGCAAGAAGTTTGGAGACGAGGCTCGCTTGGAGTAGAGAGTGACTCAAAGCCCATTTCTCGTTTTCTCTCCTCAAGATTGAAGGCAATGTGATTGTGGCGTGGAAGGTGGGGTTGAGTTGATGGGCTTGTAATGGGGGAACGACTTATGATAATAGATGGAAAAAAGAGAAAGAGATAGACGTGAAGAGAGGCAAGTGATTCAACAGCCCGGTCAATTTGTGAGTTCTATGGATCATCTTTTCGAGGACGAAATGAAAGTTCACTCTGTACTTCAATGGTCACATCATGTCCTATTGGTGAAGGAGATGAAGGAAGGCCAGCCCCCAACTCACTGGTGTTGTATCTATGACTCGATTTGTGGATAATGGGTCAATAGGCTAGGCACACTAAAAGATGTTATCTTTAAGGTATTTAATTCGTCCCACACTAGGTGTAATGGTCTCTACGAATTTCACCTCCAGGATACAAAACATACGCACTCAATTCAAATATTACACTCCTTTGAATATTAACGGAACAATAATTGTTAAATGTGTTTTTACTCGAAGAATAGAATGCTTAAGAAGAAAGAAGACTCGGGAGAATAGTTTTAGTGTTTTTTTTCTTCCACAACTTCGAATGGAGGGAAGACTATTTATAGGATCGAGTTGTTGTTTAGGAAAGTCACAACCCGAGCCGAAATAGTGCCAACCATTTGCGAAGAGTCTCCATTCAAAAACCTTGAACTTGAACAACAGTCCACCTTTTCCCAAAGGTGGTGACCATTCGGTCAATTTCTCCCCTCCCAAATTAGTAACTAATTAAAACATTAATTAATCAATTCATTATTTCTTTATTTTTCTTACATATATATTAAATATAATATAATATATACACAAGTCTCATAACTTTTAAATTATACTTCCATGTTGGATAAGGGAGACATAATGAAGATATGAAAGTGAAGACAATAAGACTTTATTCATGAGAAGAGAATGTTGATACACAAACTCAATGTGAGAGAAGAGTATTTATTATATGTGAATAAAAAAACATATACCAATCCCCAACTTATTTACATATAATAACAAAACAATCACAATTATTTACATAGTGAATGGCCATCAAGTGGACGAGTCTTTAACTTCATGGTTGAATGTGAAACCCGTAAGGTGACATATCCTCGTTATGTATGACCTATTGTTCCTTTTATCATGGCAGCACTTTGTAGTTGAGCCTTGTGCTTAATCTTGGTTTCACAAGTACTCTAAGAATTTTACGAGAGTAATCCATAAGAAGTGGCTTCTTACTTCTTTACTTGTATAGGTAGACTTATCGAGAATGTCTACAACGCATTTTACAAGAGCTATAAGTCTATTAAGGATTAAATCCATCCTAATCTTGCTGTGGTAATGAAAGTGCATAGGTCAGATATGAAACTTTCAATTAGTGACACCCCCACTATTTTTAAGTTATGCATTCAAAATGTTTCCAAGTTTCTATTTCACCAATGTCTAATATTGAATTACCTTTTAACTCTAAAACATAAGGTGACAAATCTATGACTTTTACCTTAAGATAGAGTTGGTTTCAATTAAGACATTGTTTCGACCGGTAACAGTCTCATATCTCTCATGACCTTTGTGATCTTATCTCCTGATAAATATTTTTTTTAGTGGATCAGCTAACATTTGATATGTAGGAGTACTATATAATATAATATAATATAATATAATATAATATAATATAATATAATATAATATAATATAATATAATATAATATAATATAATATAATATAATATAATATAATATAATATAATATAATATAATATAATATAATATAATATAATATAGTTGAACATAGTTAACGGAAGTATGATGTAGAATAGGGTGAATGTGTTGGAATAAATTGTAGTGTAATCTGAAAATGGCAAATACAATAAATATAGAAAATAATACAAATATTATTTGCGTAACTAATTGCATAAAAGTCGAGGCAAGAATTTGATTCTTTCTCCGTAACACAAAATTGCCTCGTATTTAGTGCTTACGATATACGGCAATTGTCCCCAAGATACAACGACTTTCTAACTAATAATCATAGCACAACGATTAAGAGTTTTCGGTGAACTAGTCGGGTACCTGATTCTTTCTTTGTATGAAAATGATAAAGAGAAAGAAACTACAATGATTACTTGAATGCAATTGTAGTGGAGTGAAATGAAATGAATGAAAGGGGGGGGGGGTTCTATTAATAGATTATGAAGAGGTAGGAGTGTCATTTGCCAAGAATCACATCGAAGTGAAATGAAATGAATGAAGGGGGGGGGGGTGTTCTATTTATAGATTATGAAGAGGTAAGAGTGTCATTTGCCAAGAATCAGTTGTATGTGACACCACTATGATGCATCTTGGAACACACAATTGAATTACCATAAAGTGCACATATTAATAAAGTCATCTTCTACAATTTATTTTCACAATGTGGGATATGTCATTTGTAGTAAATAATAAATTTTATGAATAATGACAATAAACATTTCTATTGATATGGTGAACATATTTATAAGATTACAATACTTGTTACACAAGTTAACCAAGAGAATCCAAATACTAAAGAAATTAGAAGACTTAAATACAATAAGATTAGGAGAAAATAAACTAAAAATAATTATAATAAATTACAAAGATATTATTATCTTATATGCCATCCTCAAGTTATCCCCCTCAAATTTGTACCCTTTCCTTATTCTAATAAATTCCTAGGTGCCGCCCTGCTTCTCAAAAAAATAAATAAATAAAAATAAAAAAGATACTGAAAGCGCGCGCGAGTGAGCTATGGAGGGAGTGCGTCGGTGAGCTAGTCAAGGTAAATAAATTTCCATCCATTCAAGTGAGCTCGCACTGCAATGTCCATATCTTCTACATTTGTTCTTTTAGAACCGAAAAAAAGTATAGAATCAGACAAATGTATTGGTTCTCGTACATATTGGGTTGGTTCTGATTCTGAATTTTTTGAGAACCGAACTATTGGTATGATTCTGATTATCTATTTTTTTTGTGAAAAACTAGACTGAACTGGACTAAGCTCACCCCTAACTCCACCAATCTCAAAATTATTGTCATGCTTTCATTTTTCGTCAGTTCCAAAAAATTATCTTGTGTGTAATAATCTTTTTAAAGAAAACATTTTTACTATTTTATCTTTACTTTTTATTTATACTTTAATTATATATAAACCACATGCACACATGAGCTTTTAAAGAAATTACACATTATACCAATATTAATAATCAAGTCAACTGTTTTTCCTTAATACGTACAACGGTAAAGCAAAAAAAAAAATTTGAGACCGAGGGGGAATTTAAAGGTAGTAAGAACATTCTACACTAAAGTTATAGATATTATTCACTTCGTTCCTAAATAATTTTGTTATTTTTTTTTGTTCATTTAAAAGAAAATGTCTTGTTTTCAAACTTTTATTTCTAGGAAATTATTTTTACTATTTTATCTTATTTTTTTCCTTACATTAAAGACGAACCACATACACAAGAGGTTTTAAAAGAAAATATGTATTATACTACTCTCTCCACCAAAAAGTATTTATTTGAAAAGTTTAATGCTCCCTCCGTTCCGCACAAATAGTCTATGATACTATTTAAAAATGTTTCAATAAATAGTTCACTTTCAAAAATTATGTCTACACTCTATACATTTTTAACTTTCCATCAACATTTGATATTAACATATTAATTATGTTTAAGTATTTTTGTAATTATAATTAATTCTAATAGTAGTTATATGTCCCTTAACTATTGAATTTTTCAAACATGAACTCTTTGGATGGACGGTAAGTGTAATTAAAAGATAAATATGTAACTCGTATTAGAGTTTGTCATAATTATGAAAATGTTCGAGTATAATCAATATGCTAATAACAACTATAAAGGATAATGTTGAAATGTTACTCAATTGTAAGCATAATCAATATGTTAATAGCAACTATAAAATATAATGTTGAAATGTTATCTCGATTGTAAAAATAATTTTGAAAGTTAATTATTTATGTGAAACATCTAAAAGTTGTAAGCTGACTCTTTGGCTTGGAACAGAAAGAGTATAATATAGTCAATTTTTTTCTTAGTCTGTGTGCTCAATCAAACCCGTCATTTATATATTTAGGAATTAAGAATGGAAGAATTATTAATCCGTTGACATATGTTATCAAATACTCAAACTATTCTACCAAAAGAGTCCTAGTTTGAAGTGTCTAATTATTTAGAGATATATATCTAGAATTAAAGTTGGTCATAATTACAAAACTGCTTAAGCATAACAAATATGAATATCAAATGTGGAGGGAAAATTTGAAATGTTATATAAGTGAATTTTTATTTTTATTTTTTACAAATAGACTATTAACATGAAACATTCCAAAATAGTATTTTATATCAATTCATTTTCCTTTAAACAGATGTTTAATGAGCATTTTTTTAATGTAATTTATTCTCGCACAAGAAGTCAATTGAATTTAAATAAGATAAAATTAATATGTGCCTCAAAATACAAGAATATAAATGTCTTAAGGTAATTCTCCCTATTTATATCGATTTCGTCGGGA
Organism: Codonopsis lanceolata; assembly: GCA_013146195.2. Lineage (NCBI taxonomy): Eukaryota > Viridiplantae > Streptophyta > Magnoliopsida > Asterales > Campanulaceae > Codonopsis > Codonopsis lanceolata. The sequence goes on from CM028377.1 coordinate 49,473,259, forward strand.
CATGAAAGAACTTTACTCATAGTCATCGTTGCATCAGTTTCAAGTGTGAATTTTGACCATATCAGTTATAAACTGTGCTGTATCGCAGTTATAAATGCTTGCGTTAAGTAGAGGGAGAAACTGTAGAAACTCATAAAATTTAGGAATAATGACATAGCCTTTCCATTGATATTGTGAACATATTTATAGGAGTACAATACTTGCTACACAAGTTTAACCTAAAGAGTCTAAATACAAGAGGGATTATGAAACCTAAATACAAGAGGGATTAGGAAACCTAAATACAAGAGGAACTAGGAAACCTAAATACAAGTAAATTAGGAAAGTAAATCTAAAGATAATTATAATATATTACACATATATTATATTTACTAATACTATAAATATAATAGATATTAAATATATTATATTCTCTTATATGGTCCCGCAAGATGGATCACCGTTAGGAGAGACAAATCTTGAGAAGAATATGCGGACAGAGTGCGAGTTGAAAATGAGAGGGTGATCGGCGGCGAGCTGGGTCTTCCGAGGAAGACAAGTTGTTGAGTGAGGGGTCTTCGGCGAGCTGGTGAGAGCCTGGTTTGCTGAAGACATGGTTTGCTCGAGGAGCGAGCTGGTGGAGGGAGAGTCGTCGGCCGGGCGAGCCGGGTTGGCCGAGAGTCTGAGTTGCTCGAGGAGCGAAGCCGGTTGAGAGGTCTCCCATGAGTTGGTGAGAGCTGGTGCCGAGGAGACATGGTTTGCTCGATGAGCGAGCAGTGGAGAACTTCGCCGAGCCGGTGAGCCGGGGTTCTTAGAAGAGTCCGTGAGTTGCTCGAGAAGCGAGCTGTTGAGTGAGGACTTCAGCTAGGGTGAGAACCGGGTTGCCGAAGAGTCCGTGAGTTGCTCGAGAAGCGAGCTGGTTGAGGAGTCTTCGGCTAGTTGGTGAGAGCCTGGTGTGCCGAGGAGACATGGTTTGCTCGATGATGCGAGCAGGGAGAACTTGGGTGAGAGCCGGGGTTGCCGAAGAGTCCGTGAGTTGCTCGAGAAGCGAGCTGTTGAGTGAGGACTTCAGCTAGCTGGTGAGAACCGGGTTTGCCGAGGAGTCCGTGAGTTGCTCGAGAAGCGAGCTGGTTGAGGAGTCTTCGGCGAGCTGGTGAGAGCCTGGTTTGCTGAAGAGTCCGTGAGTTGCTCGAGGGGCGAGCTGTTGAGAGAGGACTGCAGCGAGCTGATGAAAGCCGGGTTTGCTGAAGAGTCCGTGAGTTGCTCGAGGGGCGAGCTGTTGAGGGAGGACTGCAGCGAGCTGATGAAAGCCGGGTTTGCTGAAGAGTCCGTGAGTTGCTCGAGGGGCGAGCTGTTGAGAGAGGACTGCAGCGAGCTGGTGCGAGCCGGGTTTGCTGAAGAGTCCGTGAGTTGCTCGAGGAGCAAGCTGTTGAGGGAGGGCCTCGACGAGCTGGTTAGGGCTGGGTTTGTCGAGGAATCCTTGGGATACAGGAGAGGCAAGTAGTGGAGGAAGGATGTCGGCGAGCTGGGGAAAGCCGGGTTTGCCGAGTGGTCCGGAGTTGCTCGATAAACGAGCTAGTGGAGGGAGGGCGGTGGCAAGCTTGCCTTCCGAAGGAGGGAGGACGAGCTGGGTTTGCCAAGGATGCCGAACTACTCGAGAACGAGCGGGTTGAGGGAGGCGTGTGGGACCTCGGCGAGCTGTTGAAGGAGGGAGTTGGCGAGCTTGCCTTCAGAGGAGGGCAAGCTGGGTTTGCCAAGTGGTCGGGATTCTGCGCAAGGAGGCTGGGTTAGGGAGGGCGTCGGCGAGCTGATCACAACTGGGTTTGCCGAGGAGTCCTTGGGGGTGCTCGATGAGCGTGAAGAGGGTTTTGACAGGTGGTGTGATAAACAATGAGGTGCCAAGGTGTAGGAGGGGCGTGAGGTGTGGTGAGATGAAGGGTTATGGTTGCGGAAGTCTGGTTAAGGGTGGTTGAGGAAGGTCCTCGGCGAGCTCGTCAGAGCGTGGTTGGCCGAGGTGTCCTTGTTGCGTAGGGGGAACTTGGCGTTTACCAGGGTGATGGGTGCCGGATCTGAACGTTGGGTTTGGTGGTCAGATCTGGGTTGGCAGCGGATTCGATGTAAGGAAGATATATGGAGGCAGAAGGTTTGGTTGAGGGTGGCTGAGGAAGGTCCTCGGCGAGCTCGTCAGAGCTTGGTTGGCCGAGGTGTCCTTGGTGTTGCGCAGGGGGAAACTGGGCGTTACCTGGGTGATGGGTGCCGGATCTGAACTTTGGGTGTGACGGTCAGATCTGGTTTGGCAGCGGCTTTGGTGGGATGAAGATATAAGGAGGCGGAAGGTTGGTGGTTTAGCGGTGCTAACGGAGAGGCGGTTGAGGAAGGACCAAGGCGAGCTTGTCAAAGCTTGGTTGGCCAAGGTGTCCTTTGGTTGCTCAACGGGAGGCCGGGTGGAAACCGGCTTGGCTGTGGAGAGTCGCCGGATCTGAACGTGGAGTTGGTGTAGTGGTCAGATCTAGGTTGGCGACGGATGTGATGGGAGGAAGTTTTAGGGTTGAGGAAGTCTTGGTTTTGCGGAAGATGATGGTTGTAGGTTTTAAGAGCGAGACTCTGATACCATGTAGAAACTCATAAAATTTAGGAATAATGACATAACCTTTCCATTGATATTGTGAACATATTTATAGGAGTACAATACTTGCTACACAAGTTTAACCTAGAGAGTCTAAATACAAGAGGGATTAGGAAACCTAAATACAAGAGGGATTAGGAAACCTAAATACAAGAGGAACTAGGAAACCTAAATACAAGTAAATTAGGAAAGTAAATCTAAAGATAATTATAATATATTACACATATATTATATTTACTAATACTATAAATATAATAGATATTAAATATATTATATTCTCTTATAGAAACCTAGTACAACCTTTTCTTTTTTTTTCCAACTAGTTTTACACATGTACGTTAAAAGCACAAACAAAAATATTTATAATTAAATAATATTCAAGCAAAACAAATAAACAAATAAAATAAAAACATATAAATTAAAAAATATAATGTATCCAACAACTACTTAAATATAAATATATCATTTTATTGGTAATATTATAGATTTTGAAAATTTTCCTTATATACAACCTTTGTCAAAAACAACTTAGGTGAGTCATTATTTCAAAAAAGTATATTGATAAGAGCACAATTGTGTGATATTGTTAGACGATTTTGTGATTAATTATAAAGTAAATATTACACTTTTGGTTATTTTATGTTTGTTAATGATTGTAGGTGTGAAGGGAGTTGACAAAAGAGTAAAACTAAGCAAAAGTGATGTATTGCAAGAAAACAAAATTATGTGGTGTCGTGTGGGCATGTGCTATTTAATTTCCGAAATCGAAGTTGATGTTCAACTTGCTGAAGGACTGTCCAGCAGATTTTTCGGGAAGTTAGAGCTGTTTTCTCTTCCTAACGTATTTCTTTTTAAAAAGGAAAACTATTTAGGTAGTTATTTAGTAATTTTAGGAAGTTAATGGTAGTTTTTAGTGATAGAAAACTGTCAATAAGTGGCCTTAGTGGGAAGAAAATGAGGTCATTTATAGAGTCTGACACTTGTTGGAAGAGGCAGTAACTTTTGGAGGAAAGTAACATATAATTGTTGGGAGAGAAAGTGTAGAGAAAGTGGTATTCTTTCTTTAGTTTAACATCACCTGCTGGAACATTTTTATTCTTGATATTTTAGTAAGTATTTTAATTATGTTTAGTAGCTAAATATTTTCTTCGAGTCAATGAACAATTAAATCTCCAACATTTTTACTTCTATGAGATCTAATGGAATTAATCATTGTTTTGTTACAAATATGTGTTTGTTCTCCATTTAGCACGTTGTATGACTGTTGTATATAATTGATGTTTGTTGCCAGAATATTAATTAACATAATAGTTTAAGGTTAGTTAACACTGTCGATCCGTAATTGTCTTCAGTTTTAACAAAGTGGCGAGTACACCTTTTAGGCATCACAAGTATTATCGGAACGTTTCACGGAAACGAATAATCTTAGTTACATGATATTGTTTCAATATGCATGACTTTAAATTAGGTCTCTCTCTTCTTAATGCAATCGGGATTATTAAATTTTACAAGCGTCTTGAAGGTTGTAATTCGGTTAGACGATAGTTAACGAGCTTTTCTTGATTATCAACACGATAAGGAGAGATTTGGTGTTAGGCGTTTGTCGATACTTATAAACGGTTTATTTGTGATTAAATGAGACATTTTTGCATCTATGATCAGAAATAAAATGTGAGATGGAAATTGGTTCATTGACTGGATTTTACTTTATTGAATTTAATCAAGTTTTTAATCTGTTAGTTTAATTAAAATATTTAATTTTCAGTTAATTAGTATGTTAATCAATTCTTAGTTAATTAAAAATTTCAATTCATTTTTTTATTACTTAGTAAAATTTTAAAAGGAATAAGTAAAACGTTTCCTGTGGATACGATCCTGATTTACCTTATACTCGTTATTAGGAAAGTATGAGAATTAACTTTGACGATTTGACACACGTCAAATTTTGTCGCCGTTGCCAGGAAACGATTTTGCTATTTATTTCTTTTTAAGAATTTTATTATAATGTTATGACTCAAAAATACTCAACAGTTTGGGACAAGGCAGTATGATCCGAGCAAGATTAATGAGATAAATATTTTTTCTATTGATCATACAGTAGACAAATTAACTTCTGTTTTGGAGAAATTAGTCTCAGGGCAAGTTCAGCAAGTCAAGGCGTGTGGAATCTGCGCGAATGTTGGTCATCCAACTGATATGTGTCCAACTTTACAAGAGGATCCGAATGAGCATGTAAATGATGTAGGAGGGTTTCAATGGTAGCAACAAAGAAAATATGATCCGTACTCCAACAATTATAATCTTGGATGGCGTGATCATCCGAATCTGAGTCATGGAAACAGAATTTCGAACTTTCCACAGCAACAAATTCGGCCATCATTCCAACCATCTCCACCATCACAGCCCTTTACTAGTTCAGGAACTCCGCTTGGGAGTTTAATCAAGAGTTTGGTTGAAACGGTTCAACAAGACAGACATGAAACCAAGGCTAGAATAAAATCTCTTGAAAATTAAATTTCGCAACTAGTCGTGTCCATGAGCAAGATAGAGGTAAACCAAGGAAGATTACCTTTTCAAGTTGAAAAGAATCCTCGAGAAAATGCATGTGTAGTAACTCTTAGGAATGGAAAAGAGTTACTGGAAATTGCACAGGAGAAAAAGTCAGTTGATAGCAGCAACAATGAAGAAAGTGTACAATAACATGATTCATCAAAGAAAGAAGCTGGAGAATTGGGTGCACAAAATCAGAAAATTGTCATCCTTCCACCTTTTCTAGGAAAATTTGTACTACAAAAGAAGGAAAAGGATGAGAAGGTAATTTGGGATACTTTCTGCAAGGTCGAAATTAACAATCCTTTCTTGGATGCCATAAAACAAGTGCCTTGTTATGCTAAGCTTCTCAATGAACTGTGATTAGTGCCCGTAAAATGTTTGACAAATAAAGATGTACCTTTCCAAGGCAGTGAGGAGGTACAAGGAAATACTATGACATTCTATTCCACGCTGGAGGTAACACCCAGGTTTGATTTTGCTTCTTTTTCATTGCCATTTTCAAGTGAAAAAATTCTTCCTCCATTGCCAGTTATCATTGGTAATAATTTGACTGAGTTGTAGGAAGAGTAAGCATTGAGTCTAGCTACGGATAATAAATAGCGGCGCTTGTTAGGAGGCAACCAAATTTTCCTAGTTTTGAATGCTTTGCTAGGTTAAATTTATTTAATTGTTATTTTCATGTTTTGAGTTTTATTCTATAGCAGCAGCAGGTGTGTGATCTAAAAAAAATTTCTGGATGAGTTGCTAGTGGCAAGGCTTGTGGAGCTTAGCACATGCCCATGTAGTATTTCAAGAAGAATTCCAAAACGACTCGATGCTGACCTATTTCTAGTCATTCAGTTTGCAGCCACCCTTGCCACATCAACATAACAAAGAAGTTTTCTTCCCGATCCTTTTGTGTTCTTCCATTTATTATGTGCTACATTTGGGACAATGTATCATCTAGGTGTGGGGGGATGCATGCTTTTTGGGTTTTTTTGTTTTGATCTAATTAATGACGTTGCTTGGGTGTTTGTGTCTTTGATGTGCATTCTCATTTTGAAATGAGAAATTCTTGATACATGATGGGCATGTTAAAATTTTTCTGCTCTAGATTAACAACATGTTTTCAAAAATATTTCTTCAACTGTTATGCATGCATATGTTGACTCTTAGCCTTTTTAAGTGAGTTTTTGGGCCAAATATGGAGCATTTCATACACTTTACTCTCGGTTGTTCTTTGAATGTTTCTTACACGCGTGTGTTAATTCTAGAACTTGCATTTTTGTATGCATTTCGAGGTCACATCAATGAGTTCGTGCACCAATATGATTAAGACATTTAGGAATCACCCACTTCTAGCTATCTTTTTTATATCCTACCCATTAATATTACCCTTTAGTTAACCTTTTTGAGCCTTACCCATTTATTTCCTTTAACCAAATTTCCATGAACCTTTAGCTGTTTGACTCTCTTTTTGATTAACCTAATGTCAAGAATTGTAAGAGTATCATGTGGATCATAGTCTCAATCTGGTATGTGTGTTGGAGCTTTAAATTGAGTGAATTCTATCTGGTGCAATCAAAAGGAGAAATTATGTTTGGTTCTGCTGAGTTATGCGTGCAAATAAAAGATTCAATTCATCTTTAATTAAAAAAAGAAAGAAAAGAAAAAGAAAGGAAATAAAAGTTTGTAGTAGCAGACCAAACCAGTTTAGAAAAAAGCAGGACTGAAGTCAAGTTCGAATGTGCAATTTTAGTTACACTATGATTAAGGGTTCAGGTTTCATGTGGACATAATTCAGCAATGGTTGAGCTATGAGTAATTCATGTGTGATTATTGCATTTTCTTTGACATTTTTAACTCATCTTACAATCCTTATATCCTACCTTTCACCCCTAGCCCAGTTACAATCCTTAAAAGACCTTTTTATTGGTGTATTGGACTCATATTCAGTGATGGAGATTTGATCGATTTACAAGCTTATGGTAATTTCATTATGTCGTGTTGAGTTGAGTGCTTTATTATACATATCCTTGTTTAAACACTGGAGTGAATGAGTGCCACTGTGAAAATAGTTGATAAATGCATATGTAGGTGTTGAATGATCCTTTGGAGACATGTGAGTCAATCCAGATTGAAACATTTTCAAATGCCCATCAATTTGATTGAATTTCGAGTTTCCATATGATAATGCACATTGAAAGACATGCATTGGAGTAATGTCAGATTTTCATGAGTTGTCTAGATTAGGGACATTCATATCTGTATTGATTTAAGATGCTTGAGGACAATCATCGTTTAGGTGTGGGAGAATTTTGATAAGAGCATAATTGTGTGATATTGTTAGTTGATTTTGTGATTAATTATAGAGTAAATATTACACTTTTGGTTGTTTTGTACTTGTTAATGATTGTAGGCGTGAAGGGAGCTGACAAAAAAGGGAAACTAAGCAAAAGTGCTAGATTGCAAGAAAACGAAATTCTGTGGTGTCGCGTGGGCATGTGCTATTTAATTTCTGAAATCGAAGTTGATGTTCAACTTGCTGAAGGACTGTCCAGCAGATTTTCTAGGGAGTTAGAGAGCTGTTTTCTCTTCCTAACTTATTTTTTTGTAAAAGGAAAACTGCTTGAGTAGTTATTTAGTAGTTTTAGGAAGTTAATGGTAGTTTTTATTGATAGAAAACTGCTAAGAAATGGCGTTAGTGGGAAGAAAAGGAGGTCATTTATAGAGTCTGACACTTGCTGGAAGAGGCAGTAACTTTTGGAGGAAAGTAACACATAATTGTTGGGAGAGAAAGTGACATTCTTTCTTTAGTTTAACATCACCTGCTGGAACATTTTTATTCTTGGTATTTTGCAAGTATTTTAATTATGTTTAATAGATAAATATTTTCTTCCAGTCAATGAACAATTAAATCTCCAACATTTTTACTTATGTGAGATCTAATGGAATTAATCCTTGTTTTGTTACAAATATTTGTTTGTTCTTCATTTAGCACGTTGTATGACTATTGTGTTTAATTGATGTTTGTGGCCAGAATATTAATTAACATAATAGTTTAAGGCTAGTTAACACTGTTGATCCATAATTGTCCTCAGTTTTAACAAAGTAGCAAGTAATACACCTTTTAGGCATCACAAGCATAATCAGACCATTTTACGGGAACGAATAATCTTAGTTACATGATATTGCTTCAATATGCATGACTTTGAATCGGATCTCTCTCTTCTTAATGCAATCGGGATTAGTAAATCTTACGAGCGTCTCGGAGGTTGTAATTCGATTAGACGATAGTTAACAAGCTTCTCTTGAGTATCAACACGGTAAGAAAAGATTTGGTGTTAGGCGTTTGTCGATACTTATAACCGGTTTATTTGTGATTAAATGAGACATTTTTGCATCTATGATCAGAAATAAAATGCGAGATGAAAATTGGTTCATTGACTGGACTTTTACTTTATTGAATTTAATCAAGTTTTTAATCTGTTAGTTTAATTAAAATCTTAATTTTCAGTTAATTAGTATGTTAGTCAATTCTTAGTTAATTAAAAATCTCAATTCATTTTTTTTATTACTTAGTAAAATTCTAAAAGGAATAAGTACAACGTTCCATGTGGATACGATCCCGACTTACCTTATACTCGTTATTAGGGAAGTACGAGAATTAACTTTGACGATTTAGCACACGTCATATATAGTTGTAAAAAGAGTAGTAAGAATAGTTGTAAGGATATCATTACTCTCAGTATTAATATCTTTAAGCCATAACGATTTATTACCCTAGAAACTGCGACATAAAACTGAACATGACTGAATACTGACTTCTTCAAGAAGAGTTCTACATGTGAAAGTGATTGACCTTAATTTTTGTTAATTGTCATGACATACGATAGTACCAATAAATTATCTTCCCTCGAAACTTGAAAGACAACCTCACATCTAATGGAGACAATGATATTCTTGGTATAAATATTTTGTCTTCAACATTGCTTCAATTCGAAAAATTTGCTTCAAGAGCGTGATTCTCAAGCATGGTAATGATTAGTTTTGTTCCACTGATCCACTCTGTACTAGGGTCAATGTTTCTCAACAATATCACCGAAATACCAACTTTAAGTGTTAATTTATAGTTAGACTATCCTAACACTTTATACTATTCAAAAACTATGTAAAATAAATATCTTCAAACAAACTTGTATTGTTCTCTGCCTTATACATAAAATCTAAACTCAAATAAGTTATTCCTTCTAAGTGATTGTTATAAACCATGCACTCATTTATGGCGTCAAGAACATGAAGAATCAAGGCAAGTATAACTTTTTCTTGCAAATATGATACTCCCTCCGTCCCTAAATTATCGTCCTCCTTTCCTTTTTCATCCGTCTCAAAATAATTGTCCACTTTGAAACTTACCTTTTTAGAACATCACTTTTACCACTTTACCCTTACTTTTTCACTATACTTTAATTATGGGTCACATATACATAGGCATTAAAGGAAACTATATATTAAACCAATATAAATAATCAAGTCAATTATTTTTTCTTAAACTGTGCGCTGAGTCAACCAGGACGATTATTTAGTGACGGAGGGAGTATGTCATAAAATACTCAAAAAATGACAGATATAAACTTTCAATAACTGGATCATATATCTGATGCATTAACCAAAAGATCATTTGGAACTTCTATTGTTGCAACCATCATTTTCATCACCACATGTACCATTGTCGATACTTAAAATCCACTTAGAAAATGCCTTCAACACGAGATTGCATTCGTTATTGCCAAAAGTTTGTAGTCTCATGTTTTTTGTACGTCTCAAAACTTTGCAATGTGTCCATAAATGATACAATTTGTGATCATGTAACAAAAAAAAAAATCGAGTTCTTTCAAATGGTTATTATGGTGGTACTGTTTTTTATTCCAAGAAATGTTACGGACATTATCTCATCAGTTATCATAGAATTTCATTCAAATTTTAGGTAAAACAATTTTCTCTCATGGTGTCTTACGAAATGTTTATATATAAAAATTAAGGTTATCTAATGTATAACTTCTTTTGAAACAACCTGTTTATATATATGTGATGGGAAATAAAATGTTGAGACATCTGAATGCATAAGCCTGATAAAAAAACGAAGGTAAATGCCAGAATCTTAGTCTCCAATCATTATCGGCAACATACAACACCGTAAACACTGTCAATTAAGTGAACCAGAGACTTTAATTGGTTGCCTTCCACAAAATAAATAAATAAAATCTACAGATTAATTTATTTAAGGAAATTTAAGCAGATCAAGAAAAAAAAGTATTGTAAAAGCTCAAATCGAAGGCTCAGAAGTTTATGGTTTTCACATTAATAAGCTTTCAAGCTTTTCAGAGTTTGATGGTATAATTTAAGTTATCAATGACTTGAAAATATTAAACTTCAATTAAAGAAAACTTCAGATCTATCCATTAAAGAAAAATACGAAAAAAGAATGGTATAATGTGTTTACCAATTTTTGACATTCTCAATGATATTTTCACTTTTAATTAAAAATGTTTTAATCAAACCGTCCATATTTGAAATAATAATAATTAAAGAATATATAACTAATAAATGTATAAATAATGTTTCATCTATCTCAAAATAATTGTTTTTTTTTAACTTTGCAGAAAATTGATTGAACATTTACAAAGAACATCCGTATATTTTATATAAATGTGATGAAAAATAAAAGGTTAAGAATGATATTGTGAATTGAGCTAAGGATACTAGGAGTTTGGGTGTCTTCAATGTTTTTAGAAATGTATAAACTATAAAATATTTATGTCAACTTAATATTAAATGCTTAGTATAAAAACAAAGAAAAAGTAAAAAAAAAAAAAAAAAACAAAGTATTTCACCTTCCAATATTTTCACTTATGAACATCAGTTTTAGGCGGGAAAATCACGTTTGTTATTACATATATATAGATACAACCACCCTCCCAAATGACTATTTTGCCCTTTTGGGTTTTTAACCATGTTGATGTTTTTTGTTTTTTGAAAACCAACTTAATCCACTTTTATATAAAAACAATCTTTGTTTTCTTTTTTCGTTTTATAAAATTTATATTATAACTTTTTTTTGAAAAGCACTAGTATATTTCAAAAAAAAAATTATACAATTTATAAAAAAATATTGAAATACACAAGTTTTTCCCCGTTGAGGTGACACTAATGTATTTCAAAAAAAATATTTTTTTTTCGATTTCGTTTTACTATTTATAAAAAAATCAAAATCAATTGTGTTTTTTCGTTTTATAAATGAAAAGATTTTTTAAAAGGGGCTTGATGGGCATTATGGTCATTTTTCAAGTAGGGGTTGGGGAAATAGGGGTTTCATTAAGTAAGTAATTGGGTAAAATACTAAAAAGTCATACAAAAAAATTCTCATATCCAATAAGTTCCATATATAATTCTTGTATCCAAATAGTCCTAAAATCATAATTTTAATACCAAAAGATCCAAAACTGAACATATCTATAAATGTCGTTATGTTAAAAACTTTTATTTTGACGAAAATTTATTTTTCTTTTCAATTATGACAATTATAAGAAGAATTGAATTGAATATTATTATTATTATTATTGTTATAATAATAATAATAATAATAATAATAATAATAATAATAATAATTATTATTATTATTATTATTATTATAACAATAATACTATTATTATAATAGTAATGTTATTATATTCATTAACATTAGTATATTTTTCCCAAAAATCTATTTACAAAATTCATTCCACAGTGATCCCAAAACAACTATTCAATCTCTAAAATCTAAAATTAATCTTTTCATACTAAGATTTAAAAAGTTAACCTTTACACATCTATGAAATTATGGTAGTAATATTAGTAGTCATAGCAATGATAATAATATTAATATTACTAATATTAGTATTATTATTATTTATCAATAATAATAACATTATTAATAACAATAATAATATTAATAGATCTGTAAAATAGTTCTGTAGTTGTGCTGTTAGCCTGTAGCCATACTATATGAGTATATGAGAATAAATAAAATTTATTCTTGCTTTTTAATTGGAAACCATTATTTGTAATAACATACTACGAGTAACATTTTGGGAAATTATCCAAATGGCCATGGTCCAGATGAGAAGTAACCGGTTTAACTAATCAACTTACGATATTTAAAATTTGACAAATGTACTTAAGATCTGAATGCGATGTGGTTCTTGTTGTTAATGCATCATCCAATATTTTAGCAAGACAATCGATGTAGACTAAAGGATTGACTTTGTGAGAGGTATTTTTGTTCATCTAATTTTTTTTGAGATGATCTTCTGTAAGACGGTCTTACGGATCCTAATTTGTAAGACGAATCTATCCAGGTTAAATAGGGCAAAATTTAGAAATCTCAATGCAACTCTTTAGTTTTTGAAAATTACAGTGCCACCCCTCATGTTTATATATGCAAAGTGTCACTTTTTACTATTAATAATATCACTTTATAGTATAAAATGTGTCACTTTTGGCCTTGAAAGTGTCACTTTGCATTTTTAATGAAAATTATAATTTTTTTCCTAAAAAATATACTTTTTAGACTTAAATGTGTCACTTTTAATCTTAAATGTGTTACTTTCACTTTGAAAAGTGTCCCATTTTTTTATAAATGAAAACCATTACGTTTGACATTAAAGTGTTAATTTAAAACATTAAAATTGTCACTTTTTTAGCATTAAGTGTGTTACTTTTGACCATACAAGTGTCATTTTGCCTTATAAATAAAAATCATCGTTACTGATCTTAAAAATGTCTCTTTTTAGCATTAAAAATATTACATTTTAATATTAAATGTGTCACTTTTGGCAATCAACGTTAGTTTTAAAGTGACGCTTTTTAGTATTAAATGTGTCACTTTTTAGTATTAAGAGTGTTACTTTGTATTTTAATGAGAATTATAATAAATTTCCTTTTATAGTATCACTTTTAACCTTAAAATGTGTCACTTTTGTCTTTTCAATTTGTCACGTTTGACTTTAAATGTGTCATTTAACATTTCGTTAAAGTTCGATAGGATCCATCAAGTATCCCAAGGTAATTGATGCTAACGGGTGGCTAACGGAGACGACAAAGATTAAACTGTAAGGCGTTGCAAGCATAAAAATTTTAACGGCAAACTTTGAAAGTACAAGAATACCGGAGCAAAATGAGAAACTTCACATTAATGACAATAAAACATAAAATAGTTGGTAGGGGAGTCGAACCCAAAACCTCTCCCAACCAATTTTCAAAAGTTAAGAGTTTCAAGGAGGACCATCTCAACTAATTTGTTTTTAACCTTTTTCTTGGAACATGTTGTTTATTTATTATGACTTGCAAATTTCTAAATGAAGCTCTGTTTTACGAATTTAGGATTAAGACCGTCTTACATAAGTCTTTAGATAATTTTTTTTTCTATCTCTTTCCATTTTTAAAAAAACTTTTAGTAATTCATATGATTAACAGTATAAGCAAAACTTAGCAATGTTTCCCAATAATGGTAATAAATCGAGTAATCAAAACCATTAAAGAGTGTCTAAACACAATCCATCGGGATAACAAACAAATCTGAACCTATAAAACTACATCAATCCTCAAACTTACTTCTTGGATGAGTTGGATCCCCTCTTCTTTCCAAAATGAACAACGACAGTAACGAAGCGGCGATAATATTGCATCATCATGTGAGCACGGCGAGGGCTTCTTCTTTTTATCTTGCTTCTGTAGAAATATTATAATGCCCAAGATGATTTTATATAGCAGATTTACAAAGCTATATATACAAGATATAAGGACTTTGGTCTAATGAATATAAGGAAACGAAGAGCTAAGTCTTGACTGATGAGAGGCTGTTGAGACCTTGATGTGGACTCTTCTGGAATCACGATGTTGATCGAGAATTATGTTTATCACCCTCCATCAAGCTAGACGGAGGTGAACAAAGGCGTAGCTTACTTTTTAAAAAATTTCAATTTTTGGAAAACACTTTTACCATTTTATCCTTATTTTTTCTACCTACTTTAATTATGACCAAATACTCAAGGACATTAAAGGAAACCACACATTTCACCAATATTTATAATACAATCAATTACTTTTTCATAAATGGTGTGCCGAATCAAAGTAGACAATATTTTGAAAACGGATGGAATATTTGATATCATATCGTAAATTTTTGTACATTTTTCCTACCGTAATAATTGATTCTAAATATTAATTATGAATTAAGTATCCGATAATCAATTAAATACCAACCATATTATTATTACTGAATGTATATTTATAAAAAAATTATTTTTAAATTAGATTAATTTGAAAAAAACTTATTGAATATATTTTAAATATTGATATAATTTATAAATTTCTTTAAAGTTAATATGCATGTGGTTCAAGTTTCAAGTAAAAAAAAAAGGAAATATGACCCTTTTTTATCGGACGAAAAAAAAAAAGAAATCTTGGCAATTGTTTAACAACATATGAATAAATTTTTATGTGGCACTCATAAAAAATTAATTTTATATTTTATCAAAATGTTATTCTTTTATACTTAAAATAAGCTTACATTTGTAATTTTAAAAAAAAGAAAGTATTCAGTAAAATGTTAAGAGTATCACCAATGCAACCATTGATTTGATCCTACATGACCGTGAGTAATTAACATCTTCAATCATATGTGTCAAATTTTCTTTTTTATTCACATTCTATCAAATTGAATCTTTTTGATGTAAATGTGTATTTAATCTTATGTGACATGCATCACACCAATAAAATAATATTTAACAAATAAAAAGAACAATCAATAAAAAGAGTTTTTTTTTAAAAATAATGATGATTATTATGTATGCACACTCTCAAATAGAATGTAAAATATTAACAATGTCATTTACAATATGATTAAATTTGGTTGTCACGTTAAATCCACACTCAAAATCTACATTTGTTTCAAAAATATTTTTTTTTTCATAAATGGTGTAAATGCTAAATAATATTAAATTCATTTCACATTCACGTTAGTATATTGGGATGCTCAAAATGATCGGTAATTAATTTTGTCAAAAGCTACACTAAAATGCTTAGTCCTACTCTACCCAATTGTAGATAGTAGATGCCATAACTCAATCAACGGTTTTTAAAGGACCCAACCCAACCTTTCCACGTGTTTATCATCAAAGGGCGGTGAACGTGAAGCAGTATGTTGATGAAGGATAAAGGTAACGAAATTCCACACCCGTGCATCCCTCCCTTTTATATCACCCGTCAGTGGTCACCGCCCGAATCCAACTCTACCCTCACCTAGAGCAAGTGAATTACATAATTGGAAACTGAATCCAATCAAATCAAATTAAATAATTTGATTAAATTTTGTTTTAAATTGGAATGATTTGATTTATATTTTAAAAAAATTATAAATTGGTTCAGTTTGTGTTTTTTGTTATCAAATTAAATTGAATTAAACTACCATTTTAATGTGTGTGTGTGCTTATATATATATATGTTTATATTATACACATATAAAGTTACATGTTTATTTCTTTAGTAATTTAAATTTTTATCATTCTACATTTTCCAAAATGAAACCAAAGACCAAAAGAAAAACACACGGGATCATACTAACACTTAACACAACTGGTCGATCTCGTGAGCAATACCGTAATTTTACAATAATGGTATTATCATCTTATTACAATGAAACATATTAATGCGCCTTTTACTGTAAAAGAGTTTTTACTTAATTCAACATACTAACTAAAAATATTAACTAATTTATCATAAATCTTATGACGAGTAATCACATAACGGGTAAAATGAAGTAATATCCCAAAAAAAAAGTTCATTTTAAGTAAGTGAACTATTTTCCAAAAATATCTTTAAAATAATATTAATTTTCTTAAATATAGGGAGTAATTTATATTGATATGCGAAATAAAGGCATCTTCATTGGGAATAAGTTGTTTATAGAAAAAAAGAAAAAGTAAAAAGTAGAGGTGATAAATGGGTGGATATAGGCATTCCCATATGAGCGACGGCCGACGGGCTCAAATAAGGGGTGGGTAAGTATCTATATTACAATATAACTCATTCTTATACATGTATACTTGACTAAAACTATTTAGAGGTTGAGATTAAATTATCTTAAAAAATCTAACGGTTGTGATTCACTCTTACATTCACATGTGTGAGAGTAGATATCCACTTTTAACTCTTTATTTTCTCTCATCCTGTTACTAAGTCATCCCTACAATTAATATTATGAGCAGTCACTATTTTTTCTTCTTCTTATGTTTTCTCTCCATATTAGAAAGTCACACTCTGATATTTATATTCTAAACAATTACACCTTATAAAACATCTATCTTACATTAATATAATTTCACAATAGATCTCAATTGATTGACTGAGATTATTTGGTCATGGAGATTGATTTCGTCGCAAAATCAAACGTTCATAGGTCAGTTACATATAATTCCTTATAAATAACCTCCCTCAACTATAGATCGAGTTCGAATAGCGCCCCTCAACTACCACTTGAAGTAATGTATCCCTCAACTGTAATATTTTTAAAATCACACTTTCTATTTAAACGCTGATGTTTCAATTAACAAAATTAGATATACTGACACTGTGTCATAAACACAAATACGAAAATCTAATTTATTTAATAACAAAACATATGTAGACGGATAATAAATGAGCATGAACATCAATTTACTCATTAACGTATCATTATTAAATAAATATAAAAAGCAAAAAATTGAATCCGGAGATTCTTTTTGGTTCACTGTAACTTCCTGTTTTGATTCCAAACATGGTAAAACCTAAAAAATTGAATAACTCATGTGATAGAAGACGGACATATCTTCACCTTTGATACAACCGAAATTATTTCACAGAAGACGGGAAAAACTGTTCCTTTGCTCCAAGATCATGGTTAAGGCAACTCTAGGAAGTTGCGTAGCCTTTGGAGAAGACATCTATGGAGCTTTTCGATTGTCGGATTTCTTTGTCGAGCTTGGCGTCAATGAAACGTCCTCTATCGATATTGTTTTCGTCTTGAACGTGTTCAATGCGAAACAATAAGTTCTGTGTCGAGTTCGTCGTTGAAGACAAACTGAAGTAAAATTTTGGGGAAAAGGCCAGTAGTTGTTTAAGTGACCGTCTATTTAGCCTATATTACCTTACGGCCTCAAATAGACATACGCAAAAATTGTCGGCTTTAGTAACACGAGAAAAATAATGTTTAACGTTAAAACATCTTTGTTATATAAAAAGTTTACCGAGAAAAGTTAAAAGAAGAAATTGATTTTTTATTTTTTATGTGAGAGATGATGTAACACATAAGATTAATGTTGCCAAAAAAAAAAATTAAGACAAAATTGTTGATTGCATCACTAATCATTAATCAATAATCATAATCTTTACATTAGTAAGAATGCTGAGTTGTTATCCATTGGTAATACAAGCCACAAATATTACGTTATCACCACAGTAACACGCAATATTTATTCTTGTTAGACTTAACTAGATATTGATTATTAAGAGTAAATACTTATACATGCTATCAATAATGTATCACAATTTTCTCAATTAATAATAATATAATATTGTTAATGTGGAGAGCAATAGGACTATCACATTATTGTTATCATATTAGGCTCAATATATTTTCGGTCATTCGCAAGTGTGCAACCCATCTTGGTCAAACTATCACGGAACTGGTCAAATCTTCTCTCATTGGTTTCCAAACACCCCCATCCTCTCAAGACCTCCACGTGTTTACACCTCATTGGGCTCTCACCCTAGAATCCAATGACGAATTTCCGTCTATAAATATAAACGACGCCGGTTTCATTCTTATTCCTTACTTCTCCCTCCAGCAAACTAAAAAAAAAAAAAGGGAAAAAAAGAAAAGGAAATGGCGCGAAAATCATACATTTCGCCGGCCGCGGCCACTTTACCTGTGAAGTTCCCGTCATTTCCGCTGGATTTCTCTCTCATCTCACTTCTTCTCCTCCTTACTTCCACCGTCACTGCTCACGACTACTCTGATGCCCTCCGTAAAAGCATTCTCTTCTTCGAAGGCCAACGTTCCGGCAAGCTCCCGCCGGATCAACGCGTCAGATGGAGGAAAGACTCCGCATTGCACGACGGCTCCACGGCCAGCGTAATATTTTTTCATTTACTGCATTCCTCTCCTTACTCTGCATTTTCCACGAACTAACATTGTTTCAACTTCTCTGAACAGGTGGACTTAAGCGGAGGATACTACGACGCCGGTGATAACGTGAAGTTCGGATTTCCAATGGCATTTACGACGACAATGCTATCATGGAGCGTAATAGACTTTGGTAAAACAATGGGGCCGGAGCTAGGGAACGCTATTCGAGCCATTAAGTGGGGAACGGACTACCTGATGAAGGCAACTGCGGTGGACGGCGTTGTTTTCGTTCAAGTAGGCGATGCATACTCGGACCATAACTGCTGGGAAAGGCCAGAGGACATGGATACGCTACGGACTGTTTACAGGATTGATAGGTCCCACCCTGGGTCCGACGTGGCGGGGGAGACTGCTGCTGCTCTGGCCGCTGCTTCCATCGTGTTCAGGTCACGTGACCCGGCTTACTCTCGCCTACTCCTTAATCGTGCCGTTAAAGTACGTTATTGCCCCTCCTTTTTCCCTCTTTTTCTATAATTGCATACAATTTCATCTTCTGCGTTTTTTTAAAAATCAATATCTTGGCTTAAAAAAAATTAATTGTCCGCATGTTTATTCATTTTTCCTACAGTCAAAGTTATTTTGATTTTTGCCGAAAGCTCCCCAATCTGATGTACTCCGACCGAATTGAGTATACGTAGTTAGTTTGTTTTTAACTTATTATGTTTGATTAATTTAATCTCATAGTACGGAAATATTTTTTCATGTCGGAACTTTATTTATGAATAAATAAACATTTGGGGATATTTAATAATTACTAATATTGTATAAGAGCCTTTTGAGTTATATTAAAAAATAAAGATATGCATGGGCATGTATCTGATATGCTTCAATGGCTACTACTCCCTCCATTTCGATACTGAGTTTCTGTTTGAAAATTAATTTTTTTTTAAAATGATAATTTTAATAATTTATTAGTAATAAAATAATATTTTATATTTTAATTCAAAAAATATAATAATAAACTTTTTGATCAGCAAAATTATTACGCAAGATAATAATTATACATGACGTAATGATAAGTAGGGCGTATAATGAGTAACACCATTATTCTGTTAACTTTCACTTTCTTGAATATTTTTGTAAGTAGTTTGTACCTTATGCATTTATGAATATACTCTTACCTGTTACCGTTACAATTTCCAAATGGCTACATGAATAATATGTCACTTTTGAGTTTTGACAAATCCAGCACAACGATTGTTATAGGGTGTTGCAGCACATCAACTGTCAACTTTCACTATTTTGTTCAACATTTGCGAAACCCAAGAGGAAAGATTTCACTTTCTCTTGTAACGATCATAGGGAAAATTATGCTGTTGAAATTTCCATTTTCATCACACTTTTTAGGGAAATGCAACTGGGTGCCCCCTACATTTTCATGCTAGTTAATCTTGGGGTTTGTTACGTAGGTTTTCGAGTTTGCTGACAATCACCGGGGTGCGTACAGCAGCAGCCTGTATTCTGCCGTTTGCCCATTTTACTGCGATGTTAATGGTTACCAGGTAAATTACTAAATTATAGTAGTAAATCATTTCTATTATAGCTATAAAGACTTACAACACTGGGATTGATTATAATTTTTGCGATATAAATATATTATAGGATGAGTTGCTTTGGGCAGCAGCGTGGTTGCACAAGGCGTCGCGGATGCGGGAATATCGACAGTACATAGTGAAGAACGAGGTGATTTTGAGGGCGGGAGATACTATTAATGAATTCGGATGGGATAACAAACACGCCGGCATAAATGTACTCATTTCCAAGGTTAGTCCCCCCACCAGCTCCCATTATCCCGGATATTAATTTCATAACACCGGATAAGGAACCTACCCTTTTCCATTTTCTTTTAACAATATCTATCGCCAACTTGTGTCTGTACTTATCAAATCCTTGTCTCATGCCCTGGTTTTTATTCTTCTTGTCTTGGGCATTATGCTTAGGTTCATTTCTATGTTACTTGTGAATTGTCACAGCCAATCACATGGTCTAGAATGTGTTTAACCATGAATTCATCCAACTGGGTCCCTGAGGGTCCCCATTTAACTTAAAAAGAATCTTTGTATTATTGCAAAAGAAATAGTCAAGATGAGAGTGTAAGTAAACTGTAAAGGGTTGTTTGGGTGGGTTGAGAATTGCACATGACTTGTGTTTTTGGACAGTAGGCCGGGGATTCATGTGGGTATATTTTCACTTTGTTGACAATTGACAATTGTGGGTGCGGGGGTACGGGTACCCTTTTAAACATACCTTTACAGTGAAAATTGAAGGGCAGTCAGAAGTGTCCTTTCTTGCAAGAGCCAAGAATTCAGGATGGAAGTGGACTGGAGAATGAAGGTTGTGGTGCGCTATGCCCTCCATGTTTATATCTGGGTATTGTGGGGTCCAGGGTTGGGATGGGGTCAGTGTGCTTTCTGCTGCTTGCATGTGATAAAGGCAAGGGGCTGAAAAGTTCCATAAAGCTCAACAGTTCATTTACTTTACCTGTGATAAATGATTGTGACCTCTCCTTATTGGCGCATTTAGATTCGGGGTAAAATTGTACATCACAGACTTATATATCTTCAGATTACATATGTTTTGTATGAAATCAATATAATTGGTCCTGCAATTGAAATTAGCTTCCAACATTCCTACTCTATGACTGAAATTACTCACAAACTTGTTATTTCGAGAATATTTACGAGTAGATGGTGTTGATAAAACAAGTTGAACGAGCTTGGACTGTAGATATGTGTTGCTTATAATCGCGGTTATCACGGGAAATAATCAAATTAAGACATGCAGGAAGTGTTGATGGGAAAAATAGACGAGTTAAAATCGTTTCAGAGTAATGCAGATGCTTTCATCTGCTCTTTGTTGCCTGGTCATCCTCAAGTTCAGTATTCTCCAGGTATGAATTCTTGTTTGGTTATTTCTTTGGCTTTTCTTCTTCTATATTCTGTTCCTTTCATAAATGTGTTATACTCAAGTGATGGTCAATCCTTGTCCAAATGTAGGAGGATTGATTTTTAAAGCTGGAGGAAGTAACATGCAGCATGTAACTTCCTTATCTTTTCTGATGCTGGCCTACTCTAATTACCTTAGTCATGCCAATCATGCCGTGCCATGTGGCGGCTCATCAGCATCCCCTGCTCTTCTCAAACGCTTGGCAAAAAAACAGGTAAAATGATCCAAATTCCAAAGCCAGCATATATAGCTTTAAGTGAACTAAAAATATAAACATGCACTTGTGGGGCAATAGATACAGTAATAAAAGTTGAAACATTGATGTTTGGGCTGAAAGGAAAGGATCAATTAATAAGGGGAGAGACCAGTTGTTAATTGAGTCCAAACATTTTTGGGCCCAATCGTACGATCATATAGAAATAACGGCTACAAGTCTACAACTTGGTTTAGTATCAAAATCATTCCGCGGTGAACTGCACGGAGCATTACATTGAATGAATGCAGTAACGTTAGTTACATTACACATAAATGCATACAATACAGTACCTATATTTTTAACCGCTAATAAAGGTAAAATTGTAAACAGGTAGACTACATACTCGGGGATAATCCGTTGAGGATGTCCTATATGGTGGGCTATGGTCCACGTTTCCCACAAAGGATTCACCACAGGGGAAGTTCTCTACCATCAGTGAAAGCTCACCCGGGCCGTATAGGGTGCAAGGCGGGATCTCGTTATTTCCTAACTCCCAACCCCAACCCTAATCTATTGATTGGAGCCGTTGTTGGTGGGCCCAATAGCTCTGATGCCTTCCCTGACTCCAGGCCCTTCTTTCAAGAGTCGGAGCCCACAACATACATAAATGCACCGTTGGTGGGCCTACTAGGCTACTTTTCAGCCCACCCGTGATATGATTTGCGATTTCCCTAAAGAGAAAGTAGTGGTGGGCAAAGGTCACCCTACCTTTATTTCTTTGTTGTCAAGATTGTAATTGTTTCCTACTAGTGACTAGTGATTGCCTTCTTTTTTTTTTCTTCTTTCCCCAAAGGATGCCTCTTATTAGTAAGTGACAATATCTAAATGTATCTTCCAAAACAAAAAGATTGATCCAGTACACTAGCCACCACATATATTGGATCTTTCTTATCTATATGTATTATTATTGTAATTGGCTAGTTGGTTGTAAACCTTGTAACTGATGATGATTAGTCCACGGTAATATATAACATGAAGCTTGTAACCTTGTTTTTAGAGAGCCAAACAGCTTGGGACTTTTTAGATGGAGGTTTGCCTCCCATTCTCCACCCAAACCAACAATAATTAGTGTTACGCGGCAGCCAAGGTACAAATACAAAACACAAGATTTAACTATCAACAACTTCATTATAATGTTTAGGAGTTACAAATACTATTAATAGGTTATGATCAAGAAACCTACAAAGACCTATTTCACTCACAAATATAAAATAGAGACCCAAATAAGGATATTTCAAAAATCTCTTCATATCCTCAAAATATCTCTCATTAAAAGAACAAGGGAGACTAACACAAATTGGTACCACAAGGAACACAAAAACTTGGTGGGAAGATGTTCTTATATAGGAGCTTGGAAAATCCAAAACATATTAGGGAACCAAAATGGGCTAAATCCAACTCCCATCATAGTACAATCCAGCTTGCATATCGCAAAATCACAATTGTGAATTGGGATTTACTTTTTTCATTTTAGTTTCATTTTTTGCATCACAAATTCAAAATTGTGCATCGGGACTTTCTTGACGTGTAATCCATTTTGTGCATCGCAAAATCAAAATGGTGCATCGGGATTTATTTTTGTATTCTAATTCCAAATTATGCGTCGCAAAATCAAAATTGTGTATCAGAATTTACTTTTGTATACTAATTTTCAAATTGTGCATCACAAATCCAAAATTGTGTATAGGGCTTTCTAAATTGTAGGAGCAAGTCAAATTGGTATTAAGATATAATTTATTAAATCTAGATATTACTAATCATATTGTAATTTTTCGAATTATAATTTATAGGCTAGTTATATTTATAGGTAGATTTAGGCATTTTAATGAAGTTTTTAAGTCATATTAGGTTGCTATATCGGTTAGGCTAGTTTTAGAAAGTTATAAATATTTTTTCCAAGCTTTATGAGTCATATAAATATATGCTATATTGTAATTTTGAATTTGGCTTGAATTTTATGAGAATTGATTTTGTTTTCTTCCAATTTTCGGTATTCATTTGAATCAATGAAATTGATGCCTAGATGGTGGCAAGTTTGCAAACCTCAATAAGGTTTAGAAGGCAATTGTGGGTAGTCATCCGCGATCCCAACAATGTTGATATTTAGCGCTAGTTTCATTTGTTTCAACCACATCACATTCTCTACGCTAATCGATGATTAGTGTTATGTAGAAGCCAAAGTACATATACAAAATATAAGATTTAACAATGAACAATTTCACTAGAATATTTTAGAGTTACAAATACAATAGGTTATGATCAAGAAACGCACAAAGACCTATCCACTCACAAATATTAAACAAAAACCCAAATAAGGATCTTCCAAAAATCCCCAAATATCCTCCAAATATCTCTCACTAAAAGATTGGAAACAAATGGTCTTCTCCCATAAGGCAGACACCACCAATTGGTACCGCAAGGTAGACAAAAACTCAGAGTTTTCTTAAATAGGATCTTGGCAAATCCAAAACCCATTAGGGAACCGATGTGTGCTAAATCCAACTCTAATTTTAATAGGAATAATTATAGGTCCCTTTTTGTGAAATTATAACCTTTCCAATGCCCTTTTTTTCTCAACCGCAAAAGTCAACTTTCATTAATTTCTTCATACAATTCCCACACTACCTTTCCCTTCCATCTTCTAAACCACTTATGCTACCTCTCCCCTCCACCATCCATTGATGAGTTTATTCAGTAAACAAAAGGATAGAAAGGTAAAATAAAAGGTACATAAAAGGTATTGTCTCAAAATTTGAAAACTTTGATATCTAATTTGGTTGCTATTGAAAGCTGTCGTCATTGTTTTTGAAAGCTCTCTTCAAGTAACTTTCGTTTTTGAATAACTTTGTAACTCCTTGAAACTTCGCATGTTCGTCTAGCCGACATGGTAGACTTATTGTGGAAACTTTACGTGCTTGGGTAGACTATGATGATGCCAATATCCTATTATTATAGGTTCCATAGACATTAACTTGCTAGAATTGCACGTCTTAACTCGACGTTGATTGAAAGTTGACTCGATTGAGAGTTAACTTGCTTAGACATGTTCCGATGTTCGTGACCTCGATTGCAACCCTAGATCATTGCACGATTGTCATTCGAGTGATTAGAAGTGAAGCTTCTTCATGATAGAAGTATCCTTGAGTTGAATGTGTGTTTGTGAATGGTCGTTGCATTGCTTTTATCTTCGTTTGATTGTTTAAGTTCGAATAACGTCAACATGTCGTTGCACATAGGTGTTGTTTGACCTCATACCTACGTATGAATCTATTGTTTAGGCCTTTAACATGTCTTAGATCATGTATGTATGCCCTTCCCATATCAATTGATTGTTGTTGATGTGTGTTGTTGATGTTTAGGTTGTTTCGGCTTTGTTTTGATCATATGATTGCACAGGAGAAGGCTACCGCGTATAGGAATTCTTGAAATGGGCATGACGCGGTCGCGTCATGGAGGCTAGGCGACCGCGTCATTTATGGAGCAACATTTTGCTGGTTTGATATTTTTGATGTATTTTACCAATTACCCTTAAACACTCCATCCTCTTTACCCTTGTCCACCCAATTGAGGGTAGTTTGGTTCCTTAACCCCTCTTATAGATTTGAAGTCTCTCTCCCTCCCTCATTCTTATCTTCAACCGGTCAAGAAATAGAGAGATAGACTGTGTGTGTTGTGTGGTGAGATTAGTGTGTGTTCCGGCGATTCTCAGAGCTCCGACCACCCAATCGATGAGTCGAGACCACCATCGCAAAGCTCTCGACAAGTAGATCATTTCTCCTCTATTTGTTTTTGTTTAATTTTATGTTTGTTGTTAGAGACTTGTTCACCATGATTTGTTGACGATTTTCATGCCTAGATAATATGTTTATTTGGGGTTTTGATATGCGAACATGTGGGGTTGGATTTATGAGAGTTTGTTGGGTTTATTGAAGTAATTAGTAATTGAAATTACTTGTTGTTGGATTTAGAAACCCGAATGAAATATGAATGCTGAAATTATGCCTTGACCTAGAATTTGAGACCTTGTAATTTGACTTAATAGAGTCAATTTAGCATTGAGTGTGCTATTGTGAGCCCTATGATGAATTCCTACAACTTTTAGAGTTCGTCGGGTCTCAATTGTGAGATCTAGATATTGGTCGGGTGAGACCGAAATTGGTCATTATGTAATGTTTGATGGTTTAGGACTCCAATTAAAGTCCTTAGATGACGTTAGCTATGAATAATTGCTAGTGATCGGGTTATATGGGTTTGAGTGCTTATTTGGTGATTGTTGACTCATTAGAGTCATTGTTTGTACGCGATAGTGCCTTGACTTATTGGAGGATTGAAGGGCAATCCTTGGGTGTTTATGAAAGATTTGGGAGCGTAGTTGGATGACCGTTCCATTGTGCTTGTTTGGAGTGTACTCCTCTCAAACACTTAGTGATATACGACTAATTATTAGTCTCAAGGTATAATTAAGGTCGTGAATAGCATAGGCTAAATTGGTCGCCGTCTTAATTGCTTTGAGGGTTAATTGGTTTTAAAAAATTAGGCCGAGAACAACCCGAGTATGGATTAGAGATGAGACTCACTAGAGTTGATTAAGGATTTGATAAACACTTGTGAAGGCGTGTTCAAATCCTACGGTTGTGAGACGCGTTCGTCTAGGATGTGTAGAGATGAGGGGTCATTGGTTGTGCGTGTTCAAAGTGACATTTAGACTTTAGAGCCTTCAATTACGATTGGGTGTAGTCACCCCAATTTCGTACCCCTATTTTAAACATTCTATAAAATGTTAAATCAAGTCAAAAGGACTAACGAACGTTAAACATTCAGGGGGGACTAAAGTGTCGAAAGAATAATAAAAAAGGAAAAGGACAAAACAATGAAACATAATAGGGGAAAGTGAAATTTCCCAAAGCGCAGAAACAAGTCGGGGCGCCACCCCATACAAAAATGGGCGCTGCCCCAAAAACTACATATGGCGGCGCCCATTTACATTTTAAGCCTCCTGTTTTCCTTCTGCTATATAACCTTTTCAACGCATGATACAATACTTTTAAGCACAAATGCAAAATATGTGCCTCTTCCTTCGCTGTTAAGATTTCATTCTCTCCGCCTATATATAGAGACCTCCTATTAGTGAAAAGATAGAGATAGAGAGAGAGAGAGAGAGAGAGAGAAGAAATTTTACGAAGAGCACAACACATAAGTTTTACAGAGCGTTGTTAAGCTATAGAAATTATTCTCCCCCTTAGGTTGAGGAATCCGCCCTAAACATTCCTAAACCACCGTCCAAATATAAACATAGTTAACCAATTAGGTTCTCGCTCTAACCCCCAGCTCCAAAAAACCGCCAACGCATTCGTTATGCCACCGAAATTCAGACACAACATTAGCAAAAGCAACAAAAACAAGCAGTTATTCCGTACAGATAGAGAGGTGGAAAGTAACAAACACAGCAGTTACATCGCCCAAAATTCGACCTGAAAAACAATAAATACAAGCAGTTACGCTGCCCAAATTTCAACAAATAACAAACAAAAAGACATTCTCTCCCGAAGAGGACAGAGCGAGCACACCCAAAATCCTGCCTAAGTAAACTTGCCCTGGGTATAAACCCTCACGCTTCAAGAGGTAGGTACTAAATCAATTTTCATTTCTGCCTAATAAATATAATAATGATAGATATGAAATAAGTCGTTATACTGGTATAATTTTTTTATAAATAGCTATAAAATAAGTTGTTATTATAGCCTAATTTTCATATGCTTTCATTGTAACTCTAAAATGTAGCTGTTACGAAATTTCCTTCATTTCTCCCTCTCTCTCTCTCTATCTCTCTCTCTCTCTCTCTATATATATATATATATGATTTATTTAGATTAAATGCATAAAAAGGACACATTTATCTAAAAAATCTATTTTGAAACCGAAATGGCGAGTTGAGTGCCTAACCCCTTTCTAACTCATAACTTAGTCTCAGAACCCTTACATTTTTGTATATTTTGTTTTTCTCTGTTTAATCTATAAAATAGAGGTGACGACTCTGTAAACATATTTTGAGCCCACAACGAGGCCGAACGTATTCCATACATTCAAAGTTTTGAAACCCACTCGCTTTTTAGTAGCGAGGGAAATGTGCGAAACGGGGCTCTCACAGTGGCGAATCTGCTGGGAATGTTGTTTTGTTTTAAATAAAATTTAAAAAGAAAGGAGGGCTAGACTCATTTGTTTTTTATTTTATAAAAAAAGTTATTTGGGTTTTTTTTGGTAAATATGTTCTTATTTACTTATTTACTGTCTAAATATTTCATATTATATATATATATATATATATATATATATATATATATATATATATATATATATATATATATATATATATATATATATATATATATATATATATATATTGTGCGTTGATAGTAAGAATGACGTACCTTGTATGCTTGCATAGTAAAATTGCATGCTAAGTTGCATGAGAGTTATTGCCATACCTATTTGATATGTATACATGCATAAGACCAAATTTAAGGATGCTTTTGATGCATAGACACTGCACATCTTTTACAATGGAGGCTTTTGAAGCTAATTCAATACGTGCCATGGATCGGTTGTTAAGAGGTATTCATCGTTGGACTAGAATAGTTATGAATAGGCTAAGAATTGACCGAACCTATTTCCTAATGGAATGAATATGAAATGAATTGAATGCCTTATTGATACAAATGTGTGCTTATTGTGTGCATTTTTGTGAATCATGACCTTGTATGAACAAGGTGATTTAATTGATGCATGTCGAGAGTTGCGAAGGGGATCACTCTATCTTGTCGGTGTATTGCCCCATAGGCAACCCTTGTATCGTTGTCAATATATGACTTAGACATTGAATTATGTGTTGTATGCTTGAAACAAATAGTTTCGGTATAATGAGTAATGAGAATGATTTGTAGGTATAGTTGGCATTATGATAGTCGCTTGCTTGGCATATATGTTAGAGGTGGTAGAAATTCAAGAATTGTTTTGTTACCGGGGGCGATATGACTTTAACCCAGAGGAATTGTGCGTTATCGGTTTATAGTCTCGACTTAGTTTTCGAGTTGCATTTGTTTATCCTTGAGAGTATTTCCAAGATGTGAGACATCGGGGTTGATGCCTCGATTCATTAGTAGGTCGAGATGTCGATCTAGTAATTTAGTTATCGAGATCTAGAATTCGAGGACGAATTCTTTTTAGGTGGTGAGAATGTAACGCCATGGAACTTCGCATGTTCGTCTATCCGACATGGTAGACTTATTGTGGAAACTCTATATGCTTGGGTAGGCTATGATGAGGCCAATATCTTATTATTATAGTGTTAGTGATCGATGTCTTATTTTAATTATTTTCCTTACAAGTGGACAAGACTATTGGAGAATAGTTTTGGAAGCAAGGGTCGAACCCACAGAGACAAGAAGATCACAGATAGTGCAATTTATTGATAGCAATTTATTAATCTAAGGGGGTTTTTATATTAATTCTATTCTAAACTAATTATTATTATTCTTGTTTAACTAATTAGCAGCAATTACAGGTTATGAAGATCGTATGGTGGATGACAATCTAGGATTAGGGTTTCACTTGTATCTCCTCTATGCTTAATTTTAATAAATTATCATTCAATGTCTTGGGTTCGTTCACAAAATATAGATATAGCCTGTTGAATTACCGTTCAGTCTCCATCTCCAAATAATTCATCCATTCTATATCCTAGGCACAAGAACATATAATATCTAACTGTCACTTAGATTATATATGGAACATGGCCCTAACTTATCACTCTCGTGCATCGATAGGTCCAATTTATTGTGATGATGAGCCAGTGTACGACATATGCATATTGATCATGCAGTTATCCGCACCTCTAGGCCTTTATTATTCACGATTACATTCATTTGTTCAAAGTGAAATAATATAGGGATTGATAAACACCACAATCAACAAGAATTGAATGAACATAAATATAAATTAAAGCATAGATTCGATACAAGTTACCTCTCACCTCCTAGATTAATGAAGATTTAGTTCATCCTTGAAGATGAACAACACATGGAGATGAATGAATTCATGAATCGATCTTCAATACTTGTAATTACAATAACTAATTATGTTATACAACATAAAATATATTCTAAAGCTGTCTCCAGCCGTTTCTAACCGTCTTATACTCTGGCTACCGACCTCTATTTATACCAAGGAGTTGTATTACAATTGTATCTCTTGTGAAAACGCAATATTTTCCATTCCGACTACCTTGCGGTCGCAAGGTATATGTTCCCAGCTTGATTCTTCTTCTTTCTTCTTCAATTTTACACTCTGACCCCTTATCGGAATTTTCACCAAAAATCCTTATAATTTACATACTTTCACCTAAAACCCTGAAACTCACAAAATCACTAGAAAACGCATATCAATAGCCAAAAGCCTCGTGAAATAGCTCAATTTAAGTTATAGAAGCATAGTAAATCGACGTATAAAATACATCGATCAGTTAGTAATTGGGCTTGTGGCCCAATTATTACTTTCGCTCACATGAAATATATTTATATTATTTAAAGATTAATTAGTTTCCTAATCCGAAGGGGTTTGAGATTGACTTAACTTAACCTACAAGAAATAGAGTTTCTTGTACAATAATATAAATATGGTAACTAACAGGATAAAATCGCTAACCTAGAACACGCCACCAAGAAGAAGACGTCTTCTTGGTATTGGCCGCCCCCCTTTCTTTCCTAATTCTATCTCACCAAATACTCCCTCTAGCCTAACCATCAAGAGGCTTGGATTCGTGGTGTGAACCAGAATTGATATCCGTGCTACGTGATATCAATCCGACGAGAGACTTGCAGGATCTTTGATCGTGACATACGGAGATCGTAGCTCAAGCAGAAAGTCTTCCGCTTCGCTCAAAGTTTAGTTCGCACGAGGTAACTCATGATTACTGTTAGATAACGAACTTGATTGTGATATATGTATATATATCCTTCATTTGTATCAAAGCCTATATGCTTGATTGCTCGTTTGATTATGTCATGAATTGCATGCTTTTATTTTTGGGTTTGTTTAAAAGTTTTACCTAGTAACGAACCAAATGGGCTTTATTATTTCATGTGTAAAACGATTTTATTTTCGAATTTTTTTATATGTCTGAGTTCCCTATGACGAGGCGAACAACATACTAAATTCTCATTGAAATCCGTTGGGTATTTTTCAAAATATCGCAAACCCTAGTTTTGTTAAAAATTGTTTTTTCCAAAATTTTCCATGTTGTTTTGACCTGTTTGTATTCTGTAAAACCATGGTTTCTGTACTTGTAGTACTCCGCGAGGGCTTTCCAACGATATATTATATGCTTAATTTGGACTTCAAATGAACATTTTACGGCATCGAGAAGTTGGCTCACGGATCACATTCGTGAATCGATTTTCCGGGTTCAAAAAATAGGCGTCCTACGACCCCCACTTTTGGCCTCTATGTACATACTTTTTGTGGCACTCCTTTCTATGTAAAAAGTACATGACTGAAAAGTACTCGACGATACGAATCCAACGTCACCGTCAGCGATCTCATCGGAGCTTGGGAAGGCGGCGCGTGGAGTCCACTTTTCCGGCTTGGCGCGTGATATGTTGCGTGGAAGACCAGTCAATCGTTGACTGGTCAATGGTCAAAGAGTTGACTACTGACATGGCTGCCATGTCACCTGCCACGTCAGCATATTGGGACCCCATCTTTGGTGACACAGATTGATGGCGTCGTCGGTGACATCAGCCCTTGTACTGAGTCAGCCTTCCCAGGAAGCCCACATGTGCAGGTGGCGCGTTCGAGCGCATGCGATGTTTTTGTGGCTCCGTTTTTGTAACGACCGACGCATTTGGACTGATTTTGGCCTTCTGAGTCCAATGGTGGACTCTGTTTTGATCAATTCAGCCTGAAAATATATGTTTTTTGTTTTTTTTTTCAGTGTATAAAAACATGATTTTTTATTTATTAAAAATTCAAAAAAATATCTATGGGCTGTTTTGTCATTCTGTGACTATTTAGGGTTATTTGAGACTGTTCTGAAATTTTTTAAATTTCTTTGTGAATTTTAAACTATTTTAAGTCAATTTTAGCATAATTAATTGTCGTTTTGGGCTCTAAAAATGCGATTGGGACTATACGAGACCCAATAAATTTATTTTCAGTAGTGAAAATATTATTTGTACATACTATGTGATTGATGGATTTATTCTATCTTATTTCTTTTGTTTAAATTCTCAATTTATGAATATTTTCACGTTGTGCATACTTTGGTTGTGATTACGAGCCTCACGGATTTTCCCTCCTTACGTGTATGATGTGATTATATTTAGTAATTGATTTTTTAGAACAAAAGTGAATCGAAATATATATGATAATGTCTTATTTTTTGCAATAAATTGTAGTGAAATGACTTATAAGAATGTAATCGCTGATCTTAACAAGGATGCGAAATTGGATGGTACCAACTATAGTGTTTGGCAAAGAAAAATCACGTATTTGCTAAATGAGCAAGAGGTTATTGAGAACCTAGATACTGTGATGTTAGAACCAGATATGAGTAATTTGACAATCACCCAACATTGTCAGAACATGCAGGAATTCCTTAAGTGGAAAAAGAAAGATCGATGGACACGCTTTACTATGTTGAGTAGCATGCATAATGATCTGATTGACGAGTTTGATGATTGCCTGACTGCGAAACATATGTGGGACGACATTAAGCTTATTTATGGGAATACTTCTGCTACAAAGTTGAGGACTTTGACTTACAAGTTTGAAAGCTAAAAGATTGATTAGAAATGTAACATTCTTGAACAACTACGCGAGATGTCCGGAATGATTCGTGAGCTTAAGGCTGCTAGTTCTATCTTATCTGATGAACAACAAGTTCAAGCAGTGATTCGTTCACTGCCTGACTCTTGGAGTAGTTTGAGGAGTATTTTGACTCATACGGACTCCATTCAGACTTTTGCAGATGTATCTCGCCATGTTAAGCTTGAGGCTGAATGTCATGAAGCGAATCGCGCGATAAGTGTTGCGACTCGTGATCTTGCTCGTGTTTCCCTTGAGGGTCTACGCAAGCCACATGGGCAACGTAAGAAACAAGCTAAAGGCAAGAAGACTCGAAATTTGGGCCCCAAAAGTGACAAGATTACTAAACGCCACAAAAGGCAAAAAGAATATTGTTAAGCAGAAATGCCACAACTGTGGTACCTTGGGTCATTTTACTCGGACTTGTCCTGAGCCCAAGAAGGTATCCATTAATCCTATATCCTTTCAAAGTCATGTTTGCTCTCATGTTTTATTAGTTGACTTTCTCCCTGTGTGGATTGTAGACTCAGGCTCAACCAAACATGTGACGAGGGATTGAGAAGGATTTGTAGATTATCGAAAAGTTCCTGCGGGTACAAGAAGAATTTTCATGGGAAACAGTTTGTTTGTTGAAGTCAAAAGGAGTTGGCTCATACCAACTTCAATTGTAGAATGGACGCACATTGACTCTTCATGAAGTTCTTTATGCACTTGGAATTCGACATAATCTATTATCAGTAGTACAATTGCTAGGACATGGATATTCTTTTAATTTTAGTGATGATCACTTGGATATTTGTTTTGGTGATGAGATTTTGGGACATGGTTTGTTGTCAGATAATTTCTTTAAATTAGATTTTTTGGATTCCCATAATTCTTCTGTTAATTATTCTTCTTGTATGGTTTATGATGATTCTAATTCTGAGTTATGGCATGCTAGACTTGGACCTATAGAAAAAGATAGGATGACTAGATTGGCTAGAGAAGGCCTATTGGGGTCTCTCACCAAAGTCAACCTACCCTTGTGTGAGTCTTGTTTGGAAGGAAAAACTTGCCGAAAGCCTTTTGGTAAGGCAAAAAGAGCCACACATCCATTAGAGTTAGTCCATTCAGACATTTACGGACCAATGAATGTTAATGCACATCATGAAGCTTCCTACTTTCTCACTTTTATTGATGACTACACACGTTATGGTTATGTTTACCTTATTTCTCACTGCGATGAAGCTCTTAAGTGTTTTGAGCGATTTCTCGTAGAGGTTGAGAATCAAAAGGATTAAAGCTTAAAAACTTTTAGAACTGACCGAGGCCGTGAATATTTATCTGATCAATTTAAAGAATTGTGTGAGAAAAAAGGAATACGCCGACAGTTGACAATTTCTAGAACTCCGCAAAAAAATGGTGTTGTAGAACGAAAGAATTGAACATTGTTGGAAATGGTTAGGTCGATGATGGCATAGGCCAACCTCCCTATTTCGTTTTGGGGGGATGCGCTAATGACTGTTGTCTACGTACTTAACCAAGTGTCTTCTAAGTCAGTTCCCACAACCCCTTATGAACTTTGAAAATGTGAGAAACCTAAATTGGGGCATCTTCATCCTTGGGGTTGTGCAGGTTATGTCCATAGTACCTCTAATAAGTTTGGAAAACTAGGCCCTAGAGGAAACACGTGTGTTTTCATAAGGTATTCAGATACCTCAAAGGGTTATGTTATGTACGGTGGAAAACCTGACGTAGCAATGACTGAAACGGAGTTGCGCAATGTTGATTTCATTGAGAACGTTTTCCCACAGATAGGTGAAGTTAGAAAAGACTTTGAACTTTTTGAGATGGAAGAAGAACATATGACATCTTTTGGCGAAGGTGGGGAATTGCCTTAACCTAATCCTACGGTACAACATGAGGTTGAGCCTATGGAAGTTGCCAATGAGAGTCAAGGTGATCTTCATCCGAGTGGGAGTACGGATCCTAGTGGGAGTCCGATACTAGAACAAAGAAGTAAACGTGGAAATATACTTCGTCGTCGATTTGCGATCGAAGAGGAATCTTTCCTAACTACTTCTTACAATTCTAGTGAGCCTACATCGTTCAAAGAAGCTCTTTCTTTACCTACAAACAATGAATAGATGACTACAATGAAAGATGAAATTTCTTCTATGAAAAAGAATCAGGTTTGGGAGTTAGTTGATCTTCTGCAAGGTCGCAAGACTATTGGAGACAAATGGGTTTTCAAAGTCAAGGGAAAGACAGATGGATCAATCAACAAATATAAGGCACGTCTTGTGGCGAAAGGCTTTACCCAAAGAGAGAGTTTAGACTATGAAGAGACATTGTCCCCTGTGGTGAGATTTTCCTCTGTTCGCCTAATCCTAGCGATAGTAGCGCACATGGATCTAGAACTTTATCAAATGGATGTTAAAAATACTTTTCTCAATGGAGAACTAGATAAAGAGATCTATATGACTCAACCAGAGGGTTTTGAAGTCAAGGGACAAGAGCGCAAAGTGTGCCGACTCAAACGTTCCATCTATGGTCTCAAATAATCATTTAGGCAGTACATTCGCTTTCTTCAAGCGATAACCTCCATTGGCTTTGTGGTGATAGAGGAAGACCACTGTGTGTATGTTAAACGATCCAAGAAAAAGGTCTTGATTAAGTCATTATATGTTGATGACATCCTACTAGCTGGGAATGATATGGAGATGATAAATGCCACTAAAGAGTGGCTGCCTGCGCTTTTCGATATGACAGACTTGGGTGAAGCAAACTATGTGCTTGGAGTAAAAGTTAGTAGGGACCGTTCAAAAAGATTTCTCGGTTTGTCTTAAGAGATTTACATTAAGAAAGTTATCGAACGATTTGGCATGACTAACTCAAAACCCGTTGTCACTCCAATGGAAAACGGATGTGCCCTTGGTACAAACCAATGCCCTAAGAATGTCTACGACTCCATATGCGAATGCGGTAGGAAGCCTGATGTATGCTATGATGTGTACTCGGCATGACCTATGCTTTGCAGTTGGGATGTTGAGTCGATTCCAAAGTAATCCTGGACCTCAACACTGGATGGTAGTGAAAAGGGTCCTGCGTTACTTGGTGGGAACCACAAATATAACCCTATGTTACCAAGGTGGGGATTTGTGCTTGAAAGGTTTCGCTGACGTGGATTGGGCTGGAGATGTAGATAGTTATAAATCTACTTCGGGCTACGCTTTCCTCCTTAGTGGTGGAGCTATCTCTTGGAGTAGCAAGACATAGACTAGCAACGCCCTATCTACGATGGAGTCAGAGTACATGGCTTGTTCAGCTGCAGTTCAAGAAGCTGTGTGGTTGAGGAGTTTTCTTCAACATCTTGATGTTATGACGCATGTGGATCGTTGTGATAGCATGGCTGCTTTAGGTTACACTAAAGATCCCAAGTATCATGGGAAGACGAAACACATTAATATCAAATATCATTTCACTAGAGACATGGTTGCAGAAAAGAAAGTTGAAAGAACACAATAGCTAGGATTCTCAAGAGAAACCAAAGCAATTTCCAATGTAACTATGAAAGTAGCTACAATGAGAATCACTATGGACAACAAGGAATATAGCAGCGGAAGTATAAAACACAAAACAGAAAACTGAATGCGAGTTTTACCAAAAACAATCTACAAGATAATACTTGTAGACCTAGCCTCAAGGCCACAAAGATTTCACTAAAAATATTAATCGTTTTACAAAAACAATTGTGAAATCACTCACAAAATATTCTCACAAGACAATGAGTCTTAGAGAACAAAAACCCCACATAAACAGATTAAACAAAACGTGGGAAGAAACAAAATCAGCTTCCTTAAGACTGAACAGGAAGACAAAATAGTTTCCAGATCTTCAATGTGACTGCCGATGTAGCTACATTCAAAAACTGCTGCACAGAATCTGGAACTGGACAACTTTAGGACCTGATTTTTCTGCTCTCAACTTTCTGAATTTTCTCCCTGAATGCCTCTCAGTTCGTGTGTTTAGCCATTGCCCTTGACTTCTATTTATAATGTTGAGAAAACCTACACACAAAGAAGGAATCCATCTCCAAGAAGGACAATGATTAGAATAAAAGAAACTTCCTTAATTTTCAGATTTTCTTACCATACCAAATAGGATTCTAGGGCACGGTTTCATGAAGGAATTTCACCAAGATTTTGTTTCCAAAAGCAACACTAAGATTTAGGTCCAAGAAATCAACAAATCTTTAGAAATATCTTGTCTCCGAAAATGACTCCTAAACTTTAGGACCAAGAAACCAAAAAATCTTTAGGAAAATTTTGTTTCCAAAATAACCTCTAAGGATTTTGTTTCCAAAAATCCACCAAAACTTTATGACCAAGAAAGGTGAAACAAAACCAAAATAGGTCATGCCTATTTTACCCTCACAAAAGTTGTTCTAGAATATATTCATACTAGAAGCATGTTGGATGACCCTATGACTAAGCCTCTAGCTAGAGAGATCTTTCAGGATCATAAGTTGGGTCTAGGGTTTCGTAGGATTTGATATTTATTATGAGAACACTTTTGTTGACATTTGATTATTATTTTCATTATCGTTTAAATAAATTGCAGTTTCATTTAATTCCTTTTATATGTTAATTTGATATTTTAATATGAAATTGCATATCATATATATTTTGATTAAAAAGATGTCGTGGATATTGAATTGGCCCTCTCACACAGGTAATTCACCTTGTTGCTAGGTGGGCGAGCAAGTTGAGATAGTAAAAGTCTGGCACCTACGAAGGGGGGTACGCAAATGACATTATATTTATCGTCTTGGCATACGACAAAGATGAGACCTTTTATAAAGGTCGACTTTATATCCCAAGGAAAAGTATGAATGTGAGATCTTAAAAAAGACACTAGAAGAGTGACTACCTTTAAGTACTCAGGTTAGATGCTAGAAGGGTGACTAGACTAAGGTTCGTATGGCCTTTGAGCATGACATGCCTACTTTGTGTGGGAGTTCCGCCATAGCATACACATCATACTGTATGTGACTATAATGACTTAAGAAAGTGATTGGATGATCCATGCTTCATCACTGTGTGAGTTCTAGTGATCAAATCCAGGTCACGATTATACCCTATGTTACTTAGAACTGTATCATGAACTTGGACATTGATGATGCTACTTTGGCATGCCGACCAACAGGCTATGCACATACAGCCCAACGGAGCATTGCTGGGAAAGCAGTTAATCAAGAGTGATTGATATGCGTGTCTAAGGAAGATAGTATGATATGCATCTCTATTTTTGTGTTTCAATGTCATGGCGATCATATTGAACATACGGTTCAAGAGATTGATCTTGATACACAAACATGTTGAGGTTTAAGCACCGCTCTTGAGGGATTGAGGATGCTTAAATTGATGTATATATACGGTCTGGGGTATAGACGAGTTTTGTTTTTCTAACGAGGACGTTCTATGCTGGTCAGATGGTGATTTGGTATAGCGCTCCATCCTTTATCGTTCTCGTCATGTTGCACGCTTCACTTCCAATACGAAGAGGCATTGTTTAACAGGTTTTGATGATACGATGTGGTAAGAGAGGTGAGTCCATGTGTGCGAGGGGGAGATGTTAGCGATTGGCCTTGTGGCCCAATTATTTACTTCCGCTCACATGGAATATATTTATATTATTTAAAGGTTAATTAGTTTCCTAATTCAAAGGGGTTTGAGATTGACTTAACTTAACCTACAAGAAATAGGGTTTCTTGTACAATAATATAAATAGGGCAACTAAGGGGATAAAATCCCTAACCTAGAACACGCCAACAAGAAGAAGACGTCTTCTTGGTATTGGTCGCTCCTCTCTCTCTCTCTCCTAATTCTATCTCACCAAATACTCCATCTAGCCTAACCTTCAAGAGGCTTGGATTTGCGGTGTGAATCAGAATTGATATTCTTTCTACGGGATATCAATCCAAAGAGAGAGACTTGCAGGATCTTTGATCGTGACATACGAAGATCGTAGCTCAAGCAGAAAGTCTTCCGCTTCGCTCAAAGTTCAGTTCGCACAAGGTAACTCATGATTACTCTTAGATAACGAACTTGATTGTGATATATGTATATATATACTTCATATAGGTTCCATAAACATTAACTTGCTAGAATTACACGTCGTAACTCGACGTTGATTGAAACCCGACTCGGTGGAGAGTTAACTTGCTTAGACTTGTTCGTGACCTCGGTTGAACCCTAGATCTCTGCATGATCGTCATTCGAGTGATTAGAAGTGAGCTTCTTCATGATAGAAGTATCCTCGAGTTGAATGTGTGTTTGTAATGGTCGTTGTATCACTTTTATCTCCGTTTGATTGTTTGAGTTCGAGTAACGTCGACATCTCGTCTTTTTTGGTCTCGTTGCACATAGGTGTTGTTCGACCTTGTACCTAAGTGTGAGTCTATTGTTTATACCTTTAACATGTATTAGATCATGTGTGTATGCCCTTCCAATCTCACTTGAATGTTGTTGATGTGCGTCGTTGATACGTTCGTTGTGTTCAGGTTGTTTCGGCGACCGTTTTGACTCGTTTCAGCTTTATTTTGATCATAGGATTACCCATGATTGATGGGTTAGCCTTTGGGATCAATCTAGACCTTGTTGAAAATGTTTTGGTTTAGAAGGAGATGCGGTCGCGTTGTACAGGAGAAGGCTACCGTGTATTTGGCAGCAAGAAGGAATTCTGGAAATGGGCATGACGCGCTCGCGTCATGGAGGCTAGGCGACCGCGTCATTTATCGAACAATATTTTACTGGTTTGATATTTTTGATGTATTTTACCTATTCTACCCTTAAACACTCCCTTCCCTTCACCCTCGTCCACCCAATTGAGGGTAGTTTGGTCCTTTAACCCCTTTTATAGATCTGAATTCTCCCTCCCTCATTTTCATTTTGCTGGTTTCATATTGTTCAATTGTTTTGCTTCAAAATAAAGAAAAACGGATTTACAAAACAACTAAAAAAAACTAGTCTACTATATATATATACAATCCCTTCTCTCTCTCTCTCTCTCTCTCTCTCTCTCTCTCTCTCTCTCTCTCTATATATATATATATATATATATATATATATATATATATATATATATATATATATATATATAGGGCCTAAGACAATTGCCGAGAGTTGCCCATGTCATGCGATTTATATCTCAAATTATTAGATTTTTTCACACGTCAATTTTTGTGTGTGGAACGGATGTATTATATAATTTGGATGTATTTCTCTTGAAAATTAGAGAACTTTAATAATATTTTATGTAATCAATTTCATGGCAATGGACCATCTAATTAAATACGGAAAAAAACAATGAGGAAAGTGTGGAACAACTTGACAAGGCATCGACCTTTTTCAACTTGCAAAGAATATATAGTTGGTTAACAAGCATGTAGTTGTCTTGAAACTTCCAACCCCAACCCCAACCCCAGCCTCAGTCCTAGTCAACGAAATAATTATAAATAAACGGACGAGCTTATCCTACCATGGACTAATTCCACTTTCATCCTTGTAAATTATGTATTTTTCTTGACGTAAACGCACGAGCTTACCCTACTTTACACCATAACAACCCACTCGTCACCAACACCCTGTATGTTTTTAGTTTTAAAATATAAATAATTATATAGATTTGATGTTGAGAAGGTTTAATCATATACCATTGTCAATGGCTAACAATAATTATCATAGGACAAACTAGTTATTTGAACATTTTTTTAAAATTTTATTTCAATTAAATTCTACACATACATTACACAAACAATGAAATTGCTATGATCTTAAAACTGATTCCATGTTATTTAAATTTCAGAAAAAAATTAAATATTTATTGAATTCTAGATTTTTGCATCCAAACGGACTCTTTTATTATTTTTAAAATAGCGTCGCTCCTTAAATTGAACTTAAACTTCGATCTCTTAGCTCTCTATTTATAATAAACAAAATGAACTTATGGTGGACCTGGAATGATCATAGGTTTTAGCAAAAATGTAAACATCTAATTGTCGGGACTGTAAATTAGGATATGTGAACTTATGTTGCATTTTACCTTATTTTACCGAACGACAGGGCCACTTGTAGTGTTTCCATAGAAAACAATTGATAGTAGCAAAGAGAACTAAGGAGGAAGAGAGAGATCGGTGTCAATGGTTTCTAGAAAATTTATTATGTCAATCTCATACACGTTTTAATGTTTCAATTTTATAAAAAGAAACTAGAAAATCTGAAACGCCATCGGGCACGCTCACACCTAAAGGCCCTCCACGAGTGTGCCAAAAACTTGAGCTATCTGCCTGTCGCACTTGCTGCACCGCTCTTGCATTCACCATGCCAGTGTGCGCGAACCTGCGTGCTTGCGTCTAAGATGCCTCTGCGACCGTATCTAAATCCAGAACCCTGTGCATTTTTTCCGCGTCTGCGTTCAAGCTTGCTCACTTGCACTGCACGCTCGTGCCAGATCCTTTGTTCGCGACTGCGCACAAACTCTGGTCTTCAATCTGTTCTTAAAAAATCCATACCGCAGGGCCTCCCGCACCCCTCACCCCCTTTAAGGCCCAACCAAGTCCTGCCTATATATACACACGATACCATCCAAAACAGTTTCGCTATTCTTTTAGTCTTGTAGACTAGTTTTGGGTTTTTAGCTAGGTTTTCTCTGTTAGTAACATCTTAAATTAAATAAAATATGATCCAACATGCTACATGCAGTAATCTATGCAAGCAATACGTGTAGGCAGCGGTCACGATTACGATTACACAGTTGTTGATATTTATGTTAAAACTTAAAACCAATCGCGTTCAATTGTGTATATATATATACACCAAGCCACCAAACAAGCAACTCCTCCTCTAAACTACTCTCCATCTCTCTCTCTCTCTCTATATCTCTCTCTCTCTCTCTCTCTCTCTCTCTATATATATATATATATATATATATATATAGATACTTGTGTTTATTTACAGTTTGGGGACAAATTAATTATGTACCCCTCAAACACAAATGTGCACTCTCCACGATCTTCGGCACCCTCATCAGAATTCAGCGAATTATATGCCCCACCACCGCCACAGCCACCACCACAGCCACCGCCACCACTGCTTCAGCCTCACCAATTTGGACAATATCAACCACAGTTCATACAATACCCACAATATCACAGTCAATACTCTACTGGTCTCCCTGTACAATCCACCATTCGTGTACCATGGTCCACTGGGCTTTGCGACTGCTGGCTTGATGTCCCCAATTGTAATTATACTCTTTCTATTTTACTAGCTATATATAAACGGGTGTCACTTTTTATCTTTTTATTTTCTTTTCTGCTACATATAATCATGTACTAAAAGTTTTATAGTACATATATATATTAAAGGGATACTAAGGAACCAAGGGTGTCGTGTGTGTGTGTATATATATATATATAGTTGTACGTTATTCCTTCCGATTCAAAAAAACAAAAACAAAAAAAAATAATAGATTTTTCTCTTTTGATTCGTCTCAGAATTCAGCCAATGCTTCTTAAAAACTAGAGTAATATTTAAAACTTTGTCCAAAATGTTTGATTTTTGCTGTTTGTTACTCAAAACTGCAGGTTGCTTAACCTGCTGGTGTCCATGCATTACTTTCGGACAAATAGCAGAGATTGTGGACAAGGGCTCAAGCAGTAAGATTTCTACTTGTATTCTTTTTTTTTTTTTTTTTAGCTTTAAAATGTTGATCTATTAATTTCCATATATTATATAGATGGATGGTTTAATTATGTGAAATTACATCTAAGCTTTATATATTATAGGTTGTGGTGTAAATGGGGCACTGTATGGTTTGATAAATTTGATGACTGGATGCGGATGCCTGTATTCATGTGTGTATCGGTCTAAGATGAGGCGTCAGTTCATATTGCGAGAAACCCCTTGTCACGATTTTCTGGTTCATTGCTGTTGCGAGCCTTGTGCCTTGTGTCAAGAGTATCGTGAGCTCCAAAACCGTGGTTTCGACGTCTCCATCGGTAATTTTTCACTCTCTTTTTCCGACTTTTTGCTAATTTTTCTCAATTTTCTATTTCCACTATGGTAAGTAACTACATAGTTGGCTAATTCTTAAGATAAAATTATATATTTAACGAGTAATGTTAGAAGCCATCTCAAATTTCTTGGCTAAACGATATGCTTTCCAATCTATATGTTATCTTATTTGACATTTTATGAAATTTCAATATAAGTTAAAAGTTATGTTAATAATATGACACATAAGATGCCACATCATTTAGTACCCAAAATTGAGTGCTATTAGAATGACCCTAGCATTATTTATATTTAAAATACGGAATACCCCTCTTGACTTTGTCATTGTCTTTTACTTCTTGATTGTATTAATTTACGTTTTCATTCGAATCTTTATTTCTTATTTTAATTAGCGTTGAAATGTAATTGTTACGTACGTGTAGTTTGTTTGATTTTGTATAGATATAATTAAAGTAATCTAGTTTAAAAGATTAAAAATTATTATTCAAGGCTGGCATATGGTGCTGAAACAAAAAAGTCAATCCCCCTCATTCATATATAATGAAGAAAATAAGATAAATCGATGGTATGCCTAATCTCACAATGTAAAACTAATTGATGATATGCCTAATTGCAGAAGAAATAATAGACTCATCCGTATTCGTATCACAATGTTTAAACTAATTGATGGTACGCCTAATCGCATAGTTAGAGGTTAAAAAAATATAAAAATACAAAGCGGTTAAAAATTATTCAGAAATAAACGATCTGAATCTCTCCCTATAAATGACGGGGCATAATTAAATACGTGCTCATTTACACCTTAATATAAATTTATCAAATATAAACAAATATTACAAAATTATCTAAAACAACCGAGATAACATATAATCATATGTATACTCCATTTGTTGAACTTACCTACTTAGTGCAATCTCCATTTTTTTAAAACAATGAAATTTATATTTTTTTGTGTTTAAGCGGCTTTCAAAAAAATTGTGCAGTAATTTTTTTTTCTATTCATTACGGTGACGAAGTCAGCACAGGACACTCGAGCAAAAGCATGGGCAAGATCGTAACATATACTTTTGGGTGAATCACATAGCGGTCATTTAAGCTCATATATATTCATCATAATAAATGGTCGTAAATAGACATGTCTTATTTATTTACTCAGTTAAAAAATTAAATATGTCCATACGCATTATAATGCTGATGGTATGGACAGACATATGAACTACTTTTCTCAAATTGATCATGTGTATATCTCCAAAAAAGGCACATTTTAACATTCTTCCCTTCCAAACCTTCATAAACAAAATTGTTCCAACATAGGGGATTCTTTTGGCATTTGGTACACTCACTGGATGTATATCGATCTTGTCGACATTTCTTGTTTGTAGCATCCATCCCTAATTAAGATCATATAATATCTCTCTCTCTCACTCTCTCTCTCTCTCTCTCCCTCCCTAACATATTAACTAAGTATAATGTGTTTGACTAGGCATCACTTCATTTATTTGTCGACTAATAGACTAAACAACACATGTTTGTCTTATATTTTAAAAGTAGTGTTAAATGACTCAAATTGATTCAGACCAAATGCATTTAATATTATTTAATTCATTTGAAAAAGACATATTTATCATTTACATATTTTTATTCTAATTGATTAGATTCATTTATTGCTAGTAACCTTCCATATCTTCTTCACGTGATTTTTTTCATTAATGAAAAATGGTACTTTAGTTTAAACACTTATGTATTATTTTGAATATTACAACATTGCCTCCATTGTGATCCGCTAAGATTTATTGATATTTTATACATGATTACATGAACCTTTGACCAAAAAAAAAAAAAAAATTCTTTGAACCAAAAGGGTGTATTTCATAAAATATTATATGATCATAATTAGGGATGGGATTAAGTTTAATACTGAGATTTAGATGTTGTCTTAACAATTGATCAGGATGGGAAGGAAATGCAGAGAGACATAGCCATGGAGTCGCGATGCCACCGGTGATTCAGGGAGCAATGACCCGTTAAACTCGGAGGCCAGTACCAATAACTATCTTTAAATGAACAAGCAATGTTTTAAAAAACAGTCAAAAGACTTGTAAGTCTGCATTAGTTTATTCGGCTACATAAATAGTTGAAAGCGG
Source organism: Codonopsis lanceolata (assembly GCA_013146195.2). NCBI lineage: Eukaryota > Viridiplantae > Streptophyta > Magnoliopsida > Asterales > Campanulaceae > Codonopsis > Codonopsis lanceolata. The sequence continues at coordinate 49,517,924 of CM028377.1, forward strand.
GATGTGATCTATAAGTCTGTACATTAAATAAAATCGAGTGTGGTGGTGAGTTTACTTATTTTACATAATTTGTAATTTATTTTTTTATTTTCCTCCTAATGGGACATGAGAAGGGATCTAACCTAAAACCTCACTCTTTGTAAAGTCTCATCTCTACCACTAGACTACCCCTTAAGAATACATCATCATCATCATGCTTTGTAATTGTTGAGACATTAACCCCCAAGTCTGACCAGTCAAACAAACAAGAAATAAATAACAATAATAATAATAATAATAATAATAATATATATTTATTGATTTGGAGTTGTATTTTAATTCTTCTACTGAAATTGTATTAAACAGTTTATGAAATAATGAACCAATCAACTAATTAATTGTATCATTCTTTAACTAATATTAAAGGGCAACATAATAAGTTTAGATATTATTTGTCATGTGCAATGCACATGACGAATTTTCCGTTAATTTTCGAACGCCCAAGGGGACAAATTGAGATTGAGATAAATTGTATCTTGGAGTGTAACTTTGAGACATTTTTTGGATCTAGGTCCTAGGTGGGATTTGGTGGTTACTTTGGAGGGCTAAATATTGTTTGACCTTTTTAAATCATGTATTGGTTGAACTTTGACTATGCCTACATCTCATCCTATGAAGGTTTATGCTTGGGTGGAGGTTAACTATACTTCAAAATCTATATTTTACACTTCATTTCTTGCAAATAATACAATATGAA
>CM028377.1:49518759-49565699 GCA_013146195.2 Codonopsis lanceolata
CATCTCCAAACAATTAATATATGTTAAGAACTTGGGAAGCAAAAAGAAGAAGGATCTGATGAAATGAAGAGTCCAAAGATTTTAGGGTTAGGTTTGAGAAGAAGGATTTTAAGTAAAGAATGAAGTTTGTAGAGAGAAGGATTTTTAGAGAGAGAGAGAGAGATAAGTGAAAAGTAAGAGAGTGAGTGTGTTTTAAAAAGGGATCGATACGTTCGACTCTTATAGTGGGTTTTAAAAGCGAAGATATGAGTAGTGATAAAGGCAAATTTTGGCTTTGTGATAAAATAGCAATTATTGATAGTCATTATCACAATGATGAGCTGTGAAACACATTTGTTGGGATAGTGGAAAGGTCGTTTTGGCTTTTCAAGAAAGTTTCGCAGTTCAAGGAAAATAAATGGCGGAAATAAATGAGGTTTTTTAAAATAAATTATAGATTAAGTCTTAAGCCGAGATACGACGCCTTTGACTTAAGGCTTAGACTACCCTCCGATAAAGGATCACGTGTTGAAAGATATGTCACTGACAATTGTCGCCTATTAAGTCGTACCGAAGGTTGTCGGGCTTTATGAATATTTGTCACTCATCGGCCGACATTCTTATAATAATTCAAGGAATGAAGAGAAGTTTTGTCGGTGAAGGTTGTCACTTGAGAAGCTTTGTTGTACATGAGCTTCATGTGTCAGCTACTGGCTGACAAATGTTTCCTTGCTGATATAAATTGTCAGCTTGATACATAAAACTGAAGTATACCCTGCATAGGTTAGACAAACCAAATGCATTTTTCTATGACATTATAAGCATTCCTAATTCTCCTCTTAAGAATTCAAATCTGTCAGCTTTTAAGGCTTTTGTAAAGATGTCAGCTAATTGAAATTAAGAGGGACATATTCTAAATGAACATTTCCTTTTCAACATGATCTTTCAAAAATGATATCCGAGGTCTATGTGTTTGGTTTAGAATGCATGATGTGGTTTTAGAAACTGAGTATAGTATGTATTATCACAATAAATGGACAGTTCCCATAGGCATTTCATAATCCAATAGCCGTCAAGCCATCCAAAGAATCGAGAACAGCTTTCTAAAGAATAATATATTCTTCCGTAGCTTGAAGTGGAAATCAAGTTGCTTTACATGCCCATGATACTAGTCCTGCTTCAAGAACCGACATGTTCCACCAGTGCTTTTTCTATTTACTCGCAAGTCGCAAGGTCAAGATCCGAATATCCTGATTAAAAGAAGGGATACCAAATGTCAAACTTTTCGCATCAATTAAATATCCGATGATTCTTTTGCTGCAATCATATGAGATTCCTTAGGATTAGCTTGAAAACGCACATACATACCGCAAACATGATATCCGGGTCTACTAGCGCTAAATAAAGAAGGATCCAACTATACCTTTCGTACTGGTTGTATTAAGCGGCACCCTTTTCATCAAGACTAGATGACATTCAACTCCCATCGAGTGCCAATTGAATTTGCTTCTTGAAGATTGTATTTTGATCGCCTCTCTAGTGTATTTAGATTGATGTATGTACTCCTTCCTCGCTTTGCTTGATTTGGCAAACCTAAGAAGAAGTTAGTTCTCCCATCATACCCATCTCAAACTTTCCTTTCATAAGATGCTCGAAATCTCTTTCAAAATTTCATTAGTAGATCCAAAATAATGTCATCAACATAAATTTGAACTAGTAAGATATTACCTTTGTGCTTTAAGGAGAAAAGAGTGGTATCTTACCTCTTTGAAATCCTTTTTCCATAAGAAATTTGATAGATTCATACCATGCTCTTGTGCTTGCTTAAGACTATCTTTCTTAGCTTATATACATGGTCCTTTTCTTAAGATCAATGAAACCAGGAGGTTGTTCAACAAATACTTGTTCTTGTAGATCTCCATTTAAGAATGCACTTTTACATCCATTTGGTATACCTGAAGTCCTTGAAGGTTGCATAAGCAAGAAATAACTGATGGCTTCAAGCCTTGCCACTGAGCAAAAAGTTTGATCATAGTCAATGCCCTCCTCCTGTCTATATCCTTGGGCTACTAACCTTGCTTTATTTCTTGTAACATTTCCATCTTCATCCAACTTGTTTATGAACACCCATTTTGTTCCAATGACTTGTTGATCTGTGGGTCTAGGCACAAGCTCCCAAACTTTACATCTTTCAAACTGATTCATCCATTTCTTGTAACATTCCTTTTGAGTTTGAAGATTTCTTAATAGTGAAGTGAGAATGCTGTAAGTTTCATCTTTGGATTGCATCATTTCAACCCAAGTATATCTGGAGTAGTCATCCACGACAACTAAAGTATACATGTTCCTCCTAAGCTTGCGAGTTACAGGCCAAATAAATCCATGTGCAAAGCTCAAGAGTTCTTTTGGTAGAAAGACATGGTTTTGGTTTAAACGAGGTTTTTGTTATTTTTCCAAAAATACAAGCATCACATTTTTTGTCTGTAGGAAAATTAATAGATGGCAGACCTTTTACCAAATCTCCTTTTGAAAGTTTTGAAAGATACTTAAAGTTTAAGTGTGAAAGTCTTTTGTGCCAAAGCCATGAATTTTTGGAAATATTATTTGCTACCAGATAGATTTGAGTACTGCTATCTAAAGAAAGTAAATCTATAGCAAAAACATTTCTTTTTCTAGAACCAGTGAGCAAAGTTTCATTTGTGATGCTATTTTTGATAAAACAATGTGTGGAGGAGAAAGAACAGCTCATACCTTTATAACAGAATTATGAGATACTTAGAAGATTGTGTTTCAGACCTTGTACCAAATAGACATTTTCAATTATTATAGATCCTCTGATAATGGATCCATATCCAATAGTTTTCCTTTTGAATTGTCTCCAAAAATTACGTAAGGTCCTTTTGGTCGCAATAATGTTAGTAAGGAGTTCAATTGATCCAATATGTGTCCGTTTGAGCATCCATCGCCTAATATCCATATGTCAATTGATTGATCATCTGCCATTAAGCATACCTGAAATATGAATATTTAAATCATGGTACCCTTTATACTTTTGGGTCCAAAGGGTTAGTTTTCTTAGGTATCCAAATTTGCCTGAAATTAGGCTTTTTAATTCTGTCAGTAGGTTTAAATATATATAAGCATTCATGTGACTGATGACCAAAAGTAGAGCAAATATTACACTTGTGATAACCTGTTTATCACTATTTGTGGTGAATTCTTTGATTCTTTATGATTCAAATTTAGAGGTCTTAGCAAGAACGAAATTTATTGGCTTGAACTTGTCGCTTGCCTTTCTTCCGAATCCTCTTGTCGTTTGTCGGCCTAGTCGACATTGGTCAGCTTGTCGGGTTAGTCCGACCGATTTAGAGGTTTGACGTAAGACCGACAACCGCCTTTGTTCAAATTCTATCCTTTTGTTAAGGTACCTTTGTGTCGATTCATATTTCGGGATAAGTGAATGGCACAAAGATTATAGACTCGATCCCTTGTCCTTTTCGTAACCTTAGGTTCACCTGACTGCCTCGACTTCACATTCTTCATCATCCTTTGAGTATCCAAGACCATGTAGGTCTTCATGATCTTTCTGTTGACTGATGATGGTTTCTACAACAGCTTTTGACTTTGAGTAAGTGTCAACAACATTGGTCAATCGAAGATTTCTTTCTACAAGGTCGCTAACCGGCATCCGAGATTTTTGCTTGAATCTCATATTTTTTATCGAGACTTTTCAGCAAGAATTCTTTTGCTGAACTTTGTAAAGCTCATTGATTTTTTGAAGCTCGCAGTTTTCTTCAGAAATTCTTTTAAAGTCGCCAGATAAAGAAACATGGATTCTTTTAAGTGTTTCAAACTTGGAATACATTTCTTGCATTTGTTCCAGTAAATCATCAACACTTGAGTCACCATCTCTCCTCCTTTTTGAGTCATGACTTACTTTAGCCGCCCTGGAGAAGTTGACTTGACTTTCTTTTCTCGTCGACTTTATGATTCCTTGTCCATAAAATCCATTTCCTATTTTCTAACCACAACCGACAGTTTAATGACTTTGGTCAGTTTGGGGTTTGTAATAGGTGAGCTTGACAGCTCATTTTCAGACATCTTTGAATATTTTGGACTTGGAAACTCATTTTCTGAATCATATATTGCCGATTCTGCAACAAGACAAAGATTTGCTTCTTGCTCAAAATCAGCCAGATTCATCTTCTAATCTGCTTTTAATCCAAGTTGCAAGATTTTGATCTTCAAAGAACCAAACTCTTTGTTTTTCAAAATTTTTGGAAGCTCTTTGTAATACTCATTTTTGTAAAAGGACAATTTGAAGCAAAGTGACCAGACTTTCTACAGTTAAAGCACAAAAGTTTTTCTTTCTCAACCTTGTCTTCATTTGTTTTGAAGTAAGGTTTTTGAAAGTTTGAAGTAGATGGTTTTTGGAAGCTAGAAAAAGGCTTTTGCAGTTTTGATGAAGACTTTTGAAAGTTTGCTGAAGGTTTTTGAAAGTTCTTTTTAAAGGATTTAAACTTTCTAAATTGTTAGCAAAGCAAAGAAATTCATCTTCATCAAAGTCATCATCCGACAAGGATGTAGAATTTTTGAGGTTTCTTCTTCACTTGAAGAGATATACCTTTAAATTTTTCTCAATTTCTTGAGTTTTGAGAACTTCTTTTTCATAAATTTTTAGACTTGCAACAAGACTACGATATGAGTTTTGTTCAAGTCTCCGCTTCCTTTATGGCAGTGACTTTTACATGCCATCTACTTCCCAAACTACTAAGAAAACGCATATTCAAATCTTTCATACTATAAACTTTACCAAGAGAAGAACATCTATTACTTACCTCGAGAAATCTGTCGTAGGCATTCTTTAAAGATTCTTTTGGGTCCTTCTTGAATGCATCAAATTCTTGTATGCAATCATACGCTTTGTTGTCCTTGGTATTCTCGATCTCCTTCTACATACTCTACAAGAGCATCCCAAATTTCCTCGCGCTATACGCCATATATATCGCTTGTAGTTTTCATCGTACAAGACTTGACAGATATGTACAAATTTCCGCATCCAACCATCAAGAATTTTGTCTTCCTCACCATTCTCGATTGAGGTTTGAGGACATATTCTTCTTCTACAGAGCAAGAGGGTTTACAAAGATCATCATCCGCAGTAAGATTTACCAATTTTAGTATTGATTTTCATAGGTTGCATAGGACCACCTCTTACACATTCCATCAATCGCTTATCTATATTGTTCATATATCTTGTAATTCTTTCCTTCCAAATATCAAAGTGATCTTCATCAAAAATGGGTACTTGAGTCACATTGTTTGATTGAAAAGCTTTTAGAGTTGCCATGATCGAGCTTTCAAGCTGTTAGACTTGGAAAACAGTTTTTCAAAAAGCAAGGCTCTGATACCAATTGTAAGTCCAGATGGCAATAGTTAAGGCTGGGGGGGTGAATAGCCTTTAAAAACTTTTGGAGGTTGATTTATAAAACTTAAAAGATTGGCAATGAAAACCGATTTTGTCGGCCAATACCGAGAAGTTGGTCACCGGCCGACACTTTGAAAATCCTTGTCGATGAGTGTTGGTCACCGGCGTCGACACAACTATTTTTCAAAAGAGATTTTCTTCAAAACCGATCACCGAATATGAAAAGAAATTGAAATACAAACTAACCGAACAATTAAGCAATGATGTTGTTAATCGACCGACACTTAATTAGTTGAACAACTTCTTAAGTGTTGAGTCAGTTTGCAAGAGTATAAGAGACGGCTGACAAAATAGTTGAAGTGGTTCACAGATAAACTGCTACGTCCACTACCAAGTTGGTCAGACTTGGATTTTTGAAGTGCACTAATTTTATTAAAAATCTATTTGATCTCTAATGGATCGTTGTACAACAAAAGACCGGTGTTTGGGGAGAATGATTGAGAAACAATCAAACTCGTGAGACAAGCCGACGAAGTTCTAAATAATTTGAAATGAAATACTCAAGATTTGCCTAAACAATAACTAGAGAGAAATATTCAATGAGAAATATCTAGCTAAAGTTTTCTTGAAGACAACGCCCGAGAGATTTAGAGTAGAAGGTTTCTTGACTTCAAAAATTGTTGTCTTCACAAAATGCTTCCAAAGCTGGGTATTTATAGATAGTCTTCAAAAGCAACCCGTTAGGAACACATTTGAATTTGAAAATGTGTTTTAAGCAGGCAAGATCTCAAAGGATCTTGAGGGATATTATATTGCAGATATCTACCACAAACACAAAGTAGGAAAAAGTTAGTACAAGTGTATGATCAATCAAATAAGGAAAGGTAAGCGGTGGTACTTAAATACGTACGAGATCGCCTATGATAATTGGTCGACAAAAATGATATGCTACCAAATATAATATCAATTTCTTGGTCGACAATCAAGTGGAATGTTTTAAGCAAATCTTTTAAGCGCAAGATTCAACAATCTCCTCCTATTTGCTTAAAACCATTCACTTGAAAGCAGAAAGCCAAAAACTTTTAAAGATCCTGCAAAATTTATGTTAGTACCACAAGCAGATAATGTGATGAGAAAATACTGAAAACTTAAGAACAATGCCCAATGTAAGGTACAAGTAAAACAAGAGTTTAAAAAGTTTGTTCAGAGTTAAGGGAGAGAGAGATGAAATATCCGATTGGCTGACGTGGATCCTTCAGTTGTTTTGGTTTGCTTCAACTGATGGACCAACTTCAGCTTCATTTTCGCTTGCTTCAGCTTCTTGCACTTGTTCCTGTTCTGCTTGAGTTTCTCCTTCGCCATGTGTCGGGCTCGCTTGGGTCTCTTCTCGCCTCTGCTTCGTGTTCTCGGTTCTTTTTCAAAGATTTTCTTCTCAGTGTCGCCTTCAGTGTCACCGGCCGATCGCATCGCCAAGCCGTTGCTCCGAGAATCGATTTTCACCATGTAAGCATCACCGAGCTTTCTCTCTCCTCCCGAATGGTTTGAAGCAGCCGCCTAAAGATTGAAGGCACGGTTGGACCACTCTTGTTGGTAGAGTAAGATAGTCCTCCATCCATATGGGCCTCACGAGGAGCACCAGAAGAATGGCGCTTGCACCTCGGTGGTGATGATCCGGTGAGGTTTGGGAGCAGAGGCAACTTGTCGTTGAAGTGTAGCAACTGATGTGTCCGATGTGTAAATGCCGACTTCATATGCAAATGATGAGTATATAAAAGGTCGAGCTTAGAGACGAGAGACAGAGAACGTGTAATCTTGGAGGTGGTCGAGAGGGTTCAAAGCTTCATTTGAGAATAGCCGATGGGTGTGAATATCAAGCATCCTCGTGGTCGTGAGGGAAGAAAACATCCATGGGGTAGGCCGGTATTTGGGCTTCGGCTCAGTGAAGGGGTAGGCATATCTTCAGAAAGACAATCTTGGTCCCAGAGGATGAAGCAAGGCCTTGAGAGATAATCTGCCTTTTTTTGCTTTTCTACTTGCTAACCGAGAGGGGTTGAGAAGAGACTCATCCTCGATGTGGACTTGGATGAATCGATGAAGAGCCTAAGGCGTGTGGTCTAGAGATTTTTCGGAGGAGAGGAATCAATGCCTTCTTCTATGGAGGCTCGGGTTGAGTAGGTTTCAAGGTAGACACCGACACCGGACCGACCGAAAGAGTGTGGGATGTGTGCCGGAGCGAGAGATCGAGCAGAATAAGCGAGAGGGAGGCTTGGTTTGGGTGAGAGGGTATGTTGTGGGAAGAGGAAGAGAGCACAGTTCGGTGAAGAGATAAGGATAGCACTGATACCACAGGTGCAAGCCGACACAGTGGGAATTGAGGCGGGGATGGTATCGAAGGAGCAATGGGAAGGGTTGTGATAGACCGACAAGTGGCATTGGTTGGGGAATGACCGGCACATGGAGCAGAGAGTGGAAGTGATCGACAATGGTGTGATGGAAGCGCAGTGACCGACAAGGCCGAACCGATGGGAAGAGTAATCGGAAGAGGAATTGAAGGTGGAGGAGCCGAGATGTAGGTAAAGTGGGAAGAGCAACAGCTTGTGGTGGAATGGAAGATGAGGCATCAATGGTTGGAGTGAAGGATGGAAGAGAGATAGGTTGCGTGAGTTGAGGTGAGAGATGGCTATGTGTGCAGCTGTGGTAGTAACTGGAGTGGTTGTAGCTGACACAACAAATGGAACAATTCTAAGGAGTGATATGAGGAACAATGGGTATGGATTCAAGGTAATCAAAGGGTCGGGGGTTGACTTGACATAGCATCCGGAAAAACTGCCGTGTCCCATGGAAGCTCCTCCCGCATGGAGGCCATCCGTCGCAGTGTAGTTCAATGTAGGCTAGATTTGCAAAGAGCATTTACATCACCGACATATTTATTAGTCGGATCCTAGCTAACATGCAGTTCAACAAAGGTTGTTCCCGGTCTTGGTTAAGTTCATCATCTTCAAAGCAGCAAGTCCGCCAACTAGGAAAGGATCATTTGGGGGAGAGTCGTAGATTATGGACTTTACTATAAATGGTCCGCACTAGATAGACAAGCTCATCTTGGACAAATCTATCGTTTGAGAGATAGAATGCATTCGAGAGGCGAGAGAGGAGAGGGTCAAAGTACTTTCCATAGTTTGGCACCTAAGTCCTCTTGACTAAGATTTGGGGTGACAGGATATAAGACATAGGGTCTCCTTTTGAGATTATGGTCAATGTATTTGATTGGTTTGACAGGGGGCTTGTCGGTTTTCTTCTCTCTCATGGAAAGAGAGAGAAGAAGGCAGAAATATGGTAAATGGTCTATAGGTCTACAAGACCCAGTTTGGAGGAATTGGTACCGGATTGGCTTGATAGTAGGAATGCCTAGGATGGAAGGTAGGATTCCTAATTGGAGAGAAAACTTAATAGGTGCGGTGTTGGGTGACCTAGTATTGATCGGACCTAGGGATCGAGGGGGAGAGATGGGAGCCGGGGATCGGTTCGGTGGTGGAGAAAGGGACAAAATGGAGAGAAAGGGACAAAGGTACTGGATTAAGCCAGATTTTCGTGATTCCTTCTTCTGCCTTTGCAGCCAGCACGCCCGCCGCAAGACGCCTCGGTACCCGGTATGGTGCCCAGGTCTCCTAGCCTCTTTCATGTTGCCTTCACCTCAGACGGCCACTGGCCGACCAGTTTGGGCCGACCGCCTCAATTTGGGCCGACCGAGTTCTTCAAAATTGTGAGCCAGGGTCCTTGTCCTTCTTGCCTCCCGCTTGAATTTGACTGGAAACCCAGTGAGCTGGAGCCTCACCAAATTTGTCGCCTTGTCCTCTGCTTTGGTGGAGCCTCTGAATTTGCTTGAAATACTAGCTGCGCCTAATGTCTTCGAAGAACATATTTCTTGACCTTGGCGGGGTTCAAGGTCACCAATGTTGATAAGCATATCTTTGGCGAGGAATGGACCGAAGGAAATGATTGATTATCAGGTGATGGGTGAGCCTAGGATTTCCAGATTCCATGTTCTCCTTGTACTTTGCAATGTTTACTTTGACACATTCTACCAGAATAGCTCCCCAGTTCATCTCACAGTTTTCCACAATTCCTTCCATAAAGAAACATCCGAGCCTCAAGTAATCTTATCATGACCACTGCATTTGATTATCGGGCATTTGTCTATCACGTGCTAGGGCATAATGGAAAGGAGCAAATCGATGCTTGTGCTCGTCGAAAGCAAGCTCAATCGAACCTCACCCGTCATGGTAATCCACCCACACCGCGGCCAAGCGAGCACGCGGCACCTTAGGTTATCGAGGCCCATCACAAGCCGCCCAAAGTCTATGGATGATGTTGGTGCCGAGTAGTAGCATAACTACCTTATAAATCAAACACAAGTCCCACATCTACCCGATATCGGATTGGGGTATTACAATGGATTATACCTCATTTAGCTCTTTTTATTCTTCGTTCCATACTGTTAGGCTTATGCTATTTCTTTGATAAATGTCTTTCTTAAATTGTACTACCCCCAATCCCACATCGGGTAGATGTGGGACTTATGTGTGGTTTATATGGTGGCCACACACTACCTCTGGGCACCAACATCATCCATGAACTTTTGGGTTAAGGCCAGGCGGGCCCGATGACCCAAGGTGTCATGTGGCTGGCTTTCACCTTTGTGGGCTACATCGCACAAGACTAGCGCCATAGGCTTCTGGCGTTATAAATGGTATCAAAGCGGGTCCCGATTGAAAATGTGGGAACAAAGTTCTGTGCTGGCCAAAGTGCTACACTGCAGAAGGTGGAAGCCACCTCTTGATCCCCGTATGAGCCACCTCTTGAATCTTACATTACCTGGGGTATGGTTCGGCCTTGACGAGGACGTCAAGGATTTAAGTGGGGGAGATTGTAATACCCCCAATCCCACATCTGGTAGATGTGAGACTTATGTGTAGTTTATACGGTGGCCACACACTACCTCTGGGCACCAACATCATCCATGGACTTTTGGGTCGGCTTGTGGTGGGCCTAATGACCCAAGGTGCTGCGTGCTCAATGGGCCAGTGTGTGGGCTACACATAGCGCACCTCGGGCTCGGGGCGTTACAATGATTGATCAAAACCTGCAACTTTGATTTCACGAATTTTTGTTGTTTAGAACGGTTCTCTAAGATGTTTATAGAATTTGAATGTAGGGTAGACTGCTTTAGCATACTTTTGGGACGATCAATCATTGATTTCGACCTTAAATTTGAATAAAACGAGTGATTTACCTGTGAAAAATCTTTATCTCCATTCTCAAAGTTTGAAGCTTTATGATGGATCTCTGCCTCTCTAGAACTAGGGGTGTAAGTGGTTCGGTTTGGTTTGGTTTATGCCAAAACCACAAACCGAACCACCTCCTAGTGGTTCCAAAAATCTCAAACCGAACCGAACTGAGTAAGACTTGGAACCGAACCGAACCAAACCACTCGGTTTGGTTTGGTTTGGTTCGGTTTTATGGTTTATATAAATTATTTTTAACGAAATTAACCAACATTAAAAATAACAATGAAAATAAGATTTTAATTTGGAATTAACATCAAAATTATGAAATAACCTACTAACAACAAATTATCATAACAAATTCTAAAATAAACACAAACAATGGAAGAAGTAATAGTTCTCCAACAATCAAGATTTTGTTTGGTTTAGTATCTATATATATATATATATAATGAATAAATCAAAGGTTCAAAATAGTTAATAAATGTAATATAATAAATATTATATAATAAATAAATAAAAATATATAGGGTGGTTTGGTTCGGTTTGGTTTGGTTCGATACCAAAAACCGTGAACCGAACCGAACCACGTGGTTTTCCAATTTTTGAAACCGAAACCGAACCATCTTCGACCAAAACCGAACCAAACCGACTGGTTTGGTTTGGTTCGGTTCGATTCCGTGGTTCGGTGGTTCCGATTTACACCCCTATCTAGAACAGTGGGTGCCATGGAGAACACATCAGTATTAAATGTGGCGATACAGACTAGTCCAGAAGATTTTGAGTCATTATTTGGATTAATTGTGGCTGAGGCTGATCCATTTGTGGTTGATGAATCTTTGGACTCAGGGTGAGATTTTTAGTTGGATTTTCCAAGTCTTTTGATGATGATTTTGGGCTTTGAAAAGCGGTGAAACGGCCACCAGAGTGTTGAACAGAGTCACCTGAGATTTCTGTTGAGGATTTTAAGCATTTTTTTCTCAGGTGACTCATGAATTTACAGGCACGAAGACCCCGTGTTCGTCGCCAGTGAGCCATTGGAAGATAGTTTGATACTGCTCTGCGTACCAAATTGGTCGCCATCGTGCGAAATTTCTAGAGGAGAGAGAGAGCACAAAATTTTCTAGAGAGTGCTTGATCGGAAAAGATGAATTACAGAAAAAATTGCAGAAAATGACTTCTTTACCCACACGTGTTATTTTACTTTTAATTGAAACGACCGTCTGATGAGGGTGTAAAATGAGACAATTGGCAGCCTCATGCATGATTTTGTCACAAACGTTAATTGATTTTGGGGGTAATTCATATTTTAGCCTTTTTTTTATATGATTCATATGATCGTTCCAATTAATTTTGAATAAAATAATATTTTGGTTACCGAAAATGTGTAAAAAGAATAGTTTGGTTCTCGAATTTTAAAACATATTTATGGTATCGTTAACTCATTTTTTTGGATCAATTTCTCTCTCTCACCATTACCGTTACATTTTTCACCCATTTTTTACAATACGACTAAATTACCTCTACTAACAAATTTCTTATGACTGATACTTTAAGAAATGCAAAATAGAAGGGGTTACTTGTCAGTTCAACAATTTAATCACCTAAATCTTCAACCCAACTCCCCTTCCTTTCCTGATTCCACCATGCTGCCACCCAACCACCACCATAACTCTAAATAACAAAATCAGAAAAGCTAAAATGGAATAGTTACTTTCTGGGTATCACCATCATATGCCTCACACCACCATCCTCCTCCTCGGCATCATCGTCAATCAAACTCGTCAACATTTCCTTCGTCTCTACCACCGTACTACCGTAGCTCTCCGACTCTAAATAGTCTCCCACCTTGGCCTTCTTCTTCTTCCTCGTCTCTTCATACGATTGATCACCTCCATCGACTGCACCTCTCTCCAAAAACGAGTCAACTAGATCTGAAAGATCCATCACAGAGTCCTTTGCCAATGAGTGCTCACTGCCGCTGCTCTTGCACAAGCGTGCTCAAGCTAAAAGATCTTATCGGCCAAGATATGAAAGATCTTACAAAATCAACTAGATTTAATAGATCTTGAATCTCACCGGAATATTATCGGCCATTATCAAAAAGATCTTACAAAATCAAGTTACAAGCAAAGCTTTGACAGGCTTGTGGTGGATGACAAATCAAGAATTCATAATCAACCCCAATTGTTACTTTTTAATAGAACTGTCAAAATGAGTTAGCCCAGCCCATTAACATTCGCCTGGCCACTTAAAAAGCGGCTAAAAATACGAACTCATTGGCCAAACTTGAGCCCGCTGCGGTTGAAGCTGGTCGGACGGGTTGACCCGTCGTATACTAGTTGCAAATAAACAAGTCACAAGTTTGAAACAATTAGTTAAATCATTTTTGCTCAAAATGTGAGATTATTTTTTATATCTGAAATATTAGTAAATGATTTTGAATTCGTTAAAAAAGTGGCACTTATAGCAACTAAAGATGTCATAATAAGATATATTAACTGCAATATTTACAGAAAAATGATTATAAAAAACATACAAAAAGAGTAATGATAAATAGTTTTTTACTTCTATTTTTTCTCATTTTATATTATTAATATTAGAGAAAATTGTTAGAAAACACTATTAAAAATATAATAGTAGAAAATATAGCTTTTTTAATGAATTGTGACATTTTTTTGTGTTATTTATAATTATTATTGTTATTTTGAGTAATTGAAAGAAAAGTTGGTGGGTTGGCCTGCCTAACCCACAACCCATGATGGGTTGAGTTGGTAATTTTCCGGCCCGACACATTTCATGGGTTGACAACTCTACTTTTGAGTCCACTATGAACTCGTTCCTCGCAAACGGTGGAGAGAAATATCATGTTTTGAATTGGCATATTAACCTCATATATTTTGGATATTTTGAAAAGTAAACTCATATTAAACTTTTAAGGGTATTTTTGGCATTTGAAATAATATTAAATAGAAAATGTAACGGTAACGGTGGGAGGAGGAAATTGATCCAAAAAAAATGAGTTAATGGACCACTTGAATATGTTTTAAAATCCAAGGACCCAACTATTCTCTTTGCACATGTCCAAGGACCAAAATATATATTAATCAATTACTTTTTACACACTCCAACTATTTGATTCATACTTTCTCTAAATTTTCTTCCCTTTTAATTTATCTAAAAAAACATATTTTTCTTAGGGATTGGGTGGGTTTCAATTTCATTTATAAAAATAGTAAGGCTTTTAGTATACTTTAAAGAAGTCGTAACTCGTAACACGTATTTTAAAAGTTTAACTTATTAAATAAAATATTTTTTAAAAAAAAATAGAAGGAGCGTTTTAATGTGATTTAAAGACACACCCTTATTTGAATTACATCTACACGAGAGAATGGTTGAACTCGAAGTGCATTGTACATTGATTGGAATGATGATGAGATCAAATATGTGCGACATTTAAAATTGATTTTTTGCTATTATTGGTTGTAAATATTGCACTTTTATGGGTGTTCTCGTTCATCTTATGTTTGCAGGTATTGTGGAAAATTGGAAGTGAAAAAATATAAAAAGCTTGTTGAAGGAAGAGGATAGTCCAGTACCAAATGTGCATTTTCTGATTGAGGAAAAACTATAGCAGAGAATTTAAAAAAGTCACGTGCTGTGCTTTTGAGTTAGAAGTTGAAGTCAGTGCTAGAGGGCATTGGACCTTTAATCAATTTCAAATTTCATAGATATGATAAATCCTTGTGGATTAAAAAACTTTATTTTAATTTAATTCTTTCAATGTAAATATTCTAGTTTTTGTTTTAGTTAATGACAAGTATTTGTTCATTCTCTGATTTGTGTAGTTGCAAGAATTTGCGATTCAAGATTGTTAGGTTTAATTACTGTTTAAGGGCCCGAACTTTAATTAATCTAAGAGTCTATTGCTAGTTAAACCCATTGATCCGTAATTGTTCTTGGGGATAACGGAGTAGCAAATAGCGCACCGTTTAGGCATCACAAGCATACTCTGGTAGCGTTGTGGGATTGAATAACAAATTTAAAGGATGTTGCTTCAATATGCACTAGTTAGAATCAGGTTTCTCTTGTTTAATTCTTTCAAAACACTAAATCCTACGAGCGCCTCGGGGGTTGTCTTTTGATTAGAGAATATTTATAGAGCTTCTCATAATTATCGACACCATTAGAAGAAATTGGGAGTTAGGCGTTTATCAAACTCCTATAACCAGCTTACTTGTTTATTCATTAGATCATTATTGAATCGATGATCAGTAGAAGACTTTCGGGAATTATGTTGCACTCATTAACTGGACCTTGCTCATATTCGAATTAAGTCTATTTTCTATCTGTTTAATTTAAGTCTATAAATTTCATTTTCTATTTCATTAGTAGTTAGTCATTAGTTTAAAACCACAAATCGTTGTTTTGGTTACATTACAAAATTCCTAAGGACATAAGAACATTTTCCCCTATGGATACAAACCTTACTCGTTATTTGGTAAGTAGAAATTTATTTTTGACGGTTTGACACCCATCAAAATTTTGCGCCGTTGTCGGGGAACAATTTGTTATTAATCTCTCTTTAAGAATTATTGTAGTACTGATTTGTTTTCTTTTTATGCCTCGTTCTTCTCGTACAGGAAAGTTAATTTACGATCTAGAGATTGAGAAGACAACAAGAAGGTTGATGAAGTAGACTAAAGTCATTAGACAAGCAATCAACTTTTCACCAGCTTTAAAGTCAGCATTTGAGCTGGCGAGTTCTAGTGAATCAAGTGAGGAGGAGCGGGAAGGAACTGCAAAAGTGCATGAAGAAGTGAAAGTTGAAAATAATACAGTTGAGAAGGAAGAAGTCATGGCAGCTCTGCAACGTACGTTGAGGGAGATGGCGACTCCTGATGTGAATCAGCCACCCTTGGGCATAGAGATGTTAATCGGTCCAACCCTAATGGTTTCTGTCAAACCCTAACGGTTCCGGTCCAGCATAGGTTCGGTTTAGTCGGCTAGCGCTATTATCCAGTCAAAACCCTAACAGTTTCGGCTCGAACCTGCGATTTCCAGCTGATGACTAAACTTGTACGGTTTTTTCCAATTTCGAGGCTTATACGTTTATTTCAGCGTATTATACACATCTCGTATATTATACTAACTATATTAAAGTTGTTAATCGGTCCAACCCTAACGGTTTTCGGTATTATACACATCCCGTATATTACTAACTATACTAAACCTTATGAAATTCGGCTTTCGGTCCAGCCCTAACGGTTTCGGTCCCTAAACGGTCCAACTTAAGTGATCCATCTAGAATTTCAACCCGAACTGTTTCGGTCTATCAGGTCAAAAACCTAACTGTTTCGATTCGAACCTACAATTTTCGACCCTATTAACATCTCTACTAGTTGGGCATCACATTTCCTGAAGTGATTGCCCTGTTTGAGTTGAGGCCAGTACTGATCCAGTTGTTGCCCAAATTCCATGGTTTGTCGGGTGAAGATCCTCACAAGCACTTAATGGCGTTCCATTTAGCATGCTCGAGTCAGCGAGCACATGGAATGACAGAAGACAACATGAAGCTACGAGTCTTTCCTTTTACTTTAGTCGATAAGGCTAAAGAATGGTTATTCGATTTGCATCAAAGCGCGGTCAACACATGGCCTGAAATGAAAAAAAACGATTCCTTGAACGTTTTTCCCCAGCTTCACGTGCAGGAAATTTACGAGATAAGGCAGTTTGTAGGGGAAACTTTGTATGAAAATTGAAAGCGATTTAAGCAGTTGTGTGCAAGCTGTCCACAGCACCAAATATCCGATCAACTGCTTATTCAATATTTTTACAAAGGATTACTCATCGCTGACAGAAATATGATTGATGCGGCTAGTGGGGGAGCTTTTATGAACAACACTTTGGAAGAAGCTAAACGACTGATTGTTGATATGGCTGAAAATGCACAACAGTTCGGGACAAAACAGGATGTTCCAACCAAGGTCAATAAGGTGAATGTATTCTCTATTGATCAACGGTTGAACACAATAACCTCTATTTTGGAAAGAATTGTCTCAGGTCAAGTTCAAAAGGTGAAAACTTATGGAATCTGTGCAAATGTGGGGCACCCAACTGATACATGTCCAACTTTGCAAGAAGATCTTAATGCACAAGTGAATGTAGTTGGAGGTTTCCAAAGGCAACCATAGAGAAAATATGATCCTTATTCCAGTACTTACAACCCAGGATGGCGTGTTCATTTGAATTTCAGTTATAGGAATAAAAATCAGAACTTTTCACAACAACAAGTGTGACCACCATTCTCATCACCTCCTCCAATTCAGCCCAGTACCAGTTCCAATACATCACTGGAGTGTCTAATTAAAAGTTTAGCTAAATCAATTCAACAAGATAAACAGACGTAACAACATGATAGATTAGAGACAAAGGCCAGCATAAAATCTTTGGAAAATCATATTTCCCAACTCGCTGTGTCCGTAGGGAAGTTGGAAGCAAATCAAGGAAGAATGTCTTCTCAAGTAGAGAAGAATCCGCGAGAAAATGCTTGTGCGGTTATGTTGAGAAATAGAAGGCAACTTCATGAAGTTGAGCTGAAAAAGAAGACTGATGATAGGAGTAAGAATAATGAGGTATTGAGGTGGTGCAAGATGAGGTTGTAGTAAACAAGGAAGGTGATGAGTCGAGAAAGCAAACTGAAAAGATTGTTATCCCTCCACCTTTCCCAGGCAGGTTTGTACACCAAAAGAAGGAAGAGGACGAGAAAACAATCCTGGACACTTTTCGTAAGGTGGAAATCAACATCCTTCTCTTGGATGCCATTAAGCAAGTGCCCCAATATGCAAAATTTCTCAAAGAATTGTGCACCAAGAAGGTAAAACTGCGAACAGATGAGAAGGTGTTGGTAAATGAAAATGTTTCAGCAATGATTCAACGGAAATTACCTCAAAAATGCAAAGATCATGGTATGTACACTATTCCTTGCATTATTGGTAATTAAAAAGTTGAAAAAGCCATGCTTGATTTAGGAGCTTCCATAAATGTCATGCATTTATCTATCTATAAAGCATTGAATTTAAGCCCTTTGCAAAATACCCGAGTGGTAATTCAACTAGCTGATAGGTCTAATTCATACCCCGAAGGAGTAGTAGAGGATGTGTTAGAAGTCAATGACTTGATTTTTTCAGTGGATTTTTATGTGATAGATATGGACAATTCATGCTCTCCTCACCCATCACTTATTTTGCTAGGGAGACCTTTCATGAAAACAGCAAAAACAAAAATTGATGTAGATAAGGGTACTTTGACACTCGAATTTGATGGTAATGTAGTTACTTTTAATGTGTTCGATGCCATGAAGTATCCGAATGATTCTGAGTCTGTTTTTCATGTTAGTGTCATTGATTATGTATTGGAGATGAATTTGAAAATAATATTTTTGATGATAAGATGGAATTAGTGCTCGTCAAAAGTTTGATAGATAAAGATGCACCTTTTCAAAACAATGAAGAGGTGCGGGAAAATATCATGACACTTTATTCCGCACTAGAAATGGTAGGTAAATTTGATTTTCACTCTCTCCCATTACAGTTGTCAAATGAAAAAAAAATCTTCCTTCAACAATTCAAGCACCTAAGTTGGAATTGAAAAAATTACCTGACCATTTAAAGTATATTTACTTAGGTGAAAATGAGACTTTTCCAGTCATTATTGCTAACAATTTGACTGAGTTACATGAGGAAAAACTATTGAGAGTATTGAAAGAGTTCAAGGGAGCCATTGGATGGACACTAGCAGACATAAAGGGAATCGGTCCTTAAATGTGTATGCATCGCATACTACTGGAGGATGATTCCATGCCTACAAGAGATCCCCAACAGAGATTGAATCCCCCAATGAAGGAAGTGGTTCTTAAGGAAATTCTTAAACTTTTTTATTTAGGGATAATATTTTCTATATCTGACAGCAAATGGGTAAGTCCAGTGCATCTTGTTCCTAAGAAAACATAGTTTAATTTGGTAGAAAATGAGAAGAATGAATTGGTTCCTATGAGATTGCAAAATGGGTGGCGAATGTGTATTAATTTTCAAAAATTAAATAAAGCCACTAGGAAAGACCATTTTCCACTTCCCTTCATTGACCAGATGTTAGAAAGGCTAGCAGGCAAGAAATATTTTTGTTTTTTAGATGGTTATGAAAACAACATTTACATGCCCATTCGGTACGTTTGCATTTCGTCGTATGCCTTTTGGTTTCTGTAATGCCCCTAGTACTTTTCAAAGATGCATGATGAGCATTTTTTCAGACATGATAGAGAATTGCATAGAGATTTTCATGGATGATTTTACGGTGTATGGTGATTCTTTTGATCAAGGTCTAGATAATTTGTCTAAGGTACTTAAGCATTGCATTGACACTAACCTCGTTCTTAACTATGAAAAATGTCATTTTATAGTACAAGAAGGTATATTGTTAGGTCATGCAGTGTCTTCGAAAGGAGTTGAAGTAGATACAACAAAAGTTGATTTAATGCAAAATTGCCTTATCCTACTAATGTCAAAGATATTCGAAATTTAAGATATTCTACCGGAGGTTTATTCAAGATTTTTCCAAATTTGCTCAGCCTTTAACAAGGCTGTTGCAACAGGATGTTCCATTCAATTTTGGAGAAGATTGCAAGAAAGCATTCGATTCGCTGAAAGAGAAACTGACCTCAGCTCCAATTATTCAACCACCAAAGTGGGATTTACCGTTTGAACTCATGTGCGATACAAGCCATTATGCAGTGGGTACAGTTCTTGGGCAGTGAGAGGGGAAGCAAAGTCATGTAATTTACTACGCTTCCAAAACCTTAAATGCAGCCCAATGCAATTACACCACATCAGAAAAGGAGCTTTTAGCTATCCTTTTCTCCTTCGAAAAGTTTAGATCTTACCTTTTGGGATGAAAGGTCATCATGCATTCCGATAATGCCGCACTCAAATACCTTTTACCAAAGAAGGAGTCCAAACCTCGGTTGATACGATGGATTCTCCTCTTGCAAGAGTTTAAGTGGGAAATCAAGGATTGCAATGGGAAAGATAACTCTATAGCAGATCATTTGAGTCCGTTGGTACGTGAAGAAGAGGCCACTCCTATTTCAGAAATGTTTCCGGATGAGCAGCTCTTATTGGTGCAAGGTATTGTAGGTAATGAACCTTGGTATGTAGACTTAGTTAATTTTTTTAGTAACATATATTTTTCCACAAGGCATGAACCGTGCAAGAAAAAATAAAATCAAAAGTGATTCTAAATATTGTATATGGGATGAACCCTATCTTTGGAAGGTAGGGTCAGATCAAGTCATTCGTAGGTGCGTACCTAACGATGATATTCATCCCATTTTAGTATATTGTCTATAGTTTGGCCTATGGTGGACATTTTGGTCCAAGAAGAACTGTTAGAAAGATTTTAGATAGTGGTTTTTATTGGGAAACACTTTTTCGAGATTCATATATTTTCTGTAAGAGCTGTGACTGTTGTCAAAAACTTGGAAACCTGGCTTTGAGGGAAGAAATGTCCCAAACTTCAATTTTAATTTGTGAAATTTTTTATATTTGGGGCACTGATTTTATGGGATAGTTTCTAAGTTCTTATGAGAATTTATACATATTTCATGCAGTTGATTATGTCTCGAAGTGGGTAGAAGCTAAAGCTACCCGAACTAATGATTCCAAGGTTGTTGTGAGTTTTCTCAGGTCTAACATTTTTAGTAGATTCGGTATACCGAGAGCTATTATCAGCGATCAACGAACACACTTTTGTAACCGGGGGGTGCAATCATTAATGCTCAAGTATGGTGTTCATCATAGGGTAGCGATCGCATATCACCCTCAATCAAACGGGCAAGTTGAGGTCTCGAATCGCAAAATCAAGGGAATTTTGGAGAAGATGGTGAATCCTAATAGGAAGGACTGGAGTTCAAGGTTGGATGATGCGCTTTGGGCGTATCGTACTACTTATAAAACACCAATTGGTATGTCTCCATTTCGATTGGTGATTGGGAAGATGTGTCACTTGCCGGTTGCTATTGAACATAAGGCTTTTTGGGCTGTGAAAGAGTGCAATTTGAATTTTGCACTCACTGGACTTGAAAGGAAGTTGCAGTTGCAGGAGTTGGAGGAGTTGAGATTAGAAGCATATGATGTGCTAAGTTTTATAAGGAGAAAACGAAAAAGTTCCATGATAGTTTGATTAAAAGAAAAGATTTTAAGGTGGGACAACAGGTTCTCCTTTTCAACTCAAGGTTGAAATTAATGCAAGGTAAGTTGAAGTCTCGTTGGACAGGGTTGTATGTTGTTGTGAGTGTTCTTTCAAACGGGGTGTTTGAAATTAAGAGCTCACAAACTGATAAGACATTTAAGGTAAATGGTAATCATTTAAAGCCATATTATGAGCTTGTTATTGCTTCTGGAACAATTGAGGAGATTAGATTGGCACTACCAGTTTACGAGTAATCGAAAGTTGGCATGGGGTCTAGCTACAGACATTAAATAAGCGGCACTAGTTGGGAGGCAGCCTAACAATTTTACATGTTTTATTTTCTATTTTTTTATAGGATTTGAATTTATTAATTTATGTTTTTCTTCATGTTTTAGTTTTGTTTTGGTAGCAGCAAGTGTTGGATTTGATAAAAGGAAAGAAATGATGATTTGTGCCGGAAGTGTTAGTAGCAGGGCCTTTGAGTTTGAGAAATTAATTACAGATTTTCAAGTTTGGAGCATAATGGGGGTTAATAGGCAATTTTTGAAAAAAGTAGGGAAGCGGGTTAACAGTTAAAATAGGGAAAGAAGTGGTTAAAATCCCTAAATTTACAATTGGGGTTCTTACCTAATTCACTTGCCGCCACTAGAATCTCAAAGTCGAACGCTTCTCCTAAGCTCTTCCTCCATTAAGCTTCGCCATTGCTAAACCATGGCTCCCAAGCATAGCGGTGCTCTTGTTGCGGCCAAGCCACGTTGTTCCGGTCATTTGTGCACGAAAATCTCCCGTAAGGTCCTTCCAGCAAACAGACAGTGGAAATTTCTTCATTGACTTCTTCGTCCCTACCTCCGCCTCCGCCTGTTCAGCCTCTACCACCACCGGCTCCGGTAGTCCCGGTCCCCCCTTCTTCATCTTCCTCAAGTTCCGATAGTGCTTTTTACATCCCCCCTCGTGAAACTTCGGTCTCTTCAGGTACACAGTTGATCGATGTTTTATTTAATCTTTTTCCTTGCAAGTGGACCAGACTATTATAGAATAGTATTGGAAGCAAGGGTCGAACCCACAGAGACAAGAGATCACGAACAGTGCACTTTATTGATAGCAAATTATTAATCTAAAGGGGTTTTTATAATTATTCTATTCTTAAACTACTATTTATATTTAGCTGTTTAACTAATTAGCAGTAATTACAGATATGAAGATCTTATGGTGGGTGGCAATCTAGGATTCTGGGTTTCACTTGTATCTCCTTTATGTTCAATTCATAATAATCATCATTCAATTTCTTGGGTTCGTTCACTAAAGATAGATATAGTACGTTGAACTATTGGTTCGGCCTCCATCCGCACATTCATCCATTCTATATCCTAAGCACAGAAACTTTCAATCTAGCTGTCACCTAGCTAGATTATGATCTATCTGTCACCTAGATCATGTATGAACCTGGTCCTAACTTATCACTCTCGTGCATCGATAGGTCCAATTTATTGTGATGGTGAGCCGATGCCACATATGCACATTGGTCGGTTATCCGCACCTCTAGGCCTATATTATTTGCGATTACATTCATTTGTTCAAAGAAAAATAATAGAGGGAATGATAAACACCACAATCAACAAGAATCGAATGAACATATATATAAATCAAAACATAAATTCGATACAAGTTACCTCCCACCTCCTAGATTAAGGATGATTTAGTTCATCATAGACAATGAACATCACATGGAGATGAATGGAAACATGATTTGATCTTCAATACTTGTAATTACACAATTTAACTATGTTATACAGCCTAAAAACTATCTAAAATCTACCTAAAACTATTTTCAGCCGTTTTTCTCTATTTGGCTCTTGGCGTCTGACTTCAATATATACCCGGGAGTTGTAATCCAATCGAATCTCTGTGTGAAGATACGAAATAGTCGCATTCTGACCACCTTGCGGTCGCAAGGTGTTGAGTACCTTGCGTCTGCAAGGTCTCCAGTATCTCCGGCCTTGGTTTTTCTGCCTTCTTCATGTACTGCCTACCTTGCGAGGGCAAGGTGCAGGTACCTTGCGACCTTGAGGTCTCCGGATGGGCGACCTTCGTTTATTCTTCATTTTTTCATCTTTGGCCCTTCTTGGAATTTGCATATAAAACCCTGGAGTTTTGCATATTTTCACTAGAAACCCTGAAACTTACAAAACTCACCGACAACATCTATCAGTAGCCAAAAGCCTCGTGAAATAACATAATTTAAGTCATAGAAGCATATACAATCGACGTATAAAATACATCGATCAACAGTCCATGCCATCTCCACCATCTCCCTCCCAAGCCTTGGCCCAACCTCCAAACTCCACAATACCTCCATCAACAGCCCTCGCTGCGGCTACAGGTCCATCCGTTACACCCAAACCTAAAAAAAAGAAGCATATCCCTCATATTCAAGGGCCACTGCCAATTATCCATTTGGCATCTACCCTGAAGCCCCTTGCTAGTCGTAAAAGTCGAAGGGTTCCACAAGGGAAGGCAGTCACTAGTGATCAATTAGGAGGTTGCACCCAATTTCGATCGAAAATGGCAATTGGTCGTTGGAAGTTTTTTCTTCCCAAGAAAATAGTGCCCTGTAAGTGTTTCGATACTTCTACACTGACTCTGCTGAATTTGAATATGCAAGTTACTGCTTTCATGCATGCCATCGGTTGGGAAATGTTTTTGAATTTTGAATTCCTGGCTTTTATTGAATTAACTAGGGAATTTTATTGCACTTATAATTTTCATCCGCTGCCATTAAAAATTCGGATTTGCCTAAGTCAATCAGAATCCGACTTATGGGCAAGGTTTCCAATTTTTCCCTAAATGATTTCAATATTGCTTTGGGTTTTGTGTGGTGATAATATGATTGAGGCAAGGCGCATTGCCTATTGTGAATATCCTGAATTTTTTGAAGCCTCGTGTGTTGAAATTTGGAAAACTATGTCCATTGAACCTGAGCCTTACTAGCTCAATCTGGCAAAAAGTATTTTTCTCAAGAATCCTGCTTTTCAAATAATTCACAAATTTTTGGCTTATAGTTTTTCTGGATGCAAGGATGGGTCCAATACTTGTTCCAAGCCAGAATTGTTTTTTCTGTGGAGTATGTTGAATGGTAGGAAGGTCAATCTAAGATATTGGCTTGCAAGCCAATTCATGGGTGTACTTAATAAGAAAAAAGACCATTGATTCTGGGGCCCGTCATTACCATGCTTGCAGTAAACTTAGGCGTGTTGGATTTATCCTCTCATGACCTGCATATTGTTTGTAGTTGTGCGCCTTTGAATATTGAATGTCTCACCCGAATGAAAATGCTTATTTTTTATAACAAGGAGGTAGATTCCCCCAGCCGGATGTTCCACCATCCGAGCTTATTTTGCCCATTGTAGGATCTCTGGGAAACTACGATGCTCAAGGCGAGCCTGCTCCAAGTGTGGCGCACGAAGCAAGAGTCCTTGCGTGGTTGATAGCTCTTGAGACTTCGATGCACGAGGTTAAACAAGATCTGGTGCATTTGACTACATCGATTACAGAATCTGTGCAGTCCTTGCAGGCCATGATGATGTCCCACTTTGGATCAGCTTAAAGGGCAATTTTCACCCTCTTTCCCTTTTTTTTTTACAAATTTTTTTCTCTTTGTCCTATTTTGAATGTATGTTGTTTATACATTGCGGACAATGTCTGGTTTAAGTGTGAGGAGGGATTTGTTGTTGTGATAAGTTGAAAGAAAAATTGATAGTGTGGCAAAACTTGGATCAAGTGTGCATTCTCATTATGAAGTAGAATTCTTTGATAAATGATGGGCGTTTTGTGATAGGTTGCTATTGTGATAAGTTAAAAGAAAATTTGACAGTGTGGCAAAACTTGGATCAAGTGTGCATTCTCATTGTGAAGTAGAATTCTTTGATAAATGATAGGCGTTGCGTTTTGCGATTTTTTTTTGAACGTTGTAAAAAGCTTGTTTTCAAAACAAATCCTTTAGGCTATATGTATGCTAGTCTTAACTTCTTAGCCTATCAAGTCAGCTTTTGAACCAAAAATGGAGTATTCATTAATTTTACTCGCAGTTATTCGTTGAGAGTTTTTCGCACTCAGTTGTTTACTCTAGAACTTGCACCATGTATGTTTGTCAAAATCACACAATGAGTTCAGTGCACCAAAAGGATTAAGGCAATTAGGTATCACCTCTTTTCGACTTTTCTTTTTCTAAGCATACCCTCAATTTACCCCTAGTTAACCCATTTTGAGCCTTAACTTTTTCTTTGATTTTTACCACCCAAAATTTAATCCTGGAGCCCTTTTGATTTTAGCCCTTATTTTAACCCAATGTCAAGAATTGCATAATGACCATGTGAAAATTTAAAATTATGTGTGGTATGGATTTTGAGCTGAAGTGATGGCTCGTAATGTTGTAAAAGTGCTTTGTGCTAGTAAAAAGGAGCGAAGCTGCTGGGAATGGAAGCAATGGATAAAAGTAGGAAAAGAATGCTCAGTGGGCTGCTAATTTGCATTTGTTTGTTCATTCAAAGAAAAAAAAATAAAGAGAAAGAGAAAGAAAGAAAACAGTTGCAATAGTTCAAAATAAGAGGATTCTGAATCATAACAAATGTGCAGTTCATTCATGTTCTTTCAAATTGAAGCACTGGTTCCAATGATTCGAGTTGTCATTTTCTGCAACTTCTTTGATTATTAACCCTCTTTATATCCTTATTATCATACCTTCTAACCCGAGCCCCATTACAACCCTTTAAAAGACCTTAGGATTGGTACATTTGAACTCAATATTAGTAGTAGAGATTTGATCATTGTGCAAGCTTATGGTGGTAGCATTCCGGTATGTGATTTGAGTGTCTCAATATATATATCCCCCACTAAACATTTTTTGTGTGATTCGAGTGATACCGTGAGGATAGTTGAGGCTTGCTTATAGTGTGGTTGAGGGATGGTTTTTGAAAACATGTGATTCAATCTGAAAATTGAAAAATTATAAGATGCCCATCGCTTTGATAAGATTTGGACTTTCAAAATGGGAATGCACATGGGATGCCAAGTTTTGAAACAATGTCAATTTTTCTAGGTTGGTTGGATAGAAAAGCATGTTTAGGAATATTCAAGATGCTTGAGGACAGGCATAGTTCAAGTGTAGGGAAATTTGATGAGATCAAATATGTGTGACATTTAAAATTGATTTTTTGCTATTATTGGTTATAAATGTTCAACTTTTATGAGTATTCTCGTTTATCTGATGTTTACAAGTATTGTGGAAAATTGGAAGTGAAAAAAGATAAAAAACATATTGAAGGAAGAGGATAGTCCAATATCGAATGTGCATTTGCTGATTGAGGAAAGACTGTAGCTAAGAATTTAAAAAAGTCACGTGTTGTGCTTTTGAGTTAGAAGCTAAAGTCAGTGCTAGAGGGCATTGTGGACCTTTAATCAATTTCGAATTTCTGAGATATGTTAAATCCTTGTGGATTAAAAGACTTTATTTTAATTTTAATTCTTTCTATGTAAATATTAGGAAGAATTAGTCAAGAGGGGAATCAAGGAAATTGAAGAAAAAAAATCAGTAACTGCTCCTGCTAATGGATGAGGAGCAGAGGTCATGTCCTCTACTTTCCGCGAGGGGAAATTATTGGAGCAATTACATGATATTGCTATAAATGGAGGATGCCGCCAAGCTGGACGAGGAACTCAGGGACTTGAAGACTACATCAATTGGCAGTAGTTCTTCTTCTTTTTCTGTTTGAACACTCGGTGATAGGTTTTCTTAATTCCATTTGTAAGTAATTTTTCATTAAATTATGTCTGATGGCTAAGTTCTTTCCTTCCAATTAATGTGTGTAGAGTAATTCCCTAGGAAATTGCTATTGGAGATTCTAGTTTTTGTTTTAATTAATGATAAGTATTTGTTCATTCTCTGATTTTTTTAGTTGTAAGAATTTGTGATTTAAGATTCTTAGGTTAAAAAAAAAAAAAGATTCTTAGGTTTAATTACTGTTTAAAGACCCGAACTTTAATTAATCTAAGAGTCTATTGCTAGTTAAGCCAATTGATCCGTAATTGTCCTTGGCCCCAGAGTAGCAAATAGCACACCGTTTAAATATCACAAGCATACCCGGTTAGCGTCGTGGGATTGAATAATCTAATTTAAAGGATGTTGCTTCAATATACACCGGTTAGAATCGAGTTTCTCTTGTTTAATGCTTTCAAAACACTAAATCATACAAGCATCTCAAGAGTTGTCTTTTGATTAGGAATAATTATAGAGCTTCTCATAATTATCGACACCGTTAGGAGAAATTGGGAGTTAGGCGTTTGTCAAACTCTTATAACCGGTTTACTTGTTTATTCATTAGATCATTATTGAATCGATGATCGGTAGAAGATTTTGGGGAATTATGTTGCACTCATTAACTCGACGTTGCTCATATTTGAATTAAGTCTATTTACTATCTGTTTACTTTAAGTCTATAATTTTTAGTTTCTATTTCATTACTAGTTAGTCATTAGTTTAAAACTCAAATCGTTGTTTTGGTTACATTACAAAATTCTTAAAGACATAAGAACATCGTTCCATGTGGATACGAATCTTACTTTTTTGTACTAGTTATTTGGTAAGTAGGAATTTATTTTTGATGGTTCGACACCACGAGGTTTATGACTTATGAATATGCAAACTTAATTAATTAAAACTTGAATTTTAATGTTAACAGGTGGCGCCAAATGGACGTGCGTTTTTTTTTCTACTTTGTTTTGCAATAACTTTGTCATAATTAAAACAAAGTGCAAAAGAGATCGATCGTGATTGACAGATATATTTTCTTCGTGGTAAAGAATTTATTATTTTATTTTGGTATGTTTTACTTAAAAAGTTCGGTTTAAAAAATTAATGTATAAAAATGTCATTTTCTTATTAATGTGCTACTAAAAATGTTATTTTTTTTAAAAAGTTTGACTTTCAAATAAAAACTCTTTGTCCGAAACAGAATATGTATAAACTAGTGATGAACTATATGTATGAGAGTGAAAAATAAGAAAAATGACCACAAAATGTGAAAAAGATTTATTACGCAACGACATTGCACCCTATCTCACTTTACTCGTTGCCAACGTTACAACTTTAAAATGACAATACTATTCATCTCAATTCATGAGATATACTTTAATTTTATTAATTACTTCAAAAAAGAAAAATCCAGAAGGAGTGTCGGCTTGAGTGTATAGATTAAGAGGCGTGATATTACGAGATAGAGCTTGTGATATTATTACAAGTTTTAGTGTTAATGTCGTTAGATCAAATTTCTTAAGATCTCTATACCGTTAGATTAAATATGTTTTTTTAAGTAATGACACGAACATTCCAAATCATCACCAACTTAATCATCTAACGACTCTAATATTAAAGCTCGTAAAATAATATTACAAGCTCTAACTCGTAATATCATTTGTCATAGATTAATTAGAATGAGTATGCAAACTTAACCAAAGCTTGAACTAACTTAATGTTAACTGATGTTGTCTAATGGGCGTGCAATCGTACGTTTTCTCATATTATTTTTTTCTTTAGTTTCATTATGATAAACAAAAGGCAAAAGAAAGATTGAGAAAATAAATACACTTTCATTTTATAAATTAATTAGCTTAATTTTCAATAGATATTTATATCTTTTTATTTAGTCAAATAAATAAAATTTTCCAATCATTGACAATGACATTAATATCCTTAATTTTCGACATACATAAGTACTGAGAGGTTAAAGGTGAGGCTTGGAAACTCTGTTCACTCACACCAAAACAAAACATTAGTGCATTAATTAAAATGTAAAAAGTACAAACTTGGCATCACACTTTGATATTGGTTCATTTCAATCTTGAAATTAAAAAAAAAATGAATATATATCTTTATTCTTTATTGTATTTTAAAAGAGATTTCAATAAGTAAATATTGCCCATTGACGTATAAGTACAACACCGAGCTGTTAGTTAACCCCAACTTAACGGGTCATTCCTCCTTGAACCACTGGTGCCATCGCCACTCCACGATTTCGTCTCTCCATATTTCCTTCCCATCCTGAACAATGCAAAAATATCCAAATTCACCCTTATTTAACAACTCACAACATTTTCCAATTATCTGCTTTATTCTGAAATGCTCAAACTAAAAACAAATCCACATAAAATTGTTTACAGAATTGCTGTTATGAGAAAGCCCTTAAGCACGTAAATTATTACTATTATGTTATTATATTATTATTATTATTATTTATTTATAGTGGTAATGTTTTCTACATAAAAAATGTACAAATTTGGTAGAGACTATATGACCGTTTGTGATTTTTATTTATGTTTTCTTGTTACAACTTTTGTACTCATCGATTTCTTTATTTATATTAATCATTATATAATCTAAAACACGCACGTACACACACACACAACACAAGGAAAGAAAGCCGTAAATGCAAATACCACCAATAACATATATTTTGATAAATTTTGGCTATACATCTTTTTTGACTAGTGTTAAAATATGTCCTCAACATATAATAAGTGTCGGTTTAACTTCTAATAAAATAAGTGCGGTTTTAACAAAAAAAAAAAACTAAAGTAAGTATTATTTAGAAGAGTTTTAATTACCTGTTTAGAATTCTTCCAACCTTTAATTTGATACTCCATTCGTTTCGGACAAAGGGTCATTTATTTTATTTTGAAATGTTTCACTTAAAGAGTTTATTTAAAAAAATTAAGGTATAAAAGTATAATTTTATTATTAATAAATTACTGAAAATGTCATATTTTATTTAAAAAATTGACTTTCAAATGAAGACATTTTACCCGAATCGGAAAGAGTAATTTATAAAGTCAATAATTCATGATATTTCTTCCAATTTAGATTTCAGAATTCACACGACAAACTCAAAGACATTCGAAAAAAAAAATTAAAATATATTAGTGAGAGAGAGAGAATAGAAGTACCAATGGTCATGTCAAAACCGCGATGTTCGAGCTCGCGATACTCTTGACACAAGGCACACGCCTCGCAACAGCAATGAAGAAGACAATCGTTGCAAGGGGCCTGAGGCAACTTGTATTGCTGCCTCATCTTAGACCGATACATACATGAATATATGCAACCGCAACCAGTCACCAACGATATCAATGCGTACAGTGCTCCATGTACCCCGCACGCTGTCGTAATCATAAACCCCCAAAATTAAACAATAATAGTATTGTCAATTGTGTTAGCTTAATATCCACTCTCCCTGCTAATTAAAATTAATTAATAACGACAAATATGTTAATATTCACGTAATCAACTTGTTTAGATTAATTAAACAATTTGTCCATGGGTCCAGTCCAAGGATATACTCCATCCGTCCAGGGCGGCAGCCGGCAGGATCGGGTAGATACGGCCGGGCCGGGCAAGTTTTATTCAATGTTAAAAAAATTAACTAGTATTTATATTTTACCAGACTTCAATATCAATTTTTTAAATTTTGTAAAAGTAAACAAATTATTATAAATATTTGGTCAAATTTTAATCTGACCCAAAAAATCAAAGTGAGATTTTTTTATTTTTTTTTATTTTAATTTTTAATTTTTTTTCTTTGGAGGGAGAGAGAATATATGTATGTAAACATTTATTATTACTAACCGAAAAATAGGAAAATTTCTTACAGTTTGATCCCTTATCCACAATCTCTGCTATCCGTCCGAAAGTAATACAGGGACACCAACATGTTAGGCAACCTGTTTAACAACGAAAAAAAAACATAAAAAAAAATTCATGACAAATATTATGGTTTATTCTCTCATGGAAATTAATACATGTGATTGATTATTAGAGAAATAATAATTTGAACCTTTAGATTATAGCTACGCGTAAATTTGTATTTTGAGAAGAGATATATAGATGTATATTGAACTTACAGTTGGGGACATCGGAGCAGCAGTCACAAAGGCCGGTAGACCATGGGCCAAGATCGACGGATTGTACCGGCACACCAGTTACATACTGACCGTGTGATTCTGATGGTGGTGTTGGTTGGCCATATTGTGGTGGTGGTGGTTGAGCATATTGGCCAAATTCTGTTGGAGGTGCTGTCGGTGGTGGAAACTTTTGATACTCACTTGGGTTTGATTGGTACATGATTAATGTGGACAGAGAGAGAGAGAGAGGGAGGGGTTGGGATATTGATGAGTTAGTACGTTCTTACTATTTATTAATAAAGAAACTAGGTGTCAAAGGTTGAATGTTTACCATATGACTAGTCAATATATATATTTGCTTCGTATACGACACGCTTTGAAATTTCACTGACTAAAAGACCTAATATCTTTACAACCTGTTTAAAAATATGAAAACATCTTTGTTGAAGTATAAGGCTTGATGCCACGAAACTACTCCAATGTGAGAGTAAATATCATAAAATAATTACATTGTTTTACAAAAATGGAGATTGCACTAAGTAAGTAAGTTCAACAAATGGAGTATATATACCTTATCTCGGTTATTTAGATAATATTGAAATGTTTGTTTTGATTTGATAAAATTATATTAAGGGGTAAATGGGCGCCTATTTAATTATGCCCCGCCCATTTATAGGGAGAAATCCAGGTTGGTCATCTCTTAATAATTTTAACTGTTTTACACTTATATATTTTTTGTAATTGAAAAAAGATACATCATGTATTGTAATTTACAAAATAAGACATTTTCATGCATCACGATATACATTAATGCATCACGATATATGAATTACCTTTTTTCGATTACCAAAAAATATAGGGGTGTGATATGTCCGACTCAAATCCGATCACGAGCAAAGCAAAGTGATCATCACGTGTCAGTCACTAGCTTGCCTCCAAGGGACCCACAGGTCTAGCTGGCAGAACCAGCAATGTACCTGAGCAAAAAATCATTTATATCCCGTCTAAGCCTAGTCGAGTACCAATTTGTGGGCTCAGGCTCGCCCGCCCGCCCTGAGGTTGAGGTGCGTGCGATGCGGGACACCACTACTCTCGTTCCACCCTCCCTTGTTTAGGGGAGGACGAAATCAAAAGTGCGAGAAGAGTGTTGTCTATGATAGCGCGTTGGAGTGCGCCTCCGTTGCCTTTAGTGGATTTTTGATCCAATATGAGAACTTTGGGTTTCCTGCATCAAGTTATCCCTTTTTTAGGGGATACCAGGATATGAGAATGCATTACCCTTTCATTCTCATTTTCCTTTTTTAGGGAAAACAGAAAAGTGCAAAAAATGATATCGCGACACCCCCACTATAGATTTTATTAAAAATAGCCTTATGGCTCATTTCGGATCACTATGGGAGCTTTGAGTTTCCCGCATCAAGTTATCCCTTGTTTAGGGGATACCAGGATATGAGAATACATCACCCTTCCATTCCCATTTTCCCTTTTTAGGGGAAAACAGAAAAGTGCAAAGAAGGAGTGTTGCGAGGCCCCACTGGATCCAAAAAGTTTAGAGTCGCCATCTTTATTTTAAGGCAAAAATAAAGCAAAACCAGAAAAGAAAAGAAAACCAGAGATAGAGAACGGGTTCGGAGGCTAAGTTACGAGTTGGGAAGGTGCTAGGCACCCAACTCGCCCTTTCGGTCTCAAAATAGTTTTTGGCTAAAGTATGCTTATTGTTATATTTATTTAGCAAATAAATAAAGTATTAAAAGACAGGAAAATAAAACAAATACATCCGTGGCTACATTATTTACGGACTCGCAGCCATTTCCTTACAATAATTACAAATGTATTTAAAAATATTTGGCAATTATAACGGCTCTTTTACATAATATTTCCTAATCTAATCCGGGCAGCACAACGGCTTATATTGACTACATTGAGCCGGATTTAAATAACAACTTTATAAATAATAAATAAACAAACAAACAAATAAATAAATAAAAACACCCTTAAAGGCTATTACCTTTTAGAGCGGGGTGTGCTCGCTTTGTCCTTCTCGAGAGAGAGACTTTTATTGCTGTTGCTGATGTGATTTGGGCAAAGTGACGGCTTATATATGGTAGTTTTGGCTTACTCACTCGGGCAGAATGACGGCTTAGTTTCGATGGTTTTGGCCTTTTTGGTTGGGCGGAATAACGTCTTATTTAGGGTGATTTCAGCCTAATTACTCGGGCAGAGTAACGGCTTATTTTATGGTTTTTGGGCCGGGGAAATATGGTGGATACCTAACTAAAGGGCTAGGGATCACTTTAACCGGTTGGATTTGTGTTTTGGCGGAGTTTGGACAGGGTTTGGAAGCTTTATGAGAGGGGAGGGATCACTCGCTCACTGATCGCTCTTCGGCGTAAAAATTACGCAGAGTAACTCTTCGTCGAAAAACTTCAGCAAAAAATTCTTCTTTTTCAGCGTAGCCGGGGACCTCCATTTATAGTTGGATTTGTGCTTCATCGGCTTGTGCCGCGCGCTTGCAATTTTGTACAATGCGTTAACGAAGTGGGCACTGTTGAAGACCTTGGCGCGGCCAAACAGGAGTTTGGGCTCGGCGGAAAGGCCACGTGGCGTGCGCCAAGCCACTATTCCAGCTTTAATTTTCGACACTTTCCTCCCTTGCAGTTCACTATTCATGCATCCTACTTTTCCTTTTGCATTTTCAACCCTGTACCTTAACATTTTGTTAGGTTTAAACAGTTCTTGATATCACATGCCAGAGTTACATATCAGGGGTACGAAATTGGGGTGTCTACACCGGCCCTGTTTGCCCGACTAGGGGGTCATTCCCGGGAATCATACTTATCATCACCAGACTCGCATCACATAGCTGGGCAGAGCCATGCTCGCTCGGGCAAGTACCGAGCAAAGGAATCTCAGAGACTTGCTCTCCAAGACAGGTCTAAGGTTTCCTTATCCGAGTAGAACACTCGTCTTATCTGCTCCGACATTCTCGCGGCCATCCGCCTATCACGCTTATAATTTAGGAGTTTCCTCCTAAACCTACTAGGAAACTATGAAATTGAATCCCACAAGGATTCTATGTCATTAGGGACCCATATATACCCCTCATAAACCCTAAATAAGGTACACACACTTTGTATTTTGAGTAGAGATATATAGATGTATATTGAACTTACAGTTGGGGACATCTGAGCAGCAGTCACAAAGGCCGGTAGACCATGGGCCAAGATCGACGGATTGTATGGCACACCGCACATACCGACCGCGTGTGATTCTGATGGTAGTGTTGGTTGGCCATATTGTGGTGGTGGTGGTTGTGCATATTGGTCAAATTCTGTTGGTGGTGATGTCGGTGGTGGAAACTTTTGATACTCACTTGGGTTTGATTGGTACATGATTAATGTGGGGAGAGAGAGAGAGAGGGAGGGGTCAGGATATTGATGAGTTAGTACGTTCTTACTATATATTAATAAAGAAACTAGGTGTCAAAGCCTCAAAGGTTGAATGTTTATCCATATGACTAGTCAATATATATTTGCTTCTTATACGACTCGCTTTGAAATTTCACTAACCAAAAATCAGTCTTGGACCGTTGATTGATGTGTAGGATATCTGAGTTTGGGTGTATGGATCTAATCTTTTTACAATCTGTCTAAAAGCATGAAAACACCTTTGTTGAAGTGTAAGGCTTGGTGTCGCGAAACTACTCCGGCGTGAGTAAGTATCGTATAAGTCAAACATCTTAGTTAGAGTGTAAGACTTGGTGTTGCAAAACTATTCTGGCGTGAGAGTAAATAAAGAGTGTGCGTACATTGTTTAGGGTTTGACAGAGATTCGAGGCTACAGAGAGTGTGCGTACCTTGTTTAGGGTTTATGAAGGGGTATTTATAGGCTCCAATGTAATAGAATCCGTCCATGATTCACTTCCATAGTTACCTAGTAGGTCTAAGAGGAAACTCCTAAATTGTAGACATGATAGGTGGCTAGCTGCGAGAATGTCAGAGCATATAAGGCAAGTGCTCTGCTCGGATAAAGAAACTTGAAACCTGTCTTGGAGAGCAAGGCTTTGAGATCCCTTGCTCGATGTTTGCACGGGCGAGCATGGCTCTGCCCGACTTCATGATAAGAAAACTGATGATGATAAGTGTGATTCTCGGGCATGGCCCCCTGGTCGGATAGGCAAGGCCTGTGCTCGACCAGGTTTAGACAGGATATATTGCCGACCTCTGCTCGGGTACCTTGCTGGATCTACCCGCTAGGCCTGTTTGTCCCTTGCTAACGAGCTCGTGACCGACACGTGGTGTTCGTACGTGCTGTTTGCTCGTGACCAGATTTGGGTCAGGCACATCAGTGGCCCCTAGCTCCTTGCCTAGCGAGTTTTTATGCTCGGAGCGGGGAGCGCTTAACCTCGGTGTTGTTGCTCTTGGAGCGGGCTTCAACACTTGTGAATTTCTGAATTGGATGTGACTTGGGTTGAAGGCAATATGGAAGAACATTCTAAAATGTTGGTGATCGTCTGCCAGTTGGAGCATACGTGGGAAGCTTTGTAGTTGGAGAGTAGCAAGACGAGTAGGCATGGGGCACGTGGGCTGTCAGTGAGTGGAGTGAGTTGATGGAGCATGATTCACGAAGTGACACATTTAATGTGAGCGTGCCTTCGTGACGTCACAACAGTTTGGCTCCACCATTTTCACCCCAAAACCTCTGAAATCTCGCCTATAAAAAGCCCACCATTCTCCTTCTTCACTCTTTTACCAGATTTGAGATTTTAGAGAGAGAAATTTCTTGCGTTCTTGCTGCCGCCTCCAGAGAAGATTTTCAGATTCCGGTGCCTTCGCTTCTCGATTCCAGCTGTTACTTTGCTTCCAAACTACGAAGTCTTCCATTTCTTCTGTTTCAAAAGAACTTGCGTAGAATGAAAACTCAACCGAATCTTGACAGTAAGTTTTCTTGCCCTTTTTTGGTCTTTCTCTACTTTGGCTCTTTATTTTCTGGGTTTCTCATCTTTATCTTCATGCATTTTTTGGGCAGGACCTATATGTCAGAATCAGACCTTAGGTAGTGATCGAGGAAATGACCAATCAGTCCTGCTCGCTAGGTGGGCATGGCCCATTGGCATACCTAGACTTAAGACTTTTCCTTTGTGCTTTCCCGGTTATCCAGGCAACATTTGACTTTTCTTTCTCGATCTTTTTGTAGAAATGTCTCACAACGAGTGCTTGGACAACGAGAGAGAAGCCTACAGCTATGGCGGGCAGAATGACCCGTTAATTAGGTAGCAAGAAGACCCCCTCCATTGACGTTGAGATGGAGGATGGAGACGAGTCAGTGGCCGGCGAGGCCACCAGTGGGCGTGCTCCTATCCCCGTTGTTGAGATTGCAGATTCCTCTAGCGGGCACATCCCTTCTAGAGATGAGAATGTAGAAGGTGGAGTAACCGTTGGCGGGCATGGCCCTGAATAGCAGGCTGAGGGAACGGAGCCCGTAGCTAAAGAAGTGCGCTCCGAGAAAAGGGAAGCTGCTGAAAAGGCTTCCCTATCAGGTGAAGTGAGCTCTGACCTCTCAATAGCTCGAAGAAGAAAAAACTATAGCCGATCACGATGTGAGGTCATTTCTTCAGCCAGCGAGCTTGTTTGGTCGACAAATGCTTACGAGAGCCAGTATACTGCACACTGGGCCTCTCTAGATACAGCGACCAAGGTGACCGATTGGCTTACCTCTCTCGGCGTGGATTCCAAGGATTATAGGGCAGAAAAAATGGACCTCCCTGTTGGCGTCGAGCTATCCCGCGACCAAGGGGAAGGGCTCCTCTTTTTCGCCGATTTCTTCAGAGTGTGATTGCACCTTCCCTTTGAGCCATTTTTTGTTGAATTTTTGCTCGAGGCCAATGTTATGCCTTGTGATCCGATGTTGAATACTGTCCGAGCAATAATGGCCTATACCATGGCTTGTCGCTTGCTATGCTTCGAATCGGACATGTACCTTTTCCAGAAATTCTTCATCTTCATCTCGAGTACTGGAGGCCGGATCGGGATCAGGTCCAACTCAAGATTTTTGAGGATTTTGAGTGACGTCCTAGGAAAAGTTGAAGTCTGTGACAAGAAAGTTTTAATTATTAATTCCCGGGTTGGGTGGCCGCTAAAGCCCATGGCGAGTAGTGATGTAAACATCTGCAAAGTCTCAAGTCGGGATTTTAGCTCAGGGGAAGGGGCTCGGATGCAGGCATTAAAAATTGCCCTTAGAGTCCGTGAGGAGAATGAAAAGCGGGTAGGCCAAGAATTTCTGCTCGATTAGAAAGAGCTGGTCTGTAACCCACGGAATTTATGTCTGACCAACGTACTCCGAACAGATCTGCCCGGGGTAAAGCCCCTTCTGATACTTGGACCTGAAGTTGTCCATCCATACTAGGGTGACTGTCACGGGCAGAAGTTTAAGGTTGACTACTCTGAGTGTAAATCACTTGCTGCTGGGGCGAGCTGTCACCCTGTCTTCGAGGACAGAGATGGTTGCTTGCTCACTTTAATCACTTTCTTCTGTCT
Source organism: Codonopsis lanceolata (assembly GCA_013146195.2). Lineage (NCBI taxonomy): Eukaryota > Viridiplantae > Streptophyta > Magnoliopsida > Asterales > Campanulaceae > Codonopsis > Codonopsis lanceolata. Next base: position 49,556,178 of record CM028377.1, read on the forward strand.
CGATCATATTTTGCCAACACATAGGCTAAAGTCACTGAAGTGAAGAGGGAAGAGAATTGAGAGAAATCAGAGAATACGTCATTACGCCCACTGCCAGTACGCGGTTAGACTTATAAGTTAGAACTTAGGTAATTACTAATTAGGTCAGGCCTGGCCAAATGAAATGGTTAATGGGCTGGGCTCTTGAGTAACTGAGTCTTAATAATTGTCCAAAAATAAAATCCAAGACTATGCGGGCTGCCCGCCCCCCGCCCTGCCCCAACCCACGAAAGCCCGTGGCTCGAGTGGGCAAAGCCTGAAAAGCCCGCATCCAAACGGGTGTTGAATACACCAGCCCAACCCGCCCCTAATAGGTGGCGGGGCGGGCATGCCCGCGCGCTTTTACCTTATTTGATAGCCCTACTCACAGCTCAACCCACCAACATACGGTGGGTCGGGTAAAGATGACCCATCTTACAAAAAATATTCGTCAGACCGTCTTACCCAACTTTTTGCCTTTTTAGAAAACGAAAATCTTTGTATCCTTAAAATGAGTGTCACTCATGAAATAATTAATTTGTCATCAAATGAGTTTCATTGTTTCCAAGTTTAACTATTTATGTAGCCGAATTCTTTTTTTCCCCTCTTAAGGAGCCGTGGGAAGGGATCGAACCTAAGACCTTACACTTTATCAAGCCCCATCTCTATCACTTGGTTAATCCCTTTGGGGCAATGTAGTCGAATATGCTAATGCAGGCTTACACGTCTTTTTAAACCTATGGAGACTTTAATGTAGTTTGTTTATAGAGTAAACTTGTTCATAAATATATAAAAAAGAGTAAATTGGGCCGGTCCAGTTTGAAAAAAATCCAATCGCTACAATACTTATGTATTTTTTTTCACCCGAAAAAATTACTTTTGGGAGCAAAAAAATACAATACCCTTATAAGTCTAAGGTGTGCTATGAATCATTTACTCAGTGTGCACGTGTTGCATCAATTAATGCACCGTGATCCATCAATTTTAATTACTTAATCCAATTTTGCATCCTGCTGAATTAATTAATACACCACGATACATCAATTTAAACTTCCAAATCCAATTTGTGCATGGCTATGTCACATGTCAAGCTAATTAATGCACTGTCATACATCAATTTAAACTTTTAAATCAAATTCGTGTTCTGCAATGTAATAATTCAAGCCCCATAATTGATACATTGCTTTGCAAATCATACTGAAACTAGATATTTATGTACCTTCTTTCCAGTACACAATCAACAAATGATTCAAAATTGAAGCATTTTTCTTGCATCTCAAATCCAAATTGATGCTTCACGATTTATTAATGATGCATTGTGATTCAAAATTTATGCATCTAAATTCAAAAATGGTGTCCAACACGAACAAATTTCTATTCATACATTTCATCGATTAGTTAACAACTTAACATGCATACAAACACAAAACATACAAGTAAATATATTTTGAATCACACACACACAAACACAATGAAGAAGAAGAACAACAATACGAGATGAATAAGTAAAAAAGTAAGAAGTTAGGGTGATAAAGAGTCAGTTATGTAGTAACCACCGTTTTTCTTTACCACCAAACTCCCCACTCTCTTTCAACTTCACACTTTTTTTGCGTATTCGGGTGAACAAATTCAACGACGAGAGAGAAGAAGATGAAGAGATAAGAAGAAAAAATTTACAGCGTTATCTGAATTTGTGTATAATAGAAACAATATTTCAAAAATAAAATATATCGATTAAAAAAATATAAAAAAGTGGAGCGAATATATGCTTCAGAAAACGTACCAACCAGTGATCTCTCAGTTAAACATGTTATATAATGTGAACTTTTTAGGACGGTGGGAGTACTTAATATTTTCATAAAACATTGCTTGTTCATTTAAAGATAGTTGTTGGTACTGGCCCTGAGTTTAACGGGTCATTGCTCCATGAATCACCGGTGGCATCGTGACTCCATGGCTATGTGCATTTCCTTTAAAACAATAAAGAAGTGTTTTACGTAAAGTACCATTTTTCATTAATGGGAAACATCACTTAGAGAAGATGGAATGTTACTAATAATAGATGAATCCAATCAATTTGAGTCAAGATATGTAAATGAAAGAGTATGATATTACAAGATAGAGCTTGTGATGCTATTACTCCCTCCGTCCCTAAATAATCGTCCTAATTGACCCGGCGCACAGTTTAAAAAAAATAATTGACTTGATTATTTATATTGGTTTAATGTGTAGTTTCCTTTAATGTCCATGTGTATGTGGCCCATAATTAAAGTTGAATGAAAAAGTAAGGGTAAAGTGGTAAAAGTGATGTTCTAAAAAAAGTAAGTTTCAAAGTGGAAAATTATTTTGGGACGAACGAAAAAGGAAAGGAGGACGATAATTTAGGGACGGAGGGAGTATAAGTTTTTAGTGTTAGTGCCGTTAGATCAAATCTACTTAAATTTTTACATCGTTAAATCAAATATACTTAAATCTCTACACCGTTAGACCAAATATGTTTTTTTTTTAAAGTAATATAGCACGAACTTTCCAAATTATCACAAATTTAATCATCTAAGAATTCTAACATTAAAGTTTACAATAATATCACAAGCTCTATCTTGTAATATCATTTGTCTAACAGAAATATGTGTTGTTTAGTGTATTACGCGACAAATAAATGAAGCGATGCCTAATCAATCACATTAAACTTTGTTAATATGAGAGAGAGAGAGAGAATGAAAGAAAGAAATAATGGATGCTACGAACAAGAAACTCGACAATGTCGATATACATAAGCCGCGACCTATGGCTGCAACAATGAAGGTCTTCGGGTGAGTGAACGAAATGCCAAAAGAATCCCCAATGTTGGAACAATTTTAGTTTAAGAAGGTTTGGAAGGGAAGGATGTTAAAATGTGTTTTTTTTTATAGAAATACTCATGACTAATTTGAGAAAAGTCATTCATATATCTGTTTAGACCGTAACCATTATTATGGGTGTGGATACTCTTAATTTTTTAATCGAGTAAAAATGACATATCTATTTAAGACTATCAATTATGATGAGCATATGCGAACTTAAATCACTCACCCTAAAATATATGTTGCTACCATGCACATGCTCTTGCTCTTGTGCAATTGTCACCGTAAGGACCATCATCAATTCATCATTCAAGAAACCGTCCCCCCACCCCCATATTTGTACAATGCAGCCACCCGCCACCCCAAAATGCCCTTGGCTTGAAAAGATTTTTTTTTGAAAGCTCGTGAAAAAGAAAAAAAAAAGTACTGTATTTTTTTTTGGGTGACACTAATTAATTAATGTCACCTAATTTGAATATAGGAAGGAAAAAAATTTATTGTACGATTTTTTTGAAAGCCGCTTAAACACAACAAAAATAAATAATAAATACATTGTTTTACAAAAATGGAGATTGCACTAAGTAGGTAAGCTCAACAAATGGAGTATATATATGTTATCTCGGTTATTTAGATAATATTGTAATGTTTGTTTTGATTTGATAACATTATATTAAGGGGTAAATGGGCGCCTATTTAATTATGCCTCACCCATTTATAGGGAGAAATTCAGGTTGGTCATCTCTTAATAATTTTTAACTGTTTTACGCCTATATATTTTTTATAATCGGAAAAGGATACATCACGTATTGTAATTCACAAAATAATGCACTTTCATGCATCGCAATGTACATTAATACATCACAATACATGAATTACCTTTTTTCGATTACCAAAAAATATAGGGGTGTAATGTACCTGATCCAAACCCGATTACGAGCAAAGTACCAGAAATCATCACGTGCCAGTCACGAATTTGCCTGCAAGGGGCCCACAGGTCTAGCTGGCAGAACCAGCAATGTACCTAAGCAAAGAATCATATTTATATCCCGTCTAAGCCTGGTCGAGTACCGACCCTGCTTGCCCGACCAGGGGGTCATTCCTGAGAATCCACTACGAAAAAACTTGGTATTGTCGTGGACACTTTACCAAGGAAATATAAATCCATGGTAATTTCTAAGGAATTTTCCTAGGAATTTTATTTCCCAAGTATGCCAAGGAAATTGCCAAGGAAAACTATTTCCATGGAGAATGTCGAGGAATTTAGAGAGAAAATGTATTCCTGATTTTGGAAGGAATTTACCAAAGAAAATATTGTCAATGGGAAATTCTGACGAATTTAGTGAGGAAAACTATTTCTACAGCAATTTACAAGGAATTTACCAAGGAAAATATTTCCTAGGCAAATATCCGTTTTAAATTCCTTGGGAAGAATCACTCGAAATTTAGCTAGGAAATTACCAAGGAAATTAATCCTCTAAAATTATCCTAGGATATTTTTCATCGAGAAATTTTATGGAACTGAGTATTTTTTCTTGGCGCAAAACTTTCCTCCAGATTCACCAAGGAAAATGTTCCTTGATAATTAGGCAAAACCTAAAATAAATTGGTGGGAAGATTCCCGCCATAATTACCAACGAAGTTCCAAATGAATAATTGCAAGGAAATATTTCCTTGGTGATATCCTAGTGGTTTTGTAATATATATATATGTGTGTGTTATATAAACACATAAATATATTATAATTGTTTCTCAAGAGAAAACATTAATTGTTTTATAAACATATTTATCATTAGATATCTTTAAACACTAGTATGTAAATACACACACACACACACACACACACACACACACACACACACACACACACACACACACACATATATATATATATATATATATATATATATATATATATATATATATATATATATATATATATCTTAATTACTTAGTTAATATTTACATATTTAGCAACCAAAATAATTACAAAAAACAAGAATATGCATCCATGTATAAGTATTTATAAAAATGCGATAACGAAAATCAATTTTCAATAATATATGATTCATGCATAAAAATTTTAAGTTCGCTTCAGAATTTATAGAATAAAAAATTAACAAAGTAGTTAAACAGAGTCGGTATGAATTTGTATAAGGATATGATTATAGCATGTATGTCCTCTTATCAATTTTTAAAAGAGTATCATAATTGATCTAGCACACAAATTAAGGAAAATAATTTACTATATTATAAATTTTAGGATAATGTGTATTTTCGTTCTAAGACACATGTACACACAATAAAACCCATTATTTGGGGGCTCACATATGAGATCATTTAGTTGTGTCATCATAAACTCTATTGCTAGTTCGTTTCTTCAATTCAATTGGGCACATGATAGAAAGATGCAAACATGGTCTCCGTATTGACATGCTTGACGGGATGTAGAGTACTAGATGAGATGAGAGCATGATATGATACTATTGCATCAGTAAATGAGATCTAGCCAAACGATAGTTGAATTGTCGAATTGGTATCCTAGTTAGATAAACATGATCTCTAATTTCATATGAACATATCTGACTTCAACATGAGACGCAAAAGAACGATGACAGTCATGGTCGATCAATGGGTAAGTGTCAGGAAAGCATTCATGACGTACCGCCTAGAAGAAAATTTTCTTTTACTAACATTTAGTTTAATGATCAATTTGGCTCATGACCAGAAATATACAAACATGGTCTCTGTATCGTGACATGCTTCACGAGATGGATAATACTTGATGAGTTAAGAGCATGATATGACATTATTGCATAAGTGAAGGAGATCTAGCCAAACGATAGTTGAATTGTTCGAATTGGTATCCTAGTTAGATAAACATGAATTCTAATTTCATATGATCATACTTGACATGAGACGCAAAAGAACACGATGTTCCTGCTGGTTGGTCAACGGGCATGGGTCAGGTCAGAATTCCTAAAGAGCCGCTTAGAAGAAAATTTTCTTTTACTAACATTTAGGTTTTAATGGTATTATTTGATTGATTGTATTTTTGAAATATTAAAAAATAATAATGGTATGTTATATTACTTGAACGAATGTTTTATGCAATTTAAATATTCACAGAAAGTTGATAAAAAGAAGTTTCATTTATTAATTTATTTGTAAGAGAATAAATCTTTGAAAAACTAGTAATTAATTTATGTAAAAAAAAATTAGTTTGTAATATTGATACCTATTTTTTAAAGGAAATAATTCCTTCCTTAAAAAAAAAAAAACAGTCAAACCCCTCTTTCTATGGACTCAGTTCGTCTATAATCCTTCCTATTTCTCTAGTATCATTCATATCAATAATCAAGAATTTTGAAATCAAGAGTGAGCACGAGAGGGAAAAGAGAGAGAGAGAGAGAGAGAGAGAGAGAGAGCTACCTGATTGCCACCGACACCGTTGTGTACGTGGGAAGGAAAGATCGACAATTAACATCCCTAAGTTTCCCTTGCAAGGTTTGTGAACTATTTTTGCATTCCATGAAATTTACCTCAGTATGTCTTTAATCCTTCAACTGTTAAGCTATAATTTCAATTCTTGTTTGAGATTTAGTTAGGGTTTATACCATTGATTGATTATGGCTAATATGTAGGCATGAGTCCGATCTTCTTGCCAATATTTCATTCGGGTGATTACAAAGGAATTCCAGACCGTGAGTGAAGGGCGTCTTCTTTCAAATGAAGCCCTCTTCTTGAATTTCACTCCTTTTTTAGGTCCTGTCTTTAACCTACTAGAATATAAAATTAGATTTAGTTATTGGGATTGATTTTGGCATGTAATTGGTATTATTATTCAGCCTAATGCACGATCGATGGATGACTTTTCTTGCAAAAAATTCTTCTCCGTTCACATTGCCATAGCAACTTGAGAAATTTTATTTTAGTTACGTTAATATCGGTCTTCATGGTCATTGGCTATGTTAGGGATATGACTTATGTTTAAGAAATTAACATAGTTCCTGCTATAATAGTTTGAAGATGAAGCCCTAGGGTTGGTATGAGTCGCAAGGTTGAAGAAGAAGCCTTAGGGCTCATATGAGTCGTAACGTTGTAGCAGGCTTTCAGTATATGTCGTATCGCATTCGTCCGTCTGGTTTGAGACTCGAATTGGGATTTTGGTATTTTAGGCTTTACTATATATTCATACTAAAGCAAAACAACATCGTTTGGTAGTTAGAAAAATAAAAAAAGGAATAAATGAGCGACTTAAAGGCTTTTTCGCCTTTTCAGCTTCTTGCACATCGCTCGCCTAGGACACATGAGGCTCTACACCCTCGCCTCGCCTCTCGCCTAGGGCACCAAAGGCGCTCGCCTTTGACAACTATGACTAGGAGTCTAGGACTTGAAAATTGATATCGGTGATAGATGGCCACAAAGTCGTGATATTTAGAGGTGACGTGAGGTGAGTTCTTGGTTTGAGGTTCGGATTGCAAACGATAAATTTGTATGCACTGTAAAAACTAAAAAGGTTTAGTAAGGGGCTGTTCGTAAAGGTTAAGAAAATTGGGGCAGCCAGTATGACAGAAAAAGGGTAGCAGAACTAAGAACTAGAAAGAGAAAGAAGAATATATGTTCAAGATGATGGAATTCAACTCTGATTATTCTGATACCATATGAAGGCAGAGGTGTATAGAAAAGATAAAATAATCAAGAATAAGAAGATTAGAATGCAGGACAAAGAAGAAACTCACGCAAATAGCTTAAAGCTAAACTCAAATTAATAATCAACTATGAGTAATTTTAAGGCATTACATCAGTATTTATAGGCTACAAGATTCTCCTAATTATACGTAACTAGGGCTAGGAAAACAACTAATTAAGAAATAATAAAAGTTTCCTTACTAATAAATTAACTAAATAAATAATAATACAATCCTAGTCTATGAAGGACACTTTTCGATTGACCAAAATGCCTTCTTTGACGAATCAGCATCACAGCGTGAAGTGAACATTTGTAATGGACTAAATCCTTCGGTTCGATTATTAGTTGTTGGAGTAACTCGAAATAGGAAGATTCATGTATCGAGGTGACAAGATCTCACGCCTTTGAGATGAATCTCCTTCACCTTTACTTTATAATGATGCATTGGAGAGGTTACTAATTCAAGTCAGTCATTGAGCTGTAAACTTTCTGAATGAAACTGACCTGGCAGGTTATGCTAGTGTTAATTTCTCTGAGCTAAGGTATAAAATGTTTTTCCCCCTTGTATTATAATAGAATTTTTGACCACCCGGTGTTTTGCTAGTAGTTGTAGAATTCAACTCTTAGTTTATTTGATGTCAGTGGTGTAATTAAGCATATTTCCTTTCTAGACACTATGTTCATATCTTGTGCATGTAATCTACTCTCCCAGTTTGAGTCTAATCGTGAGCATAATGTTACAGTTGTGGGTGGATTCTACATTAATATACTAATTTTCTTATTTAATTTTTCTTGAATTTTTTATGGTTATACTAGATTTGTTATACAAAATTTATTGGCCCAAGTTTAAAATGGTTAAGAACGAGGTTAACAAAGCATGGTGGGAAACCTTCAAGGTAATTTTTGAATTTATTTCATACTGTTAGTAATTGGGCTTGTGGCCCGATTATTTTGTCCCGCACACACGGAAAATATATTTATATTATTATTAATTGGTTAATTAGTTTCCTAATCCAAATGAGTTTAGGATTTACTTAACCTACAAGAAATAGGTTTCTTGGTAATAATATAAATAGGGCAACTAAGGGGATAAAACCCTAGATGTATTTACACGCCTAAATCAAGTTGGCTCTCCTCTCTCCTCCAAATTCAATCTCACCAAAAATACTCCCTCTAGCCTAACCATCAAGAGGCTCTCGATTTGTGTGAATCAATATTGATATCCGTGTTCGTGATATCAATCCTGATGAGAGAGACTTAAAAAGCAGGTTTGTAGATCTTGGTATACGAAGATCGTAGCGCAGCGCTTCTAAATTTTCCGCATCGCACAAGGTAATTTATGATTATTATCTTGATAACTAACTTGTAGTGATATATATGTTTAGATATATCCTTCATTAGTATCGAGCCTATATGCTTGATTGCTCGTGATCGTTATGCCATGAATCGCATGTTTTGTTTTGGGTTTGTTTAAAAAGTTTTACCCGAGCAACGAAATACAAATGAGTTTTATTATTTCATGTAAACTTTATTATTTTCGAGAAAAATTTATATGTCCGAGTTCCTACGACGAGGCTAACAACATACTAAATTCTCGTTGAATTCCGTTTGGTATTTTTCAAAATATGGCAAACCCAAGTTTTGTTGAAAGTGATTTTTCCGAAACTTTGCATGCTATTATGACCTATTTATGTTCTATAAAATCATGATTTTATGGACTGTACTTGTAGTACTCACGGCGAGAGCTTTCCAAATCCACATATTATATGCTTAGTTTGGACTTAAAATGAATGTTTTATGGCCTCTCAAGTTGGCATTCGCGAATCGATTTTTGGGTTAAAAAATCGAGTAAAAAAGCCCGCCTCAAACCTCGATGTATGCGTGCTTTTGTGGCACTCCTTTCGAGTAAAAAAACGTACACCATAAAAGCCCTCGATAAGAGAACGAGTCAGCGCCACTGTCGTGAGATCG
>CM028377.1:49565799-49608665 GCA_013146195.2 Codonopsis lanceolata
TAATGAGTTATTCCTTTGTCCCGCAAGAAATAGTTCAATTTGTCTAGTCACTTTTTTTTTTTTGATATTGCATTTTTACTTTTATACGGCTTTTAAAATTCCCACTACATGCAACTTTTTTAAGTGTAATATGCATCTGAAAATTGAAATGCAACGTTTCTGAAAAGTAAAAATTATAAAACTAAATAAGTTAATTTTAAAATAGACTATTTTTCTTATATCAAACAAAAATAGAAAGATAGGATTTTTTTTAAATAGAGAGAGTTTATTTCAAGACAATCGGTGTACATTTGTGAATTAGTGGAGCCTATCGAGGATATGGAGTCATCAAAATGAGATATGGTGTAAACTTAGATAATAATACTAATATATTGATTAGTATTGTGAAGAAGGAAATCAATTACAAGAACGAATGAAGACGAATGAATTTGGTGGATTAATTATTGTGGGGCAACAAGCACTACTCCAATCATATACTGATATACACGCCAACCTAGGTAGGGGAAGAATCAAAGAACAGAGGGAAAGGGACGGGTAAAACAGAACAGAGAGAACGACACACATAATTTTAGGGCTGAAATCATTATCTCTCTCTTATTAGAAAACTTCAATAACAAACATATTTATAGTATTCAACTAGTTTAAAAACTAATACATAAATAAATAAATCACTTATCTAATAGGACTTGGTTTAGGGCCCAACATTGCCTCCCTTAAACCAAGTCTTCAAACTTGACGTGCCTAACATAGTCTTTAACTTCCAAAATAGCTCAGTCTTCAATGGCGTCCTAAAAATATCTGCAACTTGATCTTCAGTCCGACAATACTCAACCACAATCTCTTTATCTCGAACCAAATCATGAAATGAAGAGAAATTTGATGTCGATATGTTTGCTTCGACCATGAAAAACTGGATTCTTCGACAACGCAATCGCCGATCTGTTATCACATAAAATCTTCGTAGGACCATCTTGCTTAAATTGTATAACGTTGAGCAATTTACGCAACGACACCACTTAAGTAGCAATACCCGTTGTTGCCATGTATTCTGCTTAGTTGTAGAGAGCGACAACCTGTTGTTTCTTTGAAAAACCCCAAAACACATCTGAATTAAGATAACATGCATAACCCAAAGTACTTTTCATATTCTCGGTATCACCAACCCAATCACTAACTGTGTAACCAACAAGCTCCCCATCACTAGGAGCTCAAATAAAAAATGTCATCACTACACGTACCTCAGATATAGCGCATAATTCGTATTATGAAGAAACAAACCCGAACGAAGGAATTATGATGAAACACGCATTAAAAATCCGATGGAGAATTGTTTGTTGAGCAGTAATTATACTGCACACATGCACATAAACCAAGGAGAAGTATTACCAAACAACATATTGTTTCGAGCTGCTGTAATGAAGAGAGAACATGAGGAAAAAAATGCCATTATTACACGTACCTCAGATATAGCGCAAAATTCAATTTGCAGCTTGCAAATGAGATTGACGTAGAGACTCCATAAGCTTGTAAATCAATCCAACACCATAAACAATATTTGGTCTTGTTGAAGTTAAAATTAAAGATTTGAGAACTAATAAGGGAATTGAGTATCTTGCTTGAGATGATTTTTTTTTTGAGAAGTATGGTATTAAATATCAGTTGACTACTAAATATACTCAATAACAAAATGGTGTAACAGAGAGAGTGGTCGCGATAACAATAATGGAGGTGGTCGTGGCTACAATAATATTGAGGGTCGTAGTTACAATAATAGTGGTAATTGTGGTTACAACAATGGCGGTGGCTGTGGCTACAACAATTGAGGCAGAGGAAATTACAACTCAAGCGGCGGACAAGGAGGAAATAATTATTGGCATGACAGATTGGGTGGAGTTAATAATTACAGATGTAACAATACTAATTGTTGTTATAATTGTCGAAAGTCGGCTCATAAAATCATTGATTGCAGATATAGAAGAGAAAATAATGGAAATTATATTGTCAATAATTATGTTGAAAATAATGTTGAAAATTTGGAAACTTTGTTGTTGGTTAGTAATTGTAAGAACCCGAGTGATAAAAATATATGATATTTGGATACAGAGTGCAGCAATCATATGTGTGGAAACAAAGAATTATTTTCATATTCTAATGAGTCTGTCAGTGGCGGACACAGAAAAATTCCCAACTGGGTGCACACATTTAATAAAATTTATAAATCATTCGGGTGCACAAATTTTCCCTTAGGCATTTAGCCATTTTAAGTTTAGGTGGGGGCAAAATGCATAAATCTTATTTAGGTGGGGGCAAACTGTTTAAAATAATATATTATTAAAAAATAAATAAAAAAATCCCTTTGTGCACAAAAATCCAAGTGGGGGCAACTGCCCCCATAGTCTAATGCTTGTGTCCGCCACTGGAGTCTGTTACATCTGAGGTAAAATTTGGTAATAATGGGAAAGTATCGGTGATGGAAAAATGAAGGATCTCAATTTCTTTGAAAGATGATTCTGAAATTTTTATCTCCGATATTTACTATGTTCCAAGTTTTCAGAAAATATTGTTGAGTATGGGGCAACTTTCAGAAAAGGGTTATGATATGAGAATTTTAAATGAAGTTTGTAGTATTGGTGACGGGCAGAGAGGACTAATAGTAAAGGTAAATATGTCTCATAATCGATTATTCTTTTTGACGTTGGATTGTGGAAATTTATCTTTCTTTAGTTTTGTGATTCATGATAATAATTGGTTGTAGCATATGCGTTTTGGGCACGTTAATTTTGGAAGTCTTAATTTTCTTGCTTGTAAACGAATGGTTAATGGATTGCATGTGATTGATGTTCCTAATGGAGTTTGTGAAACATATGTTTTGGGCAAGAAACATACATTTTTCCTACAGGTAAATATTGGAGAGCGAAGAGAACATTGGAGTTGATTCATTCGGATTTTTGTTCAGTTGAAGTTGCTTCTAACGGAAGTTGCAGGTACTTTGTCACATTTATTGATGATTTTAGTAGAAAAACATAAATGTATTTTTTGAAAGAAAAATCTTAGGCTTGTGATATGTTTAAGAAATTTAAGTATTTTGTGGGGAAACAAAGTGACAATAAAATTAAAGCTTTGAAAACTGATAGGGGCATTCAGTATCTTGTTTGTGATGATTTTCTTGAGAAGCATGATATTGAACATCAGTTGATTGCTAGATATACTCCATAACAAAATGGTGTAACAGAGAAAAAAATATACATTTATAGATATGGTTAGGTGCATGTTGAGTTTTGAAGAAGTTGTCCAAGAGTTTTTAGGTCGAAGTAGTTGCGTGTGCAATTTATGTTTTGAACAGGTGCTCAACAAGAAGCGTGTGTGATAGAACTCCAGAGCAGGCATGGACTAGTCAAAGACCTTTTATTGGAAATCTTTGGGTATTTGGTTGCATTGCTTATGCTCATAGGCTTGATTATTTTGGAAAAAAACTTGATGATAAAAGTGAAAAATGTATTTTTATTGGTTATAGTCACGTAGCTTATAAATTGTTCAATAAAATTATTGTTAGTAGAGATGTGACTTTTGATGAGGTTGGTGTTTAAGATTGGTCGTTTAGAGAAAAGGAAAATTCAAGTTTTGACTCTCCAAATGTTTTTGCTCAAAATGAAGATGTTAATATTCAAGGTGATATTCCAGCTCCTAGAACTGCACAGGGAGAAAGTTCAGGGAATCCGTAGAGACAGCGTAACTTACAGCTAGGTTGCAGGATTATATTGTGGGTAGTTGTTAGGAATATTAACTTGAATAATAATTTAAAACCATTTTGTGAATATTCCTTTTAATATATTAGATTTGCTTGTAACAATTATTTAAGTTTTAGAAGATTGCATATAAACTTATTTGTTTGTATACTTCGTGCTACACACTAGATAATAACTTTATTAGGACTTTACAATAGCTATGTTGGATGAATAGTGTCAACTGATGAATAGTATCATTTGATGAATAGTATAAACTGATGAATAGTGTTTTCCTGCTTTGGTCAGTTGGAAGAAGCTGCTGATGTTTGTTTTGGTAAAATAAACAAGCTAATGTTTTCTACATCATTAATGTCAAGGACACTTACTTTAATAAAAAGTGGAAAAAAATGACATAGGTCTTGAGTTCAATATCAAATTTACATGTGTCACTTAAAGAGAATTTTCTCTTTTCTTGTTTCTTTCTTTTATGTTAAAGTAAAATTACTTTTTCTCATATTATCTGACATTACCTTTTGTAGCTCTTACTTTTATTGGTTGCACAGATTACCAAAAAGCAAGCACATGGTTTTGGAGCTTTCTTTAAAAGCTCAAATCTATGCATTTAATGCATTGTTGCTTCTAGTTGTATCCACAAACACTATATCCAACGGCTTTATTCAAGATATATATATATTGCATTGAAGCAAGGATTGAAGATAGTGGTTGAAGCTATCATTCATTACTCACACGATATTCTCTCTTTGATTTGCTTTAACCTAGGACTAGACACTCAACATATTCTTTCAAGCAATTCTTTCTTTGACGTGTTTCAGTCCTCAAACACTTACTAGATAATCTTTCATTTATTAATCTCTTTCTAGTTCTTGTTTAAATAATCATTGTTTAGATTGTTCCTTTATTCTTTCGAATCATTAGGGAACCTTTGATTGTTGGACGAGTTTGATTTTTTTTCAATCATACTCATAAAACACTGGTTTTTGTTGTACACAGATCCATTAGTGATCACTTAGAATTTCAATATATTTAGTGCACTTCAAAAATCCAATTTTGACTAACATGGTAGTGGACGTAACAGTTTACACTGTGAACCACCCCTAAACACCTTGCCAATTATCTTTGAGCTGATAGACTGGCCTATTTAACACTTAAGCAGCTTCTATCTACTTAAGTGTTAGTCAGTTACATTATTGAATCATATACTTAATTGTTTTATATATTATCTTTTAGTTCATTTATTATATTACTGATCTGCTTAAAACCTTTACTGCTTAAACATGTGTCAACAAGTTGACACAGATTATTTTGTTCATCAGCTAAAATCGTGTTTTTCTATCCACTCATAACTTACTCTTTCTGCTACCAGTTTTGAAGGTTTTTCAAAATAACCTTTAAAGTTTTAAAAATGCTATTCACCCACCCTCTAACCTTATTTAGTTGTCAACTAGACTTACAGTAGTGATAATGAAGTATCCAATGAAGATTTGGTGAATTTTACTTTATTTGCATAATGTGATTCTATTAATTTTGATGAGGCATCTTGTGAAGATTATTGGAATCAAATAATGGATGATGAGATTCATGCGATAGAAAAGAATAATACATGGGAGATAGTACTTTGTCAAGTAGTACAAGACAAAGTACAAGCCATGTGGTGAAGTGATCGTTACAAGTCAAGGTTAGTTGCAAAAGGTTACAAGTAAAATCCAGGTATTGATTATTTTGAAGTATTTGCACCAGTTGCTATATTTGATACTATCAGAATGGTTATTTCTATAGCTGCACAAAATACTTGGAAATTTTATCAAATGGATATTAAGTTTGTTTTCTTGAATGGTGTTCTTGAAAAGGAGGTATATATGTTGAACAACCTACAAGTTATGCTGAAAGAGGCAATGAAGATAAAGATTACAGGTTGAAAAGGGCTTTGTATGGTTTGAAGCAAGCTCCTAGAGCTTGGTGTACTCACATTGATTCTTATTTTGTGGAGAATGGTTTTCTGAGATTTCCGTATGAGCATACTTTATATGTCAAATTGTTGCATGGTGATATTCATATTGTTTGTTTGTATGTTGATGATTTGATTTTTATTAGCAATAATCCTAGGTTTGTGGCACAATTTAGGGAGATAATGATAAATCAATTTGAGATGACAGATTTGGGGCTTATGTCTTATTATCTTGGAATTGAAGTTGCTCAATTAGATGGTTGAATTTTTATTTCACATAAAAAAGTATACTAGTGATGTTTTGAGGAAGTTTAAGATGGACAAGTCTAAACCAATCTTGACTCCACTTGAGACGAAGTTGAAGTTTTTGAGTGATAGTAATGATGCTTTCGTTGATCCTACCTATTTTAAAAGATTGGTTGTGAGTTTGAGATATTTAACTTCAATAAGGCCAGATATTGTTCATGGTGTTGGATTTATTAGGAGGTTTATGGAGTCTTGATAGATGTGTTTTATATGCATCTATTGGGTACTTATACAACTTAGAAATAGTAATTCCACAAGGCTTTTGGCTACTAATATGAGTTTTGGAGCTTAAATGTGAGTTTCATGGTTTTAGGTGGAATTATGGAAATTACAAGGGTGCAAAGTGCTTAAAGTTTGATAAAAGATGTACCGGAAATACTAAAGGCCTTGCGGCCGCAAGACATAAGGCCCTTGCCTCCGCAAGGTCTCCAGTACGTGAGCCTTAAAGGAAGGAAAGGCCTTGCGGCCGCATTCCCCTGCATCTTGCCCCCGCAAGCCCTTCCGTTTTGCAAAACCGGGAATTGTACCCTAATTCTATCTCCTACCCTGGACACATTAGTATAAATAAAGGCCTTATATAGCCCTAGGTTGGAGGACGGAAATAATCCGAATTTAGTGTGTAATTTAGAGTTTTTATCATAGTTTAGAAGATCCTTCATGTATTCTTTCATCCCATTGATATGTTCATCTTCAAGGATGAACTAACCGCTCCATAATCTAGGAATGCAAGATAATTTGTATAGAATCTTCTGCTCTGTTATATATTTTTATTCAATCAAACCTTGTTGATCACAGTGTTTATCAATCTCTTTGTTATTTGGTTTTTCTTAATGAATGGTATCGTTGGATTCAAAGACCAAGAGGTGCGGATAACTGCACGGTCATATGCATATGCTGTACACTGGCTTACCATTGTGATAAATTAAACCTATCGATGCATGAGAGTGATAAGTTAATGTTAGGTTCATATATATGTTTTTGAGTGACAGATAGAAATTCATATGTTCTTGTTCTTAAGTGTATAGACTCGGATGAATTATTTAGGATGGAGACTGAATTATAATTTGACGACCTATACCAATCTTTCGTGAACAAACCCAAGATTAATTGATTGATACATTAAGCAAAAGAGCATTAGAGTTGATACAAGTGAATCCATATTCTTATATTCTCCTCCACCATAAGATCTTCACAAACTGTGTTTGCTGCTTTAATTAGTTAATTAGATTACATGCTTTTAGTAGAATAATTTAAATAAATAAACCAAAGACCCCCCTGTGAGTGCCCCGGGAAATTCCCCCCGGATCGCGCGCTCCCTTTTTTAGGGGAACCCGCGGCTCGGGGAGGACATCACTCTTTTCATTCCATCCTCCCTTGTTTATGGGAAGACGAAATTAAAAGTGCAAAAAGAGTGTTGTCGAAAAGCGCGTTGAATACGCCTCGATCATTGAGTGTGCTTTAGTCCACTATGAGAGCTTTGGATTTTCCTGTATCTCATCCTCCCTTGTTTAGGGGAAAACATGATACAGAAAACACATCACCCTTTTCATTCCCATCGTCCCTTTTTTAAAGGAAAACGAAAAAGTGCAAAAAAAGGATGTTGCGAAGGCGCGTGGGAACACGCTGATGGGAACCCAAAAGTGTGATAAAATTAGCCGGTTTTATGATTTATTTTAGAGCAAAATATTACACTTTTGGTTGGTTTTGCGTTGATTATGATGTAGGTACAAAGGCAGCTGCAAAAGAGGAAAGTGATGGATTCAGGCAAAGAGGGAAAACTAGGATGTCACATGGGCACGTGATATCCGCAGTTTCGGAGCTGAGCTGTTGGCTAGTCACTGAAGTTTCGGGCAGACCTGTTAGACAGTTAGAAGATACAGTTATTTCTGTCTAATTCAGTTTATGTATTAAATTGAAATACTAATTTGCAAGTAGTGGGAGGTTTTTGGAAGTTATCGGTAGTTTTAAAACTACCAAGTAGTGGTTTGGTGGGAGAGTGGAGTCATATTTATGTATGGATTTTCTGATCAGTGAGAGGGGGGATTCGATCAGAAAATTGGAGGCATAAAACAGTAGCTTTGAGGTAGAGAAAAGTCACTAACAAAGGCTAGGAGAGAAGTGTAGGGAACTGGAATTCTTCTTGTAAGTTTAACACCTGCTGGAACATTAAACTTTTGCTTGTTGTAAGCCTCAAGCATTTTACTTTTGTGAGATCTAATAGATTTAATTCTTGTTTTATTTACAAATATTTGTTCGTTCTCCGTTTAACACGTTGGAAGATTCTTGTGTCTAATTAATGTTTGTGGCCAGAATATTAATTAACATAATCGTCTATAGCTAGTTAACGCTGTTGATCCGTAATTGTCCTCGGTTTTAACAAAGTGACGAGTAATACACCTTTTAGGCATCACAAGCATAATCGGACCGTATTACGGGAACGGATAATCATTGTTACATGTTATTGCTTCAATATGCATGGCTTTGAATCGGGTCTCTCTCTTCTTAATGCAACCGGGTTATTAAATCTTACGAGCGTCTCGGGGGTTGTAATTCGGTTAGACGATAATTAACGAGCGTCTCTTGATTATCAACACAGTAAGGCGAGATTGAGTGTTAGGCGTTTGTCGACACTTATAACCGGTTTATTTGAAATCCAACAAGATATTTTTGCATCTATGATCAGAAGTAAAATGCGAGACGAAAATGGTTCATTGGCTGGAATTTATTTTATTGAATTAAGTCAAGCATTAATTTGTTAGTTTAATTAAAAACATTAATTTTCAGTTAATTAGTTAATTAGTTTATTTTTAGTTAATTAAAAATATAAATTCGTATGCATTATTTACTTAGTAAAATTCTAAAAAGGAATAAGTACAACGTTCCCTGTGGATACGATCCCGACTTACCTTATACTCGTTATTAGGGAAGTAGGTGAATTAATTTTGACGAATTGACACTCGTCACACGCCCTGCCTCACTATGGACTTTGAGCTCATCCTAGGTCACTATGAGTGAATGAGATTTCTTCGTATCTTATCCTCCCTTGTTTAGGGAAAAACAAGATACATAAAATGCATCACCCTTTTCATTCCCATCGTCCCTTGTTTAGGGGAAAACAGAAAAGTGCAAAAAAAAAATGATGTTGCGAGCCTCACTGTGACCTTAGGCTCATTTTGGATCGCTATGAGTGCATTGAGTTTCTCTGTATCTTATCCTCTCTTGTTTAGTGGAAAACAAGATTCATAAAATGCATCACCCTTTTCATTCCCATCTTCCCTTGTTTAGGGAAAAACAGAGAAGTGCAAAAAAAGGATGTTGCGGGCCTTACTGTGATCCAAAAATGTTGTAACAGAGTCGTTATCTTTATTTTAAGGAGAAATAAAGAAAAACAAAAAATAACCAGAGTTTGTAAAGAAGGGGTTCGGAGGCTAAGTTACGAGGTGGAAGGTGTTAAGCACCCAACTCGCCCTTTCGGTCTCAAAAATAGTTTTTGGCTAAAATATGCTTTTATTATATTTATTCAGCTAATGAAATAAAGCATTTTAAGCAATATCTCCGTCTTCAATTCTGAAGCCGGACACCTTTATTTATAAGCTGGAGAAGGGACTCCTTCGGCATTAAGTTTTCTTTTCTGAGCTTCACCGCTTGTACCGCGCTTGAGAGATTGTACCGAAAGCAGAATGCTACAGTGCACAAGGCACTATTGGGCGCCACCCATGGAGGAGGCTGGCGCAGCGCCCACGATGAATATGGGTGGCGCCATGCACTTTTTGTTTCCAATTTTGGCACTTTAGCCCCCTGCAATCCACTGTTTATGCATCCTTCTTTTCTTTTGCATCTTTTGCATTTTAAACCCTATAACTTGACATCTGTTAGTCCTTTTAACAGTCCTTGATATCGCATGTCATGTTACATACCAGGGGTACGAAATTGAGGTGTCTACAAAGCCCCTCAATGATGGAGTTTACGGGTAACCCGAAGCTTATTGAGTAAATGAACATCGTTGATAAGAAATAAACTCCCAAATTTCATGCAATTATAATGGGGAGAAATGCAATATGCGGCAGTTTTATAGATGCGATAGTTTATAATGCAGCAGTTTATAGAGTGAAGCTCAAATCTCACATACCCTAGACATATTTAGTCGGTTATAAGAGGTTATCGTAGTTTTTAAGCACATATACAAATTAAATGCTCTGATGGTCGGACCTATCGAAATAGGTTGCCTACGTATCCCTTAATAAAAAGAGTCAGATCAAACGTAGTTCGGCCTGATGCAAACAAACAACAGTCATACCAGTGGGATAGATGGAACACGATCCTTCCCCTGATTGACTCGGGGTATGTACCCATTGCGGAAAGGATCCAAAAACAACTAGGTAGAATACAATCATATGGCATTGTATCCACAGGGATAGGCACCCTTCGTCGAACACAATGGTGGGTTATCTATGTTCCTAGGAGTGGACCTAGTAAACACGATTTTGGACAATCTATGTTTCTAGGGATGGACCTAGTAAACACGATGGTACACGATCTATGTTCCTAGGGATGGACCTAGTAAACAAGATGGTGGACGATCTATGTTCCTAGGGATAGACCTAGTAAACACGATGGTGGCCGATCTATGTTCCTAGGGATGGACCTAGTAAACACGATGGTACACGATCTATGTTCATATGGATGGAGCTAGTAAACACGATGGTGGACGATATATGTTCCTAGGGATGGACCTAGTAAACATGATGGTGCATAATCTATGTTCCTAGGGATGGACCTAGTAAACACGATGGTACATGATCTATGTTTCTAGGGATGGACCTAGTAAACATGATGGTGAACGATCTATGTTCCTAGGGATGGACCGAGTAAACACGATGGTGGACGATCTATGTTCCTAGGGATGGACCTAGTAAACACGATGGTGGACGATCTATGTTCCTAGGGATGGACCTAGTAAACACGATGGTGCACAATCTATGTTCCTAGGGATGGACCGAGTAAACACGATGGTGGACGATCTATGTTCCTAGGGATGGACCTAGAAAACACGATGGTGGACGATCTATGTTCCTAGGGATGGACCTAGTAAACACGATGGTAGATGATCAATGTTCCCAGGGATGGACCTAGTAATCACGATGGTGCACAATCTATGTTCCTAGGGATGGACCTAGTAAACACGATGGTGGACGATCTGTGTTCCTAGGGATAGACCTAGTAAACACGATGGTGGACGATCTATATTCCTAGGGATGGACCTAGTAAACATGATGGTAGATCATCTATGTTCCTAGGGATGAACCTAGTAAACACGATGGTGCACGATCTATGTTCCTAGGGATGGACCTAGTAAACATGATGGTGGACGATCTATGTTGGTGGCAATGGTTGGCACGACACGATAGCACGAACTAGCACGACACGATTATAAAACGCGATTACAAAGACAAATGACACGATAAGCCCAGCATGACACGACACAACACGAAACACGACACGAAAGGCACGAAATTGTTAATATATTCAAATTAATATTTATTGTTAAATTTATGATCAAATAAGATAAATAATATGAAAACACGATAATGAGGCATGAACACGACACGATAACACGAATTGCCACCCCTAGATAGACCTAGTAAACACAATGGTGCCCTCGTCGGCGATATGCCATCTTCGGCATGCTGCTTTATTGTGCCCTCGTCGACATGCTGCTTCATGCGCCATCATCGGCGATGTGCCATCTTCGGCATGCTGCTTTATGCGCCATCATCGGCGATAATCTATCGTCGGCACGTTGCTTTATGCGCCATCATCGGCGATATGTCATCGTCGGCATGCTGTTTTATTGCGCCCACGTCGGCGATATGCCATCGTCGGCATGCTGCTTTATGCGCCATCATCGGCGATATCCCCATCGTCGGCATGCTGCTTTATTGCGCCCTCGTCGGTGATATGCCATCATCGGCATGCTGCTTTATACGCCATCATCGGCGATATGCCAACTTCGGCATGCTGCTTTATGCGCCATCATCGGCGATATACCATCTTTGGCATGCTGCTTTATGCGCCATCATCGGCGATATGCCATCGTCGGCATCTTTGCTTATTGCGCCCGTCGGTGATATGCCATCGTCGGCATGCCGCTTTATGCGCCATCATCGGTGATATGCCATCTTCGGCATCTTGCTTTATGCGCCATCATCGGCAATATGCCATCTTCGCATGCCGCTTTATGCGCCTCGCCGATATGCCATCATCGTCAGCATGCTGCTTTATGGGAGACAGAAATGAGTATGCTCAGAGAAAGAGGATGACTCTAATGGACAAAAGGAAGAGCCATGATCCAGAGTTTATCGCCGAGTATCATAAGATTCATGGACCCTATTTACCATTTATCTTTTGATGATTTTATATGTCTTTAGCAAGGAGTTCTGTCCTGGACCCAGATCACGTTATAATCGATTGAAACAGAGCTATAGGTGACAACTAGGTTAGGGTATAGTGTTTAAGTATTTGGGATTGATTAGCTTTAGTGTTAAGGATTTGATTGGCCTCTTGCTCAAAGGCATTTTGAGCTGTGGGTTTGGTTTTTTTCGGAAAGGCGATCGCAAAGCGATCATTGGTTGGCCTTTTAGGCTGTGGGTTTGGATGGGAAGTTGGTTTCTGGATCTGGTTGTAGGTATTGGGAGATTGGCTTTTGGTTTTGGTTGTAGGTTATTGGGTTGTCTAAGAGTGATTGGTTCCCCTCTTTTTTTTTTTTGCTGCGAGAGAGATTTTGATGGAATTGCTCATGAGAGGCTTCTTTTTTTTTCTTCTTCTCTTTTTTTGTGCATAGGCCTTTTTAAAAAAAAAATTCGACCTTGCTCTTTTTTTATGCATAGGCCTTTTTTTGTTTTTGACATCTCAGAGCAATTTGGGAGAATGGTTAAAGAGATATCTGTCTTCTCTCTCTTGGGATAAAAAAGTGGTCACTTTTGATGGATGTATATATAAGGGTAAAGCAGCCCCAGTTTTGGGAAGCTGGATCTTACGGATGGTTAGACTTTGGTATATGGTTTTTTAGGTATTTGGAAGGGTTTTGATGTATGGTTGGAAGCCCCTAGTGTGTCATTTAATAGTTCGGTCGCAATCGGTCGAATATGACCTTTCACCAAGACAGAAGGTTGCTTTATCGAACTTATATTTTTAATGGTTTGTGGGTCCATATTTCGAAATGATTCATCATCAACTCGTGTAGTTTTATCATGTTTTTACATGAGTTGATTCATCATTTTTTTAGCAGACACTTCAGCGATAGATGGTGCTCAGAGATCAAGAAGAAGACTCGAACAAGCTGATATAGGAGAAGCAAGAATTTACCAGACTCGAATATAGATAAATACCTTCAGAAAGTTTGATTTGAGAATTTGGTTGGACCTTTTTGAAATAACTGAGACCAAATAGATTCGTGAGCATACTTTTGCAAGGATGAGTTGTAGGCATCAATATGGGCAAAAGAGACACCCCTGGGATTGAAAGCCCCTAGTCCTGAATTGTTGCGTATGATCCTTGAGCTGCCTGGCTTTTCTGGATTTCCCGGCCTTCCTTTCTTCCTTGGCTCCCTATTGGTCTTTTCTTTGTTTATTTTTTTTTTGAAATCGAGAATGAACGATGCACTTATCAACTAATGATGCATTTATGAAAGGTTAAGAGGGAAGATGCATTTGGAGATGACAATTGAGTATAATGGTAAGGGGATTTCCTGTCTTTTCATGTTTTGGGAAATAAAAGAAAACACATAGAAAACACATCCTTTTTTTTTAAGAGTAAATCAAAGTATTTAACCAAACCCGAAGGCTGCATGCGTACCTCATTTCGAGGCTCAGGTCATCGTAGTTCAACTCTATCAGAGAAATTTTTATTTTGCTAATCTTTTTTTTTTGTTTTTCAATTTGAAAGAATAGAGATTTTTTTTGTTTAGAGAGAACGTATTTTTTTTAAATGATCATTTTTTTTTTTGCGAAAAGAAACGGTTATATTTTTTTTTAAGGAAAAGAGAACTAAGTATTACACGTGATTTTTTATTAGAAAACTCTTTTTTTTTTGCTTTTGCGATCCTTGTAATGAGAAGTGACGATTACGAACCTCCGAAAAATCCTCTCAAAAGAGTAAATGATAAATAACCAATTTGTTTTTATTTTTCAGCCCCTGCAAAATTGTTAGTGGTACCAAATAAAAATAACAAAGATCCCAATATCTATAAACACAACACATGATTTAAAGGAAAGAAAACTTTTTCTTTTTTTTTTAATGATATTTTTTTGAAAGGTGGAGTAACAGGAAAAATAGATGCACCCAACGGCAAAAATGAGCGGCCCGACGAATAAAATGGGCCCAACATTGGACAAAATTGTTCAAAATAGGGAACGAACTACGTGGGAAGTCATAGGGGTGTGCACGGGCCCTAAGCCCGCGGGCATTGGCAATGCCCAGTATAGACCCATATGGCAGCGGACATCATTTTAAAAAGCCCAATACCGTAGACAAGCCCACGGGCATCAGTGAACGGGCAACTAGCGGGCATTGGACGGGCACGGGCTTAGATGGGTTCTCCGATTGTCTACAATGTAAAAGAACTATGAAGAACCAAAATTCAACTAATACAAAGTATTTTCATTATTTCATTAGCTCCTAAACAAAACTACATATGATAAAAAACTTTGAAATCATTCATTTGTCTTGCAAACTTAACACATAGATGACAATTAACCCCTAATTAAAGATCATGAACACCTAAAATTTGAAACCCAGATGTTATTTTCAATAAAGAAGCAAGAAAACAAACTCAAATCAGAACAAACTTACATGAACACGATAACAAGATCTGCAATGTCTTGCAAAGAGAAAAATAAATATCGAGTGGGTAGCGGGCCTAGCGGTGAAGTGGGAACTGAGAACGGGAAGTCATGATTCTACCGAAGGGTCACGATTCCGTCAAGGTACTGAAGAACCGAAGGTAGCAGACTAACAGTCAATTTGATTTAGGGTTTCACACTTTCACTTTGCCTTTTGAGTTTTGGCCTTTTGTATTGGACCTATTGGTATATGACTAATTCACTATATTGACTAATCTGGATAGTGTATAATATATTATAGTAGTATATAATAATATAATTTGTGATTTTGTCTATTTATAATTTTATATATGATATATCTAATACTAATAGACATTAATAGAGTAAATATATAATTATAATATATTTAAAATTTAAAAACTTAATGTGATGATGGGCCGGGCCGGGCTTAGATGGGCATTAGAACTTGAAGGCCCAGGTGTGCCCGAGCCCGCGGGCATCTAACATCTTTAATGCCCAACACTATGTATAAGCCCATGGGCACAGACACTTTGGGCCGGGCACAGATGGGCACAACGGGCTGTACGGGCTCATGGGCTGGGCTG
Source organism: Codonopsis lanceolata (assembly GCA_013146195.2). NCBI lineage: Eukaryota > Viridiplantae > Streptophyta > Magnoliopsida > Asterales > Campanulaceae > Codonopsis > Codonopsis lanceolata. Next base: position 49,581,242 of record CM028377.1, read on the forward strand.
CTCACCCCTATGGGAAGAGGCTAGGTGCTGCCCAAAGTTAATTTGGGCGCCGCGCCCTCATCCATTATTTATAGTTACTTTTGGCTTTTGCCACTTTACTCCTTTCACCTTTTGTCCTTTTATCATTTAGGCCCCTCTGAATTTCCTTTTAACGTTTTGGTTCGCTTAACATACTAAAATTGTTGGGTTTTTTTTTTTGAAAATACGAATGATAATTTTTGTTTGTTTGTTTGTTTTTTTTTCTAATTTTTTTTTGAACATTAATTTTTTGAAAAACGAAATTATTATTATTATATATTTTTTTAATGAATTTTTTTTTTCAAGAACTAATTTTTTTTTCTTTTGCTTTGAGAAAATTAGTTTTTTTTTTCTTTTGAAAAGGGGGGATTTACAAAAATGGACAAGTCAGAGATGACTTGGTCATTTGTAGTCTCACTTTAAAAAAAAAAATACTCCTTTATGACCTGGTTTATTGATAAACCACAACTGGTTTATCGATAAACCAGTAAAAATACACCTCTCAATATCTGAAATCGTTGGTTTATCAAGTGGTCGACAGATAAACCAGCTGTCAACCAAGTGGTTTACAGTGGTTTATTGATAAACCAGTATAAACCACTTAGTCGACAACTGGTTTATCAATAAACCAGTGTAAACCAATTGGTCAACAACTGGTTTATCAGGTCGACCAGTGGTCGACCAAGTGGTTTATGGTCAAAGGCCATATATGTTCATCAACCGGGTCAAATGGCCATGTTTGACTAATGCCACTTTGAAAAGAGAAGAATTCTCCACTTTTTTTTTCTTTTTTTTTTAATTTTAGAAAACGAATTTCTTTCCCTTTTTTTTTTTGAAAACTCAATTTTTTTATTTCTCATTATTTTGGAAAACGAATTTTTTTAAAGCTCTTTATTTTTATTTTTATTTTCGAAAAACGATTTTTTTTCATTTTTTTTAAAACGGATTTTTTTTACAATTGAAAATTAAATACAAACACAAGAAGCCAAATAAATATAAGAGAGAAAAGAAAAAAAAAACAACCATATTGACATTAAAGGAAAGAAGATTTTTTTTTGATAATAAAAAAAATGCAAACATATATGGATGCACAAATAATGTGACAAAATAAAAGAATATGTACATTTTTAATTTTTTTTTTGCGGGACATAAATAAAGCAAACAGATATATCGAGCAAAATAAAGCAATAATAAAATAAAGCCCCATCCCCTTTTGTTATACTGCCCGAAAATCTATTTTATTGTTTTTTTGGTATATTTGTAACGGTACTCAGAACGAAACTGCTGCAAATAGATGGTTATGCACAATATATATACAAATATATAAAAATGCATTATTTAAAATGCCAAAGAAATATAATGAGCATATTTTAGCCAGAAACTAAAGAAAACTGATTTTTTTTTAAATGAGTCTAACCCTCTATTTATATTTTCTTTAAAATAAAAACGACGTCCCCAGTAGAGTCGCCACTATGAGTGCCCCGGAAATGCCCCTCGAATCGTGCGCTCCCTTTTTTAGGGGAACCCGCGACTCGGGGAGGACATCACTCTTTTCATTTCATTCTCCCTTGTTTAAGGGAAGACGAAATTAAAAGTGCAAAAAGAGTGTTATCGAAAAGCGCGTTGAATACGCCTCGGTCACTGAGTGTGCTTTAGTCCACTATGAGAGCTTTGTATTTTCTCGTATATCATCCTCCCTTGTTTAGGGGAAAACAAGATATAGAAAACACATCACCCTTTTAATTCACATCGTCCCTTGTTTAGGGGAAAACGGAAAAGTGCAAAAAAAAAAAAAGGATGTTGCGAGCCTCACTGTGACCTTAGGCTCATTTTGGATCGCTATGAGTGCATTGAGTTTCTCCGTATCTTATCCTCCCTTGTTTAGTGGAAAACAAGATTCATAAAATGCATCACCCTTTTCATTCTCATCTTCCCTTGTTTAGGGAAAAAACAGAGAAGTGCAAAAAAAGGATGTTGCGGGCCTTACTGTGATCCAAAAATGTTGTAACAGAGTCGTCATCTTTATTTTAAAGAGAAATAAAGAAAAACAAAAAATAACCAGAGTTTGTAAAGAAGGGGTTCGGAGGCTAAGTTACGAGGTGGAAGGTGTTAAGCACCCAACTCGTCCTTTCGGTCTCAAAAATAGTTTTTGGGTAAAATATGTTTTTATTATATTTATTCAGCTAATGAAATAAAACATTTTAAGCAATATCTCCGTCTTCAATTCTGAAGCCGGACACCTTTATTTATAAGCTGGAGAAGGGACTCCTTCGGCATTAAGTTTTCTTTTCTGAGCTTCACCGGCTTGTACCGCGCTTGAGAGATTGTACCGAATGCAGAATGCTACAGTGCACAAGGCACTATTGGGCGCCACCCATGGAGGAGGCTGGCGCAGCGCCCACGATGAGTATGGGTGGCGCCATGCACTTTTTGTTTCCAATTTTGGCACTTTAGCCCCCTGCAATCCACTGTTTATGCATCCTTCTTTTCTTTTGCATTTTAAACCCTATAACTTGACATCTGTTAGTCCTTTTAACAGTCCTTGATATCGCATGTCATGTTACATACCAGGGGTACGAAATTGGGGTGTCTACAAAGCCCCTCAATGATGGAGTTTACGGGTAACCCGAAGCTTATTGAGTAAATGAACATCGTTGATGAGAAATAAACTCCCAAATTTCATGCAATTATAATGGGGAGAAATGCAATATGCGGCAGTTTTATAGATGCGATAGTTTATAATGCAACAGTTTATAGAGTGAAGCTCAAATCTCACATACTCTAGACATATTTAGTCGGTTATAAGAGGTTATCGTAGTTTTTAAGCAGATATGCAAATTAAATGCTCTGATGGTCGGACCTATCGAAATAGGTTGCCTACGTATCCCTTAATAAAAAGAGTCAGATCAAACGTAGTTCGGCCCGATGCAAACAAACAACAGTCATACCAGTGGGATAGATGGAACCCGATCCTTCCCCTGATTGACTCAGGGTATGTACCCATTGCGGAAAGGATCCAACAACAACTAGGTAGAATACAATCATATGGCATTTTATCCTCAGGGATAGGCACCCTTCGTCGAACACAATGGTGGATTATCTATGTTCCTAGGAGTGGACCTAGTAAACACGATTTTGGACAATCTATGTTTCTAGGGATGGACCTAGTAAACACGATGGTACACGATCTATGTTCCTAGGGATGGACCTAGTAAACAAGATGGTGGACGATCTATGTTCCTAGGGATAGACCTAGTAAACACGATGGTGGCCGATCTATGTTCCTAGGGATGGACCTAGTAAACACGATGGTACACGATCTATGTTCCTATGGATGGAGCTAGTAAACACGATGGTGGACGATATATGTTCCTAAGGATGGACCTCGTAAACATGATGGTGCACGATCTATGTTCCTAGGGATGGACCTAGTAAACACGATGGTACATGATCTATGTTCCTAGGAGTGGACCTAGTAAACACGATTTTGGACAATCTATGTTTCTAGGGATGGACCTAGTAAACACGATGGTACACGATCTATGTTCCTAGGGATGGACCTAGTAAACAAGATGGTGGACGATCTATGTTCCTAGGGATAGACCTAGTAAACACGATGGTGGCCGATCTATGTTCCTAGGGATGGACCTAGTAAACACGATGGTACACGATCTATGTTCCTATGGATGGAGCTAGTAAACACGATTGTGGACGATATCTGTTCCTAGGGATGGACCTAGTAAACATGATGGTGCACGATCTATGTTCCTAGGGATGGACCTAGTAAACACGATGGTACATGATCTATGTTCCTAGGGATGGACCTAGTAAAGAAGATGGTGAACGATCTATGTTCCTAGGGATGGACCGAGTAAACACGATGGTGCACGATCTATGTTCCTAGGGATGGACCTAGTAAACATGATGGTGGAGAATCTATGTTGTTGGCAATGGTTGGCACGACACGATAGCACGAACTAGCACGACACGGTTATAAAACACGATTACAAAGACAAATGACATGATAAGCCCAGCATGACACGAAACAACACGAAACACGACACGAAAGGCACGAAATTGTTAATATATTCAAATTAATATTTATTGTTAAATTTATGATCAAATAAGATAAATAATATGAAAACACGATAATGAGGCATGAACACGACACGATAACACGAATTGCCACCCCTAGATAGACCTAGTAAACACAATAGTGCCCTCGTCGGCGATATGCCATCTTCGGCATGCTGCTTTATTGCGCCCTCGTCGACATGCTGCTTCATGCGCCATCATCGGCGATGTGCCATCTTCGGCATGCTGCTTTATGCGCCATCATCGGCGATAAGCCATCGTCGGCATGTTGCTTTATGCGCCATCATCGGCGATATGTCATCGTCGTCATGCTGTTTTATTGCGCCCACATCAGCATGCTGCTTTATGCGCCAGCATCGGCGATATCCCCATCGTCGGCATGCTGCTTGATTGCGCCCTCGTCGGCGATATGCCATCATCGGCATGCTGCTTTATACGCCATCATCGGCGATATGCCAACTTCGGCATGCTGCTTTATGCGCCATCATCGGTGATATACCATCTTTGGCATGCTGCTTTATGCACCATCATCGGCGATATGCCATCGTCGGCATGCTGCTTTATTGCGCCCTCGTCGGTGATATGCCATCGTCGGCATGCTGCTTTATGCGCCATCATCGGTGATATGCCATCTTCGGCATGCTGCTTTATGCGCCATCATCGGCAATATGCCATCTTCGGCATGCTGCTTTATGCGCCCTCGTCAGCGATATGCCATCAGCGTCAGCATGCTGCTTTATGGGAGACAGTAATGAGTATGCTCAGAGAAAGAGGATAACTCTAATGGACAAAAGGAAGGTCATGATCCAGAGTTTATCGCCGAGTATCATAAGATTCATGGACCCTATTTACCATTTATCTTTTGATGATTTTATATGTCTTTAGCAAGGAGTTCTGTCCTGGACCCAGATCACGTTATAATCGATTGAAACAGAGCTATAGGTGGCAACTAGGTTAGGGTATAGTGTTTAAGTATTTGGGATGGATTAGCTTTAGTGTTAAGGATTTGATTGGCCTCTTGCTCGAAGGCATTTTGAGCTGTGGGTTTGGTTTTTTTCGGAAAGGCGATCGCAAAGCGATCATTGGTTGGCCTTTTAGGCTGTGGGTTTGGATGGGAAGTTGGTTTCTGGATCTGGTTGTAGGTATTGGGAGATTGGCTTTTGGTTTTGGTTGTAGGTTATTGGGTTGTCTAAGAGTGATTGGTTCCCCTCTTTTTTTTTTGCTGCGAGAGAGATTTTGATGGAATTGCTCAGGAGAGGCTTCTTTTTTTTTCTTCTTCTCTTTTTTTATGCATAGGCCTTTTTTTAAAAAAAAAATTTCGACCTTGCTCTTTTTTTATGCATAGGCCTTTTTCTGTTTTTGACATCTCAGAGCAATTTGGGAGAATGCTTACAGAGATATCTGTCTTCTCTCTCTTGGGATAAAAAAGTGGTCAGTTTTGATGGATGTATATATAAGGGTAAAACAGCCCCAGTTTTGGGAAGCTGGATCTTAGGGATGGTTAGACTTTGGTATATGGTTTTTTAGGTATTTGGAAGGGTTTTGATGTATGGTTGGAAGCCCCTAGTGTGTCATTTAATAGTTCGGTCGCAATCGGTCGAATATGACCTTTCACCAAGACAGAAGGTTGCTTTATCGAACTTATATTTTTAATGGTTTGTGGGTCCATATTTCGAAATGATTCATCATCAACTCGTGTAGTTTTATCATGTTTTTACATGAGTTGATTCATCATTTTTTTTGCAGACACTTCAGCGATAGATGGTGCTCAGAGATCAAGAAGAAGACTCGAACAAGCTGATATAGGAGAAGCAAGAATTTACCAGACTCGAATATAGATAAATACCTTCAGAAAGTTTGATTTGAGAATTTGGTTGGACCTTTTTGAAATAACTGAGACCAAATAGATTCGTGAGCATACTTTTGCAAGGATGAGTTGTAGGCATCAATATGGGCAAAAGAGACACCCCTGGGATTGAAAGCCCCTAGTCCTGAATTGTTGCGTATGATCCTTGAGCTGCCTGGCTTTTCTGGATTTCCCGGCCTTCCTTTCTTCCTTGGCTCCCTATTGGTCTTTTCTTTGTTTATTTTTTTTTTGAAATCGAGAATGAACGATGCACTTATCAACTAATGATGCATTTATGAAAGGTTAAGAGGGAAGATGCATTTGGAGATGGCAATTGAGTATAATGGTAAGGGGATTTCCTGTCTTTTCATGTTTTGGGAAATAAAAGAAAACACATAGAAAACACATCCTTTTTTTTTAAGAGTAAATCAAAGTATTTAACCAAACCCGAAGGCTGCCCGCGTACCTCATTTCAAGGCTCAGGTCATCGTAGTTCAACTCTATCAGAGAAATTTTTATTTTGCTAATCTTTTTTTTTTTGTTTTTCAATTTGAAAGAATAGAGATTTTTTTTTGTTTAGAGAGAACGAATTTTTTTAAAATGATCATTTTTTTTTGCGAAAAGAAACGGTTATATTTTTTTTAAGGAAAAGAGAACTAAGTATTACACGTGATTTTTTATTAGAAAACTTTTTTTTTTTTTTTTGCTTTTGCGATCCTTGTAATGAGAAGTGACGATTACGAACCTCCTAAAAATCCTCTCAAAAGAGTAAATGATAAATAACCAATTTGTTTTTATTTTTCAGCCCCTGTAAAATTGTTAGTGGTACCAAATAAAAATAACAAAGATCTCAATATCTATAAACACAACACATGATTTAAATGAAAGAAAACTTTTTCTTTTTTTTTAATGATATTTTTTTGAAAGGTGGAGTAACAGGAAAAATGGATGCACCCAACGGCAAAAATGAGTGGCCCGACGAATAAAATGGGCCCAACATTGGACAAAATTGTTCAAAATAGGGAACGAACTACGTGGGAAGAGGCTAGGTGCTGCCCAAAGTTAATTTGGGCGTCGCGCCCTCATCCATTATTTATAGTTACTTTTGTCTTTTGCCACTTTACTCATTTCACCTTTTGTCCTTTTATCATTTAGGCCCCTATGAATTTCCTTTTAACGTTTTGGTTCGCTTAACATACTAAAATTGTTGGGTTTTTTTTTGAAAATACGAATGATAATTTTTGTTTGTTTGTTTGTTTTTTTTATCTAATTTTTTTTAACATTAATTTTTTGAAAAAAGAAATTATTATTATTATATTTTTTTTAATGAAATTTTTTTTTTCAAGAACGAATTTTTTTTCTTTTGCTTTGAGAAAATTAGTTTTTTTTTTCTTTTGAAAAGGGGGGATTTACAAAAATGGCCAAGTCAGAGATGACTTGGTCATTTGTAGTCTCACTTTAAAAAAAATACTCCTTTATGACCTGGTTTATTGATAAACCACTGATAAACCACAATTGGTTTATCGGGAAACCAGTAAAAATACACCTCTCAATATCCGAAATTGTTGGTTTATCAAGTGGTCGACAGATAAACCAGCTGTCAACCAAGTGGTTTACAGTGGTTTATTGATAAACCAGTATAAACCACTTAGTCGACAACTGGTTTATCAATAAACCAGTGTAAACCAATTGGTCAACAACTGGTTTATCAGGTCGACCAGTGGTCGACCAAGTGGTTTATGGTCAAAGGCCATATATGTTCATCAACCGGGTCAAATGGCCATGTTTGACTAATGCCACTTTGAAAAGAGAGGAATTCTCCACTTTTTTTTCTTTTTTTTTTAATTTTAGAAAACGAATTTCTTTCCCTTTTTTTTTTTTTTGAAAACTCCTTTTTTTTATTTCTCTTTATTTTGGAAAACGAATTTTTTTAAAGCTCTTTATTTTTATTTTTATTTTTATTTTCGAAAAACGATTTTTTTTCATTTTTTTTAAAACGAATTTTTTTTACAATTGAAAATTAAATACAAACACAAGAAGCCAAATAAATATAAGAGAGAAAAGAAAAAAAAACAACCATATTGACATTAAAGGAAAGAATATTATTTTTTTGATAATAAAAAAAATGCAAACATATATGGATGCACAAATAATGTGACAAAATAAAAGAATATGTACATTTTTAATTTTTTTTTGAGGGACATAAATAAAGCAAACAGATATATCGAGCAAAATAAAGCAATAATAAAATAAAGCCCCATCCCCTTTTGTTATACTGCCCAAAAATCTATTTTATTGTTTTTTTGATATATTTGTAATGTTTCGAAAAGCTAGCGCAAATAGATGGTTATGCACAATATATATACAAATATATAAAAATGCATTATTTAAAATGCCAAAGAAATATAATGAGCATATTTTAGCCAGAAACTAAAGAAAACTGATTTTTTTAAAAATGAGTCTAACCCTCTATTTATATTTTCTTTAAAATAAAAACGACGTCCCCAGCAGAGTCGCCACTGTGAGTGCCCCGGAAATGCCCCCCGGATCGTGCGCTCCCTTTTTTAGGGGAACCCGCGGCTCGGGGAGGACATCACTCTTTTCATTTCATTCTCCCTTGTTTAAGGGAAGACGAAATTAAAAGTGCAAAAAGAGTGTTATCGAAAAGTGCGTTAAATACGCCTCGGTCACTGAGTGTGCTTTAGTCCACTATGAGAGCTTTGTATTTTCTCGTATATCATCCTCCCTTGTTTAGGGGAAAACAAGATAGAGAAAACACATCACCCTTTTAATTCACATCGTCCCTTGTTTAGGGGAAAACAGAAAAGTGCAAAAAAAAGATGTTGCGAAGACGCGTGGGAATACGCCCTGTCTCACTATGGACTTTGAGTTCATCCTAGGTCACTATGAGCACATAAGATTTCTATGTATCTTATCTTCCCTTATTTAGGGGAAAACAAGATACAGAAAATGTATCACTCTTTTCATTCACATCGTTCCTTATTTAGAGGAAAACGAAAAAGTGCAACAAAAAAAAAGGATGTTGCGAGCCTCACTGTGACCTTAGGCTCATTTTGGATCGCTATGAGTGCATTGGGTTTCTCCGTATCTCCCCCTCCCTTGTTTAGGGGAAAACAAGATATAGAAAATGCATCACCCTTTTCATTCTCATCTTCCCTTGTTTAGGGGAAAACAAAAAATGCAAAAAAAGATGTTGCGTGCCTCACTGTGATCCAAAATGTTGTAACAGAGTCGCCATCTTTATTTTAAGGAGAAATAAAGAAAAACCAAAAAATAACCAGAGCTTATAAAGAAGGAATTCAGAGGCTAAGTTACGAAGTGGGAAGGTGTTAGGCATCCAACTCGCCCTTTCGGTCTCAAAAATAGTTTTTGGCTAAAATATATTTTTATTATATTTATTTAGCAAATGAAATAAAGCATTTTAAGTAAATATATCCGTATCTATATTTATTACAGACTTGCAGCCGCCTTTTTCCAATAATCACAAATACATTTATATATATTTGACCATAATAATGAATCTTTTTAGTGCTATTTTCTATAGAAATCCGGAAAGCATAACTGCTTATATTTTTTACATTGGGCCGGCTGAAAATAACACTTTTTATAAAACCTTTTAAAGGCGTACCTTTAAGAGCGTGGGTTGTGCTCGCTCTGTTTTTTCGGGAGAGGGAGTCTTTTGTTGTTGTGGAGATTCGGGCAGAGTGACTGCTTCCGAATGCGCTTGCCGTGAAAGCAGGCGAAGCAACTACTTGTGTTTTTCTTTGTTGTGTGCTTCTTTGTTGGCGGAAATCGATCAGAGCAACTGCTTGCTTCTGGTGGATTTGGCCTCTGGATTCTGGCAGAGCAACGGCTCTTTTTGGGATTTTTGGACCCGAGAAATAGGGTGGAATCCTAGCTGTGAGGCTAAGGTTCACTTTGACCGGTTGGTTTTATGTTTGGGGGAGATTTGACGGAGCTTTGAGGCTTAGAAGAGGGGAACTCTCAGGACGATCTCTCTGTGTAAAGTGTAAGCAGTGTGTGAAGTGTGTGAAATTTCTCCGTCCTTAATTCTGAAGCCGCGTGCTTGAGAGATTGTACCGAAAGCAGAACACTCCAGTGCATAAGGCACTATTGGGCGCCACCCATGGAGGAGGCTGGCGCAGCGCCCACGATGACTATGGGTGGCGCCAAGCACTTTTTGTTTCCAATTTTGGCACTTTGGCCCCCTGCAATCTATTGTTTATGCATCCTTCTTTTCTTTTGCATATTTTACATTTTTAACCCTGTAACTTAACATCCGTTAGTCCTTTTAACAGTTCTTGATATCGCATGTTATGTTACATACCAGGGGTACGAAATTGGGGTGTCTACACCCCCTTAGTTTAATTGTTACATGTTTACTTGCTTTAGATACTTCTTGTTTCTTTGGTTTGACCCTTGTTTTCCGTACACTACACTTGCTATTGATTCATACACTTGCGAGGTTAAAAAATAAGACATCAAGTTTTTGATAGAAATCAGGGAAATCCTGATAATTTTGACAATCCACCAATCAATCAAGAACAAGTAGATAGAGAGGATCATTTGACTGATCCTCCAATGGATAATCAAAATCCCAAAAATCCGGTTTCCCCAATGAATCAAAGGGAGGAACCAGTTGCTCGAAATATGGAAGTAGTAGTAAATTAAAGAATAATAAATGATTATGGTCGTCCAATATGAATGCGACACCATCATGTTTAGTATTACCGGATGCATTAAGAAAGTTTGAACTTAAATGCCATTTTTATAATATGTTGTCTTCATTCTATGGATTACCTTTTGAAGACCTAGTTACTTTTGTAAAAAAATATAGTTTTATGACTGATAATTTTCCGTTAGGAGGTCTAACGGAAGATCAATTAAAAAGGTGATATTTTCAATGTGCATTAAAGGATGCAACGAAAAGATGGTTTATGAATTTGACACCAAGGAGTGTTTATACATTGACTTAATTATATGATTTATTTATGGGTAAATTTTAGCAACATGCATCTCTGTTTGACTATAGAAGACAAATTATTGCCTTCCAAACTGAACCAGAAGAAACATTCTATGAAGCATGGGATAGATTTTAAAATTTACAAATCATGTGTCCCCATCATAATCTTTTCCAGGATGTTTTAGTTACTCAATTTTATCATGCACTTCCTTATGCTCTTCAAACTATGGTTGACAGTGCAGCCGATGGTTCCGTTAGAGGAATGACACCAGCTGAACTAGAAGATTTGTTTGAAATGTTCTGTGCTAATTTTCAACAGAAAAACACTAGAGGTAAAAATAAAGGTTTGTATCATATTCAAGATAATTCGAATAATGAAGCTAAAATGAAACGGATGCAAGCACAAATTGAAGCCTTACAACAGAAAGTTGAAAATAAATCTCAAATTCAAGAAGTGTGTGCTATTTGTGGACTAAATAATCATGCTACTAATTTTTGTCCATCTAATATAGTACTTTGTTTCCTGAACAGGTGAATGCTATGAACTCATATTCTCCAACACAAAGGAATAATCCTTATTCCAACACGTACAATCCGGGTTAGAGAAATCATCCCAATTTTTCATGGGTTGGAAATAAGCCATTGCGTCCTCAACAACTTCCTCAACAGGGACAACTTCAAATTGAAGAAGCGAAAAATAATGATTGGCAAGATACACAGACTACTTTCAACAAGTAAATAATGGCACAAATGGACTGTTTATCAAATGACTTTGCTCAATTGATTAGAGGTAGAGAAGAAAGGAAGTTCCCTAGTCAAAATGAACAAGTAAAATCTATCACTACTCTGCATAGTGGAAAAGTCATTGGAGATGAGGTAAGTGATCCTACTCCTTCTTCTGATATTCCTGATAATGTAAGTAATTCTGGTAAAGAAGTATAAGTTGAAGAAAAAGAAAAAGATTCTGAAAAAGAAAATCAAGAAAAAGAGACAGAACCTCTTGAGGAACCATATGTTGCACCTCCGCCATATGTTCCACCAATTCTATTCCCTGGTAGATTGATGAAAAATAAAATAGATAAACAATTTACAGAAATTTATAATAATATGTTGTCTAAAGTAAATATTAATCTTTCTTTACTCAACGTTATTAAAAATATTCCATCATATGCCAAATTTTTCAAAGAAACACAAGTTTGAGAGGAATGAGAAAATAATTGTTTCTGAAAATGTAAGTACAGTATTACAACCTGAACTCCCCCCTAAATTAAAACATCCAGGTAGTTTCAATATTCAAGTTTCTTTGGGTAATTCGAAAAAGATGAAAGCAATGCTTGATTTAGGTGCAAGTATTAATTTAATGCCTTTCGCTGTCTACAAACAATTATGATTGAGAGAACTAAAACCCACTACTATGTCTTTACAGTTAGCCAACCGTTCGGTCAAACATCCCCTATGAATAGTAGGTGATATTTTAGTTCAAGTTGATAAGTTGATCATACCGGTTGACTTTGTGGTTTTAGAGATGGAAAGGAAAATATGTACAAATAATAAAGTTCCTATTCTATTAGGAAGACCTTTTATGGCCACGGCCAATACAATGATTAATGTGAGGAATGGTAAGATGTTAATGTCAGTTATGGGAGAGACTGTAGAAATTTAAGTTTTTGATGCTTTGAATAGGCCAAGTGATATGAACGCTTGCTTTTCAATTGATGAAATAGAAAACCTTACAGCCCAAAACTTTGAATCAGATTTAAAGGAAGACGAGTTAGAACGAGTAATGCTTGGAAGAGATTTGAATAATAAAGATTTTTTTGATTTGATATTCGATATTGAGGAATTAGAGGAAGAGATCCGTGCTGAGGATGCTCAAACTGAAAAAGTTGAACTTGAAGTTCCAAAGGATACTAAAGTCGAAAAAAAGAGGAACTTGAAGTTCCTAAAGATGTCCAAATTGAAAAAGTTGAACTTAAAGTTCCAAAATTCACACCATCTATTGAATCTCCCCCTGAACTCGAATTAAATCCCTTACAACCCCACTTGAAATATGCATTTCTTGGGGGAAACTTTACCCGTTATAATTGCTGCTGATTTAACGGAAGAACAAGAAGCAAGTTTATTGAAAGTTTTATGAACACATAGAGAAGCCACATGATGGTCTTTAGCAGATTTAAAGGGGGTAAGTCCTACTATGTGTATGCATAAAATTCATTTGGAAGAAGGTACCAAACCTTCTAGAGAACGTCAAAGGAGACTTAACCCCCATATGGAAGAAGCAGTTAGAAAAGAAGTCCTTAAGCTTCTTGATGCGGGTATAATTTACCCAATTTCTGATAGTAAATGGGTAAGTCGTTTCCAAGTAGTTCCTAAGAAATTGGGAATTACAATTGGGAAAAATGAGAATGATGAGTTAGTTCCTGCGAGAACTATAGCAGGCTATAGAATGTGCATAGATTTAAGGAAATTAAATGCAGCCACAAAGAAATATCACTTTCCTTTGCCCTTCATTGACCAGATTCTTGAAAGATTAGCTGGCCATGATTATTACTATTTTCTTGATGATTTTTATGGTTACAATCAAATTCCGCTTGCACTAGAAGATCAAGAAAAGACTACCTTTACTTGTCCTTTTGGTACCTTTGCATTTAGAAGGATGCCCTTTGGACTATGTAATGCCCCTGATACCTTTTAGAGATATATGATCTCAATATTTTCCGATTTAGTAGAAAGGTGTGTAGAAGTATTCATGGACGATTTTTCAGTATTTGGGAAATCCTTTGATAATTGCTTAGAAAATGTAACATTGGCTCTCAAAAGATGTTGTGAAACAAATTTGACCCTAAGTTGGGAGAAAACTCATTTTATGGTTAAACATGGAATTGTCTTAGGTCATATTGTGTCTAATAAAGGAATTGAGGTAGATAAAGCAAAAATTGAAGTTATCTCGCAATTACCTCCCCCAACTACAGTCAAAGGTGTTAGGAGTTTCTTAGGCCATGCAGGTTTCTACAGAAGATTTATAAAAGAATTTTCGAAAATTTGTAAACTTCTATTCAATCTGTTGACAAAAGATACGAATTTTTTTTATCAAGAATGCTTAAATGCATTTAATCTGTTAAAAGAACAATTAATAACAACCCCCATTTTAACTAACCCTGATTGGTCTCTCCCTTTTGAGATCATGTGTGACGCATCAGATTTTGCGGTTGGGGTTGTGTTAGGTCAAAGGGTAGATAAGAAACCTTATGTAATACATTCTGCAAGTAGGACATTAAATAATGCACAACTTAATTACACCACCATCGAAAAAGAATTTTTAGTAGTTGTGTTTGCGCTTGAAAATTTTCGTCCTTACTTGTTATGAGCAAAAGTTATATTTTCAGATTATGCAGCCTTAAAATATCTTTTGAGCAAAAAGGAGGCTAAGCCTAGGCTCATTAGATGGATGTTATTACTGCAAGAATTTGACATCACCATTAAGGATAAAAAGGGGACAGAAAACATTGTTGTTGATCATCTGTCCATATTAGAATTTTTACCTTTACTTGAACGTCAATTTCTTGACAATAAAATCCACATGAATAAAGACTTCGCTGACAAACTACTTTTTGCAATTAAAGATCATGAACCATGGTATGCTGATTTTGTGAATTTTCATGTAGCAAATATCATAAATCCTGATTTTGATTATCATCAAAGAAAGAAATTTTTAGCAGATGCTAAACATTATTTTTGGGAAGATCCATATTTATTTAAAATGTGTTCAGATTCTTTAATTAGGATATGTATTCCAGATCAAGAACAACAAAGTATTTTGGCATTCTACTATGAATACTCTTGTGGTGGACATTTTAGTTGTAGTAAAACTCCAAGGAAGATTTTACAATATGGTTTATACTGGCCTTTTATTTTTCGAGATGCTGAAATATTTTGTAAGACATGTGATAAGTGTCAAATGACTGAAGGAATCAGTAAAAGGAATAAGACGCCCTTGCATTATAACCTTGTAGTTGAAATTTGTGATGTTTGGGGTATTGACTTTTGGGTCATTTTCCAATTTCTAAAGGTTGCGAATATATTCTAGTTGCAGTGGATTATGTATCCAAATGGATAGAAGCCAATTCTACTTGAACAAATGATGGCCAAACAGTTGTTAATTTCTTATGTGAGAAAACATTTAGTCTGTATAGAATATCGAAGGCTATAATCAGTGACCAAGGAACGCACTTCACCAACCGTTTGATGAATGCGTGCCTAAGAAAACATGGTGTGATCCACAAGTTGGCGACTCCATATCATCCTCGAACTTCTGGCCAAGTTGAAGTTAGTAATAGACAAATTAAGGCAGTCCTTGAAAAGACTGTTAGACCAAATAGAAAAGATTGGGAACCAAAACTCAAAGATGCTCTTTGGGCATACAGAACTGCATATAAGAATCCAATAGGAATGAGCCTTATAGGATGGTTTATGGCAAAGCATGCCATCTTCCAGTGGAAATTGAACATAAAGCCTTTTGGGCTATTGAAACTCTTAATTTTGATTTAGCTTTGGCTGGAGAGGAATGTCTGTTCCAGCTAAACGAGTTATAAGAACATATGCTTAATTCGTATGAGAATGCTAAAATGTATAAAGAAAAGACCAAAAGATATCATGATATGGGTATCACCAAAAATATGTTATGTCCAAGTTTGAAAGTTCTTCTTTTTAATTCTAGACTAAGGTTATTCCCGGGTAAGTTAAAATCAAAATGGTCTGGTCCTTTTATAATAGTACGAATTTATCACATGGAACAGTTGATGTAAGGAACCCAAAGACCGATGAGATCTTTAAGGTGAATGGTCACCGACTCAAACCTTATTTTAATCCCATGTCAGTAGAAAAGACAATCGAAGTTATTCGTCTCTCTGACACTGAACCCCCAAGAGAATAGGTTTGAAGTTAGGTCGAGCCAAAGACGTTAAACAAGTGCGTGCTAGGTGGGAGGACACCCACTTTGATTGAATTTTAAATTGCTTTCGTACTGTAATTTAAATATGTTTTTCTCCATCTTATTTGATTATGAACATTTAAATTAAATGTTTTCCAATTATGACATACTTTAAGTTTGGGGATGAAAAGCATCGTAGTATTGTATTTAAATGTCATCTAATATTTTTGTTTTGTTTTGTTTTGTAGAATTTTTAGAGTGCGAAAGAAAAGACCTAGCAGGCGTAGCGGAAGGAGTCGAAGTCGGTGCAAAATGCGTAACAGCCTCCCAAGAGGCACAGTTTCTATGAGCCTTACGGACACAAGGCTATCAGCCCTTACCCCCGCAAGCCTACATCAGCGTCTGTGCCCAATAACTATGACCCTTACGGACGCAAGGTCTCCACACCTTGCGACCCTAAGGCCCTCTTTATAAGTAAAGATGTTGCTGCCCACGAACAGTTCACTGAATTCAGAAGCTCTTCATCTCTTCCAGCAACCTGTTTCCGATATTTCTCAATTCCGGCAGAAGCTCATTCATCCCCCCTAAAACAACAGGTGTGACAGCCTCTCCAAGCCATCTCCATCTCCATCGCCATCGCCATCATCTCACCCCATTGGAGACTTGAAGAATTGCTGCCCCCATCTTTTCAGGCGAAAAAGATTCGAAATCCGGTGGAATCCTCCATTGCAGTCGAAGCAGTGCATTCAAAGTATTTTCTATCCCTTTAATTTCTTTAAATTTTGACGTATCAAAATTTTGCACGCTAGGGTGATAGATACAAAAATTAAAAATTGTATACATGCATGCATTTTGCGCTTTGTTGGATTTTCTTACTGTTTTTAAAGAGATATATTTTTAGTGTCTCTCGATGGTCCCTAAACGTAGTAACACCGGACCATCTTTTTCTCGCTCCCAAGAGGAGCAAGATTACAACACCTTTAGGTTCATCTCCTTTGAGGCGTTAGAGAGCTACACGAGGAAGCTCTCCAAAAGCATAGTCCCCGAGAGGGGATTTAAGTTTCAAGACTTTGACCCCCCTGCCCACTTAGCCCAGCGAAGATGGGCAGCTCTTTGTGCGACTCCGTGAGTGGCCATCGTCGCCATTGTCCATGAATTCTACACCAACGGGCATGTCTACCTAACTGGTGTGGTGTCCAACACCAGTAATGTCAGAAATAGGATTGTCAACTTTTCGTCCTTTAACATTAACCATTATTTTTACACTCCTAATTTCGAGGGACACACTGATCACTACAGTGCCCATCTTGCCCGTCCCATCTCTCTTCAGGAAGTCAATGTGGCGATCGCAATTCTCGACACGGTTTGGACCTATCATCAAGGTCCATCGTTTGGCCCTCGCACCATTGACGAGACCCATTTAACGAACGTGGCCAAGGCCGTGTTCAAATTTATCTGTGCACACCTTATGCCTTCCAGCCACCAACACACGGTGTCGTGGCATATGGCCGTTTTGATCTATACCATCCTAGCCAGTGGGTCTGCTGATGTTGTTAACCTGATCAATGCCCAGATTCATACCCTCATTAGAGGTAGGATGAACTCAGGATTCATTTTCCCGAGTTTAATAACAGGATTATGTGAAATTTGAGGCCGGAGTCGTCGGGCTCTGATTTTGAGAGAGTTCGCAAGCATTCTTTGGCGCTACTTTTCGATCACCCGCATTAGCCACATGAGAGGGGACCACGTAAGGAGCCTCAAGAGGGGGCTAATATTGAGGAGGAGGTGGATCCTTTGGAGGCCATCTACAATAGGCAGGAAGAGCTTGCGTTAGTGTAGAGACCCCAATTTCGTACCCCTGATATGCGACATGACATGAAATATCAAGACCTGTTAAAACTTTAACAAATGTCAAGTTCTGAGGTTTAAAATGCAAAAGAAAGATGCGCA
Source organism: Codonopsis lanceolata (assembly GCA_013146195.2). Lineage (NCBI taxonomy): Eukaryota > Viridiplantae > Streptophyta > Magnoliopsida > Asterales > Campanulaceae > Codonopsis > Codonopsis lanceolata. The sequence goes on from CM028377.1 coordinate 49,599,065, forward strand.
AAACGCAAAGTGAAAGCAGGCCAAAGTGTCAAAAAGGACCCCAAAAAGGAGACCATGCGCCACCCACATGCACAGTGGGCGTGGCGCCCAGACCCCCCATGGGTGGCGGCCAATAGTGCCTTGTGCACTGTAGCTTTTTGCCTCCGGTACAATCTCTCAAGCGTGCGGTACAAGCCGGTGAAGCACAGAAAGAAATATCTTAATGCCGAATGAGTCCCTCCTCCAGCCTATAAATAGAGGCATCCGACTTCGTTTAGAAAGGAGAACGCACACAGTTCACACACTCGTCGCACACAGTTCACACACCGCTTTCAAAGTACGCAGTAAGCGATTGTCTTGAGAGAGAGAGTTCCCCTCCTCCAAAAAGCCTCGAAGCTCTATCAAATCTCCTCCAAATATAAATCAAACCGGTCAAAGTGAGTCTTAGCCTTCCAGCTAGGATTCCACTTTATTTCCCCGGTCCAAAAATCCAAAAGTGAGCAGTTACTCTGCCCGAATCCAAGGCCAAATCCGCTAGAAGCAAGCAGTTGTTCTGCCCTATTTCCGCCAGCAGCAAGCAAACAACAGCAAACAAGCATGCAGTTGCTCCGCCCGTTTCCCGGTGCTAGAAAGCAACTTTCGGAAGCAGTTACTCTGCCCGAATCTCCACAACAACAAAAGACTCCCTCTCCCGGAAGGACAGAGCGAGCACACCCCACGCTCTTAAAGGTAAGCCTTTAAGGGATTTTATAAAAAGTGTTATTTTCAACCGGCCCGATGTAAAAAATATAAGCAGTTATGTTGCCCGGTTTTCTATAGAAAATATCACTAAAAAGAGTCATTATTATGGCCAAATATTTTTAAATATATATGTAATTCCTAGAAGGAAGCGCCTGCAAGTCTGCAATAATGTAGATACAGATATATCTGTTTAAATGTTTTATTTCATTTGCTGAATAAATATAATAAAAGCATATTTTAGCCAAAAACTATTTTTGAGACCGAAAGGGCGAGTTGGGTGCCTAACACCTTCCCATCTCGTAACTTAGCCTCCGAACCCCTTCTTTTACAAACCCTGGTTATTTTTTTTTCTTTATTTCTCCAGAAAAATAAAGATGGCGACTCTGTTATAACATTTTGGATCACAGTGAGGCCCGCAACATCCTTTTTTTGCACTTTTTTGTATTCCCCAAAACAAGGGAAGATGAGAATGAAAAGGGTGATGCATTTTTTGTATCTTGTTTTCTCCTAAACAAGAGAGGATAAGATACGGAGAAATCCAAAGCACTTATAGCGATCCAAAATGAGCCTAAGGTCATAGTGAGGCTCGCAACATCCTTTTTTTTGTACTTTTCTGTTTTCCCCTAAACAAGGGAAGATGGGAATGAAAAGGGTGATGCATTTTCTGTATCTTATTTTCCCCTAAACAAGGAAAGATGAGATACGAAGAAATCCAAAGCACTCATAGTGACCCCAAAATGAATCTAAGTCCACAGTGAGGCAGGGCGTGTTTCCACGCACCTTAACAACATCCTTTTTTTGCACCTTTTCATTTTTCCCTAAATAAGGGAGGATGAGAATGAAAAGGGTGATGTGTTTTCTATATCTTGTTTTCCCCTAAACAAGGGAGGATGAGATACGGAAAAATCCAAAGCACTAATAGTGGACTAAAGTACATTCAGTGATCGAGGCGTATTCAACGCGCTTTTCAACAGCACACTTTTTGTACTTTTAATTTCATCTTCCCCTAAATAAGGGAGGATGAAATGAAAAGAGTGATGTCATCCCCAAGCCGCGTGTTCCCCTAAAAAAGGAAACACACGATTCGGGGGGAATTTCCCGGGGCACTTACAGTTAGACCACCAAATGGTCTAACAGCAGTTGGCGCAGATGCATGCTGACTAGAACTACTACTTTGGTTGGACAGAACGGGTGGCAAGAAATATGGCCGCTTTCCACGGCGACCCACCTGGTATTATACCCGAGTTCCTTCCTCTTTCGTTATTTCTTCCCGATTCACCATGAGTCAAAGCCCAAGTTTCTTCCTCTTTCGTTAAACAGACCAAATATATCTTTCTGATATTTCGCCTCCTTCTACCCCCTTTATGAGATAAACCTCAATTTCGGGGACAAAACAAAATTTAAGTTTGGGGGGGGGGAGAATCCTAAATCCAGGGTTTTTGCAGGATCCAGCCTAAAAAGGAGGGGAGTTGTGCTATATTTTTTAGGGTTCGGGACAATTTTTGCCTCTCTATCGTCTCTTCTCCTCTCTCTATTTTTTTACTTTTTATTTTTGTTTATTTTAGGAAATGTTTCCTTGACCAGAATACACTAATATTTGGTTCCTTCGGGAACCCATCATCAATTGGGTCATCAACTATCTCCATTTTTTATTTACAAAAATTAAAAATTTCATTCAAAATTTTCATTCTCGAGTCCTAGTGTGGACACTTTAGCCGATGATGATTTAGTACAATGAACCACATAACATTTCCATAGATCACCTTGGAATTCACTCGAGTCTGCAAAAATATTAGCATTCTCCAAACCCCTTGTGCACTTTCCCCAGTTATGATTATGGAAAAAAATTGAATATTTTTACTAAGTTTATAGTGCACATTTCATTCTAGCAAAAATAGTTTGATGCACAAGAATGTGATGAATAGCCTTCCCGACATGAGTGTTGCATTGAATATTTTTAATAAGTTTATAGTGCACACTTCTTGTTAACCTTGATTGTCCATCTCTCTTTTCTAGCGAATGCTTATGTTAAATCTTCAATTCCACAACTTTCATAATGGATATGATATTTTATGTGTGTTTATTTTCTTAAAAACTGGTATTAGGATATGATTTAGGTCATCTTTGGATCGTTTGAGTCTTAATATTTCCCGAACTAACTAAAAATATCCCTAGTGTCTCCTTTTGAGCTGAATTAAAGAATGGTGTATGCTAAGCATACGACAGCCCCTATTCGACTTCATTTCTTTTACCCACATTAACTTAACCCCTAAAACTTATACACTGTAGCCTACCCTCTGAGAAAGTAGGATGTGGGTGGGGAATTAATTTTATTGGACCATTATTATATAGATGATTTCCTGAAGACTTCTTCTTCCTCGTTGTAATAAAAAAAAGTGATGAAAAAGAAAAAAAAATATTGTTCGACAAAGATGAACAAGAAGAAGAAGAGCGCAAGAAGATTCAAATGAAAGCATAGCTTTCAATATGCATATATTTTAGGAAAGGTCATCTGAAGAAAGGATTACTAGTTATTTTTAGCATAATGTATTGAATAAACAAGTTTGGGGGAAACTCCCCACTTGTGGTCTTTGCAGGTCCTAGCCTAATGGGAAATACTTCTACATGTTTAGAAGCAAATGGGAAAAATAGTAGTCTTACTCTCTCACTTTGTATTATATTCCATTTCCATTGTATCCTCCAACACCAAGGTCTTACATTACAAGTTTAATAAAGTCCTATTGATCTTTCTGCCAGTTACTTGTGTTGGTTGATTCGATTGTAGTACATGTAAATTGATCCCCACTTCATATATTCATACTATTCGCCAAATCTCACCGTGTTAGTATAAACTTAGCTATTGTAAATAATTAGGATATGAAAGCATTGTATGCCATACATAGAAAGTGCATGTGATGGATGTATAAATACTTGAAATCCATTGTGTTCTCTCTTTCTGTGATAGATCGGGTTTGGATGGTAGATTACATACTCTGTGTTGCATTTGTTTTTATTGAAAATCTGATTTTTAGAATGAATAGAATGAATGCTTAGCTTAATAAAACTATTTAAGTTAGAAAATTTTCCATGACTGGTTAGCACACACATACGAAGATGTTGGCATTGGTCGCAGGTTAGAGTGTAAGTCAGTATGATTTGTGGGTGAGTCTGTACACATGTGTTCAGCATCTCATTCAGGTAAATATGAATTTCCATGCTATTGTGATTTGAGAATGACTCAAAAAGATTTTATTTGTATTTATTGCTTTTAGAGTAATTTTAATTATCTGCTTTTGTATTTATCTACATAGTCGAGTCACTCGTGAGAGTCTCCTTGAGTTTGTGGGTTTATAGAGGAGTGTAAATAGTGTCACTCTCCAAAAAGATTTTCTTAGTTTTTGTAATTTAATTGTTTTTGTATTTATTAGTATTGTTTACTTGTGGACGAGCAAAGTCTAAGTTTGAGGGTATTTGATAGATATGTTTTATACACATGTATTGGGTACTTATATAGCTTAGAAATAGCAATTTCACGAGGCTTTTGGCTACTAATATGTGTTTTGGAGCTTAAATGTGAGATTCAGGGTTTTAGGTGAAATTATGGAAATTATAAGGTTTAAAGTGAAGAATTGAATGAAGGGTGCAAAATGTTTAAAGTTTGATCGAAGATGTAACGGAAATACTACATGCCTTGTGGCTGCAAGACACAAGACCCTTACCCCCGCAAGGTCTCCGGTACGTGAGCTTCATCAAAGGAAGGAAAGGTCTTGTGGCCGTATTTCCCTGCACCTTGCCCCCGCAAGCCCTCCCGTTTTGCAAAACTGAGAATTGTACCCTAATTCTATCTTCTACCCTAGACACATTAGTATAAATATAAGCCTTGTAGCCTTAGGTTGGAGGACGGAAATAATCTGAATTTAGTGTGTAATTTAGAGTTTTTATCATAGTTTATAAGATCGTACACTGGCTCATCATTGTAATAAATTAAATCTATCGATGCACGAGAGTGATAAATTAGGGTTAGGTTTATATATATGTTTCTGAGTGACAGACAGAAATTCAAATGTTCTTTTTTTTAAGGGTATAGACTCGGATAATTATTTAGGATGAAGACTGAATTATAATTTGACGACCTATACAAATCTTTTGTGAACGAACTCAAGATTAATTGATTGATACGTTAAGCAAAAGAGTATTAGAGTAGATACAAGTGAATCCATATTCTTATATTCTTCTCCACCATAAGATCTTCACAAACTGTGATTGCTGCTTTAATTAGTTAATTAGATTACATGCTTTTAGTAAAATAATTTAGATAAATAAACCAAAGACCCCCCTAGTTCAATTGTTACCTGTTTACTTGCTTTAGATACTTCTTGTCTCTTTGTTATTGATTCGTACACTTGCGAGGTTAAAAAATAAGAAATCAAGTCTCCACGTCAATCTTATTTGCAAGCTGCAAAACTAATTTTGTATTATTATCTTGGTTCAAACGTGTTTTTGGTGATACTAATTAATATATTAGTATTATTATTCAGTTTACATTTGGGATGCGCATGCAACATTATCGTCAAGAACCAATGATGTGGTCTTCGCAGCGGGATCTAGGATCTAATTACTGTATGTAAGTCTGTAAGTTAAAAATGAACTAATGAAATTGGACCAATTGAGGTTGAGATTGACTGCGAAAAAAGCCGATGGATTGAAGATCAAGCTTTTTGCACATACGCTCAACATTGGATGCATGGGATCACGATACATGAATTCACATAGACGCAGTTGAATTCACAACAAGCTAGCTCATCAGTCTAAGTCAGTTTAGAAGCAGCGGCAGATGGTGTAACTGATAGCATGTAAACTCGAAGATCATGTCACGGGACGGATTCAATATTTTGGTATCACATGAGCTAGATGCTTAAAAAATAGTAATTAAGTTTTCTGTAAGACAGTCTTATGGATCTTAATTCGTAAAAAAAACATCACTTTCTCACAACTTTACTCACCAATACACGGTGGGTCGTATCAAGGTCATCCGTTTTACATAAAATATTCGTAAAACCGTTTTCCTTAAGTTTTTGTTTTAAAAAAATATTGTAAACTGCAATAACTAAGCAAAATACTCACTCTGTTCCATTCATTATTAAGGGGATATATTGAAGATAGTTATAATTACAAAAATATTTAAGTACATGTAATGTGCTTACAACTCAAATTGACAATAAATATAAAATATTATGAAAATTATAAATATAGTTTTAAAAAAAATAGAATGTTAAAGTAAAATATTTCAACATAGTATAGTTAATCATTTATATGAAACGAAATGAGTAACTATATTAATCTAAAATAAAAATTGCATAGAATCGGTAGTTTAATAACGAACGTTGAACATATCAACAAAAAGACTCCACATTGGTAGTTGTTTGTGATAGTGTGTGCACCAATGTTGTAGTCGTACTGTCTGTGTCGGTTTGTGTGTCGTACAAGTTGTTATAGTATCGGGTTCATCTATGCTTGCATCTATATATATATATATATATATATATATATATATATATATATATATATATATATATATATATATATAAAGCGCATCTATAAATGAAATATTTAAAACTTTCTTTCTAAAAATAGAATGTTCTTCATTTATTAATATAGGTACAACTTTCCATGCTATCTGAAAAAAATTAAATGTATCATTACACTTTACACTAATCCATATAAAATGACTTTTTACATTCCTTGATAGTTGTGTCAATCATGCTTGTGAGGATCATTCAAATTTCAAAAGTCATATTGTACATAAGAAATATATATTGTATTCCTTTGCCCAATATATATGGTTTAGTTTTTACATTTTACTTCAAAAAAAATTCTTCCTTCCCTGTTAAAATACCTTGACATAGTGTTTACTCAGATCTTTAAAAAAATAAATTAAATCGATCTAGAAAGTTAAGATCTATATTTATAATTTTATTTTCTTAAAAATAAAGTTATGTACTTCTCATATATTACATATGTAAAATTTTCGGATTTCGCCTCGTGCTTTTAAGTAAGGTGTCTAAAAAATCGAGAATGTAAAATAATTTAACAAAATCGAAATAATTTTTCAATATATAATTTAGGAAAATTTCAACTCTAAAATTGACAAGCTCAAATTATCCAGATCTATGAAAAAAATTGAAACGGAACTAATTAAAATGTTAAGTCCTATATTTTTAGATCTATTTTCTTTAAATTCGTGTCAACTCCGGTGATTGATATCCATCAACAGGAGAAGGAGGGGCATTTTAGGAAGAAAAAAAGGACTTATAAGGTTGGATAAAAAATAGTGCACCAGAGATGTTATAATTTTCAAATAAAGAACTGACCCGCAATTTCAATGTGCTCGATGTCCATAATTATAGGTCTATCGATGGCGGGAGTTTCAATGTGCTCGATCATTACTGAGGGGTTGAGCAAAGCCAAATTATCCTCGGCGATCTTGGACAAGTAGTTCAAGCCAAGATATTTTACGCTCGATCAATCGATCATTTCCCAAAACTTGAAATTTTCAAGATTTCCTTGACCAACTCAGAAGATGCTTGACAGGGTAGGGTGGTGCACCATGTATTCCCTCGGACTTGGTTCCACGACTAGTCGTGAATCCAGTACACCGTGCCGTCTCACACCCATGTCCGCTGGGCGAGTTCGAGCCTCGCAATCATTGCCTCATACTCGGCAACGCGTTATTGGATGCGAGGAAATGAGCCAGAGAGCTAACTCGAACTCGTGATTTCATCGGGAGCCACGGAAGGATGCCTCGCTCCGCCTCCCTTTACTGCCCCATCCACATAGAGATCCCAATGTAAAGAGGGCCTGGTCGGCTGGGTTGTGGGCAATTGCTTTTGGCTCTGCTCGGGCTCACAGCCGCTTGTCTGTGCCTCGCTCCTCACAGTGAAGCTTGTTTCAACCAAGAAGTCGTCACCATGCATGCAGCGCTTTGATTGCTCGCCTGGGCAAGTAGTCTATGGAACTCGTGAGCTCGATCGACCGCTTGAGCAACTGCGATGTATCGAGGTTTGTGCAGACTTCGAGCAATGGTGCATCCGTGTATACTATGATTATGTGTGCGGTAAAAATAAGCCCTTAATTTTACTATGACAAGAGAGTAGGCTAATTTTCAACATTAAAATAACGACCCTCAACAGATCGAGGCCTTTTGATACATAGTACATGTGTTTTTGGGTATCTATTTCCTCCTAACTAATAAAGCTGCCACGGCCTGGTCCGCGGTCGCTAGATACACAAATAAAGGCTCACTGCAGTGGCTGGGCCGCTTTGAGAGGTGGTTTGCCAAGATATTCCCAGTCGAGAGTGGCCTCTTGGCACACGGGCCCGATTCCACTCAAAGCCCTTGCTGTCGCTAGCACCTTGAAGAAAGGGAGGCACTTTTCGGTGACCGAGAAATGAAGCTGCCTAGAGCAATGATTCTACCGTTTAGCCTGCCGATGTTTGATGCAATAGGGTCGCTCCATGCGAAAGCGTGGCTTGTATCTTTTCTCGGTTGGCTTCTATGCCCAATGTTGACCATGGACCTCAGAACTTCCCCGCCGGACTCAAAGCGCATTTACTGGTCTTCATATTGTGCTTGCGCAAGTTGGCAAATGTCGGCCAAGTCAAGAGTGTGGTCGCGGCCCTTGGTTTTGATGACCATGTCATCTATGTAAGCTTCCATATTTTCGCCTATTTGAGAGCCGAACACCTTATTGACCATACCGGTAAGTGGCTCCCGCGATTCTGAGCCCGAAGGGCATCATTTTGTAGCAATAGAGGCCTCCTGCCCGCCTGGCAAGGCTTCATTATCCTCGCTCGCTCATATTTTTGACTGTGGTTCCTGAATATGCTGGCCCAGAAATCGAGCATCTCGAACCCGGCTATAGAATCCAAGCATATCGATGCGGTGGATACAGATCTTCTGCAAGCCTTATTTAAGTCAGGTAGTCCACATTCGCCACTTTTATCATTTGCCTTTTACCATCACCACATTGGCTAGCCAGGCACTTCGAATCTCCTCGATGATATCTCGCCTTCGTGAGTTTCCGACCTTTGATCGCCTCATTCTCAAAGTAGTAATTGCCTTGGCCGCTTGACGGGCTGGCAGGGTCGACATTGAGGTCGGGGCGCAATGCTCTCACTAATGCCCTCATGTCCTCAATCATCCACGCCGAACACATCTAGTCGTTTTTCAATAGCTCAACAATCTTGCCTGAGCCAGAGGCATGGCCTTCCCGATTTTAATTTTTTGCTCTGGATATGCTGTGATTGATGATGATTTCTTCCACCGCCCCTCCGTTGAATAACATCGTGCTCGTCCCGACCCGCAGTGTCCACCAATATCCCGTGGTTTGTGGCGCCTCAAGGCTCTGAAGGGCCTCAGGCCGGCTTGCTCGAGAGTCTTTTTCTGGAGTTTGCTTGGGAGGTTTATATCCATGGGCTCTACGCCTCATGGGTCTCTCCGAGCTCAATGTTGTTGATAGAAGTGATGCCGGAGAGGTCACGGATATCGTTCTCGATCGAAGGTCCACGATCGGCTTAGAATCGTGATTGATCGATCGAATGTCCCAATCGGGCTGTTTTTTCTCCGAGCTTCCTGACATACTCCCACATTACTTCGGGGCTTGTCTGCTGAGGATCCCCAGCTCCATTTTCTCAGATAGAACTTGGCTTCGGTGGGGAATGGAGGTGACCATCCGAATTGGCACATCGCCGAGCACCTAAAATGCAGCTTGTATTTTAGGTCGATCACTAAGAATGTGACCATCTCGATCCTGTTTGGGCCCCATCACCCATAAACACTTCTAGCTCGATCGCGTCCTTGACGCCCCCTGTGGTTGGTGAA
>CM028377.1:49608765-49731965 GCA_013146195.2 Codonopsis lanceolata
CTACCTCTGCGGGCTACACCTTCTTCTATCCCTCATTGCTCCACTCAATCCTCCACTTCGGTTTCTGCGTCCTCCCAAAATGCAAAGTCTTATGCGAATATAGTTGCACAGTAGAAAGGATTTGTGGGCGCCAACAAACACCTTTGCAAGCAATCCCTTGGCCCCTCGACGGACCACAACTATTAATGGCGAACCCGGGATGTTTGTTTACGTGGGATGAAGCGGTGATCGACGGTTTGCCAATACCATAATTCTTAAGTTCTCGGCGAGGCCATCTGACCATTGTTTATGCTATTCGGGAGGAAATAGCAAAATCTTGGAGGCTAAAAGAATCGTTTGTGGTTGGCCTTTTAGATCCTCGACATGTAATGGTTCGTCTTGCCTCGGCGGAAGACATGGTTCTTGCTTTATCAAAGGAATCGCACATGATTCAGTCGGCATGTTCGATCTTTTCGTTGGTCTCCGATTTCGCATTTAAGAAAGATAGTGCGATGTTGGTGTATGGGTTAGACTCCATCATCTTCCTTTAACATATTTTAACCCTTCATTCCTTCGATGTATAGGGAATTCTCGGGCAAGTTTCTAAGAGCGGATGACAAAAGCGCTCTCTCTATCTCGCCCGGCCTTTGCGTATTTGTATTGAGATTGATGTCTCGAACCTTTGCCCACACGCTTTTGGATTGGCACAAGTAAAGAAACCGGTTTTGGCAATCCTTAGCTTTCGAGGGCAACATTCTTTCTTGTGTTGGTACGTGGATTATTGGGCCACACCAAGGATCGATCTGGAAAGGTCAACGGCGTGAACATATCCATAATGGCGTGGACCAAAACCTCATGAATGAAAACCACAGGAGTACCCGGTTGTTGATGAGCAAGGGATTAATCGGTCTAAAGAGGTCCTGAGGGGTTTGAGAAGTCTACTACGCAACCGAGGGGCAAAGGCCAAAGGTTCTCGGAGTTAAGATAGTGGAACAATCGGTAGCTTGCAATGGCTCTAGGTATCCACGTTTCAACAATTAACATGCAACCTAATGGCAAGGCACTTGGATGTTATGAGGGCAATACCTGACCGGTTGTGGAGAAACAACTACTCGTTCCAACGAAGCAATGGGTTCCAATCCAAACTTCCAAAGTTACTTGTACGGGTTCAGCTTCTAATACTAAGGATGGGAAGGGTTTTCCGAAGGAAGTAGAGGTTATTGATGTAGTGGACAAGGACGTCCAAAAAGAGGGTACCAAGATTCTCAATAAAGTCCAATCTGCTCCCACGATTTCAGTTTCTACTCATAATGCGTTTGATGCGTTAGGTAGTGTTCAGGAGGATCCAGATGATGATTCACGTGAAGCGGCTGATCCGAAGATTGATAAGATCGGAAAATAGGGCTTGGGTGATGGCTGAATTGGAGGCTTTACGGAATACCTCTACGAGTGTTCCTTCATGCAAAGATCGAGAGGTCAAGTCAGTCATGGGGGATGAGCAGTTGGGTTCTCATGATATTCCTTCGGACTCTTTTCACACAGATTTCGATATAGGCTCAGTTTCCATCAAACCAGCTTTTGTTGATTATTGTAATGCTCGCATTAAGAATAAAAAGAAGACTACGGTTCGGATGACTAGAGTGCATGACTTTAGAGCCCGAGCAAACCTTTCTCATTAAATCATTTTTATGTCGATACTCCTATGGAACGTTAGAGGAGTGAGCAACAAAAAAACAATGGATAATCTTAGTGTGTTTAAACGTCATCATAATCCCAGCCTTTGTGTTATTTTAGAACCGAAAGTTTCGGTGATCGCATTAAGGCGCTTTCATGGTTAGGTTTCTCTAATTTTCTTCATGCAAATCCTATTAATATGCATATTTGGTTACTTTGGGATTCTAGACTGAATATTTCCTTAATCGCTGCTTCCAATCAGTTCATCTCGGTTTCAGTTAATGATGGTGATAATTTTAATATTGTTGCTTCTTTTGTTTATGCAAAGTGTACGCGGGAGGAACGTCAAGATCTTTGGGCTGATCTTGTTTCATTTTTCTACTCTAACGGCCCGTGGATAGTAGGGGATTTTAATGCTATTTCTCATCCGAATGAAAAGATTGGTGGAGGTCCATGTGACATTCAATGCATGAATGATTTTAATAGATTTTTGCTTAGATTTGGATGATCTTAGGGTTCGAGGTAGCGGTTTTACAGTGCAACAATCATGCTCTCGGTAGAAGGATCTGGAAGAGGCTGGATCGTGTGCTAGTTAATGGCGATTACAAAGCTACTTATCCGGCCCTCCGTATTCAGCATTTAGTCTCGACAGCGTCTGATCATGTGCCTTTGTTAGTGGGTTTTCAGAAGGATTTTAAGCGTCGAGGATCTTTTCGCTTTCAACGTATGTGGTTGGATCATCCCGATTTTCAGAATTTTGTCAAATTACAATGGTCTTCTCAAGTGGAGGGATCTCCTCTCGATATTCTATTTAGGAAGTTGCAACTGTTGAGACCTGCTCTTAAGTCTTGGAACTGGAATGTGTTTGGTCATGTGCAATGCAAGTTAGCTGCCCAAAGTGATCTTATTATTCGGCTGGAACATGACTTACAACAAACCAACAATATCGATACAGCTAAGCTTTTGATGGAAGCTCGTTCAGTTCATGACCAGTTAGTTAAATGGGACGCGGAGATGTTGTGGCAGAAATCTCGCCAACGTTGGCTGGTGGATGGTGAAAGAAACAGCGCCTATTTTCATGCTTGCATAAAGGACAGGATGAAGCACAACAAAATCAACCTCCGATTGGTAGATGGTTCTCGCAGCGATGATGCAGCGACAGTTGGTCAGTTGGCAGTGGACTATTTTAGTGATCTCTTTACTTCTAAATCTCATGTTATTGACAACAACTTGTTTAGAGATTTTCCTTCAGTTTTAACAGCTTCAGATAATTTGTTTCTACAAAGTGTGCCTTCAATTGATGAGATCTGGGAAGCAGTCAAACATTTGGATCCTAATAGCGCTCCGGGTCCGGATGGGTATATGGGTTGGTTTTTCAAGGTACGTTGGGAGATCATTAAGTTGGAGGTTCTTTGATTAGCTTAGGGAGGTGTTTTTGGGTTGTCCTACGCCTGGTATTACGGCTACTTCTACGGTTCTTATTCCTAAAGTAGATCGGCTGAAACTTTAGGAGATTTCGGCGATAAGCCTTTGCAATTTTGTTTGCAAAATTATTTCCAGAGTTTATGCTTCTCGGCTTTCTCAGATTCTTCCTAGGTTGGTCTCCATGGAACAGTCGGGTTTTGTTAAAAATCGTAATATTCAGGAAAACATTCTGTTGGCCCATGAGCTTGTTTATCGCATTGATACTAAGGTCCGTGGGGGAAATGTGGTTTTCAAGTTTGACATGTCCAAGGCATATGATCGTCTGGAATGGGATTTTCTTCTGGCTGCTTTACAGGCTTTGGGTTTTAACTCAGATAACTGTGATTTGGTTCATCGTCTCATCTCCGGCATTTGGTATTCCATTAATGTTAATGGGGACTCTTTTGGCTTCTTCCATTCGTCTAGAGGTGTTCGTCAAGGAGACCCCTTATCTCCTCTTCTTTTTATTCTAGCTCAAGAGGTCCTTTCTATTAACATTAATCGGGCTATTCAAAGGGGTTTGATTCATCCTTATCACCATGGTCGTGGGGGTGTGGTGGTTTCTCATCTTTTATATGCAGACGATATGTTGGTGTTCTGTAACGGCTCTAAATCTTCAGTTCAAGGCCTTCGGAAAATTTTTGAAGCTTATGAAAGCTCCTCTGGTCAGTTGATAAATATTCAAAAGAGTGGTTTTTATGTTAGCAGTCGTTGTAGCAACAGGCATGTTCGCAGTGTCATCTTGATGCAGTTGTTCCCGGAAGTTTTGGCCTATGAGATATCTTGGTATTCCTCTCTTTTAAGGGTCGTTTGAAGCGGATTTATTTTGAAGATCTTCTATCTCGTTTGTTAAACAAGATTAATGGCTGGAAATCGCGTCTCTTGTCTTTTGGGGCTAAAATTACTTTAGTGAAATCAGTCCTTTGCAGTATTCCAGTTTTTTCTCTAGCTTCTATGGCAGTGCCGAAATCCATTATTGATCATATAGAGAGGGTTATAGCAGATTTTTTATGGAGTGTGAATGGGGATCGAAGGAATCATTGGGTTGCATGGCATCGGGTTTGTCGTCCCTTGGAGGAAGGAGGTTTGGGTATTCGCTCTATTCAGCAAGTGATGAATTCGTTGCATGCCAAGCTAGCTTGGAATGCGTTATATAAGGGCGATCTCTATGGGCTCGTTTTTGTAATCTGAAGTATGGGGTTGATCCTTCGGTTCCTTTATCAAAAAATTCAACCTGTTCTTGGAGAGCCATTTTAAGTCAGATGGAAAATGTTTTGGATTGCAGCAGATGGGTTGCTGGTAAAGGTGACATCTCCTTTTGGGATTCTAATTGGTGTGGTACACGTTTAGTCGGCCGCTTCCCATGGATCGACAGCAGATGCGATGCTCTTCCTCATCTTGTTGAAGTTGTGCTCTCTAGTTTCTCCCGATCTTCACCGCCATCCTTCGGCTTCGGTTAGCGATGATCCAGATATGCCTTTTTGTTCTCTCACGTCTTGGTGTCTTCGGGTCGGCATATTGGAATCATTCTGAGCCAAACAGGCGATGTTAGCTTGGGCAAAGAAAATTTGGCGACTTTGGATTCCTATTAAAGTGAGCGCGTTCGTTTGGAAGCTCTTTCATAATGCTGTTCCGGTTGACATGAACCTGAGAATGAAACGCATTCATTTAGTCTCTAAATGTAGCTGCTGCAGTCTTCAGCCTCAGGAAGAAACTATGTCGCATCTTTTCTTGTTCTCAGAAGCGACCATAGGTATATGGTCCCTGCTCTCATCTTCGGTAAGGTTTATGCTTATTCGAACTTCCGGCATTTATTTGAAACTTGGTCTAAGGAATCTCTTCGCAATGCGGCTTGGTGCTTGTCGCTTGTTGGGTATTTTTATGTTTTCTGTTGGGAAATTTGGAAAGCTTCGATGTCTTTGCGGTGTTTGATGGAGTGCGATGAGGGTTGATTCTATTTACAATAAAATTGTGAATAGCCTTAGAGACATGTTTTTGTTTTCAAGCCTAAGGCATCTTGTGGTCCCCGCTTCTCTTGCCATACGAGGTTTGGGTATTCCAAAGTTGTTGGTCCCTCCGCTTGATAAAGGTCTGTTGCCGTTGGCATCCTCCTGATGTAAATTTCGTGAAACTTAATACGATGGGTCTTCTATTAATGGTCTCTGACTTGGTGGTGGCATTATTCGAGATCATAAAGGTGATTTTATTAGTGCTTTTTCTTCCCGCCCAGTGGTTCGAATATGAAGGTCGAGATTATGGCTTTGCGTGAAGGATTGCTTTTGTGTCGTAATTTGGGTCTTTCCAAAGTAGTTGTGGAGTCTGATTCTCAGGTAGCTATTAATGTCCTTGTTCATCATCATTCGGCGCCATGGCAATATATGTATGTTCTTCGTGATTGTAGGCATTTGTCTACCAATTTTCAGCTTGTCTCATGTGTTTAGAGAGAAGAATAAAGTGGTGATCGTCTTGTCGCCGAGGCCCATAAAAGTGGCGCTTATGTTTTCTTCTTTCGGATCTTCGGCAGAGGCAAAAACAAATTTTTAAGATGGACTATTATGGCATTCACTCTTATAGGAAAATTTGATTTTCTCTTTGGTTTTGTGTAGGCCTTTTATTCGCTTGTCTTTGAGTGTATTTCCTCGAGGTAAGGCTCCCTTTGCCCCCATTTATAAGGGTCGCTGGTTGTCCCCTCAAGTTTGTTTTTCTTTTATTTCTAATAAATTCTCGCAGGTGCCCTGCTCCAAAAAAAAAAAAAAAAAAAGGTTCATCCAGCAAAAAAAGCAAAGAAATGATGATTATGCCATAAATGTATTCCTATGGTAAGATTCTAAAGCTTTGTTTGATCATATGAAAACAATGACTTACTTTTTCTTGTTGATTTTTAATCAAAATAGTAATTTTACTTGGACAGGGTTTTCTAGTTGATTGCCGTGAAGATGAAGTTTTTTTGATACTCATGTCGAGGATTTTTTAATTTTTTTAGTTTTTTATTAGATATAGTTTACATTGATTTGTACAAGTTTAAATTTACAAGTTAACTCTAGAAACAAGTTTTTGGTATTAATTGTTATGTATAATTTACATGGATTGTTGTAATAACATTTACAATTTGATGTTTTTAAATTGGTTTTATATTATTGTTTATTTTGTATCTTCGCTTTTGTATTTGTATCTTCGCTTTGTATTAATTGTTATTATTAGGTACAAAAATTTATGATAGTAGTATTTTTGGGTTTTTTAAAATTTTTTTACATTATTAGCTTATTTTAATTTTCCATTGAAATTCACTTTATTTAATTTTTAGCCTTTAGACGGAATTTTCCGTCAGTGAAATTCAAATTTAATTAATTTTCAGCCTTTAGCAATGATTTTCCTTCTCGTCATTGAAATTCAATTTTAATTAAATTTTAAAGCCTTTAGCGACGGAATTTTCTCCGTCATTTAAATTCAAATTTAATTAAATTTTCAGCCTTTAGCGACTGAATTTTTCGTCGCCGAAATTCAATTTTATTTAATTTTAAAGCCTTTAGCGAATGAAAATTCACACCGAAATTCAATTTTATTTAATTTAAACAGCAGTTTTAGCGACGGAAATTTCCGCCGCCGAATATCAACCTTTAGCGATTAATTTCCGCCGCTAAAGGTAGCCTTTAGCGACGGAATTGGTCCGCCAAGACGATTTACGCATCAGCGACGGATTAGCGACGAAAACTCGTCAGCTCGTCAGGGCCCTTAGCGACGAATTTTTCCTTTAGCGACGGAAAATTCCGTCACTAAAGGTCATTTTTCTAGTAGTGAACGATCACAGCTCTTACAGAAAATATATGAATCTCAAAAAAGTGTTTCCCAATAAAAACCACTACCTAAAATCTTTCTAGCAGTTCTTCTTGGACCAAAATGTCCACCATAGGCCAAACTATAGACAATATACTAAAATGGGATGAATATCATCGTTAGGTACGCACCTACGAATGACTTGATCTGACCCTACATTCCAAAGATAGGGTTCATCCCATATACATTATTTAGAATCACTTTTGATTTTATTTTTTCTTGCACGGTTCATGCCTTGTGGAAAAATATATGTTACTAAAAAAATTAACTAAGTCTGCATACCAAGGTTCATTACATACAGTACCTTGCACCAACAAGAGCTGCTCATTCGGAAACATTTCTGAAATAGGAGTGGCATCTTCTTCACGTACCAACCGACTCAAATGATCTGCTACAGATTTATCTTTCCCATTGTAATCCTTGATTTCCCACGTAAACTCTTGCAAGAGGAGAATCCATCGTATCAACCGAGGTTTGGACTCCTTCTTTGGTAAAAGGTATTTGAGTGCAGCATGATCGAAATGCATGGTGACCTTTTATCCCAAAAGGTAAGATCTAAACTTTTCGAAGGCGAAAACGATAGCTAAAAGCTCTTTTTCTGATGTGGTGTAATTGCATTGGGCTGCATTTAAGGTTTTGGAAGCGTAGTAAATTACATGACTTTGCTTCCCCTCTCACTACCCAAGAACTGTACCCACTGCATAATCGCTTGTATCGCACATGAGTTCAAACGGTAAATCCCACTTTGGTGGCTGAATAATTGAGTCGAGGTCGGCTTTCTTTTCAAAGAAATCGAATGCTTTCTTGCAATCTTCACCAAAATCGAATGGAACATCCTGTTGCAACAGCCTTGTTAAAGGCTGAGCAAATTTGGAAAAATCTTGAATAAACCTCTGGTAGAAGCCCGCATGACCAAGAACACTTCGAACATCTTTGACATTAGTAGGATAAGACAATTTTGCATTAAATCAACTTTTGTTGTATCTACTTCAACTCCTTTTGAAGACACTACATGACCTAACACTATACCTTCTTGTACTATAAAATGACATTTTTCATAGTTAAGAACGAGGTTAGTGTCAATGCAATGCTTAAGTACCTTAGACAAATTATCTAGACCTTGATCAAAAGAATCACCATACACCGTAAAATCATCCATGAAAATCTCTATGCAATTCTCTATCATGTCTGAAAAAATGCTCATCATGCATCTTTGAAAAGTACCTGGGGCATTACAGAGACCAAAAGGCATACGACGAAATGCAAACGTACCGAATGGGGATGTAAATATTGTTTTCTCTTGATCTTCAGGAGCTACCAAAATTTGATAGTATCCTAAATAACCATCTAAAAAACAAAAATATTTCTTGCTTGCTAGCCTTTCTAACATCTGGTCAATGAAGGGAAGTGGAAAATGGTCTTTCCTGGTGGCTTTATTTAATTTTTGAAAATTAATACACATTCACCACCCATTTTGCAATCTCATAGGAACCAATTCATTCTTCTCATTTTCTACAAAAGTAAACCATGTTTTCTTAGGAACAAGATGCACTGGACTTACCCATTTGCTGTCAGATATAGAAAAAATTATCCCTAAATAAAAAAGCTTAAGGATTTCCTTAAGAACCACTTCCTTCATTGGGGGATTCAATCTCTGTTGGGGATCTCTTGCAGGCATGGAATCATCCTCCAGTAGTATGCGATGCATACACATTTAAGGATTAATTCCCTTTATGTCTGCTAGTGTCCATCCAATGGCTCCCTTGAACTCTTTCAATACTCTCAATAGTTTTTCCTCCTGTAACTCAGTCAAATTGTTAGCAATAATGACTGGAAAAGTCTCATTTTCACCTAAGTAAATATACTTTAAATGGTTAGGTAATTTTTTCAATTCCAACTTAGGTGCTTGAATTGTTGAAGGAAGATTTTTTTTTTCATTTGACAACTGTAATGGGAGAGAGTGAAAATCAAACTTACCTACCATTTCTAGTGCGGAATAAAGTGTCATGATATTTTCCCGCACCTCTTCATTGTTTTGAAAAGGTGCATCTTTATTTATCAAACTTTTGATGAGCACTAATTCCATCTTATCATAAAAAATATTATTTTCAAATTCATCTCCAATACATAATCAATGACACTAACATGAAAAACAGACTCAGAATCATTCAGATACTTCATGGCATCGAACACATTAAAAGTAACTACATTACCATCAAATTCGAGTGTCAAAGTACCCTTATCTACATCAATTTTTTTTGTTTTTGCTGTTTTCATGAAAGGTCTCCCTAGCAAAATAAGTGATGGGTGAGGAGAGCATGAATTGTCCATATCTATCACATAAAAATCTACCGAAAAAATCAAGTCATTGACTTCTAACACATCCTCTACTACTCCTTCGGGGTATGAATTAGACCTATCAGCTAGTTGAATTACTACTCGGGTATTTTGCAAAGGCCTTAAATTCAATGCTTTATAGATAGATAAATGCATGACATTTATGGAAGCTCCTAAATCAAGCATGGCTTTTTCAACTTTTTAATTACCAATAATGCAAGGAATAGTGTACATACCAGGATCTTTGTATTTTTGAGGTAATTTCCGTTGAATCATTGCTGAAACATTTTCATTTACCAACACCTTCTCATCTGTTCGCAGTTTTACCTTCTTGGTGCACAATTCTTTGAGAAATTTTGCATATTGGGGCACTTGCTTAATGGCATCCAAGAGAGGGATGTTGATTTCCACCTTACGAAAAGTGTCCAGGATTGTTTTCTCGTCCTCTTCCTTCTTTTGGTGTACAAACCTGCCTGGGAAAGGTGGAGGGATAACAATCTTTTCAATTTGCTTTCTCGACTCATCACCTTCCTTGTTTACTTCAACCTCATCTTGCACCACCTCATTATTCTTACTCCTATCAACAGTCTTATTTTTCAGCTCAACTTCCTGAAGTTGCCTTCTATTTCTCAACGTAACCGCACAAGCATTTTCTCGCGGATTCTTCTCTACTTGAGAAGACATTCTTCCTTGATTTGCTTCCAACTTCCCTACAGACACAGCGAGCTGGGAAATCTAATTTTCCAAAGATTTTATGCTGACCTTTGTCTCTAATCTATCATGTTGTTACGTCTGTCTATCTTGTTGAATTGATTTAGCTAAACTTTTGATTAGACACTCCAGTGATGTATTGGGCTGATCGGGTGAATTGGAGGAGGTGATGAGAATGGTGGTCACACTTGTTGCTGTGAAAAGTTCTGATTTTTATTCCCGTAACTGAAATTCAGATGAACACGCCATCCTGGGTTGTAAGTACTGGAATAAGGATCATATTTTCTCTACGGTTGCCTTTGGAAACCTCTCACTACATTCACTTGTGCATTAAGATCTTCTTGCAAAGTTGGACACGCGTCAGTTGGGTGCCCCACATTTACACAGATTCCATAAGCTTTCACCTGTTGAACTTGATCTGAGACAATTCTTTCCAAAACAGAGGTTATTGTGTTCAACCGTTGATAAATAGAGAATACATTCACCTTATTGACCTTGGTTGGAACATCCTGTTTTGTCCCGAACTGTTGTGCATTTTCAGCCATATCAACAATCAGTCGTTTAGCTTCTTCCAAAGTGTTGTTCATAAAAGCTCTCCCACTAGCCGCATCAATCATATTTCTGTCAGCGATGAGTAATCCTTTGTAAAAATATTGAATAAGCAGTTGATCGGATATTTGGTGCTGCGGACAGCTTGCACACAACTGCTTAAATCGCTTCCAATATTCATACAAAGTTTCCCCAACAAATTGCCTTATCTCGTAAATTTCCTGCACTTGAAGCTGGGAAAAAAACGTTCAAGGAATCGTTTTTTTCATTTTAGGTCATGTGTTGACCGCGCCTTGATGCAAATCGAATAACCATTCTTTAGCCTTATCGACTAAAGTAAAAGGAAAGGCTCGCAGCTTCATGTTGTCTTCTGTCAGTCCATGTGCTCGCTGACTCGAGCATGCTAAATGGAACGCCATTAAGTGCTTGTGAGGATCTTCACCCGACAAACCATGGAATTTGGGCAACAACTGGATCAGTACTGGCCTCAACTCAAACAGGCAATCACTCAGAAATGTGATGCCCAACTAGTAGAGATGTTAATAGGGTCGAAAATTGTAGGTTCGAACCGAAACAGTTAGGTTTTTGATCGGATAGACCAAAACAGTTCGGGTTGAAATTCTAGATGGACCGTTTAAGTTGGACCGTTTAGGGACCGAAACCGTTAGGGCTAGACCGAAAGACGAATTTCATAAGGTTTAGTATAGTTAGTAATATACGGGATGTGTATAATACCGAAAACCGTTAGGGTTGGACCGATTAACAACTTTAATATAGTTAGTATAATATACGAGACGTGTATAATACGCTGAAATAAACGTACAAGCCTCGAAATTGGAAAAAACGTACAAGTTTAATCATCAGCTGGAAACCGCAGGTTCGAGCCGAAACCGTTAGGGTTTTGACTGGATAATAGCGCTAGTCGACTAAACCAAACCTATGCTGGACCGGAACCGTTAGGGTTGGACAAAAACCGTTAGGGTTAGACCGATTAACATCTCTATGCCCAAGGGTGGCTAATTCACATCAGGAGTCGCCATCTCCCTCAACGTACGTTGCAGAGCTGCCATGACTTCTTCCTTCTCAACTGTATTATTTTCAACTTTCACTTCTTCATGCACTTTTGCAGTTCCTTCCCGCTCCTCCTCGCTTGATTCACTAGAACTCGCCAGCTCAAATGCTGACTTTAAAGCTGGTGAAGAGTTGATTGCTTGTCTAATGACTTTAGTCTGTTTCATCAACCTTCTTGCTGTCTTCTCAATCTCTAGATCGTAAATTAACTTTCATGTACGAGAAGAACGAGGCATAAAAAGAAAACAAATCAGTACTACAACAATTCTTAAAGAGAGATTAATAACAAATTGTTCCCCGACAACGGCGCAAAATTTTGATGGGTGTCAAACCGTCAAAAATAAATTTCTACTTACCAAATGACGAGTAAGGTTCGTATCCATAGAGAAAACTATTCTTATGTCCTTAAGAATTTTGTAATGTAACCAAAACAACGATTTGTGGTTTTAAACTAATGGCTAACTACTAATGAAATAGAAAATGAAATTTATAGACTTAAATTAAACAGATAGAAAATAGACTTAATTCGAATATGAGCAAGGTCCAGTTAATGAGTGCAACATAATTCCCGAAAGTCTTCTACCGATCATCGATTCAATAATGATCTAATGAATAAACAAGTAAACCGGTTATAGGAGTTTGACAAACGCCTAACTCCCAATTTCTTCTAACGGTGTCGATAATTATGAGAAGTTCTATAAATATTCCCTAATCTAAAGACAACCCCCGAGGCGCTCGTAAGATTTAGAGTTTTGAAAGAATTAAACAAAAGAAACCTAATTCTAACTAGTGCATATTGAAGCAACATCCTTTAAATTCGATTATTCAATCCCACAACGCTACCAGAGTATGCTTGTGATGCCTAAACGGTGCGCTATTTGCTACTCCGTTATCCCCAAGAACAATTACAGATCAATGGGTTTAACTAGCAATAGACTCTTAGATTAATTAAAGTTCGGGCCCTTAAACAGTAATTAAACCTAACAATCTTGAATCGCAAATTCTTGCAACTAAAAAAATCAGAGAATGAGCAAATACTTGTCAT
The DNA here is from genome assembly GCA_013146195.2 of Codonopsis lanceolata. Classification (NCBI taxonomy): domain Eukaryota; kingdom Viridiplantae; phylum Streptophyta; class Magnoliopsida; order Asterales; family Campanulaceae; genus Codonopsis; species Codonopsis lanceolata. The sequence goes on from CM028377.1 coordinate 49,621,430, forward strand.
TAACTAAAACAAAAACTAGAATCTCCCAGTAGTAATTTCCTAGGGAATTACTCTACACACATTAACTGGAAGGAAAGAACTTAGCTATCAGACATAATGTAATGAAAAATTACTTACAAATGGAATTAAGAAAACATATCACCAAGTGTTCAAACAAAAGGAGAAGAAGAATTGCTGCCAATTGATGTACTATTCACGCCCCTGAGTTCCCCATCCAGCTTGGTGGCATCCTCCATTTATAGCAATATACTGTAATTGCTCCAGCAAGTTCCCCCCGAAAGTAGAGGACACGACCTCTGCTCCTCATCCATTAGCAGTAGTAGTTACTGACTTTTTTCAATTTCCCAAATTCCGTTCTTGACTAATTCTCCCTAATATTTACATTGACAGAATTAAATTAAAATAAAGTTTTTTAATCCACAAGGATTTATCATATCTATGAAATTTGAAATTGATTAAAGGTCCAATGCCCTCTAGCATTAACTTCAACTTCTAACTCAAAAGTACAGCACATGACTTTTTTAAATTCTCTGCTATAGTTTTTCCTCAATCAGAAAATGCACATTTGGTACTGGACAATCCTCTTCCTTCAACAAGCTTTTTATCTTTTTTCACTTCAATTTTCCACAATACCTGCAAACATAAGATGAACGAGAACACCTATAAAAGTGCAATATTTACAACCAATAATAGCAAACAATCAATTTTAAATGTCGCACATATTTGATCTCATCATCATTCCAATCAATGTACAATGCACTCCGAGTTCAACCATTCTCTCGTGTAGACGTAATTCAAATAAGGGTGTGTCTTTAAATCACATTAACACGCTCCTTCTATTTTTTTAAAAAAAATATTTTATTTAATAAGTAAAACTTTTAAAATACGTGTTACGAGTTACGACTTCTTTAAAGTATACTAAAAGCCTTACTATTTTTATAAATGAAATTGAAACCCACCCTATCCCTAAGAAAAATATGTTTTTTTGAGATAAATTAAAAGGGAAGAAAATTTAGAGAAAGTATGAATCAAATAGTTGGACTGTGTAAAAAGTAATTGATTAATATATATTTTGGTCCTTGAACATGTGCAAAGAGAATAGTTGGGTCCTTGGATTTTAAAACATATTCAAGTGGTCCCTTAACTCATTTTTTTGGATCAATTTCCTCCTTTCACCGTTACAGTTACATTTTTTATTTAATATTATTTCAAATGCCAAAAATAGCCTTAAAAGTTTATATGAGTTGACTTTTCAAAATATCCAAAATATATGAGGTTAATATGTCAATCAATGGCGGACGCAGAGAATTTTCCAACCGGATGCACAAATTCAATTTTCAGATAATGTCAATGGTAAGTAAAAATAAAAACTTTTATAGGTAAGGGTAAATTGTATAAATTTTATCCAGGTGGGAGCAAATTATATAAATTTTAGGGGTATACTTAATGCAGCACCTATAAAATACTTAATACATCACTTTTGAAAAGTATTTGACCAAAATACCCTTTACATAATTTAATTTTTTTGTTTTTTTGTTAAATTTAATTTAACAAATTTTAAAAAACTACAATAATTTAAACACAATTTATTAATTAAATTGATTAATGAATAATATTTGAATTGGGTTTAAATTAAAACAATAAATAAATAAATGAAAATGGGCTGTTAGGACTGCCACCAAACCCATTTGAACTGCCACCAATCCAGTCCCAAAGCAGCCCACCCCCATTTGGACTGCCACCAACCCAGTCCCAAAGCAGCCCACCCCATTTGGACTGCCACCAACCCAGTCCCAAAGTAGCCCACCCCATTTGGACTGCCACCAACCCATTCCTGAAGCAGCCCACTCCATTTGGACTGCCACCAACCCAATCGCAAAGCAGCCCACCCCATTTGGACTGATTCCCAACCAGTCCCTAACAACCCTTTTTTTTTAAACTCAATTCAAATATTATTCATTAATCAATTTAATTAATAAATTGTGTTTAAATTATTGTAGTTTTTAAATATAAAATTAGGTAATTTAAATTTAACAAAAAAACAAAAAATTTAAATTACGTAAAGGGTATTTTGGTCAAATAATTTTTAAAAGTGCTGTATTAAGCATTTTACAGGTGTTGTATTAAGTATCACTGAAATTTTATCTAGGTGGGGGCAAATTGTATAATATTACCAATTAAAAATATATTTTTTTAAGAATCCTTTGACAAAATTACAACCAAGTTGGGGCAACTGCCCCCAGACCATAAGGCATGTGTCCGCCACTGATGCCAATTCAAAACATGATATTTCTCTCCACCGTTTGCGAGGAACGAGTTCATCGTGGACTCAAAAGTAGAGTTGTCAACCCATGAAATGTGTCGGGCCGGAAAATTACCAACACAACCAATCATGGATTGTGGGTTAGGCAGGCCAACCCACCAACTTTTCTTTCAATTAATCAAAATAACAATAATAATTATAAATAACACAAAAAAATGTCACAATTCATTAAAAAAAAAAAAGCTATATTTTCTACTATTATATTTTTAATAGTGTTTTCTAACAATTTTCTCTAATATTAATAATATAAAATGAGAAAAAATAGAAGTAAGAAACAATTTATCATTACCCTTTTTGTATGTTTTTTATAATCATTTTTCTGTAAATATTACAGTTAATATACCTTATTCTGACATCTTTAGTTGCTATAAGTGCCATTTTTTTAACGAATTCAAAATCATTTACTAATATTTTAGATATAAAAAATAATCTCACATTTTGAGCAAAAATGATTTAAATTAATTGTTTCAAACTTAGAACTTGTTTATTTACAACTAGTATACGACGGGTCAACCTGTCCGACCAACTTCAACCGCAGCGGGCTCAACCCGTTTGACCCACATTTTAATGAGTTCATATTTTTCTAACTCAACCCACATTTTTTAAATAACGGGACGAATTAGCCCAACGAACCTAACCCATTTTGACGGCTTTATTAAAAAGTAACAATTGGGTTGATTATGAATTCTTGATTTGTCATCCACCACAAGTCTGTCAAAGCTTTGTTTCGATATCCGTGATTTGATAATTATAGTTCGAGTGCTATTTGGGTTTCTTTGAGTTAATTCTGGATTCATTACCCTATGATATAAATCTTTGTGTAAGGAGGGGGTTGTGAGAGAAAATAAATCGATCGTTTTAAGCACCACAAATAGGGAGGGGTTTGTGAGAGAAATTTTGTAACTTGATTTTGTAAGATCTTTTTGATAATGGCCGATAATATTCCGGTGAGATTCAAGATCTTTTAAATCTAGTTGATTTTGTAAGATCTTTCATATCTTGGCCGATAAGATCTTTTAGCTTGAGCACGCTTGTGCAAGAGCAGCGGCAGTGAGCACTCATTGGCAGAGGACTCCGTGATGGATCTTTCAGATCTAGTTGACTCATTTTTGGAGAGAGGAGCAGTCGATGGAGGTGATCAATCGTATGAAGAGACGAGGAAGAAGAAGAAAGGCGAGGTGGGAGACTATTTAGAGTCGGAGAGCTACGGTAGTACAGTGGTAGAGACGAAGGAAATCTTGACGAGTTTGATTGATGGTGATGCCGAGGAGGAGGATGGTGGTGTGGTGATACCCAGGAAGTAACTATTCCATTTTAGCTTTTCTGATTTTGTTATTTAGAGTTATGGTGGCGGTTGGGTGGCAGCATGGTGGAATCAGGAAGGGAGGGGAGTTGGGTTGAAGATTTAGATGATTAAATTTTTGAACCGACAAGTAACCCCTTCTATTTTGCATTTCTTAAAGTGTCGGTCATAAGAAATTTGTTAATAGAGGTAATTTAGTTGTATTGTAAAAAATGTATCGGTAACGATGAGAGAGAGAAATTGATCCAAAAAAATGAGTTAAGGATACCATAAATATGTTTTAAAATTCAAGAACCAAACTATTCTTTTTAGTTTTTACACATTTTCGGTAACCAAAATATTATTTTATTCAAAATTAATTGGAACGATCATATGAATCATATAAAAAAAAAAAGGCTAAAATACAAATTACCCCCAAAATCAATTAAGGTTTGTGACAAAATCATGCATGAGGTTGCCAATTGTCTCATTTTACACCTTCATCAGACGGTCGTTTCAATTAAAAAGTAAAATAACACGTGTGGGTAAAGAAGTCATTTTCTTCAATTTTTTCTATAATTTATCTTCTCCGATCAAGCACTCTCTAGAAAATTTTGTGCTCTCTCTCTCCTTTAGAAATTTTGAACGATGGCGACCAATTTGGTACGCAGAGCAGTATCAAACTATCTTCTAATGGCTCACCGGCGACGAACACGAGGTCTTCGTGCCTGTAAATTCACGAGTCACCTGAGAAAAAAATGCTCAAAATCCTCAACAGAAATCTCAGGTGACTCTGTTCAACACTTTGGTGGCCGGTTCACCGTTGTTCAAAGCCCAAAATCATCATCAAAAGACTTGGAAAATCCAAATAAAAATCTCACCCTGAGTCCAAAGATTCATCAACCACAAATGGATCAGCCTCAGCCACGATTTATCCAAATAATGACTCAAAATCTTCTAGACCAGTCTGTATCGCCACATTTAATACTGCTGTGTTCTCCACCCACTGTTCTAGAGAGGCAGAGACCCATCATAAAGCTTCAAACTTTGAGAATGGAGATTAAGATTTTTCAAAGGTAAATCACTCGTTTGATTCAAATTTAAGGTCGAAATCAATGATTGATCGTCTCAAGAGTATGCTAAAGCAGTCTACCCTACATTCAAGTTCTATAAACATCTTACAGAACCCTTCTAAACAGCAAAAAATCGTGAAATCAAAGTTACAGGTTTTGATCAATCATTGTAACGCCCGATCATGCGCTATGTTAGCCCACACATCGCCTATTGAGCACACCTTTGGTCATCGGCCCACCTGCCGATCCAAAGTCCATGGATGATGTTGGTCTTGGAAGTGGCCACCGTATAAACTACATAAGTCCCACATCTAGATGTGGATTGGGGTATTACAATCTCCCCCACTTAAATCTTTGACGTCCTCATCAAGGCCGAACCATACCCCTGGTAATGTAAGATTCAAGAGGTGGCTCATACGGAGATCAAGAGGTGGCTTCCACCTTCTGTAGTGTAGCACTTTGGCCCGTACAGAACTTTGTTCCCATATTTTCGGCCGGGACCCGCTTTGATACCATTTATAACGGAGCCCGAAGCCAGGCGCCTTGTAGCCCACACAAGGCCTGACGCTTGGGTCATCGCCACCACAAGCCAAAAATTCATGGATGATGTTGGTGCCCAGAGGTAGTGTGTGGCCACCATATAAACCACACATAAGTCCCACATCTACCCAATGTGGGATTGAGGGTAGTACAATTTAAGAAAGACATTTATCAAAGAAATAGCGGAAGCCTAACAGTATGGAACGAAGAATAAAAAGAGCTAAATGAGGTATAATCCATTGTAATACCCCAATCCGACATCGGGTAAATGTGGGACTTGTGTTTGATTTATAAGGTAGTTATGCGCTACTACTCGGCACCAACATCATCCATAGACTTTTGGGTCGGCTTGTGATGGGCCTGATGACACAAGGTGCTGCGTGCTTAGCCTGGCCATGTGTGGGTTAACTCCGAACTTTGGGGCTCTGGGGCATTACAAATGGTATCAGAATGGGTCCCGACCGAAAATGTGGGAACAAAGTGTTGTGCGGGCCAAAGTGCTACACCGCAGAAGGTGGAAGTCACCTCTTGATCCCCCTACGAGCCACCTCTTGAATCCTGCATTGCCCGGATTATGATTCGGCCTTGACAAGGACGTCAAGGATTTAAGTTGGGGAGATAATACCTCAATCCCACATCGGGTAGATGTGGGACTTATGTGTGATTTATAAGGTAGTCATGCGCTACTACTGGGCACCAACATCATCCATGGACTTTGCCTGGGCTTGTATGGGCCCGATGACCCAAGATGTTGCGGCTCGCGTCAAGCGTGTGGGTTACACGTAGCGAATCGGACTTTCAGACTCAGGGATTTACAATCATTGATTAATATATTTCGACTGGATGATTCTGGCTTCTTGTGACCGAGTGCAAATACCTGAATCCTCTCGGGGTTCACTGAGTCGGTGTCGGGTCTCTAACTCGCTGGTTTGGACCTTACAAAATGGTTGGAGGTACGGATTTTCACGTTGGGGCTTTCGTTTTGGGAGAGTCCGCGAGCTTTGACGATTCAGATGAACATGTACTGCATCGGATCAACCAGATCGTACGCAGGAATCCTGTCCATTTCTCCAGTGGCAAATCGTCCGAAATTACTCTCCGGGTCTGTAACTCGCTGGTTTGGACCTTACCAAAATAAAGAAAATGACTTCTTTACCCTGCACGTACGTTGCATGTGCTATTTAAAGTTCTAAATGCAATGGTTGTCTGGATGAGGGTACAAAATGAGACACTTGAGATACGGATTTGACACAAATCTTAAATTGGGTACGTATGAGATTGGGTGGAAATCTTGAAGCTAATTCGTATTTTGGCATTAAAAAAAACACCATCATTTCCGGCTACAGAAATAGTAAGTATGTCCCCTGCGCACACGTAACATAGCATTATAATAAAGCAAAAGAAATTCCAAATCTCCGGTCTCCAGTCTCCACCCACATTTGTCTTCTCTCTCTGTCCACCAAATTCAACTACATTGGAGACTGTGTGTGAGAGTGAGACTGAGAGGGAGCTAGGGAAGAAGAGATCGTATCGTGGGAATGGTTTTAATGTGATATAAGATGGAAGGATCAGCAGAAGAAGAGTTAGAAAGAAGGAGCAAATTCTTGAGCAGTTTAATACAGAAAAAGAAAGCTACAGCGCAAGAACAAGACAATCATCTTCTTAACATTCGTGTCAGGGCTTCTGACATGCCCATTTCTTTCCAAGAGAAGGCATTTAAATGTGCTAGAGATACCCTTGATTCCATGCCCCCCGGAAAGCTTGACAGTAAACGCGTCGCACTTGCCCTCAAGAAGGTAACTAAATTTCTTCCACCAATTTTTTTTTTTTTGGGTTTCTTGATCTTTCTTTTTCAAGATTAACATTTGATGGGAAAAAAATTGATGTTTCATTTTGTGTATTTAATTAGGGAGGGAGTTAGTAAAGTAAACTGAATTTGAGCTCAATTTAAACAGCTTGAGTATAATCTAGTACTGGTCATACTTATCTAGTCCACATTTACCCTACATTATTTTTTCTTATGTCTGGTTGAGCTAGAGAGTTAAAGTGAATTCTCAGATGGTCTAATCTATATATATATATATATATATATAGTGTCACACTAGTAAATTAAGATGCAACAATATATGATATGGATGATTATTAAACTGGAACAAGTATCCTTTCAGCAAGTAAGTTGGAATGTAGCCCTTAGTTTCCATATTATTACATTTTGCATGCAAGGACATGATAGTTAAAAAGATACTCAATTTTGGATTTGAGGGGGTAATGGATTACTTCGTTTCAATCTCCTTGTATCTGTTGTGGTCCTTACTTTCTTCACGAAAGATAGGTAGTGTCTGTTTGCATTTCAATTTAGCCGTAGCTAAAGGGAATGAGTACCTTGGCATGCCGGTGGTCCTTTTAAGTATGCATCTTTTGCTTTACCATTTCATATTGATTTCCCAGTTTTTCATGACTAGCTATTTTTTATTTACTTTTTCTTGATCTTCTTCCATCATTTAAATTAAAGGGACTGCAAGAATTTGTGGAAAGATTTATTTTACCCTGCACTTGAGGGATGCGTTGCGTGGGTGCTTTCTGTAAAACACAATTGTTTGAATGTGCTTGCCAGTAATCTTGTATTCTAAAAACAATCTTGTATTCAGTTGTAGGGAGTTTGTATCTAGCAGTATTTAGGGTGAAATTGATAAAACACTAACATACCACATGGAAACAAAGGCATTGGTACGTAGTAGGTTTGATATTATGCTAAGTAACTAACTTAACAATATGATCTTTGATAGAATAGGAAAAACGAAGAAGTCAATTTTATGGTCCCTTGTGGTTTTTCTTCCCTAACTGTTGTAAGCCACAGTTTATCATTTTGGAACTACACTTGTTAGTTTTCCGTAATTTCTGAAAACATGACAATAAAAGTTATTCATGCTGCCATACATATAGGAACCGAAGAGGAAAACCTTTTGTTATGTGCTCACCTTAATGATAAATAACTTGCTCAAGTCAATCATTTGAAGTATTCTACTTTTTTCTTTAATGAAGACCACTTTGAGGCGATGAAGGTGAAGTTAGATACATACACCGGTGAGACTTCCAAGTTCCAACAACTAGTTAAAAGTCTAATAATTAGACAGTCAACTTGTTTCCTTGACACAATTTTCTTTTCTTCTAATTCGAAATTTGTTTTCTCTGCTCACTTTTTCCAAATCATGTAAAGGGTGTATTCGAAAAGATAATGTTATGACTTTGGCACCCATACTCTTAACGTAGTTGTTGTTTTTCAGAAGAATATGCTCAATCTCTTTTGCATCACCTAAGGAATGGAGTGCTTTTTATTTCTACATGTTGCAATGTCTATTTATTAGCACCCTGTTTACAACAATAGAGTATTCATGTTCAAAAGCAGTTACAAGCCTTGATAACCAAAAAAGAGCAATTTTTTACACTGCATCGGTCAGAAGTTGAAATGAATGATGATGAGCTGCAACATCTATCTGAGAAGCTAGGGCATTAATATTTATAAGGTCATTGTGATTCCGTTGCCACTTGTCAGCAATGCACTTCCTATTGAAGAATCTCAAGTACCGAGCTGTTAATTAAGGCAGTGAATAACTATAGTCAAGCCTGTTCTGGTTTCAATTATCATCTAATTACTCCTCTCCTCAACTCAATTCCGCCAGCATTGTCTGCATGATTAGTTACATATATATTATGTAATTCCTGAGAATGAACATTTATTATCTGTACGGTAATGGCAATTAGTATATATTGGCTTCACCTGCCACTTGGATGATAAGAAATCACACATATAGACTAGTAAATAAAGAAGCTTGAACAGAGCTGATCCACCTTCACATGGATCTGGCTCATCATCTTGATTTTTTTTTTCTTTTCATTTGATCTTGCGGTCGATCTCATAGTTGGTTCTTGGACCTCATTTTAACATATAACCTTATCCAATGTCACGTTTTAGTTGACGGAGTGACCTCACAACAAAGCAAATTACAATGTCTGTATTTTTCTATATATGCCTATCAACAAACTCACTACTGAGATTTCCAGTTATAGATTCATAACATTGCTGTCAACTGATCTTTATGGAGTTTTTATGTTGTATTAATATTATGTTTGCTTCACCAGGAATTTGACACGTCGTATGGCCCGGCCTGGCATTGCATAGTCGGGACCAGCTTCGGATCATACGTCACGCATTCCCTAGGGGGTTTCTTATACTTTTCTATTGACAAAGTTTACGTCCTTCTCTTCAAGACTGCTGTTGAGCCTCTCAATCATTGACTCTACCAGCTGTTGATTTGTTGGCAGGCCTTTAGTTTTGGTTCAAAGATTTGGGGTGTTGATTTTATAGATAAAATTGTTGCATTTGAAGTTAAGCCATTGAAAAGAAAAAATGGAATGAAATTTTTTAGTTGCACCAGTTCTTAAGCTAGTGTGCTGTAGTAAATGACCAATTTCAGTTTGAACATATTCTCCGATCATGCATTTTAAGGCATTATGTAGTGAAACCTTGAAAATCAGGGCAGTCTGTATTCTATTGGGCTCGGGTTCTGTGGTGAGAAATGAGAAGTTGTTGCTCAGCTTGCGTGGTTTCTCAAAGTTTGGATCCAGATTCCATAGTCCAGACAACTGGGCCTTAAAAATCAATCAAAAGATTCAAGGGGAATTTCAAGTGGGTATAATTTTGAAAACATGTTTTCATATAGGACCATCAATTTTTTAGACATTTCATATAACTACAAATTGCTTGCCAAATGACAAAAATGCCATTAATGAAAACACAACCTGTTCCGGCATTTTGAACGACCAAAATCAATACAGAATCTCTGATGCCAACCCCTGGCATCAGGATGCATTTGACTGGATTTTGCATGACCAAAAACAATACAGAAACTCTGATGCCAACCCCTGGCATCAGGTTGAATTTGACTGGATTTTGAATGACCAAAATCAATCCAGAAGCTCTGATGCCAACCCCTGGCATCAGGTTGAATTTGACTGGATTTTACAGGACCAAAATCAATAAGGCTCGATGCCAACCCCCGCATCGATGCATTTGATTGGATTTGCAGGGACCAAAAACAATAGAAGCTCGATGCCAACCCCTCGCATCGTTGAATTTGACATAAAATCAATCCAAAACTCGATGCCAAGTCACCGCATCGGATGCATTTGACAAGATTATGCATGACCAAATTAATTCGATGCCAAGCATCGGCATCGATGCATGCATGCGGGACCAAATCAATCTGAAACTCGATGCCAATCACGGCATCGGGATGCATTTGACATAAAATCAATCCGAAACTCGATGCCAAGCCGGCATCGATGCAAGATATTATGCGCAGACCAAATTAATCCAAAAACTTCGATGCCAAGCATCGGGATGCATTTGACGATATTATGCGGACCAAATTAATCGAAACTCGATGCCAAGCCGGCATCGGGATGCATTTGGCATTATGCGGACCAAATCAATCGAAACTCGATGCCAATCAGCGGCATCGGGATGCATTGACATAAAATCAATCGAAACTCGATGCCAAGCCCGGCATCGGGATGCATTTGAAGATATTATGCGGGACCAAATTAATCCAAAAACTCGATGCCAAGCAGGCATCGGGATGCATTTGACATTATGCGGGACCAAATCAATCGAAACTCGATGCCAATCGGCATCGGGATGCATTGACATAAAATCAATCGAAACTCGATGCCAAGCCACGGCATCGGGATGCATTTGACAAGATTATGCGAGGACCAAATTAATCCTCGATGCCAAGCGGCATCGGGATGCATTTGACAAAGATTATGCAGACCAAATCAATCGAAACTCGATGCCAATCACGGCATCGGGATGCATTTGACATAAAATCAATCGAAACTCGATGCCAAGCCCGGCATCGGGATGCATTTGACAAGATATGCGGGACCAAATTAATCCAAAAACTCGATGCCAAGCGGCATCGGGATGCATTGACATTATGCAGGACCAAATCAATCCAGAAACTCTGATGCCAATCACTGGCATCAGGATGCATTTGACATAAAATCAATCCAGAAACTCTGATGCCAAGCCCTGGCATCAGGATGCATTTGACAAAGACATTATGCAGGACCAAATCAATCAGAAACTCTGATGCCAATCACTGGCATCAGGATGCATTTGACATAAAATCAATCCAGAAACTCTGATGCCAAGCCCTGGCATCAGGATGCATTTGACAGTATTATGCAGGACCAAATTAATCCAGAAACTCTGATGCCAAGCACTGGCATCAGGATGCATTTGACAAACATTATGCGACCAAATCAATCGAAACTCGATGCCAATCACCGCATCGGGATGCATTTGACATAAAATCAATCCGAAACTCGATGCCAAGCCACGGCATCGGGATGCATTTGATATTATGCAGACCAAATTAATCGAAACTCGATGCCAATCGCGGCATCGGGATGCATTTGACATAAAATCAATCAGAAACTCGATGCCAAGCCACGGCATCGATGCATTTGACAAGATTTTGGAGGACAAAAATCTATCTAAACTCGATGCCAAGCGGCATCGGGATGCTATTTTGGAGGACAAAAATCAATCAAAACTCGATGCCAAGCCACGGCATCGGGATGCATTCACGGTATTTTGGAGGACCAAATCAATCCAGAAACTCTGATGCCAAATGGCATCAGGATGCATTTGACAGAAAATCAATCCAGAAACTCTGATGCCAAGGCTTGGCATCAGGATGTAGTTAACAGTATTTTGGAGGACCAAATCAATCCAGAAACTTTGATGCCAAGCCCTGGCATCAGGATGCATTTGACAGTATTTTGGAGGACCAAAATGAATTTAAAAACTCTGATGCCAAGTCTTGGTGATGCAGGCAGTCTCGCACTGGATTATCTCGACCGTTTGGATCGGGTGCGCGGAAAAGGACATAACTTTTGACTCGGGTGGAGTTATGGGGCCCGCCGCATATCAAATCGAAGCTCTCGGAAAGACGTCATTTAGATAGGGTTATGGGCCATTGAAGATTTTTATTAGTTTTGAGTTTTTTTGTAATTTCGATAATTTATTGCTTTTTAGGGTTTAAGCATATTTAAACACTTTAAGCATATATTAACAACTTTCTTCTGCATTCATACCAGGGGACTTAAGTGCGTAATCACACAGACACAGAACCATAACATCATGTATTTATAAGTTGGAACATTCACCATTTCACTCAAAACCCCTAACAAGTGAGAAACCATATAAAACATTGCTATTCAAACGATATCATGTCCACAACTCAAGTCTAGTAGGAAATAACACGGCGAAACAAATAAACCAAATCTCAACCTTCCTACTTGATGTACCGAGAAACCCACCTAAAGCCTTCTCCATATCCCATCTTCCTGACAATGCCGCACATGAAAACCTCAAGTGGACAAACACCGAGTCTGCTAGATTTACCTTTCCCTTGCTTGTGAGGCCGATCAACCCAAGTAAAAGCACCTCATCTTCCGATGTCTTTGCATATGGGAGGTCAATCTTGTTTCCCGAATCGGGAAAGGAACAGTGGCCGAGACTCATCGAGAGAGAGAGCATCCAGCTCCTTCTTCGACTCAAATCTTTCCCCGTCAAAAGCTTCGGTGAGCCGTTGTTGATTCGCCGGAGATGTCTTGTTAGAGGAGGGCGATTTGGCCGGAGCAATTGAAGAGGATGGCCGGAACCGAGGAAGAGATGGAGATGGGTGAGAGAGGAGAGAGAAAAGAGGTGAACTGCCGAATTCTGTTTTCGCATCGGAGGTTATAACAATAATTAGGGTAGTTATGTACTTTCGCACTAAAATTGTATCTAAAAGAAATGTCTAAAAAATAGCTGGATTTATTTGAAAACATGTTTTAAAAAGTGTACCGGCTTGTAATTATTCCAAGATTCAATGGTAAAATTTTGATCGATCCATTTTTCAAACTTTTTAACTTCAAAAGTCCACAGTTCTTTTTTTCAACTGCAAAAGACTACTTTTCGATATATCAGTTAAATTATTTTGAATCGTAGTGTAAAAATATTAGATTAAATTAATGAATCGTGGTGTAAATAGTCTAGACGATTAAACTATTGAGTCGTGGTGCACAAAATAATGTAATAAAATTGATGAATCACAATACAAAACATTGATGAATCGTGGTACAATTAATGCAATAAAATTGATGAATTGCGGTACAATTTGACTACACAATTAAACTATTGAACCGCGGTGTAAAAATTAATGCAATAAAATTGATTAACCATGGTACAATTAAATTAGGCAGTTAAACTATTGAACCACGATGCAAAATTAATGCAATAAAATTTATGAATCGCGGTTCAATTAAACTATTGAACCGCGGTGCAAAAATAATGACTTCCGTAACGCGCCTATGGTTCATTAAGGGTATCGTAGTTATTTTGTCATCAAAAGTGATTTTTTTCAGTTGAAAACAAAAGGTACTTTAGGGATTAGAAAACTTCAAAAATAGACCGGCCCGCAATTTTTCCATGATTCAAGGGCAAAATTCTGGCCAATCCCTTTATCCAAAGCTTCTAACCCCAAAAGTCTACCATTCTTTTCTCAACTACAAAAGACCACTTTTCAAAATATTGTTCTGAAAATGCTATCGTTTCCTTCAACAGTTCCGACAAACACATTGAATTCAAAATCATCATTGTTGCACAACGAAACGGGGATCGATTTGCCTGGTTAGGTCGCGGATGTCGAGGGGGCAGCGCCCCTTCGTAGGGATTCGGGGAAAACACCCTAGAAAGGTAAACAATTTTTTTATTTATGAAAATACGAAACTATAATGGATCTGTGTTGAGTTGAGATTATTCAGTAGAGACGAAGGCGGATGAGGAGAAGGAAGAAGAAGGTTTACGACAGAGGAGATGGAAGAAGAAGGACGTATTTGGTTCTTTATGATTTTATATCGCAATACAAAAATATCAGATTAATGTAACGCGCTGCAAACATTGATGTATCGCGGTTCAAAAATTGACTAAGCAATTAAACTGATGAATCTCGGTGCAAAATTAATGAAATAAATTGATGAATCACGGTTCAATAATCAATCCACCCAATTAAACTGATGAATCGTGGTTCAAACATTGATGTATCGCGGTGCAAAAATAGACTAGACAATTAAACTGATGAGTCGCGGTGCTAAAATTAATGCAATAAAATTGAAACATCGCGGTTTAATAATTAATGCATCGTGATTCATTTTCGTAGCGCGTCTCATGTTCATTAAGTGTATCGTAGTCTTTTTACCCCAAAAGTGTCCTTTTGCGGATTGAAAAAAATGATATTATAAAATGATATTGAACATATTTTTTTTAGTTAAAAATAATCTATATTATAAAACAGCCAGATAATTAACTAGGGCTATTTAGATGTTGAGATTAAATTATCTTAAAAAAATTAACGGTTGAGATTCACTCTCACATTCACATGTGTGAATAGTTATCCATTTTTAACTCTCTATTTTTTCCCTATTACAAGTCACCCCCTACAGCCACCCCTTTTTCTTCTCTCTATGTTTTATCTTCATATTACAAAGTCACACCATGCGATTAATCTTTTAAACAGTCATCCCTTATAAAACAGCAATCTCTCAACTATCACTTGAAGCAATTTACCCCTCAACTGTAACATTTTTTTAAATCGCACCTTCTATTTAGGCCTTGTCATTTCAATTGACGAAATCAGATACATTGGCACCGTGCCACAGGCACGGGCATGAAGATCTAATAATGTTATAAGGAGAAAGGGCACACTAGTTCCTTTTTTTATACACCAGAGATCCTTGAAATGGATGGCATTGGAAACTGATGCGTGAAAAAAAACATCATATCAGGGGTGCCAAAGGTAACAGTGGATCGGAGTTGTCGTTCGACGGTCATATTGTCGTCGGTGGTGGATATTTGGCTATATTAATCTGTAAAATAAACACCGTGAGTCGGCGGGGAGGGTCCCTGCCAAAAACCCTCCGACGTGTTTATCAACACATCAAGTATAAAAGAGAGGGTGTGTAGTCCTGTAAACACCCCAATTTCGTACCCCTGACACATGACTCTGATATGTAATATTAAAAACTCTTCAAACTTAACAAATGTCAAGCTACAGGAGTCGAAAATGCGAAAGGCAAAGCAGGATGCGCAAAACAGTGAATTTAGAGGGGTGAAAGTGTTGAAAATGGAAGTTGAATAGGAGCATGGCGCGGCCTAAAAGGTGATTGGGTGCCGCGCCATGTCAAGGTGGTGTCGGCGCCAACCTAGCTACAGTGGCTCTGCGACTTAACGCATTGTGCAATTCGTGAAGGCCGATGTACAACTGATTGCTGCAGGCTGAGGGAATTTATAATTCCCGATGAGTCCTCCTCTCCACCTATAAATAAAGGTGCTGGGCTCCCACTTCGGGAGAAAAAAATTGATCGACAACGAAACGCTGAAAAACTCTCGCGTTCCTTCGACGCCGAGTTTTAGTGAGAGAAGTGAGATAGATGTGTGTAACCCACCAAAGCTTCCAAACCCCGTCCAAACTCCACCAAAACACAAATCCACCGGTTAAAAGTGATCTCTAGCCTTTTAGTTAGGTATCCACCCAACTTCCCCGGCCCAAAATCGATAAAGTAAGTCGTTACTCTCCCCGAGTAATGAGCTGAAATACACAAATAGTAAGCCGTTATTCCGCCCAACCAAAAAGGCCAAAACCTTCCGAAACTAAGCCGTCATTCTGCTCGAGTGAGTGAGCCAAAACTACCACAAATAAGTCGTCACTCTGCCCAAATCACAGCAGTAACAGCAATAAAAGTCTCCCTCTCCCGAGAAGGACAGAGCGAGCACACTCCGCTCTAAAAGGTAATAGCCTTTAAGGGCATTATTTTTATAAAAGTTACTTTTTAAATCCGGCCCAATGTAGTCAATATAAGTCGTTGTGTTGCCCGGATTAGATTAGGAAATACTACGTAAAATAGCAGTTATAATGGCCAAATATTTTTAAATATATTTGTAATTATTGTAAGGAAATGGCTGCAAATCCTTAAATAATGTAGCCACGGATGTATTTGTTTTATTTTCCTGTCTTTTAATGCTTTATTTATTTGTTAAATAAATATAAAAATAAGCATACTTTAGCCAAAAACTATTTTTGAGACCGAAAGGGCGAGTTGGGTGCCTAGCACCTTCCCAACTCGTAACTTAGCCTCCGAACCCGTTTTCAATCTCTGGTTTTTCTTTTCTTTTTTTAGTTTTGCTTTATTTTGTCTTAAAATAAAGATGACGACTCTAAAACCTTTTGGATCCAGTGGGGTCTCGCAACACTCCTTCTTTGCACTTTTTCGTTTTTCTCTAAAAAAAGGAGAATGAGAATGAAAGGGTGATGCATTCTCATATCCTGGTATTCCCTAAAAAGGGATAACTTGATGCGGGAAACCCAAAGCTCTCATAGTGATCCAAAACGGGTCATAAGGCTATTTTTAATAAAATCCATAGTGGGGGCGTCGCAACATCCTTTTTTGCACTTTTCCGTTTTCCCCTAAAAAAGGGAAAATGGGAATGAAAAGGTGATGCATTCTCATATCCTGGTATCCCCTAAAAAAGGGATAACTTGATGCGGGAAACTCAAAGTTCCCATATTGGATCAAAAATCCACTAAAGGCAACCGATGCGCATTTCAACGCGCTATCTTAGACAGCACTCCTCTCGCACTTTTGATTTCGTCTTCCCCTAAAGAAGGGAGGGTGGAACGAGAGAAGTGGTGTCCGCATCCGCACGCGTCTGCGCCCTAACCAAGGCGCGGCGGCGCGACCTCGAGGAACCCAGTGGCGACTCTGCTGGGGAGTTATTTTATTTTAAATAAAATGGAGGGCTAGACTCATAAAATAAAACTTTTTTGTTTTTATTTGTTTCTGGCTAACGTGTGCTTGTTATATTAATTTTTGCATTTGAATATTGCGTTCCTATACATCTATGTCTATATTTATGGATATGATCCTCCAATTTGCAGCAGTTTCGTTCCGATAACTGTTACAGATATATTTAAAAATATTCTTCTTTTAAAAAAAAATCAAATGCAAAAAAAAATTTCGAAAAAATTTCGAAAAAATAAAAAAATATATATATTATATTTACGTTACAATAAAAATTCCGGGCAGCACAATAAAAGGGTCGGGGCTTTATTTCAAATATTGCTTTATTTTCGGCTCCGTATTATTATTTCTTTCTCTTCATTTTTCCTTTTTTATTATTCTGTACATTTGTACACATTTGCATTCATTCTGTCATTTTATTTTGGGGACATACGACCAAATTTGTAATTAATAGGAATAGATAGATTCCACACTTTTCTTTCTATTTCTTAATATGGTATGCTTGCTTGCTTAAGCTCAAACTAAAAAGTCGAAAAAATCCACACGTAACCGCAAGACATGTCATATCTGTTATATTTTTTCTGTTTATATATCTGTAAATAAATAAAGATTTTACTGTTTTCTAGATACCGCACACACGTGCACGCATATAGGAATATTCCGAACTGTTACCTTACACCATGGCCAGCCTACCCCCTGCATAAGCCAACGCTAGAATGCATATAGATTTTCAGGACACTTCATAGACCGACCGGTTTTTGCATTTTTGAATTATGAGTCAGCCCCTGTCAAAAAAAAAAAAAATATATATATATATATATATATATATATATATATATAAAGAAAAAAAGTCTATATATATATATATATATATATATAAATGCGCAAGTTAAAAAAATAATAATAAAGTGCGCACAAAAAAATATATATAATAAACAGGGGCTGATTTATTATTCTTTGATGCTCGACCTAGACCATTTCGAATGGTGGATCCTAGAAAGAGTATAGACCATTCGCACGGAATCGATCAGATCTTGGGGAGTCGAAGGGGGAATACGTTGGTCCTATACTGCGAGAAAAATCCTTGTTCGAGGAATAAAAGTCCTGAGACAGTCAAAATAAAGCAGGTTCTTATCCGGTCAATTGTAGGAAACAAAAATAAATAATAATAAAATATACTAATAAAGACATGTTGTACTCCAAGCCCAGAAAGCCTTCAGCCAGCCTTCTGATACCTCCATAACTCATTTTCCTCAGAAACCTAGGCCGAACTTGGAAAGCGAGATAATGCTACCCGGCCGGTTGATCACGGGGAAATAAGTGCAATCGAAACAGAGGATATCGATGTCGATTAGACAAGGATAGAATCGTCTGAGAGAATCGAATCGAAGCAGTATGGCGGCGAGTGAAGCGATCGCTATGGATGCAGTCACGGGGGCTCTAGGATATGCTCGACTCGGCAATGCGAAATGGTTAGACCAAAAGTTGGAGTGCGTGATGAGCCAAATAGCTAGCTCGGTACAAAGTTTGAAATCCGGTGGTGAGTTGAACTCTTCCCCTGCAGTCCCAGAAGCATCAACATCTCATGTGCCTCAAACCCAAACCCCGACCAAACACTAACCCACGAATCGCCGATACCGAATCCCAATCCTCCACCAAGTCCCTACTTGCCAATATCGCCCACCGGTCCTATCCCTCATATCCTTCCCCAAGCACCAAAATTCCCCAAAGCTCAAATGACCTCCCTTTTCCCATAACCAACCCACCTGCTCCAGACACCCATATATAGACCCACAAAGTTATAACCCGCCAGGCCAAGTTACCACTTATTTACCTTATAATGATCGTCGCGCCCAGAAACCATCGAACCCACCTACCCAAATTCCACGGTCAAAATCCCTATCCTACCCAAGTTCCACCAGCCCAAAATCCTTATCCTACCCAATTCCACGGCCCAAAATCCTATCCTACCCAAGTTCCACGGCCGAATCCACCGGCCCAAAATCCTTACCGGATCACGCGGCGAAATTAACCCGGCCTTCACAACCGGCTATATATACCAAAAGCCAACTCCCCCAACCACCAAAATTGAGGTCGACATGGAAAATATGAAGGCCATGGCGCTCAAACTTCTCAACAAAGGGGAATTTTCTACGGAACGCGGTATTACAACATGCGCGATATTGCCTTTAAAATTCAAAATGTCCGACATAGAATAATTTGATGGAATTTGGATGCCCTATATCCCACTTAAGATCTTATTCCACGGCATGCGGTCAAGGGAGCTAGCTTTGAGGCTATGGTACGCCAATTTTCACCTCACCTTAATAGAGGCTGCCAAACAATGGCTAATGTTGTCTGATAGTGGCACCATGAATACTTGGGACCAGATAGCTGAAGGGTTCCTTGAAAGGTATAAAGACAACATCGCCCCTGAAAATAGAAGGGACCTTGAGTCGTGCACCCAACGGGAGAAAGAAACCTGTGTTGAGTTCGCAGTCAGGTGGAAAAGAAAGTTGGCTCAGACCTTTGACAGTCACGATCCGGTAGAGTCATGCAGAATGTTCATCAAAAACCTCCAGCCCATTTACTTAGAACACATGCGGTATCTCCCCTACACCAATTTTAAAGAAATATTAGAGATATGAGCCTGTATTAATGAAGATATACGGACGGGGCAATTACAAGTCAATACGCCTCTTAGCTCTTTCCGTTACTCTAAAGGAAAACAGCGGCAGCGACTGGCCGTCAATATGGTAGGGAATGCATCGCCACTTTTCCTACCCAAAGTTATGGCAACTTGTTCCATGGTCTTATGGAGGCGGACATGTCTGTCAACACTGTCGGGAGGAATAATGGCCGAGCAATTTCGAAATCGAGACCAGGCATTATGATGAGCTGCGAAGCCTCCCGATGTGTGATCTGCAGGGGCTAATGGCACAAGGAGTGTTAAAGCCTATAGAAAATTATAAGCCGCCAAACCCCCTGCCCAGGACTTGGAATCATGCCCAGTACTGTGAATATCATCGCTGCAGTGGTCACCTCACCGATAAATGTTATATGCTCGAGAGATGCTATCCGGGATCTTATAGATGATAAGGTTATTGAAAAGCCTCCACCAGACCAAATATAGTCAATAACCCTCTACCTCAAATCAACATGATTGAGGTTGATGAAAATTTTTGTGTACCCAAGTTCGAAACAAATAAACACCCATTACCATATATCCTTGTTCCTTTCCTTCCATCCCCATCCATAAAAGAGCCTAGTTGCAATATGCTCTCTTGGGACACTATCCTGGGTAGCCAAAGTACTTGCAATATTGAAAGAGCCACTTGGGTCGGTGGGGATATTAACTAACCTTACCTACCGATCGGCCGAGCCTACCAACCAAACTTGGAAAGAGGTGATCACTCGACAAAGACCAAGCGGCGACTTAGGGTATGACGGAGGCAGCGATTATGAGAAGCTCCTGTGAGTTTGAGTATATTTCTAATAAGCCTCTGAGAACTAGTATATTACGACCAGGCCCGCTTTTGGCGCTCGCGGATCACGGTGGACCGCTTGGATATAATATCCTATTCCTTTCCCTAGCTTTACAGATTGGTCATCTACCGATCCGCTCCCTAAAGTTGAGGATCTCAAACCCCAGGTCCTCAATAATGTAATAAACTCTGTATGGTTTGCTTTTAATGATAATCTAATTGTCTTTGCTTATTTCTTAGTTGCACCTACATTAAAAGACGCATTAAATAATTATAACGATGAGTCATTTAATGAAAAGGACCCAAAAGATAAAAATTATTTGTTTGAGCTTGTAAAGTCAGTTGAGCACCAGGAACAACATCGTTCATCAACAGCAACTGAAGACTAATCCACTATCAATCTGGGGCTGGACAATGAAATCAAAGGAATCAAAATCAGCAACTACCTGCAAGGCTCTGAAAGGGTAGCACTCGATGACCTCCTCAAAGAGTTCGTTGACATATTTACCTGATCCTATGAAAATATGCCGGGGCTGGACCCATCTATAGTTGAACACCGGATCCACATATATCCGGATGCTCGCCCAGTCAAGCAGAAGCTCTGCCGCATCAAGCCAGAATGGTCACTACAAGTTTAAAAAAATCATGAAGCAGCTGCACGTCAATTTCATTCGGGTAGTAAAATACCCGATCTGGCTGTCCAATATAGTGACCATTCCCAAGCCCAAAGATGACTTCCCTCTACCCTAATATTGATATTGTGGTAGACGCCGTTCTTACTCATAAAATCAGATCCTCCGTCGACGGCATGCTAGGGCTATAACCAAATCAAAATGGCAGCAGAGGACCAAGAAAAAGACCTCATTCATCACCCCTTGGGGGACCTACTGCTATCATGTCATGTCGTCTGGGCTAAAAAAAAATGCTGGGGCTACTTATCAGGAAGTGTCATACTCCTCACAAACCAGGAAAAAGAAGACCTTGTTTAACCCTCCAACCTCAATGAGCTTAAAAGGTATTATGCTTGAGCCACCCTATCTGGCAAGTGCTTTCCTCTCCAGCTCGCTACGCTGGAAACCCGAAAGGGCGGCCTAGGAAAAAGTTAGAGCAAAAAAATAAATAAATAATAATAATAATAATAATAAGGAGAAATAAGGGCTCGCTAGGCTGAAAACCCGAAAGGGCGGCCTAGGCAAAACTTAGAGCATAAAAAAATGAAAAAAATAATAAAAAGGAGAAATAAAGGCTCGCTAGGCTGAAAACTCAAAAGGGCGGCCTAGGCAAAAGTTAGAGCCAAATAAAAAATATATATCAGGAGAAAAAGGAAAGGGAAGGCACTCTTTGAAACCTCGACATCCTACCTTCAGGCTTCAGCATGCAAGGGAGGTCGACTGACAAAAGGAAAAGAAGAAAAACCACGACAGGAAGCTCACAATAAAACACTAAAATATAATATTATTCGTCCTAAGGTGCAACTTAGGAATAATTGCTAAAGAAATTTAGGTTATACATTGATTGCATGTACATATCTATTTATTGCCTATATCCCCCCTTGTTTCCCTAGAAACTATCCCCTCTTTTGCTGCCTAAGCCCCAGGGTGGTCCATCAATGTCTGTGGCGTCCGCCCGGTGACCCATATACTTCTTCTCGCACGCACGGAAAAGGCTCGATCTCATCGAATGAGAAGCACCGTAAGTGTCCTCGTCCCTATTCATTATCCGCACTACCATTGTCTGAAAGCGGCCAGAGCGACTTGGGTTCGAACCATTCAGCGATGCCTCGATTGCGAAAGAAAAATGCAAAGGCTATGAGAATAGCCTTATGCCAAGTGTAGCCCTGCAACAATTATATGGCCGAGAACAAGAGGGGGTGACTGCCTTTTCCTCTCCCCTCATATCATTAAAAAAAAGGAAAGGGAAGCATGCTCGAGCCTGAAGGTATATTCCTTTAAAATCCATTTCTGAGATACAGCGTGCCATTACCCATTAGATGTCGGTATAGCTTTACTTTGTGCGTGCGTTTTATGCATTTTAATTTATTTGCAGTATTGTTGCATAATGAATAGTATATATATATATATATATATATATATATATATATATATATATATATATATATATATATATATATATATAAAGAAAATAAAGGTTCCTAGCTTGAAGAAGCGAAAGTTATCAAAATCCTACCACTATGAAAAGGTAAGAAAGGTAAGGTATTTTTATCCTAACTTCAAAAATGAATAAATAATTAAATAAATAAACAAAAGAAAAATCTTTTTCAAGTTTTGCTTTTAGAAAATTCAAAAAAAAAAAAAGGATCATATGTATTGTTTTGCATCTAAACAAACGTTTTTGCATTCTAGGGCTCATAAAAGTGTATTTTGCATTTTAAAAATATGTACTCCCTCCGTCCCTAAATAATTGTCCTGCTTGACTCGGCGCACAGTTTAAGAAAAAGTAATTGACTTGATTATTTATATTGGTTTAATGTGTAGTTTCCATTAATGTCCATGTATATATAATTAAAGAGAGTGAAAAAGTAAGGATAAAGTGGTAAAGTGATGTTCTAAAAGGTAAGTTTCAAAATGGAAAATTATTTTGGGACGGACGAAAAAGAAAAGGAGACGATAATTTAGGGACGGAGGGAGTACTATATTTTGCATTATTGAATGCATAATAGAATAAAGAATGTCCATACATCATGTTAGTAAGTATCCTATAATTTTTATGCATTGCATTTGCATCAAGTAAAATAGTACATGCATCCATCATTTGCATTTATTGTCCAATAAGCTGCATTAGGTGTACGCTAAAAAGAAAATCAAATGCCACCAATCATGAAAGTAAATATTCCTATGGCATTTACTATGTCCCTGCAGCATAAGCATGCATGAAAAATATATTCTATGGCATGAAATATATCTGTTTTGTCCCATATTTATCCGAAAATATGCCCGAAAATGTGTTCAGAAAAAATTGAATTGTATTCCGAAAAGTCCGCTTCGTGAACACATAGCATGCAACATATGTTTTAGCCTAGAACATGCATCATATAGCTCCATTTGCATTCATAGTATAAATCACGCATAGTAGGGTCAAATAGTGACCACTAGTTCAATCATGAATCGCAACAATAAATTGCATAAATTTCATGCATCATTACCCAATTGCATCATTTAGGCATAAATAGGACATGCATAAGCATTATTAATAAAGTCAGGAATGCTTCAAAAGTGCCAAACAGTGTCAAAATCTAGCAGATCTGAAGTATATCCAGGCAGATCAAAAAAAAAAAGAGGAATATTGAAAAACAAAAAGAAAAGAAAAAGAGAAAAAAATAAACAGATAATAAGTATGCAAATAAAGAAAAATAGCGAACATGCAGAATAAAGAAAAAAAAGAAAAAAGAGAAAAAAGAAAAGAAAAAATCGGGAGAGGGAAAAATGCATGTACAAGAAAAGAAAATGAAAAATGTATAAGTGCATGCAACAAAATAAATGCGGCGGCAGAAGAAGAAACTTTCGGCTAAAGCTAGAAAATGAAGCGAAAAGAAAACAGCAGCAAAGAAAAGATGATTTCAGCTAGAACCAAAAGATGCGGCAGCAAGGAAAGGAAATTTCTAACCAAGGTTAGAAAGAGCAGTAAAGGAAAAAAATGCAGTAGCATCAAGAAAGATTTTCCAGCTAAAGCCGAAAATATAGCGGAACAGGGAAAACAATTTTCCAAAAAAGGCTGGAACTGTGACAAAAGAAGAATCCCCAGCAAAGTGCAGCAAGAAGCAGCAAAGCAACAGCAGCAGCAATTTGCCGCATGGACACGGCAAGGGTAAGAAAAGAAAGGTATTTTTTTTCCTTTTTGCAGTGTATTTGTGTGATGTTTGGAAAACTTTCTTTTAAGGGGCATGCAACCCCGGATCAGAGGGAAAGGCTTTGTCCTCCAGCGAAGGCTGAGTTCCTGAGGAGACATTGAATTCTAGACATCAATCGTTGTGTTGGAAAACTTTCTTTTAAGGGGCATGCAACCCCGGATTCAGAGAGAAAGGTCTTGTCCTCCGACGAAGGCTGCGTTCCTGAGGAGACAATTCATGTCGCACAACCGCAGACGAACTACGATTGGTCTGATTCCTTGGCTAAGGATACGTAGGCAGTCTATCTCGATAGACGCGACCATCACAGCACGTTATTTACCTTTGCAACACTCATTTGATAGAGCTTTGCCGCACTTGTTCATTTAGCATTGCCGCACTTGCACCGCAACATTTGGTCCCCGGCTGAGTAAACTACCTCTCGGTCTGATTCCTTATATAAGGATACGTAGGCAGCCTATTTCGGTAGGCACGACCGTTGCACGAATGATAGTTTAGGTTTTGGCCTGAACTACGTTTGGTCTGATTTCCTTTAGTAAGGAATACGTAGGCAGCCTACACTAGTAGGTCCGACCATTAGAGCACTTAAAATTCATGTCTGCTTAAAAACTACGATAACCTGTTATAACCGACTAAATATGTCTAGGTTATGGAGTTTGGATAGCATGATAAACTGTACATTATAACTGTTACCTATTGCATTTCTCTCCCGTTTTAATTGAACGAAATTGGAGAGTCTATTGTTTATCAACGATGTTCGTCTACTCAGTAAACCTCGGGTTACCCGTAGACTCCATCGTTGAGGGGCTCTGTAGACACCCCAATTTCGTACCCCTGACATGTGATATCAAGAACTGTTCAAACTTAACAAATGTCAAGTTACAAGAGTCGAAAATGCGAAAGGCAAAGCAGGATGCGCAAAACAGTGAATTGCGAGGGGTGAAAATGCTGAAAATGAAAGTTGAATAGGAGCATGGCGTGGCCTAAAAGGTGATTGGGCGCCGCGCCATGTCAAGGTGGTGTCGGCGCCAACCTAGCTACAGTGGCTCTGGGACTTAACGCATTGTGCAATTCGCGAAGGCCGCTGTACAACTGATTGCTGCGGGCTGAGGGAATTTATAATTCCCGATAAGTTCTCCTCTCCACCTATAAATAAAGGCGCTGGGCTCCCACTTCAGGAGAAAAAAATTGATCGACAACGAAACGCTGAAAAAACTCTCTGCGTTCCTTCGACGCCGACTTTTAGTGAGAGAAGTGAGATGGGTGTGTGTAGCCCACCAAAGCTTCCAAACCTCGTCCAAACTCCGCCAAAACACAAATCCACCGGTTAAAAGTGATCCCTAGCCTTTTAGTTAGTTATCCACCCAACTTCCCCGGCCCAAAATCCATAAAGTAAGCCATTACTCTGCCCGAGTAATGAACTGAAATACACAAAAAGTAAGCCATTATTCCGCCCAACCAAAAAGGTCAAAACCTTCCGAAACTAAACCGTCATTCTGCCCGAGTGAGTGAGCCAAAACTACCACAAATAAGCCGTCACTCTGCCCAAATCACAGCAACAACAGCAATAAAAGTCTCCCTCTCCCGAGAAGGACAGAGCGAGCACACTCCGCTCTAAAAGGTAATAGCCTTTAAGGGCATTATTTTTATAAAATTTACTTTTTAAATCCGGCCCAATGTAGTCAATATAAGCCGTTGTGCTGTCCGGATTAGATTAGGAAATACTATGTAAAAGAGCCGTTATAATGGCCAAATATTTTTAAATATATTTGTAATTATTGTAAGGAAATGGCTGCAAGTCCGTAAATAATGTAGCCACGGATGTATTTGTTTTATTTTCCTGTCTTTTAATGCTTTATTTATTTGCTAAATAAATATAACAATAAGCATATTTTAGCAAAAAACTATTTTTGAGACCGAAAAGGCGAGTTGGGTGCCTAGCACCTTCCCAACTCGTAACTTAGCCTCCGAATCCATTTTCAATCTCTGGTTTTTCTTTTCTTTTTTTGGTTTTGCTTTATTTTACTTTAAAATAAAGATGGCGACTCAAAAACCTTTTGGATCCAGTGGGGCCTCGCAACACTCCTTCTTTGCACTTTTTCGTTTCCCCCTAAAAAAGGGAGAATGTGAATGAAAGGGTGATGCATTCCCATATCCTGGTATCCCCTAAAAATGGGATAACTTGATGCGGAAACCCAAAGCTCCCATAGTGATCCAAAACGGGCCATAAGGCTATTTTTAATAAAATCCATAGTGGGGGCGTCGCAACATCCTTTTTTGCACTTTTCCGTTTTCCCCTAAAAAAGGGAAAATGAGAATGAAAGGGTGATGCATTCTCATATCCTGGTATCCCCTAAAAAAGGGATAACTTGATGCGGGAAACCCAAAGTTCCCATATTGGATCAAAAATCCACTAAAGGCAACCGAGACGCATTCCAACACGCTATCTTAGACAACACTCCTCTCGCACTTTTGATTTCGTCTTCCCCTAAACAAGGGAGGGTGGAACGAGAGCAGTGGTGTTCCGCATCCGCACGTACGCGCACCCCTAACCAAGGGCGCGCGGCGCGTGGGCGCACGTCCCGGGAACCCACAAGTCCCCCCAAGTGTGTATGTGATTCTCCATCAAAAGAGAGAGAGAGAGAGAGAGAGAGAGAGAGCCCCCTATTTTATGAAATAGTCCCTCTAGAGGGGGTTATTTATACCTGAGGGAATGAGTTCAGCTCATTGCGCATGGGCTCGACCCAATCCCTCAAACATCATGTAAAGTACAAGTGGGCCATTAAACGTGGCCCAAACGCCATTGAGGCGGATCCAAAATATACACATCAGTAGCCCCCTACTAATTATTCTTCAAGATTCATCTCGATAGTAAGGAATACTATTCGCTCATGATTATCTCTAATTTATCGGGACGGCCGAGGCTTAATCACTTTCATTTTGGCAGACAAGATAACATAAGTGTAGGGATGAGTCACGACTTTGGTCGCTTTTGACCTCCATTGTACATTTTGATTAACCAGTAAGCCTTATAACTTGATTATATAAGTTCCTTTCGATTGCGTGCAAAACGCCACTTGGGCCAAGGTCAAGTCTTTTTGCCCAACTTTTGGAGCACGACTACCTTTAAAAAGCTAGAGAACAGAATGCCACTTGGGCCAAGGTCAAGTCCTTTTACTCGACTTCACAAGCAGGACTACCTTTAAAAAGTTAGCAAATAAAACGCCACTTGGGCTAAGGTCAAGTCCTCTTACTCGACTTCGCGAGCCAGACTACCTTTAAAAAGCTAACGAGTAGAACGCCACTTGGGCCAAGGTCAAGTCCTTTTACTTGACTTCGCAAGCGGGACTACCTTTAAAAAGCTAGCAAACAGAACGTCACTTGGGCCAAGGTCAAGTCCTTTTACTCGACTTCGCGGGTGGGACTACCTTTAAAAACCTAGAAAATATAAGCGCAGGTAGGCACAGTGCACAACTCAACCACAAGTAAACTCAAACGGGAGGACAATATAGAGCTCAGCCGCGAGTAAACTCGATCAGGGAGAATAAGCACAGGTAAGCGTGGTGTACAACTTAACCACGAGTAAACCCGAGCAGGAGGACAATGTAGAGCTCTACCGCGGCTAAACTTGAGCGGGGAGCATAAGCACACGTAGGTGCAGTGTACAACTCAGCCGCGAGTAAACTCGAGCGGAAGGATAATGTAGTACTCAGCCGCAAGTAAACTCGAGCGTGGTGCATAAGCGCAGGTAGGGGTTGTGTACAACTCAACCGCGAGTAAACACGAGAGGGATGACAATATGAAGCTCAGTCACAAGTAAACTCAAGCGGGAAGCATAAGCGTAGGCAGGCACGGTGTACAACTCAATCGCGAGTAAACTCGAGCGGGAGGACAATGTAGACCTCAGGCATGAGTAAACTCGAGCGGGGATCATAAGCGTAGGTAGGCACTGTGTACAACTCAACCGTGAGTAAACTCGAGCGAGAGGATAGAATGAAGCTCAGCCACGAGAAAACTTAAGCGAGGATCTTAAGCATAGGCAGGCACAGTGTACAACTTAACTACGAGTAAACTCGAGTGGGAAAACAATGTAGTGCTCAGCCGCGAGTACAATAGAAGGTGCATGAACGCAGGTAGGCGTTGTGTACAACTTAACCACGCGTAAACTCGAGCATGAGGACAGTATAAAGCACAGTCGCGAATAAACTTTAGCGGGGAGCATAAGCGTAGGCAGGCGTGGTGTAGAACTCAACCGTGAGTAAACTCGAGTAGGAGGGCAATGTAGTGCTCAGTTGCGAGTAAACTCGAGTAGGGAGCATAAGCGCAGGTTGGGGTTGTGTAAAACTCAATCATGAGTAAACTCGAATGGGAAGACAGTATGAAGGTCAACCGCGAGTAAACTCGAGCTGGGAGTATAAGCACAAGTAGGCGATGTTCACAACTTAACCTCTTGTAAACTCGAGCGAGGGGATAGTATGAAGCTCAGCCGCAAGTAAACACGAGCGGGGAGCATAAGCGTAAGCAGGCGCTATGTACAACTCAACC
Source organism: Codonopsis lanceolata (assembly GCA_013146195.2). Lineage (NCBI taxonomy): Eukaryota > Viridiplantae > Streptophyta > Magnoliopsida > Asterales > Campanulaceae > Codonopsis > Codonopsis lanceolata. The sequence continues at coordinate 49,650,453 of CM028377.1, forward strand.
GTGAGTAAACTCGAGCAAGAGGACTTTGTAGAGCTAAGCTGCGAGTAAACTCGAAGCGGGGAGCATAAGCACATGTAGGCGCTGTGTATAACTCAACCGCGAGTAAACTCGAGCGAGAAGACATTATATAGCTCAACTGTGAGTAAACTCGAGCGGGGAGCATAAGCGCAGGCAGACGCGGTGTACAGCTCAACCGTGAGTAAACTTGAGTTGGAGGATAATGTAGAGCTCAGCCGCGAATAAACTCAAGCGGAGAGCATAATCGCAGGTAGGCGCTATGTACAACTCAACCACAAGTAAACTCGAGTGGGAGGACATTATTAAGTTCAGCCGTAAGAAAACTCGAGCGGGGAGCATAAGCGCAAGCAGGCAAGTGGTGTACAACTCAACCGCGAGTAAACTCGAGCCAGAGGACAATATAGAGCTCAACCGTGAGTAAAATCGAGTGGGGAGTGATAGATGTGTTTTATACGCATCTATTGTGTATATATTCCTACTTAGATTGCGTTTTTCCACGAGTTTTTAAGCTACTGATATGGGTTTTTAGTGCTTTATAAGTTTCAGGTTGAATTTGAGAAGATTGATGAATTTTGGGCCTTTAACCCATAAAATGAAGATTCCAGGAACCTGTGTGCAAATTGCTGGAAGTCAATGTAGAAAAGTTGGAAGAATGATCAAGCGCTCGTTTGATCATATGCTTGAGCGGGTGCACATTTTCCAGAAAGATGGATTTGAAGACAAGCAACCAAGCGGTTGCTTGCCCCCGTACACCAAGCGACCGCCTTCCTCCTTTGCCCAGCCAAGTTTAGTTATCAAGCGCTCGCTCAGTCAACATGACTGAGGTACCGTGCATTTTCCAGTAGCATCTGTCCGTGGGAATTTTATTAAGCGCTCGCTCAGTATTAAGGCCAAGCGCCGCTTGGCCCCGTTTTCTGTTATGGACCTTTTTGTAATTTCTCAAATTATATCAGCCTAGTATAAATAGTACCCTAGTAGTGCAGTTTTAGGGATCCAAAATTATCAGCCTTTGAGTCGTTCTCAAAACTGAAAGTACATTTTGATTTCTTTTAGTTGTTGATTATTGAAGATTGATGATGTATTCCTCATCCATAATTGTGTGTTCATCAATTATGATGAACTAACCGCCTTTTTCTAGGAGTTGGAGGTAACCTGTATCAAATCTTATGTTTATATATGAAATTTCATACAATCAATTTTGTTTATCAATTAGATTATCTTTGGTTTACATAGCAACTCTCGCATAATGGCTGTGTTAGTGAATCTGTAGACTCTTGGGTATAATGAACTGCATGATCGTGCGTGAGTTATATATTGGCCACCCTAATTGATAAATAGATCTCTTTGGTTTCCTGATCGGTCTAAGGTTAGATCTAGGTTCACGTGTGTTCTTCAAGTACTTAATGGACCTTTAATTACTGTGTGGACTGATCAAGAAAGCACAACTAAAACAAGGTACTAAGCATTGCAATCCGTGATCGATGCGTCCCAATCTTTACAATAGTGAATGAACACTTGATTGATTGATACATTAAGTTAAATAAACATAAGAGGAGATATAGGTGAATCCTAATTCCTAGAATCATTTCCCCATAAATTAATCTTTGATTAATCAGTGTCTTTACATTTAATGAATTTCTTCTTTGATTTAGTTTAAATAGTCATTTCTTAGTTTTAGTTATTTAAAAATTTAAAAAAAAAACCCCTTTAGGTAAAAATTGTTTTTATTACCTTTCTGATTAAATTCGTTTATTGCTCTTTCTCTCCGTGGATTGATCCTTGCTACCGCATACCTATACTTCCATAGACTCGTGCACTTGCGAGGTATTTTATAACACATCAAGTTTTTGGCACCGTTGCCGGGGAGATTTAGCAATTAATTTTTTGATCGTTTTATTTCTAATAAAATAATACAAAAAAATAAACAAGTGTTAGTTTCTGTTGATTGTGCAGTTTATGCACGGTCGACGTTCGTTGAATCCCACACTGGCGGATTTTAACGATACTATTAATAACGTAGGAAGGAATCCTCAGGTTGACCCAGTCAATCAAGAAATTCCTGAAAATCAAATAAATCCAATGGTTGATCCACCTGCTTGTGATGAAGCAGTTGTTCCTACAAGGGAGGCTAATGAAAGTCACAGAACTATGAAAGACTATACAAGACCAAATATGGATTTTACGCCATCATGTCTAGTCTTGCTAGAAGCTGCTAGGAATTTCGAGTTGAAAGGACATTTTTACAATATGTTGCCTACTTTTCATGGTTTGCCTTCAAAAAATACCTTGTCCATTATGCAAGATTTTGTTCATATGACTCAAACTTTTCCAAAAGGGGGATTGAATGAAGACCAATTTAAAATGTGTTTTCTTCAATGTGCTTTAAGAGATTCAGACAAGAGATGGTTTATGACTTTAGCACCTAGAAGTGTGCATACTTGGAAATAGTTATACGATTTATTTATTACAAAATTTTACCAGCATTCTTCATTTTCTAATCTTAGAAAAAAATTATGTGTTTTGCAATGGAACAAGGCGAATCTTTCCATGAAGCTTGGGATAGATTCAAGTCTCTACTGATAGAATGTCCTCGTCATAATTTCTCTCAAGATGTTTTGATAAATCAGTTTTATGATTCACTCTTTAGTCACCTTCAAACTATGGTTGATAGTGCCGCTGACGGGTCAATTCATGAGTTGACCACTGAACAAGCTCATGAATTGTTTGAAATGTTAGGTTCTAATTCCCAACAAAAGAGTGTAAGAGGAAAATCAAAATGGTTATATGAAGTAAATTCAAATGTTAATTTGAATGAATTCAAAGCCATGGCTGCTGCTCAAGCAAAAATTGAAGCTTATGAAGCAAAAATGGCAGCAACAAATTTAAATTTTGTTTACGAAGTTTGTAATAATTGTGGTAACAATTCTCATGCTACGAATGGTTGTCCGTCTAGTATGTCTGGTTATTCTGAACAGGTAAATGCTATGAATGCATATCCACAAAGACCAAGAAATGATCCTTTCTCCAACACATATAATCCGGGGTGGAGGAACCATCCAATTTCAGTTGGGGAGGGAACAAGCCATTGTACCCGCAACAACAACAATAACCCCAAGTGTTTGGACAGGGAAATCCGAATAATGCTGGTTAAATACATAACAATGGGAATAACCAAGCAAATGATAGCTCTTTGAATGCCATACTACAGAAGATGATGGAACAATTAGGGCAACTATATGAAGAAGTGAAAGAACTCAAAGGTCGAGATTATGGGAAGTTCCCAAGCCAAAACGAGCAAGCTAAGGCTATCACGACATTGAGGGGTGGTAAAACTATTGGTGAAGAGGTAAGTACCACTACTCCTTCTTTTACTAATGTGATGAATGATGAAAGAAATAAGACTAAAAGTGATGACAAAAATTGTGATTTAAATAATGAAAAAGAAAAGGAAGACATTCCTGAAGAAGAACCTTATGTCACTTCTAAGGCTTATGTGCCTCCTATTCCTTTTCCAGGAAGACTTATGAAAAATAAAATGGATAAACAGTTTTCTGAAATTTACAATATGCTTTCTAAGGTGAATATTAATCTATTGTTGCTTAATGTGATCAAGAACATTACTTCTTATGCTAAGTTCTTCAAAGATCTTAGTTCTAGAAAATAGAGGATCGAAAAGAATGAAAAAGTAATTATGTCAGAAAATGTTAGTGCAGTTCTTCAACAAAATCTTCCACCAAAATTAAAAGATCTTGGTAGTTTTGATGTTGAGATAACATTGGGAGACTCTAAAAAGATGAAAGTCATGTTATATCTTGGAACTAGTATTAATTTGATGCCCTTTTAAGTTTATAAAAAATTAGGATTATGAGAGTTAAAGCCAACCACTATGTCGTTACAACTGGCAGATCGTTCTGTTAGGCACCCTTTTGGGTATTGTAGAAGATATTTTAGTACAAGTTGATAAACTAATAATGCCGGTTGATTTTGTTGTGCTTGAAATGGAGAACAAAGTTGTTAGTAATCATGAAACCACCCTTCTTCTTGGGTGACCCTCCATGGCTACTGCCAACACGGTTATTAATGTTAAAAAGGGAAAACTGCCGATGACTGTTATGGGAGAAACTGTGGAAATATCTGTGTTTTTGATTCAATGAATGGGCCTAGTGATATGTGTGTTTGTTTTGTTGTTGATGAGATAGAAAATTTAACGGTCGAAAATCTTGTTCAGGAAGTTAAGTCTGACAAGTTAGAAGAAGTATTAATTGGTCAAGGAGATAAAGAAGATGAGGAAATAATTGATTTAACTAATCTATTTGAGGAAAAAGAAGAATTAACTACCAAGCAAGTTGTTCGTGACCCGTTAGGTCACTTTAATGAAAGTTTAGTTCCTTCAATAATATCACCTCCTGTCTTGGAATTAAAGCCTTTACCATCTACCTTAAAATATACTTTTCTTGGTAAGGATGAAACGTCACATGTAATAATTTCTTCAACCCTCACTGAAATTCAAGAGAAAAAGTTGATAGCAGTTTTGAAGGAACGTAAGGAGGCCATAGGGTGGACCTTAGCCGATTTGAAAGGCATAAGCCCTAGTAGATGCATGCATAAAATTCACTTAGAGGAAAGAGCCAAGTCAACTAGGGAACATCAAAGAATATTGAACCCTCATATGGAGGAAGCAGTTAGGAAGGAAGTTCTTAAACTCCTTGATGCGGGTATCATTTACCACATATCTGATAGTAAGTGGGTGAGCCCAGTCCAAGTGGTTCCCAAGAAATCTAGGATCACCGTGGTGAAAAATGATAAGGATGAGTTAGTTCCAACTAGGATAGTGACTGGATATAGGATGTGTATTGATTTACGAAAATTAAATGCAGCTACAAACAAAGACCACTTCCCGTTACCTTTTATCGAGTAAATTTTAGAGAGGCTGATTACGATTTTTATTGTTTCCTAGATGAATTTTCAGGTTATAATTAAATTTATATCGCTCCTGAAGATCAGGAAAAAACAACCTTTACGTGCCCTTTCGGTACATTTGCGTATAGGAGGATGTATTTCGGTTAATGTAATGCTCCAGCAACTATTTCAGAGATGTATGATCTCTATGTTTTCTGATCTTGTTGAAAGATGTGTGGAAGTTTTTATGGACGATTTTTCTGTTTTTGGGGAATCTTTTGATAAGTGTCTGGAAAATCTAACTCTGGTACTCAAACAATGTTGCAAAACCAATTTGACCCTTAGTTGGGAAAAATGTCATTTTATGGTAAATCAAGGAATTGTGTTAGGGCATATTGTTTCAAAAAGAGGAATTAAGATTAACCCAACTAAGGTAGAAGTAATTTATAAATTACCTCCTCCTATTTTAGTAAAAGGTGTACGTAGTTTTCTTGGACATGCTGGCTTTTTTCGACGGTTCATTAAAGATTTTTCGAAAATTTGTAAACCATTATGCAATTTACTTGCTAAAGATACTGAATTTGTCTTTGATAAAGATTGTCTTAATGCTTTCAATCTCTTGAAAGAAAGGTTGACCACTGCTCTTGTTTTGTCCAGTCCGAATTGGTCTCTTCAGTTCGAAATAATGTGTGATGCATCTGATTTTGCTATAGGTGTTGTTTTTGGCCAAAAGATTGATAAGATGCCTCATGTTATTCACTATGCTAGTCGAACATTAATGACGCGCAATTGAATTATACAACTACTGAAAATGAATTTTTTGCTGTGATTTTTGCACTTGAGAAATTTAGGTCTTACTTGTTAGTATCCAAGGTAATTATTTATTATGATCATGATGCGTTGAAATATTTGCTAACCAAAAAAGATGCTAAACCTAGATTGATTAGGTGGATGCGTTTGTTGCAAGAATTTGATATAACTATAAAAGATAAGAAAGGTTCTGAGAATGTAGTGGTTGATCATTTATCTAGGTAGAATTATGGCCTCTATTTGAGAAATAACTGTTTGAGGATAACTTTCCTTTAAATGATGATTTTCCTGATGAACAACTTTATGTTGTTCAGAAAAATGATCCTTGGTATGTTGACCACGTGAATTTCATAGTAGCTAACATAGTAAATCCTGATTTCAGTTATCATGAAAGAAAGAAATTTCTTTCCGAAGTAAACATTATTTTTGGGATATACCCCGCGTGATTAGAAGGTGCCGCCTACAACATCTTTGTTGGTTATTGTGGGAGCGTTAGAGCTCCGATAGCTTTGTTTCTTGTGTCGGCTTGCTCGTCTGGCCAAGGCGAATCCACAGGTGTCGTTTTCTTTCAGTTTGGTGTTGATTCGCATTAAACGTATCAATAGCACGATTCCCGACACCCATCAAACGTATCAATAATTCGAGTTTCCGGCAACAGGGGGTGCCAAAGGTAGCGGTGACCGGAGTTGCCATGGGTCATGTTTTCGTCAGTAGTGGATATCCACATATATTAATCTGTAAGATAAACACCGTGAGTCGGTGGGGAGGGTCCTCGCCAAAAAACCCCTGGCATGTTTATCAGTACACTAAGTATAAAAAAGAGGGCGTGTAACCCCCTAAGTGCGTGTGTGATTCTCCATCAGAAAAAGAGATCGAGAGATCCCCCTATTTTATGAACTAGATGGGGTTATTTATACCTGAAGGAATGGGTTCAGCCCGTTGCGCATGGGCCCGCCCCAATCCTTCAGACCTCATACAATGTACAGTTGGCCATTAAACGAAGCCCAAATGCCATTGAGACGGATCAAAAATATGCACATCAGAAACTGATTTGTAAATTAATATGAGGGTTAGGTTGTACAAAATAAAAATTTAGGGTGTTAATGAAAAAAATTGATCTTTTATGCTCCAAATCTCAATGATGAAAGAAAATATAAACAAAATCCAAAATAAAAAACACACATATAATATACACACTAATTTTTTTTTTAAACGACTAACTTTTCTCAAATCTGAAATACCCTTTAAAAAAGGTAAGGTCACGTGAACGCACGTGATGGAGATAGCAGCCGCTTAACAAAAAAAATAGAAAATTGTATATAGGGGTGTACAGCCGAACGATCGAATCATTTAGCCAAGTCGAACCAAACAAAACCATGTAGTTTGGTTCGGTTTTGGTACAAGGCGATTCGATTTTGGTTTCCAAAACCTAAAAATTAAGTGGTTCGGTTCGATTTGTGGTTCCTGTCTCCAAACCGAGTCGAGTCGAAATGAATCAAACCGAACCAATGTGAATATTATTTGATTACTAATATATATATATATATATTGTTCTTCTTTCCAAAAAGGCAAAAATATCATTTCATTATTTCATTTAACTTTTTTCTAATTCAAAGTTCAAACAGAGTCACAGATAGTCAACCATAACCCTTCATTATTAGTAATTAGCCTAATTTACTGAATAAAATCTATTTGTCTAATTTTTAATATTTTTTAAAATGATTAATTTAATTTTTTTGTCGAATCACAAAACTGAACCGAACCAAACTAAGTGGTTTGGTGTGGTTCGATTCCAAGCATTGGATGATTCGGTTTAGTTTGAGATTTTTATAACCGAAAGGGTATGATTCAGTTCACGGTTATTGTTTAAACTGAACTAAGCCGAACGATGTACACATGTATACTTTTAAAGTACATGAACAAAAACTACAATTAAAACAGCATAGGGATTAGAATAATGATGGGAGTAATTGGTGTAGAAAACAAAGAATAAAGGACAGTATCTTTAGAGCTGGCTTACCTTTGCACTTTTTTGAATTTCTTTCTTGCCTTGAGAAGGGTGCAGCCGCTGGTCAGGCTTTAATTAAACGATGACATCCTGCCATGGCTGAATCTGAATGTTTGGAGCAATGGGGGTGTGAAGAGCATGAATTCATGGGGTGTGGTTAGCCCCCGCCTTTATGCTTTTAGCCTCCCCTGTTATAATTTGATCTCTAACTTATAAAACGTATTCATAATATAATTAGAAAACGTAACAACTATTGTTAAAACGGAATAAAAATTAAATAACTATTGTTAAAACGGATTTGATTTCATATCAATAAGATCATGTACAATGAGGGAGCAAACCTTCCTCCCCCAAGCTACCCATACCATTGAAAATAAATAAAAAACATTCTTAAGCTAATCTAAGCTCTACCTATATATATATATATATATATATATATATATATATATATATATATATATATATATATATATATATATATATATATATATATGATGGCACAAACTTCAATTAAATTATATCTATATATCTTATATATGACTTCTTTCGTTTCACCAAAAAAATCTATATTTGAAAAGTCTAATTATTAAGGGAATATATTAATGTCATTGGAGTTACTCATAATTAAAGAAATACTTAACATAAACAATGTGCTTATAATACAAGTGAAGGGTAAAGATGAAATGTTATAAAAATTATGAGCATAATGTTTTTAAAATTGACTCTTAAAGTGTAACATCTCAAAATAGTATGATTGACTATTTGTGTGGAATGATGGGAGTAATAAATATTTTTTTATGCAATATAAAATTCATATTGCTTAAATTAATAAATTCAAAATTATAATAATAGTAATATTATTAATTCGAGTATTTAACTCCTAAATAATAATATTACTACTAAATTTAGTTATAAAATACGTTTTTATCAAAGTTATTAAATACGTAATATAGGTGGAAAGCTCAAAATTGGAGAGAGAGAGAGAGAGAGAGAGAAATGAAGGAAATTTAAAAAAAAAATTGTAGAAAATTGAGTTAGTATCCAAATAAAGTAAACCAACTCTCTATTTAAAGAAAAAGATGTACTTTAAAAAAATGGAGGTGAAAAAAGGCCAAACCAAAGATAAAATATACTCCCTCAATTTTTAAATTATAATATTCTCTTCGTTCCAGATAAGGAGTCCCTGATTAAAAGTCAATTTTTTTAATAAAATGACATTTTTAGTACTCCATCTGTCCTTAAATTATCATTTTGGTGGACTTGGCGCAAGGTTTAAGAAAACACATATTTTGGATTATTAATATTAGTTTGATGTATAGTTTACTTTAAAGTCCATGTGTATATGGCTCATAATTAAAGTATGATGAAAAAGTAAGGATAAAGTGGTAAAAGTGTTGTCTTAAAAAAGAAAGTTTCAAACAAAATAATTATTTTGGACGAACGAAAAAAGAAAACATGACAATAATTTGGGGACGGAAGGAGTAGTTCATTAATAATAACATGATATTTTATAACTTAATTTTTGAAAGTGAACTCTTTGAATGAAACATCTCAAAATTGAATAGTGGACTCTTTGTTCGGAACGGAAGGAGTAAATATTTGTGTAATATATGGTTTTTTAGTGGCTTCATGCATATGACCATAATTAAAGCATATAGAAAAAGTAAGAGTAAAATGATAAAATTGTTTTCCAAAGATATAAAAATTTAAAATGACAATTATTTTGAAAGAAACAAAATAGAAAAGGTGAGAGTCGGTCACTTTCTTTGGTTTTGAGTTACCAGAGCAAAAAACCATACAGTTTTAGCTTTTGTTTGGCTAAAATGGCACTGTCTTGGTGAGGGTTGATCTCAAATGATTCGGGGTCATCAAAAGACCCTAAATTCAACTTTTTCTTATTTTTGAAACTCATTGCTATGTTTGATCTACCATTATTTTGCAAAATCAACAGTTTGCTTCCCAACGAGCTTCTGTCATGCATGCTCTAGAAGGGAAAAAAAAAACACAATGACAGCCATGCTTTTTTTCAAGTCATTTTACTTACTTCTTAGGTCATTAGTGGAGCTATCAAAACGGGTCTGTGGGGCGGATTTGCCCGCGGGCCTAAAAAACCTGTGAAGCGGGGTGGGGCGGGAAAGCCCGCGAACATAACGATCATGGAAACTCCTAGTCCAACCCGTCCTGCGTAGGGCCGTGCGCAAAACGAGCAAGCCCACAAAAAATAGATTTATTTAATTATTTATTTATTTATTATCAATATTTGAATTTAGTAGGATTAGCATAGATTTAAATTTTCGACAGATAAACCATTAAATTCAATAATTCATAATACTTCAAGTGGTGAAGATCTATGGGTTGTTGTTCTTTTTATATTTCTTTGTAATTTGTAATAATGTTTGAGATTGTTAAACAATCTTGATGACAATTGTAGTACAATAAATTAATGCTTTTCATCAATTAAGAAAAAATCATTTGACTTGTCAAAAAAAATTAAGAGCAACTCATTTGTAAAATTACTAAGCTTTTCTGAAGTTAATTGCGATAAAATTAAGCTCCTTCTATATTTCCAAGCATGGTTCAGTTGCAGTTCGTCGCATGGTGGCTCAGTGGCTCACCTTGCTTACATGTTTTCGGTTGGGATTTGGCTCTTTCATATACTAGTTATTTAGCCTGTGCTATACACAGGTATAATATGAGATATATATATATATATATATATATATATATATATATATATATATATATATATATATATATATATATATATATATATATCATATATATATATTTTGTAATAATAATATAACTTTTAGACATTATAATTAAATTGTTAATCTCTTTCCATGGTTATAATTTTTTTTAATATTGTTAATACTATTAAACGATTGTTTTACCTAAATACTTTTAAAATTAATATAAGTTTCTAACTAACGTGAGATTTTTGTATTAATAATAATAGTAATTTTTTTATCTAAATACTTTTAAAATTAACATTTAACTTGATAATAATATTAGAAGCCATTTTGTTAAAAACTTTTAAAATCATAATTCATTTTTAAATAATGTAAGATACACATCTTCTATTGGTAATAATGGTAGAAGTTTTTTATCAAAAAAATTTGAAAACCAACATCACTTTATAACAAATGTATGCTACATCTTTTCAATTAATAATTAATAATAGTATTTTTAATACAAACATCAATTTCTAACCAATGTGTGATACATCTCTTCTATTGGTAATAATAGTAGAATATTTTGTAACCATGTGATTAATGGTTTTTAAGTAAATGTAGATTATGATCTAAATTTGGCACCCATACTAAAATTCATTAACTTTTCTTCTAATTTTGTTTTAAACAATTGTTACACAATTCTTAAGATTAATATTTATTATTTAATATAATTAATATATTTATAACACCCCTCAACATCTTTTATATATATGAGATATACATCCGTTCTAAAACCCCAAAATTGGCAAAACTATATATATATATATATATATATATATATATATATCAAACCGCCTCTTTACACACACACACATATATATAGTACTAAAAAATTGCAATGCAAGCTTTATATATATCTCTTCCAACAAAATTTTCCAACCAAATTGCAAAGCAAAACACACACACACACATTTATATATATATATATATATATAGTAAACTTCAACATTTTTTTTATTAGTGTCATATGAAAGATAACATAGAACTCTAATACTAACTACTCACCTAAACGTCCACGTTTGAAAAGTTAATTAATAAGAAGTTATATTAATATAATTGGAGTTAGTCTTAATTACAAAATAAACTTTTCAAAGCAATATGTCGGTCTTTTCCAAGTGATTGTAATTACATATATATATATGGTTAGTTGTAACTTTTGATAATTTTTGTAAAAAATTTATTTTTTGTAATTTTATATTTATTTGATAAGTGCATGTTGAGTAAATGGGCTTAGTGCCCGCCCATATATGCCCATATTATTAAATGGGCACTTACTCTTCTTTAGTTATAACCGCCCATTTGCACCTCTAGGTAGAATATTTTGTAACCATGTGAGATACATCTCTTGTAAAGTGAAAGTCTTTAGTCTAAAGACTTTAAAATCTAACATTTTCGACAATGTAGGCATCTCTTTTATTGGTAATAATATAAAATAATTTAAACTCAACATCATTTTTTAGTCAATATGAGATATACATCTAAATAATAATAAAAATCAAATGTATAAGTTGGGGAAAATCATTTTCTATGTCCCACCTCACCACCTTTGAAAAAAAAAAAAAAAAAAAAAAGAAGGGATCGAACCTGAGACCTCACACTTTGTGAAGCCCCACGTCTACCACTGGGCCACCCCCTTAGGGGCCTTCTATTGGTACTTAAATTGGTACTTAATAATAGAATTTTTAAAAACCAACATTAATTTCTAACCAATGTGGGATACATCTCATCTATTGTTGAAAAATTAGTGTTTTTAGTGAAATAAAATGTGCAACTTGAGGTACGAATTTCGTTACGTGTCATTTTTTTGTTGACGAAGGTAATTGCGCAAATGTGTTCTACTTGGTGAGAGGATCAAAATGATATATTTATTTGTCCAAATCAAGTTTTGGATAATAAGATATCAAGACTTAAAGTATAATACTTGTTAAAACAATTAGTGTTTTTAGTGAGAGAAATTGTGCAACTTGAGGCACGAATTTCTTTACGTGTCATTAGTTTGTTGGCGAATGTAATTGCGCAAATGTGTTCTACTCGGTGAGAGCATCGAAATGATATATTTATTTGTCCAAATCGAGTTTTGGATGAATAAGATATCAAGAGTTAAAGTATAATATTTATTAAAAAATTAGTGTTTTTAGTGAAAGAAATTGTGTAACTTGAGGCACAAATTTTTTTACGTATCATTTGTTTGTTGACAAAAGTAATTGTGCAAATGTGTTATACTCGTCAAGAATATCGAAATGATATATTTATTTGTCCAAATCAAGTTTTGGGTGAATAAGATATCAAAGCTTAAAGTATGATGTTAAAAGTGAGTCATTAAAAGTAATATCTAACCTTAAAGAGTTTTATCCCACACTGGTTAGAAGTAATATTAGTTGTAAAAGTTTTTAAATATAAGTCTTCTACTATTGACAATAGAAGAAGTTATATATACTAATACTAATACCCCTTATCATATTGATTATTATTATGTATTAGTATTAGCTAATGGCTAGAAACCAAAAGTTTTTAAAACTTTCCACATGGATGTTTTAGAATGAAGATTTATCTAAAGGTGGTGAGGTGGCACAACCATAGTGCTCTTCACCAACTTTAAATATATATATATAGAGAGATTTTTCCATGTCATTTTTTTAGTGGCAGAAATAAGATGGAGTATTTCAGGCCTTTGGTTGACAAGATAGAAGCAAGGCCTTTTGATGGCCGGGATCTGGAAATGGAAGGCTGGAAGCAGTCTAGTAGAGACAGAGGAACGGCGGCGGCGAAGAGGTGGCGATGAAGAGGAAGGAAGCCCTTGATGGAGGAGACGGCCTTCGCGCTATCGCTGCCTGCTGTAGTTGGAGACTTGGAGAGTGGAGGCGTGGTCATGTAGAGCTGGTGATCTAAGAGAAGAAGTAGAGAATTAGAGATCTAAGAGAAGAAGAGAACAGAGACTAGAGAGAGTATTGAAGATTTGAGAATTGAGATTGAGAGAAGTAGAGAAGTTACTCAAGTTAGAGAATTGAGAGAAGAAGAAGAAGAGTAGAAGACAGAAGACTGGAAGAGTGAAGAGAAGACTAAAGACTGCCCACTCCACTGTCCAGTACGCGGTTAGGTATTAGGTTAGGCCTGGGCCGCCTGGCCAAATGAAAAGGTTAATGCCTTAATGGGTTGGGCTCTTGAGTCTTAATAATAAATAATTGTCCAAAAATAAAATCTAATAATATGCGGGTTGCCCGCCCCCGCCCCGCCCCAACCCGTAGAGATGTTAATAGGGTCGAAAACCGTAGGTCCGAACCGAAACCGTTAGGGTTGAACCGGAAGCCGACTTGCATACGGTTTAGTATAGTTAGTAATGTACGAGATGGGTATAATACCAAAAATCGTTAGGGTTGGACCGATTAATAGTTTTAATATAGTTAGTATAATATACGGGATGCGTATAATACGCTAAAATAAGTGTACAAGCCTCGAAATTGGAAAAAAAAAACGTACAAGTTTAATCATTGACTGGAAACCGCAGGTTTGAACCGAAACCGATAGGGCCAGAACGAAACCGTTAGGTTTTTGACTGGACAACAGTGATAACCAACTAAACCGGACCTATTATGGACCGGAACCGTTAGGGCTGGACCAATTAACATCTCTACCAACCTGCGAAAGCCCGCGGCCCGTACGGGCAAAGCCCAAAAAGCCCGCATCCAAACGGATGATGAATACACCAACCCAACCCGACCCTAATAGGTGGCGAGGCAGGCATGCCCGCGGGCTTTTGCCCTATTTGACAGCTCTGTGTGGTTGCTATCACACCAATAATTTAGATCAAAACATGCAAAGCTGTATATATTCTCTCCTTCCGAAAATTATTGTCATTCTTTCATTATTTGTATGTCTTAATTAGAGTAAATCATACATTATATAGATATTAATAATTAAGTCAATTATTTTTTATTATGTGTATCGGGTGAAACAAAATAATAATTTTGGGAATGGGGAATATATGTTTTGTTATTGGACCAACTCCTACCCAAAAACCCTAATGTGGGGCAGTTTCAGCACTATCTAATATTTCAACTCCAACTATTCGCACCAAATCTTACACCAAAAAAAAAACTATTTTTAGCATATTTTATTTTTATTTTCTACAAACAATTTAAATTATAATTATTAATATTGCACAATTAATAATTTATTATATTTAATAAGTTTATTTTTATAATATTATTTATATCATTAATAATATTTAAAACTAAGTATTGTAAAATATTTTTTAAATTAAAATATTATAAATTACATTCTTAGTATTTATTACATAACTATTATTAGTAATTAATCAATTAAAATATTTTTAAATTAATAATATCAAATTATTAATAATTATTTTTATTTTAAAACTATTATTTTTATTTTTAAAAAGAGTGGGTCCATTAACCCCAATTTGGGAGATGAAGGGTAATGTTTGGGCCACTCTTATTTTGCACCAAAATATAGGTACTCTGTGATGTGGCATACTCTCATTGACTGGAGTGCTGGGACCCACAAAATATCCAACCAATGAGAGTATGTCACATTATAAAGTACCCATATTTTAATGTAAAATGAGAGTGGCCCTAGCATTGCTCTTAGATGAATAGTATTACCCCAAATTTAGGGTGATACTATTCATTTACCCAAATTGGGGAGAAGTTTGGGGTTAGTTTTGCCCCCAAATTAGGGTTTGGGGGGCTCGGTTGAAGCTGGCCTTAAGGCCATCTCCAACCATCAACCCCAAATTTGGTCAGATTTTACCCCAAATTTGGTTCATTTCAGCACCAAACAATATTTCAACTCCAACCCATAACCCCCAAATCTCACCCCAAATTGAATATTCCTTAGCATATTCTATTTTTATTTCTTTTACTTTATTTATCAACATGTATATTAATTTGCTATTAACCTTTTAAATAATAATTATTAAGATTACACAATTAATAATTTTAGTATATTTAATAGTTATATTTACGTTATTAAAAATATTTAAAAATTAGTAATTTTTTTAACAAAATTGAAGAAATATAATTTAATAAACATACAAGTACTTGAAAATACCATAAAAATATTACAATCAATACAAAATATAACAAAAATCATACAACAACAACAATTGCAAAAACGCTCATATAAAAAAGTACATAATATTTATTTATTTGTAAACGAAATCTACAAATAATAGAAAAAATATTATAAATTATTGAATTAAAAATGTTCAATAATTTAAAAGGCAAAGACTTGTATAGGACCGTCTTACGGATCCTTGATCCGTAAGACGGAGCCCCATTTACAAATTCGGGGGTTAATAACAAAATCTGTTAATAATAATCACAAAAACAAGCTAGCTGAGTTGGTGATAGGTGGAACCTAGAGGTTAAGCCGAAGGAGGTCTGCGGTTCGACACCTCCCAACTTCAACATTATGTTTTAATGCTCATTTCCTCTATTTACGGGTTAATAATTAAATCTGTTAATAAGAAACATAATAAGTTGTTAGTAAAGTTGGTTGAAGGTGCCACCTCAAGGGTTTAGAAATTTAGGAATTGATGGTCAGTGGTTTGAAACTCCATAGTTATAATTTTTTGTTTTAATTCTCATTATTGAAAAGTTCTTCTATTTGTTTCAGTGCCCCTCCACTTTCAATGTTTGTTAGCTTTGTTAGCCATCCGTTAGCATCAATTGCCTTGAGATACTTGACAGATCCTAACGGACTTTGACGAAATGCTAAATGACACATTTAAAACCAAAAGTGACACATTAAAAACACAAAAAGTGACACATTTTAATGTTAAAAGTGACACTATAAATGAAAATTTATTATAATTTTTATTAAAATACAAAGTGACACTATTAATACTAAAAAGTGACACTCTTAATACTAAAAAGTGACACTCTTAATACAAAAAGTGACACTCTTAATACTAAAAAGTGACACTCTTATAATACTAAAAAGTGACACTCTTAATACTAAAAAGTGACACATTTAATACTAAAAAGTGACACTCTTCCTTAAATAATTTACCGGACCAAAATGAATCATCTCGTGTTTCAAGTTCATCTTCTACATGCAGATCTTCTCATTACGAAGGGAAAGTCCAAAAAGAATTAAGGTAAGTATTGAAAAGAGCAAGAAAAAGACTACTGATTTTTCTGATTCCCATCAAGCCAAGTAATTTGGTTCCAAGACTCCTAATGCTCGATTATTTTAGATATATTTTCAGTAAATTTTGTAAGTTTGAGTAAGAAACATATATTTTACCTTGTAAAAGTTATGGTTTTGTGTTTTTAACGATTGACACTTGGGATTATATACATTTCTATAAATGAGAAGATATATTTCAGTAGTGTTCAATTGATTATTGCTGTTAAAATCACTAGCTCAAAGGTGACACACTTTAGTCCTAAAAGTAACACACTTCAAGCCTAAAAGTGACACTCTTATTGATACAAATTGTATGATTATAAAAATAAGTTGTTTTACCAAAAGTGACACACCTAATGCCTAAAAGTGACACAATTAATACATAAAAGTGACATACTAAACGTGACACTTATTAATAAAAATTTAAAGATGAAAAGTGATTTTTTTTACCAAAAGTGACACACGTAAAACTTAAAAGCGACACATTCTATATTTAAAAGTGACACTCTGATTTAAAGTAATTAAGTAAAATTTAATCAGACCTAAGGCAACAATTATCCAAAAGTGACACACTTTTGTTCTCAAAGTGACACACGCCAAGCCTAAAAGTAACACTCTGATTGATCGTAAATATAAACAATGTCAAAATGACACATCCCTTCTAATAAAACTTAAAAACAATTTTAAGAGGTTTCGAACCTTAAACCAAACACGCTCATTCCAACAACTTATAAAATTCATATGAACCATCTCACCATATTGATTTTTATGAATTTTTATTGTTAAGGGGTTTTGAACCCACAACCTCCAGTCAACCAAATCGTTAAAGACTACTCAACGGACAAATATAAGCAAAATCACCATATTAAACTCTACTCACAACTTTCAAGAAGTTTTGTGTTAATTTGGGTACATTAATACATTCAAGAGAATACTAGCTTGTGAATGGCAAAAGTCCTCTTCAGAAAATGGGAGAAGCACAAGAATCAATGGGCATACCCTCATTTGACTTGGGTATTTGTGAATGAGCTATAATGAATTGATGGTAATGAGTTAAAATTGCATTAATTATCATCAGTTTTGATGAGTGAGATTCTTAAGGGTATTTTAGTAAGTATACTTATTTTATATAAAATCAAGACAATTTAACTAACTTAACTTACTTTCTTGCAAAATCGGTTATCCGTCGGCTAAACTCATGATTATGAATTTTATTAACATATTTAATTATTAACAGGCTCTTACGGATAAGGATCCGTAAGACGGTCTTACAGGAGACCACCCCAATTTAAAATACTTAATAATAGAAAAAAGTTATAAAATTATTGAATTAAAAATGTTATCTAATTTATATTATCTAGTATTAGGTATTTATTAATTTTTCATACATTTAAATAAAAATATAATATTATAAATAATTTTAACAATTATATAATTATTAAAAATTAATTTAATGGCATGGGACCCACCAACCCCAAATTTAGGATAGAGCTACAGTGGTACCCCAAATTTGAGATATTAGTGTAGCGACTTTCAAATTTGGTTTTGGGTTGATTGGAGCGTGAATAGAATAGACCAAACCCCCAAATCGGTCGGTCGGAGATGCCCAAAGGAAATTAATTTTGTTTGGTTGGTTTTAGAATTTAGTGGTCTTCTGTCTCGATAATCTGAGAAAAAATAAAGCAGACATGGACACATGTAAGGTGATTAACCCCGGGCATATCATCAAAAAGTCACATGTGCAAGGGACTCGGATGAAAATCTGTAGAAGAGTAAGGGCTTACATGCAACATCTTCCGAAATTTTGGGTATTGCTGACCACTCCCCCAACTCCATAAGTTTCTTTGTACTTGTATTAAAATCCTTCTTTCTTGCTAACCACTTATTCTCCATCTTTATGAATGATAATGTCCAAAATGGATGCAGAAAAGAAATTAGGGGAAGAACCCCATGGAGCTATGTTCTTTGTATTAGCTTACCTCCCACTTTTTGAGCTTCTTGCAATGAGTCAAATATGCAAGTCAATGAGAGAAGCTTTGAACAATGATATCTTGCCATGGCTAAAGACTATGGCTGTGGAAAAGCCATTGAATTCGAAGCTTTCTGACGATGCACTGATGAAAATTACGTCCAAGGCAAATGGTAGACTAACCACTTTGGCTCTGATCAATTGTGTGAACATCACAAATGATGGACTTATACGGGTTGTAGCCCAAAATCCCCTGATCAACAAGGTAGGTGGATCAATATCTCTTAAACCTTAATTCTCTTGCAATCAATATATAGCAATATGTTTATCAATGAATCTAGAAGATATGCTCAAGTATGACCAGAAAACCCATCAATGAATCTAGAGGATATGCTCAAGCAGTTTCATATAAGACCATCTTAACGATCTTAATTCATAAGACGGAGTCCTACTCTCTCACAATTTAACCCCCAACACACATTGGATTGAGTAAAGAGGTCCGTCTAACAAAACATATCTGTAATATCGTCTTAACTAAGTTTTTGCCTTTCGTAATAACTCAACGAATTAACATTTTTTATTTCCAGCGGTTTTTTAATTTCTGATTGAATCGAAAATGTCTTGTATAGCTTATGAAGATATAAGAACGGAGGAGAAAAAAACGATCTTATAGACAGGAAATTGGTCATTGTTCCACCATGATCTATTAGAACTTTGAAAGCAAACGTTATTCCTTATTTACTTCTTTGGCTTAATTCAGTGGTACTACTTATTTTCTTACAAAGAGTCCACCCTTTCCTTTCCTTTCCTTTCCTTTTCTTTCCTTTTTTTTCATTTTAAAAAAAGTGTTCGGTTCAATTCTTTCTAAAAAAAATTGGGGAGATATTTTTACTATTTCAGTATTTTAGGAACGGATACAATATTATATATAATTAAGTTACAAAGAAAATGTGGGCTTGATTAATTAATTCATCTTTGTTTTTGATATTTCCAGCTGCATATACCAAACTGCACTGGCTTAAACCCAGAGGGTGTGATTGAAGCAGTGAAGACACTGAAGCTGAACCAACAGAATGGGAGGTTAGTGAGCCTAAAAATAGAAGGAATACGTGAGATAAGCGAAGAACATCTCAAAACGTTGCTCTCTTTGCTTTCAATGGATCAAACACAGCATATAAAACCAAATTTGTATCACGAGTATAAGCAATTAACTTTAAGAGGAGAAGAAGCAAATGAGGGTTCGATAGATGTGGAAATATGCAGGAGATGCAAGAAAGGAGGAGTGATTTTCGACTGTCCGAGGTTGACCTGCAACAGGAGGAGGAGGCCTTCATTATTTAACCGATGGAGATACTGTCGGGGATGCTACCATTGCATTCCAAGATGTGAAGATTGCGGAAATTGTGTTACGTATGGTGAAATGTGCAAAGCGGCATGTGGAGATATAGTGTGTAATATTTGTTGGCTTCAACTTCCAAAATGTGATCACTGCAGCAAGACATATTGTAAACAGCATACAGATAGGCAAAGCAGTCTTCCTGGGTTTGTATGTGATACTTGTCATGCAAATTTCCAACATTGAGAACTTTATAAACCCCAAGCTGCCGTCTTGATCATTGGGGTCAATAATTCTATATACAAGTTCTCTTCTTTTATTTCTGTTTAGCATATGAGTGAGGAGAATACTACTGCCTCTCCGTTAATAAAAAGAAACCCGTTGTTTATTTTTGTACCCCTCAAAAAAGTGTCTAATTTGTTGTAATTTTTTCTTTCGAGGATGTTGCTTTTATTGTTTTACCCTGGCCTTGAATTGCTTGCTACTTCCA
Source organism: Codonopsis lanceolata (assembly GCA_013146195.2). NCBI lineage: Eukaryota > Viridiplantae > Streptophyta > Magnoliopsida > Asterales > Campanulaceae > Codonopsis > Codonopsis lanceolata. The sequence goes on from CM028377.1 coordinate 49,670,871, forward strand.
TTGATGGTTCTGTCAATTGGGTTTTGGGTCGGATTGAAATCCGGTGCAGCCCGGGAAGAAAACAAAAGCCCTGCCCTGTCCTGTCCAACCAAGTATCAAATTCATAGCAAATTGGTCTCCAATGGATCAAGATCAAACCAATTGGCCATTGGGTATCAAAATTAAGCATAAGTAGTTGAGTATTTCTAAATCATCAAAACAGCCATCTCTCTCTCTCCCTCCAAAACAAGGAAGTGGATCCGGTTAAAAAAAAATTTCTTTGAATTTCAGCCATTTTACAAATCCAAAAAAATAAATTATTTTAAAAAATACACATTTTTATCTATAAATGTTTGCTTCATCAGGACACCAAATAAATTTTATCCAAATTTTAAAGTTGTTGGGAGTCTGTAGTTGTTCGAGGGTTCTTTGTTTAGGTAGCTTGTGGTGATCTGTAATAAATATTAATAATGTAATTTATTAAGTATTAAAAACTATAAATTTAATAAATTATAATTAATTGGTCAATTATGTCAATAAAGAAATAATAAATAATTATCCTAAATTATATAGAAACACAATCTCGTATTTAAATTTTGAAAAATGACATACAACTTGAAAATAAAAAAATGTACAACTTAAAAATAAAAATGGCATATAAATGGTTAGTAGATGTATTAATTGTTTGCTCTAATGAATTTGTATTTATCAAATGGTTAGCAATTTAAAATATATTAAATTGCTTATTTTAAATATTATTAATTATATAAATAAGAAATAATATTATAAAAATAAACTTATTAAATATAATGAAATTATTAATTGTGCAATCTTAATAATTCTAATTTAAAAGGTTAGTAGCAAATCAAAATAGAATATGCTAAGACCATCTCCAACCCAAAAACCCCAATTTTGGTTCAAACTTACCCCAATTTTTGGGGTAATTTCAGCACTATTCACTATTCCAACTTCAACCCTTCACACCAAATCATACACCAAAAAGAATATTCTTTAGCATATTCTATTTTGATTTTCTCCTATAACATTTAAAATTGTAATTATTAAGATTACACAATTAATAATTATTATATTTAATAAGTTTATTTTTATAATATTATTTATATAATTAATTATATATCAAAATTAGTAATTAATATATTTTAAATTGCAAACCATTTTATAGATACAAACACATACATTATGATAAAGCAAGTAATACATCTATTTAAATATTAAAAACTATTCAATCTGTATGTCATTTTTATTTTCAAGTTGTTAGTCTTTTTTTATTTTCAATTTACATAATATATCAATTTATTATAAGTTATTTTTCTTTTTTTAATACTTTAAAATAAATTACATTATTAATAGTTATTACATAGCTATAATTTGTTATTAATTAATTAAAATATTTTTAAATTCATAATATAAATTATGAATGATTTTTGTATTTAAAAATAAATTTTTTGTTTCCAAAAGAAGTGGATCCCATCAACCCTAATTTAGGATTAGATGAATAGTATTGCCCCAAATTTGGGATGACACTATTCACGGTCTCAAATTGGGAAGAGGTTTGGGGGTTGGGTTATAATGGTTTGGTGCAAGTTTGGACCCAATTTGGTGATTTGAGGTATCAATTAGAGTTGTCCTAAGGATTCTTTTGATGTAAGATTTAGTGTGAAGAGTTGGAGTTAGAATAGAAGATAGTGCTGAAATTATCTCAAATCGGTGCTGAAAATGCCCCCAAACCGGTGCAGAAACTGTCCCAAATTGAGGTTTTTGGTCTAAAGAACACAAAATATAGTAACAAAATTCAAAAGTCCAATAAATAACATGAAAATAGTGACGAAATTCAAAACCATATAAAGAACGCGAAAATTTCTGTAAAATTTTAAAGCCATAAAAAAATAATTAACATGAAAGTAATTATCAAAACCCAAATAAATAACATGAAATAATCTCGAAATTCTAAACTAAACTAATATAAAGGAAATAAAAAAAAAAGAAAATAGAAACCTTCATCAGTTCAAATGGGTATCCCTGAAATCATTAAAAAAATAATAAAAACAAGAAACCCTTTGTTCAAGACCAAGGAACTACAAATACTATCAAGAGATCGGTATCGCGCAAGCGAGAGAGGTGCTACCTGTTAAAGGGGTCGGCTAGGGCTAGAGTTTTCGAAATACCCGTTGTTGAAGATGAATCCCTTTGATTAACACTTCGGAGCAACTATTTTGATCGATTTTAACGAGAGATTGCTTGAATTGCCATAGGTTTGAAAAATAAGGGAGAGGGATAATGAGAAGGAACTAGGGCTTGCAATCCGGAAGACCGATAGTTCAAATGAGTTCGATTTATTCATCATGGGTTTGCGAAGCGTAGTGGAATTTACACAAATGGCCAAGTCAAAGATGACTTGGTCATTTATAACCTCACTTAAAAAAAATATACTTTTATAGCCACATTAATCTAAAAATGCCATCAATACCCTTTCCCTACATTTGCGTTCATGGCGTCACCGGCGACTGCGTTCATGGTGGAACAGAGGGAGAGAGCTATTGCGATGGGGATCTTGGCCAGAGATGGAGGCTGGGGCAGGATCTTGGCAGGAGATGGAGGCTGGGGATGAAGACAAAGATGAAGATGAAGATGAAGACGCCGGACTAAGAAGATGAAGCGGATCACCATTGTCGGCCGGAGATGAAGAAGACGAAGATGAAACCACGGTGGTCGATTAGACGACCCGCAATGGTCGACTAGGCGACCACCTAGTCGATCAATGTGGTCGTCTAGTCGACCATGGTCGAATCGATCGGTTCGAGATCCCTTCTTTGGTTAGTCAAAGGCTATATATGTTCATCAATCGGGTCAAATGGCTATATTTGATAAATCCCACAAGCGTAGTAGCTTGTTAAATCGGGTTACGGGTTTAGCATCTTTTAACCCACGATTTTTATTGGATTAAGACAAGTAATCCGTTTTAACCCGTAAATGTTAACGGTTGAATTGGGTCAGCTAGTTTCCGGGTCAAGCCGGGTGGTTTAGTGACAGCCCTAACTCATTGTGACTAGACTATCTCTAATAGTTTGGTGTAAAAATTATACCAAAATTTTAAATTAGTGAAATTTTCATATCAAATTTCTTCCACCATCTCCAATAATTATACTTCAAACTTTACTCTAATAAAAATATACCACTTATATTCTTCATTATTCTATTTAAAATATATGTTTTATTTCAGTTAATTTGTATTAATGTATTTTAGCAAAATAAATATATTATTTATTGAACTAATATTATATTATATTAAATACTATCCATTAAAAATAATAATTAAATGCAAGAATTTAATTGAGACTAAAATAGGAAAATATTAAAATTAATAATTAAATGTAAGAATTTAATTGAGACTAAAATAGAAACATATTAAAATTAATAATTAAATACAAGACATTAATCTAATATACAAAAGAGTTCATATTCACACATATGCAATTGACTAAAGCTATTTAGAGGTTGAGATTAAATTATCTTAAGAGATTTAACGGTTGGGATTCACCCTCACATTTACATGTGTGAGAGTAGTTATCCACTTCTAACTCCCTTTTTGTTCTCTCCTTATTACAAAGTTACCCCATACAATTAATATTATGAACAGTCATCCATTTTTCTTTTTCCTATGTTTTCTCTCCACATTACAAAGTCACACCTTGCGATTATTAATCTTTTAAATAATCACCCCTTATAAAACATTAATTTCAGTTGATTGACTGAGGTTGTCTGGCGGTGGGGATTGATTTTAGTCATAAAATCCAACGATCATGAGTTAGTTACATATAACTCCTTACATATGGCTAGGTGGCTAGCACATGATTCTCAAAAAAATGTTGATAAATCTTGTAGTTAGTAAGACTACAAATGTTCAGCTCTAGGTGCCCGACTAGGCAGGCTAGGCATTCTAGGCGGTCAACTGCTGATTTTTCCTTCTTCTTTTTTTTTTTGTTTTTTTTAAAATTTTGACCCAAAATAATATTTTTTTTGGTTTTTAAAATAATAATAATAATAAATATCAATTTCAAATTATTAAATTATTTTTGTAAATTTGTAATTGTCAACGGACCTATGGATAATTGAACTGTTGATTTTTTTTGTATTATGTTGAATTGTAAATAATATTAAATTTCTAGTTTTACTTTAAAATTTTAACATCATAATGTAATTATTACTTTTAAATTATTAGGTGATATTTAGTCTTAGTATATTTAAAAAATTTATACTTAATAATTAGGTTATAATAAAAAAAATATATTAAAAATCAGATATTATGTCTTATTTCTCGGTCCTGTCTAGGCCCCACATATATCCTGCCTAAATGCTCTAGGCACTAGGCATTGATCTTAAGCCTAACTAGGGGCGGATCCACATGGGTTTCAGGGGTGTTCATGGACACCGCCCAATAAAAAAAAATTATGAATAAGTTTGTGATATTTGACAATTGGACCCCTCCAAAAAAATTCATTGGACCCCTCCCAAATTCTTTGTAAAAAATATTGTCAAGACGTATTTACGAAATCGAATGTCCGATCAATTTTTAAATGATTCTCTTGTATGTTATATCGAAAAAGACATGTTAATGAATGTTGGTGATGATGTAATTACGCGTTTTCAACGTATGAAAACGCGTAAAGGACAACTTGTAATTTCTAATTTTTTTTTATGTAAGGACAAGTCCAATGGTAGGGGTCAAAACCAAATTTTGATACATATGTAAGAGTATTAGACTCTCCAATGGTTAAAGTAAAAAATATCAAAATTAAGTGTGGTACTAAGGAAGGTATCAAATTTGATACCCCTCTTAGTACCGCACCTAATTTTAATACCCTTCATTTTGATACCTATGGTTAGATATGATCATTTGATACCAATGAATAATAACCAATAGGTATCAAATTTTGGTTTTGATACCTATAGGTAAGTACCACCATTGGACTTGCCATAATACTCTCTCCGTTCCAAAATATATGACGTCTTGGGATAATTTTTTTGTTCCAAAATAGATGATATTTTGTAATTTTCAATGAACTTTTTCCCTTTTTTTTCTCAAATTCTCCAATATTTATTGACTTTGTAACCCGTGTTTGGCTCTTTGGGCAAGAATATCAAGACACCTAATTAATGTCTGAATAGGGACAGTTTAGTATTTACAATATGTTTCCTTGGTTTATGTGAAAAGCCCTAAAGCGTTATATATTTTGGGACGAAGGGAGTAGTTATAATTTTAGACATCGGTTAATAATATTCCTGGAACCGTCACTGGCTCTAACGCCTGCCTAACACTTTTTAAAAACTTGGTTGAGATGGATGCTCATAAATTGAAAAGAGTTTATCGAGAAATACCAGTATAAATTGTATAATGGTATGATGGGTGATCCAGAAAGTGAGAAACCCATAAAACAATATCAAGTGTCCTGTTATTACTTATTGCGCCTAAAAATCATCATTCGAAAGATTCCAGTACGTGTCATTAATTGTTATAAAAGATCCTTTCCTTGTTCAAATTTTAAAAACAATTTTGGACAAATCGCACCATTGGTCCTTTGACTATAGTTTGGCAACAGTAATAATTCTTTAATATTTTTTTATTAAATTTGAGTCCTACAAATATTAATTTTTTTACAGCGGCTGTCCTTTTGATGGATACCGTTAGTAAAATACCGTTAAGTTGGCCATAAACATTTTGTAAGAACTAATTTTTTTTCAAACATAACTTATATCAAATTTTATAATTGAATCCCTAGAGTTTAAAAAATGACCCTAAGTCCTTCTTCTCCAATTTTTTAGTAAACCCACTAGATTTAATGTAGTAAATTCATCAATTGATTTTCAAATTCACGGCCATCTCCGCAACCAAGTTTAAAGTTCACAGCCAACCGGGTCACCTTAGCCGAAACAATAAATCTGTTTTTTTAATAACTGAATGAAATGGGCTTTCTCGGGCTATGGGTTGATTGAAGAATTGTGGGGAAGGAGAAGAAGACGCGCAAACCCAACCCGATTTGTGTTGGATGTGTATGTTGAACTCTCTTTCTCCCTCTCTCTCTCTCTCTCTCAAATCATCGGTTTACTTTTTTCACTGAACATTTCGGTAACGTCAGCAACGAGTGAGATCTCCTCTTCTTAATTGATGAATTCTCGATTTCCAAATCCTCTTTTGGGTGAATTCTACAACGTCAATTGTAATTTGCAAGGTGATAGTCGTGGTGGGTGAGGTTGGTTTTTAATTGGGAAGATGTAATCGAATTAAAGGAAGGAGATGGAGATGGAGGTGGGGATAGAGAAGGTGCTGAAATTAATTCAATTGATTGTTGGAGTTGAGTTTAGACCACTTGGTTTTTACCATCATTTTTTCCAGCATATCCATGAAAATAACATTAATGATCAACAGCCCCGACAATGAAGCACAGCGTAGTGATAACGCTTCACTCATATTTGTGGGTTTGAGTCACCATGGAGTAAGTGGGAAACCACTACTAATTCTCTTCAAAAAAAAAAAAAAAAGATCAACAGCCCCATTGATGTCATAGGCAGAGATGAGATCTATTTCATTTTTTGGATAATTTGCTAAAATCCAGTAGCTTTTTTTTCCAAAAAATCAAATAGATACTTTAATTTAATATAGAAAGAAGAAAGATGGATCCATATTCTTTAGAATTAGGTTTTTACCTTCAGTGGAGATATCGATTCCATCTGTTAGTAAGTGGCCTGATTTGGTTCTTGTTCCTGCAGTGTGTGTGTTTACAGAATAGTAGATGATCCTCGAGATAGTCAATCTCTGCCTTAAGACAAAAACTGGCACCGTGTATGGAATGGGCCAGTCTTTGCGTGAGTCTCCTGGGGTTTAGGAATCTTACGTGATTGAAGAGGACAATCCTTCAAGCTTCGATCAGGTGAATCGAACACGGCGATGTATCTGTAGAGCGAGAAGGTGGTGTGCAGAAAGAGAGAGTTTTCAGTGACCAAAATCTGTGTTTTCATGCAGTATATATATGGCAGTTGGGAGATGGAAGTTAGGAGCAATTGGCGTGCGTCGAGAAGCAGGACACAAGTAGCGATTACGTGTGTCGAAATGGACACCATTTGTTTCACCTGTAAACCATGCAATCTTGCCACTGTCTAAGGCTGTTGTAACTATTATGTCTTAAAGGGACAGAAAAGGTTCATAAGGGTCACACTCCACTTGAACTGAACTGGTAGCAAAAAGATAAGGTTCAGTCAGGCAAGCAAGCAAGCCAGCCAAGCCGAGCCGAGCCGGGTCGGGACGGGCGAGCGGCGGCGACGCGCATGTTTGGACCTGCACTTAGCTAGGTCTTCCCTCCTACATAAAAGTGTAGTGGCCCAAGGGCCGAATGTAAAGCCTAAAAGCTCTACTTTATAAAGTAGAGTTGTTTTCATCTTATTCCCAATGTGGGATTCCCACTTCCTTCCTTACATGACTTTGCTTATTCAATTAGTTGAAACAAGTTTCCAACAATCCCCCACATTGAATGAGATATCATGTAAGTTTGATGACATATTGATGTTTTACAGAGATACAACTAAAGGTAACTGTACTGAAATAGGTGGCTTTTGGCTTTGAACCTTTCTTTTTTGATATACAATCGGGATGACTTACTAATGAGTGTCTTGAACTGATTAGTGTTTGATGTCAACCAAGACAATAGTAATCACACAGCTAACCTCAAACAAGGTGTGATTCTTCGTTTGTGTTCATTTTGGCCCTGAACGATACCTAGTTCTGTGAATGTTTGTTAGAGAATTTCAGCCTCTTAATTCTCATAAGATCAGCCAGTCTTACATTCACATAGGTGATTGCCTATAATGAGTTATTCTGTCAGAACTCCGCTTGACGAGTCAAGTCATAGGAATCATTAAAAACGAATTTATCCTTTACCATGACAGATAACACTAGTGTGTTTCACCATAGGAATGGGTAGGAGTTAAATCCTGTAGTGTTGTCTTTGAGATTAATTTAGTTAGGTTGTCCCTTTGAACCTAGACCATGGGATCTCCAATCAGCTAGGTGGGGTTTACCGCTAAATTATTCTTTATTTCGTAGGCTCAAGGCTCATTCCCTTCGATGAGCTGCATACTTGCTCTCTAGACAGACCTTTAGTTAGTGGATCTGCTAGGTTGTCTTTTGATCGAATATAGTCGATGGTGATCACTTCATTTGAGAGAAGTTGCCTAACGGTATTGTGGCCTTATTTACCGTATACATAGTGATTTTGTGCCTATACATATTGTTTTGTGCCTTTCTATTGCATATATATATCATGCTGGTTGTGGGCTGGAATATTTTCTAGGAAGTTTTGTAGCCATTCAGCTTCTTCCGCTGTTTTATCTAAAGCGACAAATTCTGATTCCATTGTAGATCTTGCGATGCAAGTCTGTTTGGAAGATTTCTATGCGATAACACCACCATCAAATGTAAATACAAATCCACTTGTGGATTTTGAGTCGTTAGTATCGGATATCCAGTTGGCGTCACTGTAACCTTCTATTACTGCTGGATAACTAGAATAGTGCAACTTATAGTCTTTAGTATATCGAAGATACCTAAAGACTCTTACAATAGCCTTCCTGTGATCGTGTCCGGGATCGCTATTAAATCTGCTTAAACGATTAACTGTTTGAGCGATATCTGGTCGCGTACAATTCGTGAGATACATGAGACTTCCAATGACACGAGAGTATTCATTTTGAGATACACTTTCGTGTAGGTTCTTTTTGAGATGAAAGTTTGGGTCAATTGGCGTTTTTGCAATACTATAATCACCATTGCTGAATTTCTCTAGTAATTTCTCGATGTAATGAGATTGTGATAATATGATTTCCTCAGATGTTCTAGATATTTTAATACCTAAGATGACATCAATTATCCCAAGATCTTTCATGTCGAACCTGTTGGCCAACATTTTCTTGGTGTTCTTGATCATATTGTCGTTACTGCCTATGATGAGCATGTCATCTACGTAGAGGCAGGTAATGACGTAACCATGTTGTCTATTTTTGGCTTACACACATTTGTCACATTCGTTGATCTTGAACCCATGTGCAAGTACTACATCATCAAAACGTTTATGTCATTGCTTTGGTGTTTGCTTTAATTCGTACAACGATTTGACCAATCGGCATACTTTCTTTTCGTTGCCCGGAGCTATGAATCCTTCTGGTTGATTCATATAGATTTCTTCTTCGAGTTCCCTATTTAGGAAAATAGTCTTAACATCCATTTGATGTATTTCAAAACCGTGTAGAGCTGCAAATGCAATAAGTAGTCGAATCTACGTAATTCGAGTTACAGGGGCATAAGTGTCAAAATAATCAACACCTTCTTTTTGAAGAAACCTTTTGCAACCAATCGTGCTTTATACTTATCAATGGAACCGTTGAGTTTTAATTTTTGTTTGAAAATCCATTTACAGCCCAATGGTTTGCACCCCTTGGGAAGATCAACTAATTCCCAAGTGTGGTTTTGCATAATGGAATATATTTCTCCATTCATGGCTTCTTTCCATTGAGGAGCTTCTGGAGTAGACATTGGTTCTTTGAATGTGCGAGGTTTATTGTCCACTATAAATATGATCGCAAAGTCAGGTCCGAATGTTTTAGTTATTTTTGCCCGTTTGCTCCTTCTAGGTTCATCATCTGGTGCAACTAGATGATCGTCTTGGATGATGTCCATGGGACCAATGTCCTTGGGGGCCTCATTCTCATTTTCGCTTGTATTCCAAGAAAATGAGCGTTTTCCATTAGTATTATGATTATTTTTAATGGAAATATGTTTTCAAAAAATGTGACATTTCTTGATTCTAATATTGTATTTACTTCAATATTTGGATTTTCAAACTTGTGCACTAAAAACATATAGGCACTACTCCGAGCTGCATATCATATGAAGATACAATCCACTGTTTTTGGACCGATTTTTACCTTTTTAGGTAATGGTGCTGCTACTTTGGTCAGGCACCCCCACACTTTGATGAATTTGTAGGAAGGGTTTCGACCGTTCCATAATTCATATGGAGTTTGCTCCAATTTCTTGTGTGGTAACTTATTGAGCAAGTAGTTTGCTGTGAGCACCGCCTCCTTCCACATTTCGTCGGGTAGGCCTGATTGTATGAGTAATGAATTCATCATTTCTTTAAGTGTACGATTTTTCCTTTCCGCAATCCCATTGGATTGTGGAGTATAAGGAGGAGTAACTTGATGAATTATTCCATGTGCTGCACAAAAGTCTTTAAAAGGATGTACGTATTCACCTCCTCGATCAGATTTGAGAATTTTTTATCTTTTTCTCAAGTTGATTTTCGACTTCGTTCTTGTACATTTTAAATGCCTCGAACGCTTCATCTTTATTGTTTAGCAAGTAAAGATGACAATAACGTGTACTATCAGCAATAAAGGTGATGAAATCATTTTTCCCGCCACATGATTCTATGGATTTAAAATCACATAGGTCGCTATGAACTAGCTCTAATGGTCAAGTGTCACGTTGTATTGTTTGAAAGGAGGTTCTAGTTTGTTTAGCCTCAAACCATATTTGACATTTTTCCTTAGTGTCGATTCGTGCTTTTGGAATTAATTTCATTTGCATTAATCTTAGTATATATTCATGGTTAACATGACCTAATCTAAGATGCCAAATATTAGAGTGCTCAAGCAAGTAAAAAGAAGTTGCAGTCGCTGTATTATTAATACTACTACTATTGGGTGGGGTTACCGCCATTACATTACATTTGAACAAGCCCTCATTGAGGTAACCCTTACCCATAAAAACTCCACTCTTACTTAGTACAAATTTTTCAGACTCGAAGACCAACTTGAACCCATGTTTTATTAAAAGGGAACCGGAGATTAGGTTTTTCTTAATATCCGGGACATGGAGGACATTGGTGAGCACCAATTCTCGTCCGCTGGTCATCTTCAATATAACTTGCCCTTTTCCTTCCACGTCAGAGGTGGAGGAGTTGCCCATGAATAACTTCTCGCCGGACATCACTTTTGAATAGGAAGAGAACATCTTCGCATCGCCACATATGTGACGTGTGGCCCCGGTGTCCACATACCATTCACGACCCGTGCCGACCATGTTTGTCTCATAAACCATGCATATCATGCTGATGTCTTCATCAACTACGTTGGCTTCTCGGCGGACTCGCTCCTTCCCTCAACACTCGGCAGCTTTGTGGCCTTTCTTGTCACAGTTGAGGCATTTCCCTTTGAACTTATACTGCTTATGTTGTTTCGATGTCCCTTCACCGGAGCTTTTACGCTTCCCGTTCACAGTGTCTTGTTACGCTATTGCCCTTCTGGCAGGTGGCTGCTTCTTGTCGGCGACCACATTTATTTTGCTCGATCCTTAGCTTTGAATCGAGATCCTCCAACGACATGTCTTCGCTTATGCTTGAGATAGTTCTTGAAGTCCTTCCATGCGGGAGGTAGCTACCGATCATTGCTTAACTTTGGAATGCTTGATATGTATTTCCCGACCAATGTCTCATGCAAAATTAGTTGGAGTTGCTGAACCTGTGTCATTACACTTTTTGAATCATTCATAAAATATTCTAAAAACTTAGCAACTACGAATTTCTTCGAGCCGACATCTTCGGTTTGTATTTCTTTTCCGATGATTCCCAAAGTTCTTTTGTTGTCTTAAATGGGCTGTATACATCTTATAACGAGTTATCCAGTCCATTCAAGATGTAGTTCCATGAGGAGTCGAAGTGTTTCCATGACTTCGGACACCATTGGTTAGGTCCGATTCCCCTTCTTCTTTCAAGATGGGGTTGTTTCCTTCAAGGAACGGCGGGTTCGGTCGTTAGGTAGAATAGCATCTTTTCTTTGCCGGCGTTTGAATTGAGCCGGCAAACTTTTGGGCGTTCACCATGAGTGTGGGCGGTGGCGTGCATCATTGAGTTTACATAAGCTGGTGCATTGCATCGTGGGTTCCTTTCCAGTGTTTGAAGCCATACTGCACAAAATAAAATGATTAGTAATATGCTAAGTTGTTATGAAACTCTTTTGTTTCTATACAATCAACAACCAAACTAATAGACTTTTCTGTGCAGTCTATGTTGTTTTATTTACGTAATAACGATTAAAAAACACAATTATAGATATCTGATTAAGTATTAATCAATAATATGTTGATTACAAATTAATTAGTGAATACACTAAGTAAAACAAGGTAAGCAGGCTTTATCAACTTTCCAGAAACAGGCTGATTAAACTTAAAACAGGCTGTACATTAGATTTATGGCCCGGCCGACCAAAGCGTCGGTTTATAAAAAACCAAGCTCAATGTGTTAAAACAGACTGATCAGTGTCTTTGACTAAATGAAAGGTTCTGTTAAACAGATTTATAACTTAGACAGATAGATTGACTAAGTGCACGGCTTAAGATTGAGAACAGAAGACGAAGCAGATTAAAAGAAGAAAGAAGATGCTGCTGTCTGCGAAATAAAAAAAATATCAAGCCAAAAATATTTTTGTCTTAAGATTGTTAGTAAGTGGCCTGATCTGGTTCCTGTTCCTACAGTGTGTGTGTGTTTACAGAATAGTAGATGATCCTCGAGATAGTCAATATCTGCCCTTAAGACAAAAACTGGCACCGTGTATGGAATGGACGGGTGTTACCAGTGAGTCTCCCAGGGTTTAGGAATCTTACGTGATTGAAGAGGCCAATCCTTCCAAGCTTCAGTCACCAGCGAATCAGAACACAACTGATGTATCTCTGTAAGGGCAGAAGGTGGTATGCAGAAAGAGAGAGTTTTCAGTAACCAAAATATGTGTTTTCATGCAGTATATATATGGCAGTTGGGAGATGGAAGTTGGGAGCAGTTAGCGTGTGTCTGAAACGGACACAACCGTAGCAGTTGCGTGTGTCTGAAACGGACACACCGTTTCAGACAGAACCGTCTGTAACTACCACTGTCTAAGGCTGATGTAACTGTTCTGTCTTAAAGGGGCAGAAAAGGTTCATAAGGGTCACACTCCACTTGAACTGTACTGGTAGCAAAAAGATAAGGTTCAGTCAGTCAGCCAAGCTAGCCAGCCAAACCGAGCTGGGTTGGCGGCGGCGCGCCCGCATGTTTGGACCTGCACTTAGCTAGGTCTTCCCTTCTACACAAAAGTGTGGTGGCCCAAAGGCAGAATGTAAAGCCTAAAAGCTCTACTTTATAAAGTAGAGTTGTTTTCATCTTATTCCCAATGTGGGATTCTCACTTCATTCCTTACATGACTTTGCTTATTCAATTAATTGAAACAAGTTTCCAACACCATCTATGATTGATAGGCTTGATTTCTAGAATTGCTCGTTCCAAAATCCTTGATTGTCATGGAGATATTTCTCGTTAGGGACAATTGGAGGCAAAGATGGCTGTGAATTTTAAACTTCAGAGATGGCTATGAATTTGAAATTCAATAGATGAATTTATCACATTAAATTTGGTGGGTTTACCAAAAAAAATTGTGGAAGAAGGCCTTAAAGTCATTTTTTAAACTCTAGGTATTCAATTGTAAATTTTAATATAAATTATGTTTAAAAAAAAATCATTTTAGTCCTTATAAAATGCACTGACAACTTAACGATATTTTGCTAACGTCATTCATCAAAAGAACTATCGTTGCAAAAAATTAATACTCGTAAAACTCAAATTTGATATTTAAAAAAAATTATTAAGGAACTATTACTGTGATTAAACTATAGTCGAGGAACCAATGATGTAATTTGCTCAACAATTTAAAAGGAAAACGAAAATATCCCTACTCCCAACTCTCATTTTCAAAAATGTCTCTTTCCTTGGGAATGAAAAGAGAAAAAATATCAAGGATATGGATATTACCATGGTTTAAGAAATTGACTTTTAAAGAATGATCGAGAAGACAGCAACAGCAACCACCGCAATAATGAATTTAAAAAATTAAACAGGTTGTACAACTTGGCAATGTCATTTTCCAAATCGAAAACATGATTATGGAAAATGAGCCTCTATAATTGCAGCTTAAACATTAACCCCGATCTTTTTTTGCGAAAAAATTCAAGACCGAATTAATATTATCACTAGTTAATAGAGTCAGTGCTTCGTACGAGTTCTTTTGGTAATAATATTACTATAATTTTTAAATGTTATATACATTTCTTCTTTTGATAATAATAGTAGTATAATTTTTAAAATTTTTGACATTATAATTAAAATGTTGGAATATAAAACCAACATCATTTTCTAACAAATGTAGAATATTTTTTTTTTCTGTTCTTTCTTTTTTCCTCTTGGGGGGATATATATATATATATATATATATATATATATATATATATATATATATATATATATATATATATATATATATATATATATATATATATTCTATTGGTAATAATAGTGGAAGTCTTCTAACCAATGTGATATACATATATTCTATTAATAATAATAATAATATTTTATTTTAACACTTTTTGAAAAGATACATCTATTATATTATATTAATAAGGCTTAAATTGCAATTTGAACACCCTACTTTTACATTTTTTGCAACACGGTGACTCTACAAAAAAATTCAATTTAGTCATTATACTTGGTTTGGACATTCAATAAGGTCACTCAAGTCATTTATGTCTATTATGCTGGATGAAAATGCGTAAAAGGATTAAAATACCCTTTAAACAAAATCACATTGTTTTGGTTTAATCGCAATTTGGTCACCCTACTTCCCTACTTTTGCAATAAGGTGACTCTCTACAAAAAAAAAATTCAAATTTTCAACCCTTTTCTACTGTAACCCTTTTTCACCATTGATTCCACCATGGTCATCACATTGTGTTTTTTAAAGAAGATTTTAAATCAGAAAATTTTATAACAATGAAAGAGAGACTTTGCAGTATTTGCCTCTTGGTTGTCTGAGAAATTAAAGATTACACATACACACACACACACGAGAGAGAAAGAAATAAAGAGACGAAGTGAGAAGAAATGATGTTTGATAAAAGTTAAGAAACCATGGTGTTTGACAAAAGTCAAGAAAATCCAACATCATCCACCTACACCCTCTCCAATCTCCCCAATGATGAAAACACCACCCCCTTCCTCCTCTCCACTAGCATACCCAACCACCCACCTCTCTTCTCCTAGTTCAAAACCTTCGTCAACGTCTTCATCTCCATCATCGGTGCCGGCGTCTTAGGCCTCCCTTACACTTTCAAGAAAATGGCTGGCTCATGGGCTCCCTTATCCTATTCTCTGTCACCGCCCTCACCGCCCTCACTTACAATATATGATGCTACTAATCCAAACTCGCCGCAAGCTTAACCCCCAAAAAATCGTAGACGAGAGAGATCCATGGTGCAAAAATCTAACATTTCTTGAGTGGGCAAAGTCGGGAAGGATCTCAGTGATGGAACAACAGGTCAAACACCTCGATTAGTTTGGAAGGGCACTTTTCTTTTAATATTGAAGCTATTTTGAATTTAAGTTTTTTCTATATTGGGGTCAAGCTATATAGATGGTATACAGAGATCTCGGATTGGTGTCGGGTTCTGCGTCTACTACTTCATCTTTGTCGCCACCACATTAGCTTTCATCTTCAATCTCTCCCCCAATCAAGTCAACCCTCAATCGTCAAGTTTGACTAAGAACTTGACTCCCAAATTTATGATCATTTGGGGTGTTTTCCTTTTCAATTAGGCCTAAATTCTATTCCAAGCTTGACCCATTTGGCCCCTTTGAGTATCTTTGCTGATGTTGTTGACATTGGAGCGATAGGTGTTGTCATGGTTAAAGAATGGTTAATAATGTAAGCAAGTGTATTTTCAGGTTTTTACAATTGTTTTAAGCTTTTCATTCAAAAAATTGGATGGAGTGATAAACGTGCTATATATTGCAAAGTACAATGATTAAATTGAAAAACAAAAATTGTAGAGACACGTTATTGCAAAAAGTGGGAAACTGGGTGACCAAATTGCGATTTAAGCCCAAGGGTATTTTCGAGTTTCTACAATTGTTTTAAACTTTCCATCCAAAAAATTGGATGGAGAGATGAACGTGCTATATGTTGCTAAGTATAATGATTAAATTGAAAAAAAAATTAAAGAGTCACCATATTGTAAAAAGTGGGAAAGTAGGATGACCAAATTGCGATTTAAGCCTATTAATGACAATATTATAAGTTTTTTTATCTTAAAATTTATGAAACCAACATCATTTTCTAACGAATGTGAGATACATCTATTATTTTAATAATAATAGTAGAAGTCTTTTATTTTAAAGTTTTTGAAATCAACATTATTTTCTATCTAATGTGAATACATCTCTTCTATTGTTAGTAAAAGAATTTTATTTAAAAACTTTTAAACTAAAATATTTTTTTGTAACCAATAAGGAATAAATCATTTTTATTGGTAAGATTTTGCTTAAAGACTTTTAAAGACAACATCAACTTCTAACAATTGTGAACATATATCTTCTTTTCCTAATTTAGTAAAAGTCATTTATCTAAATAATTTTTAAACTAACATTAATTTTCAAATAATGTTTGTTACATCACTTTTATTGGTAATTATAGTAGAGATGTATCGTACATTAGTTATAAATTAATGTTGATTTTAGAAATTATTAAAGTACTCACCTAATACGTATTGAAAAATTAGTGTTTTTAGTGAAAAAAAATTATACAACTTGAGGCACGAATTTCTTTACATGTCATTTATTTGTTAACAAAGGTAATTGTACAAATGTGTTCTAGTCGGTGAGTGCATCAAAATGATATATTTATTTGTCAAAATTGAGTTTTTTATGAATAAGATATCAAGGCTTAAAGTATATATGGTGTTAAAAGTGGGTCATTAGAATAAAGTACTCACTAAATGTCAATATAATAATATCATCATACATTAGTTAAGAAATGACGTTGGTAGAAAAAGTATTTCTATATAATATTTTCACTATTATTAACTATTGGTTTATGCCCTAAAGGCAAATTTATTTCTCCATGTATCATTATTTATTGAGACATTTATTTATTATGTATTATTTGTTTATTTATAGTAATACATTATAAAGTCCTTAGAATAAATATGTTATTCTTAAATATCTCTGGTCGAATATTATTATTAATAAGGGCAATAATAATAAACGGAGATTAGTATGTGTTGAAACTCATATAGTTGATATTAGTCTACACGTAGGTGCGTATTAGGTGTAACGACGTACTGAATTAAGTCATTAACCCGCATGAGAATTATACGTGGATCGTTAGGTGAGTGTCATATGTGATTCTCATAGTGACAAATGTATCCGTTGTCCTTTAACTTGAAGTAGTTATATACCTTAGATGAGGAGTCGTATATTTTGATACCAATAAACGTCATTCTGTAAAAAGGTGATTATAAAGTCGGATATTGAATATGCCACGAATCATGCTGAGAGATATGAAATATATAGATAGAATTTGTCTGTCCCACATAACAAGAGTATAATATTTATGGGTCCCTTGATTAGTGAGACTTAAGTAAATGTATGGCCGTGCTCAAATAAATCAATATAAGATATTGAGTTTATTTGTTTATTATATAAGTCTATTCAGATATCAAGAAACCTAAATTAAACTATAACACGGATGACACGTTCCATGTCTTGTGTTTAATCAAATATTTGGACAAATGGATAACAATCAGTTATTTGAACTACTTTGGTCACAATCAGTTATTTGTAATCACTGATAATTCATATTAATTGGGTAACAATTATGTATTGCTAGATGTCGTTCATTGTTTATAATTAATTATATATTTGATATAGTAGTTAATTATTGCCAACGTAATTTAAGAACCTATTGGATCACCCCACTTCGAATGAGTTGGACTAGAATTTATTTGGACCATTAATTGAATTAAGGAGTTCAAAGTAAATGAAATAAAGAAACCATTACATAGTCCTAGTTTGACTAGGACTATGTAATGGTCGGCCACTCCTTTTTACCCTTTAAATAGTAGTCTTTGATAGTCAAGGATACAGACATAGCAAAAGGAAAATTAGGGTTTGATGAAACACTAAATTTGTAGGGAGAAATATTATGGATTATTTCTTCGTTAAACAAATCAAGGGTTTCCTACTTTGATTCAACAATTGTCTAGTACAGAATTGTTGAATTAATCATATTCAATTCATTCATGTGAATACCATAAAGAAGCCGTGCAAATCATTTGTTGCGGTGATCGTGATTCTATCCAAGATTGCTCATTCCAATATTCGGGTAAGTGTTCTAAATATAATTTATATTGATTCGTGTGGATCTTGGGATGATTTTGAAATTAAAGTTTTGTTATTCTGCCTTATTAATTTCGATTAAAACCCAACATTAACAATATAAGAGATTAATAGTAAATGATTAATTAATTTCACAATATCATGTTAACTATATTAATTATTATTTTTAGTTAATGGTTAAAAAAATAAAAAGTCTCAAGTGAAGTGATATGGAGGTTTGAGTATTCAACAATATCAAAAGTTGGATGATGTGTCACTAACTCACTATTAGAGTTGACATCCCCAACTTTAATATGATATAATATAGATGTGTGATACATCTCTTCTATTGATAACTAGTTTTACACCCGTGCGTTAAACGCACGCCATATATTTTTTTCAATCAAATTATACATAAGCAATATGAAGTAAAAAAATAAAATTAAAAGAATAAATTATTGTAAAACTAATATCATAATTAAAAACTTTAATGATAATAAATAAAATAAACAAATAATTGTACCATAAAGATTGTGAGTTCAATATGTACATAAACTGAACAAATTATTATAACGCAACGATTAAGAAAAAGTAAAATTATTAATAAAGAATACAATAAATAAATAAAATCTTTTATAAAATTTAGAATATTTTTTAAAATACAACATTTTTCATTAAATATATGTGATTACTACTACTATCACTATGATTAAATATATACAATTACCACTACTATCACTATCACATAACAAAACTCACGTAATCTATATTAATCAATATTAATATAATATTTTTTAATCTTTTAGTTAGTGTGTTATGAAAATTAAACACATAATTAAAATGTAAAGATAAAAATATAAGTGAATTTAATTATTGCTTATTACATGAATGAAAAATTCATATATATTTTAGAATATGTCTTTAAACGAAAATATATTTGTTAGATAATAAAAATTGTATAACAATTCAAATGACGATAAACCAAAGAAAATCAACATAAATTACATACTTCCTAAAGTCATCCCTCCCCCGAAATGACCAAAATGTCCCCGACTCAAAAACCTTTCATTAATAGTGTCACACAAATGATGTGACACCGATAATATATGTACTTAACTATTACAACTATATTTGTAAATATTTAAGCTCAATTCAATAGACAATAAAATAGACATTTAGACTATGATTGCTCTCAATTCATTGTACCTCTCACATAGTATGATATACTCGGCGACTCGCCCATATACATAATCACACCCCTCTACATCGTACATGTTCCCAAAGCAATTAGACCACGATTTAGGTGCTCATATTCATCTTCTAATATCAATGAGCGAAAATGGACCAGTAATGATGATGTTATCACATCTCACCAAAACCTTGTTGATCTTTAAAAGTCCACTCATCCAGTATGTCATAACTGATGCTACTACTTTTGCCGGTGAAATTACGTGATTATATACAACAAAAGTGGTCACAGAGCATTTATATTCAAGGAGAAAACATATTTATGGCTGAGTAAACAATGTTTGTTGAGTATCAAATTAGACATGACAAACTTTAAGGATCCATAGTTGTTCATCAAATTATATTTCACTATGTACTTGTTCTTTAGCTCCTATGGATATAATTTGTCTTGACAAAACTCACAAGTAAATTAATATTCAAAGAGGAAGCACATTTATGGCTGAGTAAACAATGTTTGTTAAGTTTTTAGATTATTAGTCTCGTTTCCCTTGCATATTGGTAAAAAGAGAAAAGACATTCACTTTTAGATTGATGATATTTAATTTCTTAACAACTTCTTATATATTTTTTTATTTACTTATCAATATTTGTATATGAGTTCATATGTAAATAATATCATTATTTTGTAAGTAGTTACAGTGGTTATATAACAATCTTGAGATAAATAAATTACATTTGTCATTATATATATCTTCCTATTTTTGGCAAATGCATTTTGAAGGGATCTTGCTATATTTGGATGTGCTAATCACATTTGTCATTATATATATAAAGAAAATATAACAAAACAAAGTGTTCCAATTTCTAATGCCTTGTTAATTAAATGTTTAGTATAAAAACTAAGAAAAATGTAACAAAACAAGGTGTTTCAACTTCCGATGCATATTTATGTTTTCATTTATGGAAAATATTTAGGCGGGTAAATCACGTTTGTTATTATATATATATATATATATATATATATATATATATAACATAAAAATTCTTTTATCTAAAGACTTTATAACCAATATTCATTTCTAAATAATGCGAGATACATCTCTTTGTAACCAATGTGAGATACATTATCTAAAAACATTTTAAACCAATATCACTTTTTAACCAATGTGAAAAACATATTTTCTATTAGTAATAAGTCTTTTATAAAAAGACTGTTAATACATACACTACTCTCTAACCAATTTGGAATACATCTTATCTATATATAGATAATGACAGGTGCACATAACAATTCTAAATAAAACATTTTCCCGCCTAAAAGCTATTATCAAAAAAGGAAACTCTCATCCACGGTTGTGCATTGGAAGAGGAAACAATGCATTGGAAGAAGAAACAATGCACAAGTTTCTATTTCTCAATTTTTTGTATTTAATATATTAGGTTAAAAATATTTTTTTATTAATGTTACACCCTATTATTAAGTTCACTCTTTTTTTAATCTTTACATTTTGATTATTTTTAAATCTCATATATTGATGTCACTTTCTTTTCTTTTTTATAGATCATATGCATCGTATGTACTGTTTGATTACACATGATTAAAACAAGTCCTTTTGCAATATCATAGTTTTTCAATTCAACTCTCTAAATACAATTGACTTTAACGTTGATATTTTCCTCTTTATGATAGGAGTATTACTTTTATTTATAAAAAAAATCAAATGTTAATGTTGTAGAATAAATTACAGATTTTGAAATCAAACAGATCTATTACTTTCATCTATAATAGAAAAAGGTTAAATGTCACTCACTACCTAATGCACTTAGCCATTTTGAAGTTAGGTCGAACATGGAGATTAATGTAATGTCATAATAGACAAGAGCACACTAGCCAATTTAGATCGAACAAAACCACGAACAACTCTCGCATCTCAAATTCCGAACGAACCAATTGAAGATCAACCCACATGGGCATTGGATTTTGCTGGAAAAGACAAATTCTCTGGTTTTTTTTACCTCAATTTATCTATGACCATTTTTCTTAATATTGTAAAATGAGTTAAAGATTTTTTTAGATCTTGCGAATCTTGAAGAAAGAACACGGATTTGTTAATGTCTTGTATTAGGAAAATTTTTCAGAATCTATAATATTACCAATACAATAATGAATTTATATTTAAGTAGTTTCCTCCTACATCATTATTTCTTTATTCGTTTAATTTTATTTTTTGTTTTCATTTTATTGAGTATAATTTAATTAAAAAATGATATATATTCGTGCGTTCAACGCACGGGTCTACAACTAGTTTGATAATAATAGTAGAAGTTTTTTATTTAAAAATAATCTTAAAACAACATCTCTTTCTATATAATGGGATACATTTTTTCTCTTCTCTTATCTTTTATTGATGATAAAAATATAAGTTTTTTTTATCTATAGACTTTTAAAATCAACATAACTTTTAACCAATGTAGGATGCATCTCTTTTATTGGTAATAATAGTAATTTAAAACCAACATCAATCTATAGCAAATGTGTGATATATTTCTTCTATAGCTATAATAATAGTAAGACTTTTATATAATCTAAAATAATTTACCATCAACATTATTTTCTAACCAATGTGAGATATACATTTTCTATTTGTAATAATGATAGAAGTCTTTTATCAAAAGATTTTGAAAACTAACATTATTTTCTATCCAATGTATGATACATCTCTTCTATTGGTAATTAATAATAGTATTTTTAAAAACAACATCAATTTCTAATCAATGTGAGATACATTTCTTCTATTGGTAATAATAGTAAGATATTTTGTAACCAATGTGAGATACATCTCTTATAAGAATGAAAGTCTTTAGTCAAAAGACTTTAAAATCCAATTTTTCTTTTTAAATAATGTGAGATACATCTCTTTTATTGGTAATAAAAGTAGAAGTCTTTTATATAAGACTTTCAAAACTAACATTTTTTCTACACAATGTAAGATGCATCTCTTCTATGGTGATAAGTAGAAGTGTTTTATCAAAAGAATTTTAAAACCAACATCAATTTATAATCAGTATGAAATACAACTCTACTGATATTACAATTAGAAGAGATGTTTCTTACATTAGTTATAAATTGATGTTAGTTTTAAAAGTCATTAGAAATCTTTTATCTTAAAACTTTTGAAATCAACATCATTTTCTAATGAATATATGATACATCTATTCTATTAATAATAATAGTAGAAGTCTTTTATCTTAAGACTTTTAAAACCAACACTATTTTTTTTATCTATTGTGAGATACATCTCTTCTATCTATATCTATATAAAGCCAAGGTAGTCTAAAATTAGCAAAATCCTCAAAAATTTGTCTTCCTAAAATAGAAAGTCATTTATATATAATAAAGGTTGTGTGTCATGTATTGAAAATATAAATTAATTGGCTACATGTGTCATAATTAATCAAATATTACCTTGATATGTGAAAATCAAATACTCTCTTGGAATATGAAAACCAAATATTGCCTTGGAATATGAACAAACTTTTAATGAATTGAAAACAAAGTTTAAAAAATATTTCAACATCATCAAGATCTTAATTTTATTGTTCATTTTACATGTTATGAATCGAGATTATAATTTTTTTATAGTATTCTACACGTTAATAAATTTGTTGTCTTATAGAAGATAAAATATGATGAACTTAAACATCAGCTTCTGCCAACATATATTATTTTAAAAAAAAATTATACTTTTACTTTTATATTAAATCAAGAGTCCCGACAAAAGTGTTTATTCAAATATTCGAAATAGAAAAAAAAATAACAAACCATGATTTAATTTCAATCCGAGCATGTAGATTAAATAAAAAAACCTTGAATACCAACTAACCAAATTCCATCAAATTTGAACTAGATTTTTTTGTAAAAATATTGTTGTTTGTCCGGTTTTTAATGCTCAATCCCCAAATCTAATTATTATTGTATTTAAAAAATCAACTAATATTTTATTGTAATTTTTTTTACCAACTAACCATTAAAAGGCTTGGATATCTCATTGTAGGAGCTAAAATTTGAATGCAATTAATGTTGGAGACAAAGTATCACAAGAATGTCATTGTCTCCATCGGTAAAAACAAGAATATCACATCTAGATGGCAGGAAAATCACAAAACAATTAAAAAAAACTTGATCACGAAAATATAATTAATATCGAAATAATACTACTTAACGAATCTAAATCCTCATCACAATTGTTGAGACAACTTATTGACATATTTGAAACTAAAGTGCACATCTAATGAAATGGACCAAAAGTAAAAGCAATTCATTGACAAATCTATAAAAATATAAAGAAGTATAAATAGAAAAATATTTTTCCATCTCTATCGGACCCGTTGAAAAAATATTTTAAAACCATCAATATCTTAATTTAATTGTCCATTTTACATTTTAATAAATCGAAATCAAAATTTTTTAATAATATTTTATACGTTAAAAATTTGTAGTCTTATAGAAGATAAAATATAATGAACTTAAACAATCGATTCAGTCAACATGTATTCTATAAAAAATATTTTTATTTTTATGTAAAACCAAGATAGTCCTTACAAAAGTGTATTTATTAAAATATTATAAACATGAAGAAAAAAAGTAACAAACCATTACTTATAATTTCAACTAGACGAAACATGTAGGTCAAACAAAAGTCAATCATTGGTAATATCATATGCAATAACGATTAACAATAGTTAAGGACAATCTTCATATATGACACTTCCTGAAGTATGGTTCAAAGCAGATCATGATTTTTAGGTTAACAAATCGTTCTGGTTTAAAAATATTGATTGATATGAGATAAATAAGGAAAATCAACAAAATAACACAACAAATGTTGTGTATAATGAATTCTGAGTTTATCATATTACCGATACAATGATGTATTTCTATTTAGATAGTTACAATTCATTATTTTAATTTTATTTATTGTCTTTGTTTTGTTTGAATAAAATTTAATTAAAATATATATATGTCCATGCGTTAAACGCACATGTGTAAGACTAGTTGTTAGTAAAAGAATATTATCTAAAAAAAATTTAACTAAAATATTTTTTTGTAACCAATGAGGAATAAATCATTTTTATTGGTGAGATTTTGACTAAAAACTTTTAAAGTCAATATCAATTTCTAACAATTGTGAACACATATCTTTTTTTGTTAGTTTAGTAAAAGTCATTTATCTAAATATTTTTTAAATCAGCATCAATTTTCAACTAATGTTTGTTACATCACTTTTATTGGTAATTATAGTAGAGATACATCTTACATTAGTTATAAATTAATGTTGATTTTAGAAATCATTAAAGTACTCACTTAATACTTGTTAAAAAATTAATGTTTTTAGTGAAAGAAATTGTACAACTTGAGGCACGAATTTCTTTACGTGTCATTTGTTTGTTCGCAAAGGTAATTGTGCAAATGTGTTCTACTTGGTGAGAGTATTAAAATGTTATATTTATTTGTTCAAATCGAGTTTTGAATGAATAAGATACCAAAGTTTAAAGTATGATGTTAGAAGTGAGTCATTATAGTAAAGTACTCACCCAATGCCAATAAAATAATATTATCCCACATTGGTTAAGAAATAATGTTGGTAGTAAAAGTTATTTCTATATAAGATTTCCACTGGGATTAACAATTGAAGAGATTAATAGTAAATGATTAATATCACAATATCATATTAACTATTTTGGTATGTTTCACTCTAAAAGTCCACTTTAAAAAATTATGCTTACAATTTCTAAAACATTTCATATTTACCATCCACTTGTATTATAACCACATTTTTTGTGCTTAACTATTTTTGTAATTATGACTAACTTTAATGACATTAATATATCGCCTAATAATTGGACTTTTCAAATATGGACTTTTGAGTCAAGTGATGTGGATACTTCATGATTTAATAATATCAAAAGTTAGGTAAGGTGATAGTATTCCCTATAAACGGAGTAATTAGTTTTCGTGAAAGCATCATTAGATTAGATAAACGTGTTAGATATGCTCAAATTAAGGTTGTACTGAGTGTTAACCCACAAAATTTGCTTTAATACATAATTAATTGTATTCAAGGGAATAAAGTCATTAAATTCAGCTTTGTTAATAAGCATGTTTTCGTGAGAGCATCATATTATTAGATTAGATAAACGAGTGTTAGATATGTTCAAATTAAGGTTGTATGAGTGTCGATCATAATTACTATATGTGTCTGTGTTATAGATACGGTGTTTGTATGAGATCAGTTCAAACAAACCCACAACTGAATGTTTTATATATAATTGTGGAGGGGAATAATTTAAACAAAACTCATAATTGGTTTATATGTGATAGATGTGTCCGTGCTATAGACACGGTGTCGGTATGTGATCAACTCAATGGATGCTCAGGATAAATTATAGATAGTCACCTCGTCAACTCAAACGGTAGGATGTGATTTTAAAAAAAATGTGTTAAAGGAAAGCATTCATGTAACTGTAATTGGTTGTGGAGAGAATAATTCAAAAAAAAAAAAAAAAACCATAACTGAGGGTTATTACATACTTATTGGTTGTGGATGGGGTAATTCAAACAAAACTCATAACTAAGGGGTTTATATGTAACCCACAAATTTACGAATCAATCTAGACCGCCAATTGTGTTTGATATAATTCGATCTGGGTCGTCAGTTAGCCACTGATCTCTTTTATAATATAGATGATTAACCCACAAAAGTTGCTTTAATACATAATTAATTGTATTCAAGGGAATAAAGTCATTAGATTTAGCTTTAACAACTCGTTTTCTGTTTCATTTATATTATTTCAACACTCCAAAAAAGATTTTACTTCAATCAGCACTCTCAATACGATTCTCTAAAAACCTTAAATCTCAACTAATAAACTTAGGAGTAATATCAATGCTGATGTGAATATAAAAATAAATTAGGTACTACCTAGGATTTATACATTTTTTGAAAATTTTTTAAAATAGTTGTGGATATTACGTGTCAACTAAAAAATTTCACATTGTGAATAACGATGTCAATATTTCACATTCTACTTGAAGGTGTGAATACATTTTACTCAACATTTTTCTTCTTAAAAACTCTTTCTATTGGTTATTACTTTTCTTTTATTTTTAAAATTTTTTTGTCAAATTTCATTTTAATGGTGGGACACATTTCACATAAGATCAGATCTACGTTTGCATTGAAGAGCTCCATTTTAAATGTGTGAATGAAGAGAAAATATTATTCCCTCCGTTTTCAAATTATCGTTCTCCTTTCTTTCATGGTATGTTTAAAATAATTGTCTTTTTTCAAAAAATTTCCCTTTTAGGAAAAAACATTTTTACCACTGTATCCTTACTTTTTCTATCTACTTTAATTATGATCACATGTCCAAGGGTATTAAAAGAAACAAATATTTATAATACGGTCAATTATTATTTTTTAAACGGTATGCCGGGTCAAATTGGATAATTTGAAAACAGAGGGAGTATCATATATGATTTAGGGTGTTAATTACTCATGGTCACATAGGATAAAATCCACGGTTGCATTGGTGATGTTCTAACTACAAATATATTTTCCATCTTTTTTATTTATATTTTTCGACCACAATTAGAATAAAATAGTTTATATTTATATTTTAGTAATTTCAGTTAACTTTCTAAAAATATATGTCAATCAAGGGGATTTACTTTTTAAAATTTAAATACTAGTAATTATATTTTCCCACCACAATTGGAATAAATGTTACTATTCAAGCTAAACAACTCTTCAAATTTGAAGAGTGGTTTACTTGATTTTAGAGATAGAGAGTTGGTATGGGCTCCCAATGTGGGCTTAATTTGAGCTAAAAAACTTTAAAATAAGTTTTAGAGAGTTTGCAGGTATTATTGTGATTGCTCTAAGCTTCTTCCATTTTCCTTTTAATAAATAACTAGTTTTTACTCGTGCATTTAACGCACGAGTAAGATATTTTATTCAACTTAACCATACATAAATAATAAGTAAAATGAATAAGAAAAATAAAATTAAAATAATAAATTAAAGAGAACCGCTTAAATAGAAATATATCATTGTAAACTTGTACTAGTTAGATTTTCATTGCCTATTACAGCTTGCTTGAATTGATCTGTTTCAGTAACATGAATAAGGGTGACATTTTGAAGACTATTTTTTTATGTTTTTACAGATGTGATTATGAACGGATTTCCTATTATTTATATTGATTTTAGAAGTCAAAAATTGATAGTGATTCAATTACACATGTGATGCTTAATTACACATGTAATGCTTGGGCTGCTCCTGGTTTCTACATTCATTTAACATTATTTACAATGTAACAAATATAGTTGTTACATTCAATTAAATTTATTTCAAAAAGGCAGAAAATGAAGAGCTTTTGCAGAAATCTAAATACAAACCAAAATAAAGAAGAATGCAAAGAGATTCTGAAATTATTTATCCAACTAACCATAACATTGACATTTTTTTATTTTCAATTTCGAAAGCAAAAGTTTAACATTAAATGTAATCTATATATTGAAGATTAGACTTATTTAATGATGATCTATTTTTAGTAAGTGAATTTAGGGGAGAAACTGTTTTATTTAATTGTGTTATGTGCATAGTCATTATATATATAGATAATGAATTAAATTTCCCTTTTATTTAAAAAAATAAAGAAAATAAATAAGTATGGATACACGTGTAGTTTGTAGAAATTCACAATTGATAGGAATAACGGCATAAGTTTTTCATTGATTGAATCACCTATTTATAGGGAAATACAAATTAGGGTTACACAATAAGTAAAGTAGAGTACAAGAAACCTATACAAGGTAGGAGTTTTGATAAGGTAAGAATTATACAAGGAAATGACATATATACGATAGTAACCACTAAATAATAATTACAATTATTTATTCTCTAATATGCCCCCGCAAGATGGAAACATCTGAGAGGAGAGACCAATCTTGTGAAGTAACTGCTGGAACCACTGGCAAACAAGCGGTTTGGTAAGAGCATCGGCGGCCAACTGATGTGCCGAGGAGACATGAGAAACTCATAAGAGCTCATCGTGAACTTGTCGAATGAAGTGAAAGTCAAGAGCCATATGTTTCATTCGAGTATGGAAGACCGGGTTCGAGCAAAGACTAGTCGCGCCCACATTGTCACAATAGATGATGGGTTGAGTGGAAGAAGTAATAACGAGCTCGCCGAGGAAAGACACAATCCAGCGAACTTCAGCAGTAGTGGCAGCCACAGCTCGGTATTCAGCTTCGATGAGCAAGCAACAGTGCGTTGTTTCTTGGAGCTCCAAGAGATCGGGTTACTGTCAAAATAAACAATGTAAACACTAGTGTAAAATAGCAACAGTGTGTTGTTATAGTCATCTTTGTTTCCTACCCAGTCATCATCGGTGAACGCATGGAGAGCAGGTTCACCTGACGATAAACTAGAATTTTAGCATCGATAGTCCCACATGGATATCGTAGAACTCGCTTGGCCGTATTCCAATGCTCAGTGTTCGACCTATGCATGAACTGAGAGCGTTTGTTAATAGCATAGGTCACATCAGGGTGAGTAAGAGACAAAGACAGATATTGAAGACTCCCAATTACTGTCCGAAACTGTGTAGGGTCGGAGAAAAAGTACCCCACTGAAGTGTCAAGGTTGGTGAGGTGGCGAGGGAAGTAGCGATTGGTCGATCATCTATCATGCCCGTGCGAGCAAGGAGATCTGCAATGTAACCGCGATAGGGAGAGCAGGATACCACTAGGGCACTTGACAACTTCAACACCAAGGAAATAGTGAAAGTCACCAAGGTCCTTGAGCGAGCAGCGAGCAGAAAAATGAAGGTCTGAACAACAGGCCCGTTCCAGGTGATAATGATGTCATCCACATAGACAAGGAGGTATATGGTGGTGCCCCTTGTATTAAGTATAAACAACGACGTGTCGACCACAAAGTTGTTGAACCCAGAGGCGAGAAGAAATTGACGCACTCATTGTACCATGCTCGGGAACTAGTTTGAGACCATAGATAGCCTTGGAAAGTCGACAAACATGTTGAGGATTGTCATTATCAATGAAGCCAGGAGGTTGAGCCATGAAGACCTCCTCAGAAAGAGTTCCTTGAAAAAAGGCATTCTTCACATCCAGTTGTCGAAGATCCCATCTTTGACAGACGGTCAGCGAGAGAACTAAGCGCACAGTGGTGCCAAGCTGAAGGTCTCATGGTAGTCGACACCTTGTCGTTGGTGAAATCCCTTGGCAACGAGGCGAGCTTTGTAGCGATCAATGGTGCCATCAGCATGACGTTTAATGCGGAAGATCCATTTACAACCAACAACATTGCAAGCTTCAACCGAGGGAACCAGGGCCCAAGTACCATTCCGAGTTAGCGCATCATATTCTTCGGACATGGTCTGGCGCCACTTGACATCTTTGAGAGCTTGAGTGACACAAGTGGGTTCGTTGTCCACTGCTAGTTGAGCTGAGAGACTAAGTTTGATGAGTGGCTTGTAGATGTTATTCTTTGAGCGAGTTACAATAGAAGAGGCACCAGTAGCAGCAGGCACATGAATTGGGCAGCGGGCACATGAACTGGGGCAAATGGAACAACCTCAGGTTCAGCGAGCACAGGATTGTCCTCGGGCAGGTTGCACGATGCCGAGGAGGAGCAAGCAGCGGGTATAGAGTTGTGTGTTGGGTTAGGTTGGTGTATGGGGGAGCTGAGATCAACCATGTTCGGATTAGTGCTAGGAGCAACTAACGGGAAGTTACTAGGCAGGCAGCGGACAGTGTGTATAAAGACGGGAGTAGTTCATGGGGATGTAACCAATGGTCTGAGTAGAGTCAGTAGGCCGAGCAACGTGGGTGTCAATGTTAGCCATGGGAAAGGTAGACTCAACAAACCGAACATGACGCGAGATGAACATCTTGATTGTGCTCGGGTCATAACACAGATAGGAACTTTGAGTGAGCGAGTAGCCGAGAAAGATACAAAGAGTGAAGCGAGCAGAAAGTTTGTGAGCATAGTAAGGTCGTAGCAAAGGCAACCAAAGGCACAAAATTTGAAGTAGTTGGGAAGAGACCTGAACAGTTTTTGATAAGGTGAGACATGTGCCAAAAATGATGTGGGTAGACGATTTATGAGGTAGGTCGCTGCTTAAAATACAAACAACAAAATGGCAGCACATGCTTTAGATAGGAGAAAGGGAGAGAGAGGTCAGTCTCAACAATGTGCCGATGGCGACGTTCCGAGAACTCATTGTGTTTCGAAGTATGGGGTGGCGAGGTGAGATGGGAAATGCCATGAGTGGACATGTAGGCGACCAAGTCAGTGTCCCGGGCAAGTCCAGTGTACTCGTCACCATTATCCGATTAGAGGGTGACAATGGTTGTTTTGAAATGGTTTTCGACCAATGCTTTAAAACGGGGAAAGATGGTGGCAACGTCAGACTTTTGTCTATAAAGCCAAATATAATGAGTGTAGTGATCAACAAAGATCACATAGTATATGAAACCATCAATAGAGTGAAGGGGGAGGTCTAGACGGTGTAAATATTTTGAAGAAGGGAAGTAGACACAATGGTATTTTGATGAAACGGAAGTTTGACTTTTATTAGATAAACAATCATTACAAGAAAGATATTTATAGCGAGCAGTGACTAACGCTAAACCTAAGCTATATAGAATCTAACATTGGACGAGGTCAGACGGGTGACCAAGTCGATGATGTCAGTCATGGTGAGATACTTTGGAGCCTACACAGGCAGAAGAACGAGGAGATGGGGTTGTGGTCGGCCATTCATACATATCCATTCTTAGACTACCGACCAATAGATCCTTCACATGAAAAGAAGATGGTTAAGAACTCAATAGATGTATTATTAGAGAATGCAAAACTGAGATATGGATATGAGATTATTTTTCATGGCAAGTATCAAAAAGAACATTATGCAGGGAAAAAGTGTGTGATGGTGTATGAAGTGAGAAGGAACTAGTTTTGGAGATAGTTAACCCAGTAGCATCACCAATGACTATGTCGTCTGTGCCTGTGTAGGTGGAGTGTAAAGAGAGGTTGTCAAGGTCACTAGTGACATGGTGAGAGGCACCACTCTCAAAGAGCATGTTCGGTATCCTTGTGTCTGCCGTGATTGCTAGGTATGCCCGGGGTTGCCACTTGGAGGCATTGGTCGTGTTGGGAGCAACGGGCAGAGGTGTGGTGGCGACCAGTTGATAGTTGGGGCAGTGAGCAATCGTATGGCTCTGTTAGCGACATCCTTGACACTTTCCAAGACAAGGTCACTATTGGCGAGGAGCAGTTGCCGAGGTTTCAATGACAGTTTCCGAGGTTGCGAGGACAGTTACCGAGGTTGCGAGGATGGTTGTCCGAGCAGACGAGTTGTTGGTCCTCGGGGAAGCAGGATTGGCCGAAGCAGGATGCGAGAAGGACGAGGCATGTGACTGTTTAAAAGCAACTCGCGGTTGATGAGTTTTTCATGAAACTCATCGAACCAAATGGGAATGTCACGGCCTTCGACCACATCAACAATGTGGTGGTAGTCATCATCCAAACCCCCAGGGATGATCTAAATGAGATCCTCGTGGTCGAGTGGTTTCCCAATAGCAACGAAGCTCATCAGCACAACCTTTGACAGACTGCATGTAGTCGAAGATCGACTAAGTGCCCTTGAAAGCTCATTTGAGATAGTCTTTGATCTGCTTGATATGACCGCGAGTTGGGCGAGCATAGGTGTGAGCAAGGGTTTGTCATGCATCACGGGTAGTGGCGGCATGTTGGATCAAGGGGACCAAGGAGCAGAAAGGAAGTCAACAAGGGCACCAAACAAAAGTTTGTCCTGCCAAATCCAAGGTTGAAAGTGCGGGTTGGGTGTTGGAACGTCCTTTGGATGTTTGAGCATCCTTGGCGAGGACGATGGGAATTAGACATGGGTGTGAGCCATCTATTGATTTGTAGAGGTCATAGCCCATGAGGGTTGCCTCAACTTGGAGTTTCCAAGCGATATAGTTGGTGGAGGTGAGTTTGGTGATGTTATGGTGGGAGATGTTTATGAGGTCGAAGGTTTGGGTTTTGGATCAACGGGGTTTTTATGGTGAGAGTTTGATTGCTGGTAACCATGGGGGAAGAAGGGTTTGGATGGTGGCGACGGCAAGAGAAGAAGGTTAGGAACAAAGTAAAAATTTACAATTGATAGGAATAACTTGCATTAAGTCTTTCATTGATTGAATCACATATTTATAGGGAAATACAAATTAGGGTTACACAATGAGTAAAGTACAAGAAACCTATAAAAGATATGAATTTTGATAATGTAAGAACTATATAAAGAAATGAACTATATACGGTAATAACCACTAAATAATAATTACAATTATTTATTTTCTAATATAGTTAACTTTGAACATGAAGAGGATGACTAAATAGCAAAACAGATTTTGGGTTTGCCTGGAAACTACCTGGAGAAACAAAGGCTAAATACAACATTATCACAACATGGGGGGGGCTGGCCCACATTGACAATTCAACTATAACTTAGTACTAGCAAATCTCAACCACAATTTTCTCTCCTAGTTCTACACAAGTCTCTCTTCCTTCTAAATCATTTCATCTTCAAAAACCAACACTTTGGCAACAATGGACATGGAAATCTCACATGATGCAGAAAACAAACAAGAAAGCCAACCGCATGAAGCACTGTCTTTTGTGTTGGCTTACCTCCCCATTTTTGAGCTTCTTGCCATGAGTCAAGTTTGCAGGTCACTGAGAGAGGGTTTAAGGAATGATATCTTGCCGTGGCTGAATATTATTGTGGAAAAGCCTCTAAATTTGCGAGTTACTGATGAAATATTGATGAAAATTACTTCCAAGGCAAATGGTAAGCTCAGAACTTTGGCTCTGAATGGTTGTGCAAAGATTACAGATGATGGCCTTCAAGGTGTCGTAGCCCAAAATCCCCATATTATCAAGGTACTATTACTCATTCCCTTT
Organism: Codonopsis lanceolata; assembly: GCA_013146195.2. Classification (NCBI taxonomy): domain Eukaryota; kingdom Viridiplantae; phylum Streptophyta; class Magnoliopsida; order Asterales; family Campanulaceae; genus Codonopsis; species Codonopsis lanceolata. The sequence goes on from CM028377.1 coordinate 49,704,400, forward strand.
CTTTTACTCTATTTTATACTGATTCAGTGATTCTGTTCGTCTTTGTCAACATTGGAATAGATAAGATACGAATGGACCATGGTATCAATTTAAGACGTGAGAATGTTATACTCGCTCCTAACCCCTTTGGCTTAAGTAGCATTAGCAATGAGAGGCTACACAGTGAGGGATGAATATTTGATGTAGTATTAAAAAGTTCCCAAATTGTCCCTTTACTTTTTACCTTTTCCCAGATTCATCCTTTTTCAAAAAAATAAAACTTAACCTTGTTGATCCGTTAAGTCAACACACATGTGTCAAGTGATTATTGCCATTGATAATTACTATCTGTGTATGTGTGTGTGTGTGTGTGTGTGTGTTCAAGTGAGAGTGGCGACTGAAGTTGGAACTGGAGGAGGGTATTTATAGTTGAAAATTTGAACGAAAGGAGGCCAGTATTTTGATTAATTTATTGATCAACCATGGCTAGAATGGTAGTGGTGGTGGTGGCCATGGAGGAAGAGCAAGGAAAGGGGTTGGGAATGGTGAAGGAAGGGTCTGGACTTATAATTTAGCTAATTACATCAATACCCTCATATCTAAGTTTAAAAGAATAAAAATATTATAGGTATTTTTGTCTATTCAAGGGTAAAGAAGACATGAACACTTTCAATCGAATAGTCAAATTTACCAGATGGTTCACCGAGGGTTTCTACAGACTACCGCAGGTCACCTTCTTCAAATCTTCTTTGTATATCGTGAGACGCATGTGTGTTGACCTAACAAAAAAAAGTAATGAAATTGGACGGAATGATTAATTGGGTCAAAAACTTTGGTAAAGGGACGCTAACATTTGGGACGAATTTGGAAAAAGGTAAATGTACGGGGACAATTTGGATAATTGCCCTAAAAGGTTTGAAGCAAATATCTATATTATAAAAAAACTCAAGTCTAACTGATAACACTGATTGAATTGTATTAAACACAACTGACGATCCAAATTGATTCATAAGTATGTAAGTTAAAAATGAACCCCTCAGTTATGAGTTATGTTTGAATTACCCCTCTACAATTACATATAAAACCTTCAGTTGTGAGTTTTGTTTGAATTACCCCGTTAGTTATGAATTTAGTTTATCCCAACCATTCATTGAACTTATCTTATACTGGCACCATGCCTATGACACGGGCCCGTATACTAGTTGCAATTTATTAACCCTCAAGGCTATCTGCCCTTTATTGATCACATTATGGAAACGTCCCTTTTTGTTTCATCACAACCATACAATTTACTCATTTAATGGATTCGGGATGGGAACTAAGGAAGCCTCTGTCCTAATTCGGGCTTTCTTGTCTTCCTTCTGCAGTTATATATACCTGCATGCACAGGCCTAACTCCGGAGGGGGTCATTAGGGCAGTGAAGACATTAACCCAACACCACCACAACTTAACGAGCCTAAGGATAAATGGCGTGCATAACATGCAGAAAGAACACCTCGAATCTTTACGCTCTTTGCTTAAAGTAAATCATCATCAGCAGCAGCAGCAAAAGAAGTGGCAGAAAATCTATCCCGAGTATAAGCACTTAATTCTAAACGGAAAGGAAACTGATCACACTTCTATAGACGTAGATATTTGCCCAAAGTGCAATGAGGTGAGACTGGTTTTCGACTGTCCTAGGGAAGCCTGTATGAGTAAGAGAGTTCGGCCACCTACTCTCCAGGTTGAGTGTCGAGGATGTATCCGTTGTATTCCGAGGTGTGAAAAGTGTGGAGGATGTATAGAATTTGAAGAAGATTGTGAATCGGCTTGTTCAGATCTATTGTGTACAGCATGCTGGCTTCAACTTCCAAAATGCAACTACTGTAACAAGCCATATTGCAACTACCATGCCTATCAACAATGTAATCTTCCACGGTCTTCGGGGTTTGTATGTGAATCTTGTCATGCAAAGTTCATTACAGACCTGAACATTTGAAATGGCCCAATTCATAAGGCTCTTATGTCAGAAGGAACCTTAACTCTACTTGCATAGGCACCACTTCTGTAAAATTTAAAGTATACAACTCTATGCTCCATCCAATTTAGCAATAAGTAGATGTTATCATTGATGCTTGTCATGCAAACTTTGCAAAGTTCATTCCAGGCTTGGACATTTGAAACGGCCCGATTCACGAGGCTCTAATGTCAGAAACAACCTTAACCCTACATGCATAGGCCCCACTTCTGTAAAATTTCAAGTATACAACTCTATGCTCCTTCCAATTTAGTTATAAGTAGATGCCATCACTTCAAAGTGAAGTGCAGCTTAATAATAAAGTCTTTGGCAATTAACACATTGAAAACGGGATTTGTTAAAGCAGCATTCAAGTTTTCATAATTGGAAATGAGAAGGAACAATAGCAAAGATATGCTAACAATGCAAAAAATGAAACTTGCGCAGATCAAGTTGAAAGAATACTAACCATAGGAAAGCTCACCAATAGGAAGTCTGCTTGTAACAAGATAGTTACACCAATGATCCAAAGAATCACTTCGGATTGTTTGTACAAATTAATATTGATGAACCACTCACCTCAAAGCTACCTGCCGGCTATATGTTCAAACAACCTTGCCATCCCTTACCCTCCTCTCATAGAGGAGGAACAAAATTGGGCACGCTGGGAGTTATCCAACAGACGCAAAACCAAAGATTTTGGAGAAGTGCCAGTGCAGTCAAAAAGGGTGCATAGCATGACTTTACAAGAAAATGGCACTCCATAGTAACACCCCAACAGTTGCTGAGCTCACAAAAGCGCCAGAATCACGGACGAAAAGTGAAGAGCCACCTGATGCGGTCGAATTTGTTGATGGAGCAAGTGATGTGCCATTAATAAAGGTGCCATTTCTCCTGGCACTGCACAAAGTATTAAGATGAAGTTCATGGATAATATAAATGAATAAATACAGGAATGGATTAAGGTGAATAAGAATCTTGGGCTAACAAATATATAAACAGAACTAGAATATTTTTATTATATTTTATTGTTGTTTTATTTTGGTAGACAAGTAAACCAAGTTAGAGATTTATACCTTCCTGGAAATGCACAAGTACCATGACCTGCATCAATCGAACAAACATCAATTAACCAAATGTAGTTCTAAGCAAATTAAAAGCAGCAAAAAGTAGAGAAGGGATCACAAAGTAATTAAGCTGAAGTAAATGATGCTCGTACTGGGGTCTGTAGTAGTGACAGTAGCCACCCCATTGAAACTACAGGTCCCTTCAGCCATAGCCATCTGATGATAATAAGCATCAAAAGCATATGTTGCATGTGCGGCCACACTATCGGGCTCATAGCAAGACTTTCCCTGCATCATTGGAGAACAATCCACCTTCCCAGGTCCACAGGCCCAATCCAAAGCTGCTTGCAGCATCTTCGGGTCAGCACCATCCTTTGCAACACAGTATGTTTGGTTCGTAGTGTCATTTGCCAACACAGTTCCCGAGCCTGTCAAGTGTAAGATGTAGATTGGCATACCGTTGGCATCAAAAAGCCCCCAATTCTTCTCTGAAACTGAACCGGACCTCAGATCTTCATTGTAAAGCTCATAAATGTAAGTACTAACTGCAATGCCCGGGTGTTTTGGAGTCCCTGTGTTGTTATAAACATGCCTAATTAGGTTACTGTTGTAAGTGTTAGCATTGTCAATAGTGGCATCGGGCTCAGAAGAGTCTCCTTTTGAAGGCCAGCCTGATTCTGTCACTAAGATGGGGATATTAGTAAAATTTAAATAGGACATAGCAAAATAAGCTGCATCCACCACTGCATCAAAGACATTAGTATAGTGCAGCAGTGTGTTAGAATCAACAGCTTCCTTATTTGGAGGGAGAGGGCGAAAGAGAGCATAGTCCAAGGGGATAACACCATTTGATTGCATGTAATCGTAGTATGGGTACACATTGAGCATGAGATATGAGTCTGTGGACTGTAAGAACTTAAGCAATGGAACCATAACTGGGTCCCATGTACGGTTAAAAAAGGCTTGTGAGGGTGGGAATGAATCAAGGATAATTGAAGAAGAGTGTGCAGTTGAGACTTTGATTTGAGAATCCAGATTTGCAGCAACGAGGGCAGAGTGTATGAATCTTAGAGCAGACACTAGAATCGGAGCGGCATTTGTGAGGCTGGTAAGGACTTCAGATCCAACAGATATAGCTGTGATGTTAGTGGCTGGTACATGAGCAAGAATATTACGAGAAACCCAATTGGCTGCAGTTGCATTAGATTGGCCAATGCCTAGAAGCTGGTCATTGGGAACTGAAACTATCACCCGAATTCCACTATTTGCAAGGGCAAGTAGCATTGCTCTGTCAGCATCAAACAATCTGACATGGCGAATCTGCTGAGCCTTGAGAAGAGCCACAACCTGAGTTGGACTTGGCATATTGGATAAGTCAGTGCCAATGTTCACACCAATGAAACCATCTGTAGGGAAGAAACCAATGGGTAACTAACATGCAAATTGCCCAAAGGAAAAAAAAAAAACAAAGAAACAAATAAAATAATGTATCATGATTATTATCTAGCAATTCAGGACATCATCAACATATCAGCTCTGACTGAAACAATGATACCATTTCGGAAAAGAAAACCAATCCAGCCAGGCATTACAAATTTTGACATTCTTTTAAATTGAGGATTAGTAGTAATTCCTCACTTACCCCCTTAGTGACTAAAATCCACAATATGTTTAGTGTAGGTGAACCATCTTACCACTAAAATTGAGCTTGTAAGGGTAAAATAGGTCATGCCTATTTTAGGCTAGTTTGGCATTTTTGGAAACAAAATCTTCCTAAAGATTTTTTGGTTTCTTGATCCTAAATCTTAGGAGTTGTTTTTGGAAACAAAATCTATGACAAAATCCTTCTAAATACCATGCCTTAGAATCCTCATTAATATGGTAAGAAAATCTAGTATCTAAGGTAGTTGATTTTATTTCTATTTTTAATCCTTGTCCTTCTTGGAGTTGGATTCCTTCCTTGTGTGTAGGTTTCCTCCACATTATAAATAGAAGACACGAGCAAAGAGTGAAGACACACATTGAGAGAGAAAGAGCAAAAATTCAGAAGCAGAAAAGTTCAGGTCCAGAAGCAGTTTTTCAGTTTCCAGAAGTTGTGCAGAATTGTGATTGTAGCTTAGAATGTTATAACATTCAAAGCTACATTGAGAGCTGGTGTTGTTTTGTCTTTCTAGTTGATTTTAGGAAGCTGTTTGTTTCTTCCCACGTTTTCTATATCTGGTTTTTTGTGGGATTTTGCTCTCCAAGACTTGTTGTCTTGTGAGAGTATTTTGTTTGGTGATTTCACATTCGTTTTGTAAAACAAATCATATTTTTTAGTGGAATCTTTTTTGGCCATAGGGCTAGATCTACAAGCATAGGCGTTGTTTGGTGTTCGTTTGTGCTTCTGTTATTTAGTCTTCCGCTGTTTTGAATTTTTCTGACCATTGTGACTTCCATTGTAGCTTCATCAGAAGCTATATTGGAAACTGCATTGGTAATTTTTAGAATCCTAGCTACTTGTTTTCCAACAGAGCTTTATTGTCACAAGTTTTGACAGACAAAAGAACGGTATGCTGATTTTTATTTTATTTTTATTAAGTAATAACGGTATGCTGATTTTTTAAGCATTTAACTTAATTCCAATTTCCACACTGGATCTTAACAGCAGTTTTATGATGAGAAAAGAAATAACAGAAACATGTATAGAAGGAGATAAAGCACTCGTCATCACTAGCTTACTCATGAATACCTAAATGTTGCCTCAAAAAAGGCCAGGTTGACAAACCTACAATTGGGCATTTTGATCAAGGTGATCAAACCGTCACTCTGTTAGTAAGAATAAGGTCGTCAGATCATGGACCTCTCTAATACAAATTACCATCAATCTCAATGACTCAAATCGGTAATTAAAAATTAAGTAGTTATAGACTACACAAAAATTTGCAGAAAGATTTATTTTTCTTAATTAATAATTTCGGTTGAGTGATTAATATCACAGCAGATGACACAGCTTTTCAGAAATCAAACGCCATTCAGTTGTACTACAAAATTTGGGCGCTGATGGAGGATAATAATTCATAATTCTACAGTCAATATGTAGATTGTATCAAAAAAATGTAACATATTGATTCTGCTGCTACCACATGCATGCACGAAATGATCAAACAAAAGCTTCTGGCATTTCTGGCCACTGAAGATACATGAACTCCCAAACAAATTGCATGTTTGAAAATCTAATTTAACAAAAAGCTGAAAGTTGTCTTACACAAATACGACACTAGGTATGAAAATCAAATAACTTACATACAAGTAAATTGGAGTCATGTCCTCTAAATCTAAGCACCCTCAGATCAGTTGACAAGATGAAGCCAATTTCCACATAATTGAAAATAAGTTAGAAACTTAGAACGTCTATTTGATTGCTTTTATAATTTATACAAACAACTGAACAATCTGAAGGAGAATAATGTCCACTCTGAAATGCAGAATCATACATGCCCAGTTGAAATGTATGGCACCAGAATATGATTGACTTTTAATCTATGTAACCTTAGTTTTTAGACTGATTGTCCTCCAAGTTAGATCCATGCGACCGCAGCCATAGTCCTTGAAGCAAAAAATAAAAAAAAAATTGTCCTCTGTATTAACTCCATAGGACGGTGGAGTAGGGTCTTATCTTCTACTGTTTCATTCGCTTAGTATTAACTGGGTATTCTCTTAGCAAATTGAAAATCCAAACAAGATCTTCTTTCCAATTATTACTGATCCAACAAAGCGTGTAGGTGGTACTTCAAGACAGTATGTTGTAGCCTACCTCTGTTCATGGTCCAGGATGCCCTTACGCAGGAGCATCACGGTCACAAAGATAGGAAGACAATAAGAAACTATTGCAGATTGAATTTGTTAAGCCAATAGGTGTGTATCGTGGCCCTATCAACACCTAAAGTGTAGTTTAGGTAGCTTCCGCAAAATTTAACCCTTTTGGCACTAAACTGAACTCGCCAAAAGTGGCAGTTGATAAATCATGACACTTAACTCAAACAAGGTCTCTGTAACCTTTTCCCAGTCCTGGCATCATCAAATGACTGGAACTCAAACATGCTCATAACCTCTCTTAGTGGGCCATTAAGCATGCTCAGATGGGTGTGATGGATTTGAACTCATCAAGCATATTTTAGATATGAAAGAGAGCTTAGATGCAAGGAGCCATGAAGTTCACAAGCTAATATGTTAATGGGAGCTTTGCAGGTGGTTGGAGTAGATTGATGAATAGATATGCATCATATTCAAAAGAGTTGAGAGGTGATGACACCAAGCAAGCAGGTTGTCGAAAGCCTGGATCAAGGCTTCATCTCTCTAGTGGATTGTATGTTTTACTACGCTAGTATTATGGCAAGACTACCTTCAAAAGTAAATTTGGTTGGATCCAAATAAACATGATGCTCTTAATACAATTATATGTTTCATATGTGTACTCTTCGTAAAAGGAAACTGCATGGTAACGCAACAGAGTTCATGCTACAATGGTGAGAACAAAATGGGGAATAGACATCATAATGGAGACATTCGCGAGTACAAAGAAGACTAGCAAGATATGTAAAAGTAAGACTCTCTCTCCCCTCAAAACCTGTCCTCATTTGCAGTGTGGAAGAGTATCCCAATACTCCATCCATCCCAAAAAAAATGTTCTATTGGACAAGTCAAACTTTTTAATATTGTATGTACTTTTGCTTATACATATTTCTTATAATTCGCACTACCATGGTAACTTTTTTCGTTTGATACGAATTAAAAATGTCATGTTTCTAAAAAGAATGAAATAGAGTTTGTTTATAAGGTTAAATTTTAAAAATGAGACTATTTTCTCCATGGCAAACAAAATTAGAAAGTGAGACTTTATTTGGGACAGAGGGAGTATAGAAAAAAGATTATGAGTTTTGAAGTTTGTGGTTAGTTTGTGTTCTTCTATCTATCTAAGATCTTTAAATTTGAGGTGGATAAAGTTGAGGTGCCTCCAAGCTACCGAGTGAACACCTTGTTGACCAAACCAAACAAAACAAAAATAAGCTTTGTATTTTCAAGCACTAATCTACATTGCCAACAATCTTATATTGCCCGACCCAAAATGGCCTAAAATAAACTGATACCAATTGAAATAGAGATGCAGAAAGAAACAAACTCAAAGACAATAAATTCCATTAGTATAAATTAATATGACCGGATTATAGGAAATAGAGATACAGAAAGAAACAAGCTAAAAGACAAAAATTCGATTAGTTTAATTTTTTTTTTTTTTTTGCTAAGTAAATTAGTATAGATTAATAAGACCAGATTGTAACCATTCCTCTAATTAGCTAAAAACAAAACAAAAACAAAAAGTCCAGTTTTAGCTAAAATGTACTACTAGTACATGAAAATCACTAAAAGGGTGTATTTTGAAATGCAAATTTAAATACTTATTAAGTGGCCCAAGCATTACTCACGCAAAAAACAGAAAGAAAAAAAAATCCAAACAAAACAAAAGGCCCAATGTAAAGGAAAGAGATATGGTAACTAATGGCATTGAGTTAAGGCAACTAAAATAACATATGTAAACACAAATTAAGGCTGAAATCTTGGATTCAAAAGCCAGGTACACAATGAATTTTTTACCAAATGACGTGGGAAGATCACTATTTCATAATAAAGGGGCACATTGTGTGTGTGTGTCAAATAGAAGCAGAGAAAGTAAGACGAGAGCTTACTAACCATGGTCAGAGGAAACAGCATTGACTAGTACTACTACAAGAAGGAGAAGCAGTTGACCCATTAATAGTTTTCTTCTAAGCTCCAAGCCTTCAACCTTCAACCTTCAACCTTCAACCTTCAACCTTCGACAACAACAACCGTGAAAACCCCAGAAAGAGGAATCTAGAGGGACAGAGCAGGGAGATGGGTCTGCTTTTGAGGAAGGAGGAAAGACTAAAAGAGAGAGATACTGTGTGAAAGGTGGGACTTGGGGGTGGAGGAACCTTTTTACTAAATTTGTTTGGGAGTAATTGACCACTCCACCCTGCACTATTACTGAAGTACACAATTAGAACTCAACTCAATTTGTTTTAGTTTGCTCTATGTTTTATGGGTGTAACATTAAATTGATTCGGTCATAGCGGGGTTAACAATGTACCAAACCCAAATTAAAACGGAATCTTTCTTTACAACAGATGTATCTAAAAAAATCTAATCAAATTCTTATTTAATTTGATTTAATTTGTATCAATTTATGATACAAATCAAAACCAAATCAAACCACACGATGTGTTAAAAACGACCATTTTCAAGTCTCTTAGGTTCAAAACAACGCCAAAAATTTCAAAAAACATCAAGATCGGCCGACATACTGATGCCTCTGCCATTGCCCTAACATTGAATAACTTTTCAACCATCGTTTTTCTTGGTAAATTTTCAGCCAAAAATATTACTCCCTTCATTTTCAAATTATCGTTCACCTTTCTTTTTTCATCCATTCTTAAATAATTGTTTTATTTCAAAACTTTTCCTTTTAAGAAAACACTTTTACCACTTTACCTTTATTTTTTCTACTTGTTTTAATTATGGTCATATACTCAAGAGCATTAAAGGAAATCACACATTTCACCAATATTTATAATAAAATCAATTATTTTTTCGGGTCAAAATAAACAATATTTTTAAAAATGATGGAGTATTTTTTAAAAAAATCATGAATTAAAGTACACATTTTTACCTATAAATAGAGACTTGGTTTGTTTCATTTGAATATCAAAAAAATTCTATGATTTTTTTTCAAATGTTTAGTCATTTTCTGGAAAAATATTAAAGTAATGGTGATAAATATGGTTGGATATGTAAAAGTATTGGATTATGTGCCGCTGTTGGAATGTTTTTTTTTTAAATCAAATGAGTATCAAATAGATTACCAACGAGCTCTAGCTCAACTGGTACTGCTTACTTCTCATAACGGAGAGGTTGGGTGTTCGAGTCTCACTAGAGACACCCTGGACTTTACAACTCTTAGTAGATTTAGCTACTCACTTATCTTAACGGAGAGGTTGAGTATTCAAGCCCTACCAGAGGCACCCTGGTAGTTAACTACTATCAACCGAGAGGTCGGGTGTTCAAAGCCTCAGAGGCACCATTTGTTCGAGTCACACCAAAGGCATCATATATATATATATATATAATTGTAGTCTTTCAAGACATTAAAAATAATAAAAAAATTAAGGGTTGGGGTATTTCATTAGTTTTTAATGAGTTGTGTTTGATTTTGTATTTGATTTGGCTTAGTGTTTTTAACTTATCCATCCATCCCACAAAAAAAAAAATTGTCCGTAAATTTTACATTTTAATAAATTACTTTTATTATTTTATCTTTACTTTTTCTTATTATTTTAATAGTAGGGGTGTAAATCGGAACCACGGAACCGAACCAAACCAAACCAAACCAAACCAGTCAGTTTGGTTCGGTTTTGGTCGACGACGGTTTGGTTTCGGTTTCAAGAATTGGAAAACCACGCGGTTCGGTTCGGTTCATGATTTTTGGTATCGAACCGAACCAAACCACCCTATATATTTTTATTTATTTATTATATAATATATATTATATTACATTTATTAACGATTTTGAACCTTTGATTTATTCATAATATATATATATATATATATATATATATATATATATATATATAGACGGACACTAAACAAACAAAATCTTAATTATTGGAGAACTATTATTTCTTCCATTATTTGTGTTTATTTTAGAATTTGTATTGTTTTATTTATGATAATTTGTTGTTAGTAGATTATTTCCTAATTTTGATGTTAATTCCAAATTAAAATATTATTTTTATTGTTATTTTTAATGTTAGTTAATTTCATTAAAAAATAATTTATATAAACCACAAAACCGAACCAAACCAAACTAAACCGAGTGGTTCGGTTCGGTTTGGTTCCAAATCTTACTCGGTTCGGTTCGGTTTGAGATTTTTGGAACCACTAGGAGGCGATTCGGTTTGTGGTTTTGGCATAAACCAAACCAAACCGAACCACTTACACCCCTATTTAATAGTGGTCATACATGCATATGTGGTTTAAAATGAAACTACATACCGTATCAATATTAATAACTAAATCAATTGTGTTTTTTTTAAATTCATGTGTTGGATCAAACATGACAATCAGATGAAATACATATTATTTCTCAAAGTATAATAGGTAGATCACATAATCTAAAGTATAAGGACTAACTTTGGACGCCAAAATTGTTGGCATCTTTTTGGGTTTGGTTGTGCGATGATGTTGGTCCACATGATTGCTCAAATAAGCTAAAGGGGGGTGAATAGCATATGTTGTCTTTTAAAACTTTTTCTTCTTTTTATATAAGTAAAGCATAGGTTTTAAAAGCGTTGACAGTTTGCACGGTGAGCATGTCTACTGGTATCAAGGAACAACAGACTTGCTCTCAGAAGTGTTAAGAACTCTAATGGTGAACTGCCGTTTAAATCAAAAGCATGTTTGAAAGAGGTTAAGCAGCAGAAATAGTTAAGCTTAGATTTAGGGAAGTCTTAAGTGGCTGTACACAAATATATGATCATAACAACAGCATACTTAATATTTCTTCCAAATGCAGATTTAGGAGATCATTAGAGAATAGTTTTTCAGATGATAAATCAATTTCTAAAAGCTCATAGAGCGGTAAATACTGAAAGATAAAGTATTTGAAAAAATATCTGAATTTATTTAAAGATAAATTACATATTACATCAGCCTAGACACTCTATGTGCAGTTTCTGTCCTCGTCCTTTCAAGCCTTAATCTTTACTTAATTATTCATAAATGAATTATTAAGTAAAGAGGGCAATAGGAGACAAGAACGATAAACTGATATGAAAAGACACTATTGAAGGTCGTTCAGATATAAAATATCTGAACGATTGAGTGCAGAGCACTTTACCTGCTATGATGATTGATTATTGCACAATCAACAACATTTGTATGTGAATACAAATCTGAAGATATAAATGCAATATTTACATGCAGTTCTTCATCTTCCTTGGGCACCATCTGAAATCAATCTTCAAATCGATCCAAGAGCTTGACTTCTGGCTTTAAGAATAAAATCCTAAAGCTTCAGCTAAAGGCCGAGTTATTCGAAGAAGGGTGAGAACTCAAATCAAGAACTGAGTTCTTGACCAAGACGCCGATCTCTGTATTTTGAAGTTTCTGATCTCTCTCTTATTCTTCAAAGCATTTCTTCCTAGAAAACAACAGGGAGTGTTTTGCTAAGGTCTGGCTAAGCTCACTGCAATCTTCTGTGAAGATCTTAGATGCGTTGGTGAAAACGATCTCTTGTAGATCTTACAGCTTCTTTGAAGTTCTTGTTGCAGGTGTCTTCGTATTTGTCGACTCTTGTATATTTTTCTTGTTTTGAAGAAGAAGATGAGAGATTTCTTTTATAGACCGGGGTCAATTGATCGTTGAGAAATGAAGATGGATTTTCTATCCGTTAGAGAGATGTCGTTATTGGAGACTGTCGGATAGAGATATTGTTTACGGGATCTTTGACTATTGGGTAAAAGCTTTGTCTTGTAGATCCTGAACTGGTTGCATGTCAGACTGTGTTGATAGGTCTCTGAAAAGTGAGTCTGACGTCTGATGCACTATCAGGTGGTCTGTCCAATAAAGTAGATTCTTTTGACTTTTCTAGACCACGTGAGTGAGTGAAAGTCCTGCAGCATCACTGGTGTCAGGCTTCATAAAGATTTGAATTGCTTTTAAAGCTTGAACATATTTGTCTTGTCTTGATCTACTGTGGTTCTGTCTCTTTGAGTCTTTGTAGCACGTGCATAATTAAGTCTACCGGTGTGATGTTCAATATTTCCGTGATGCGCTTGATAAATCTGCTGGTGACAAGTCCTTTGAGAAACTTTGACACTTCAGCACGTCTGCTGGTGGCGAGTCTTCAAAGTGTCCTTTAGTGTATATGACAAGTCTGCTGGTGATGAGTCTTTCGAAAACCTTGATGCTACAGTGAGTCTGCTGGTGCTGGTGCATATGAAGCGCTGATCTGTTCAATCGTCATTTGGAAGGTATGACTAGATTAGGACAACCTAACATAAGACCTATGTGTTGTCAAACAAGTTGACACACTAATCGGTACGCAGCCCTCTTAGCCACTTGTTATGACACACAGTAATGTGAACAAGCAAATCAAAATATTCAGAATATACAAGGTGATAAGTTAATTATCAAGAAGTATATTCCAACAGATGGTTTACTTGGGCGAGATCAAGAATGACATCAATGCTCGACATATGGTAAAAACTTGGGTAAGATTATTTTACAGATTTCAATTCGTAAGATGGAGTCTCAAATAAAAAAGAAAATAGAGTTGAGTTTGGTTTGGTTTGGTTTGGGCATTAATAACTTATTTGCAAGAACCGCAGGTTATTCATAAAAATTAAGGTCAAAATGATAGTGAAAAGTAGGCGAAATATGTGAGATTCGAGTCGAATCAAAATACCCAACTCGAATCCATTAAAATTTGTCGCCGGTCTAGGGGAATGATGAAGAGGACATGGTGAATTAATAAATACTTTCATGATTTGCTATGGTACCTTCTTTATTTCAAAATATTACTCTGGTGCCCCTAATGTTTTCAGAAGATGAGTCAGAGCCCCTAAGTGTCTATAATTTACATTTTAGTCCTAAATCTATTATAAACTTTGACCAACTTCATTTTTAATACAAAGTGACATTTTTAATGCCAAAATTGATACATTTAAAGGGCAAACGTGACATATTCCATAGCAAAAAGTAATATGTTTTCATTCATGATGACTTTTATACATTGAGGGACAATAAGTGACTCATTAAAAAACAAAAGTAACACACTTTGATACATAATGACTTACACATTTAAAGACTAAAAGTGACAAATTTAAAGACAGAAGTGACACACTTTCATATATAATGACTTACACACTGAGAAACTAAATGTGACACGTTTAATGACAAAAGACGCAGACTTTCATATATAATCACTTATACATTAAAGGACTAAAAGTGACACATTTAAAAGCAAAAGTGACACATTTAAAGGCAAAAGTGACACATTTGAGGCCAAAAAATTGGTAATTTTCATTTATAAAATCTAAGGGGTGATGTTATATTTTTCAAAAGGTGAGGGGTGACTTTACAATTTTTTAATCTTTAACCCATTTAGCATGGATAGCTTTATTTTACGGATTAAATTTCATAAGATCGTCTCACAGGAAACCTACTCTCGACATACAGGGGTGGATCTGCATGTATCAAACTCAACAAAAAAAAAAAACATAGTTTGCTATCAAAACTACATTGTTTTGACGTTAAATTAAGTAAACTTTAATGTGTGTGCCGCCACGGGTAATTTTTTTTTACAAACCGTGGAATAAACTAAGGTGCGTGTGGTAAGAGCTTCTATGCTATACAATCTTACTCATTAATAGAAAGGAGTTTGTGTATATACTAACCAATACGGAGTATTTTGTTTTTTTTCATTTTGGGACAAACTTAAGTTTTGGCTTATTTTAACCAACTCAAACACTATATTTTAAGCTTTAATTTATCTTTCATCCAAACATCAATGTGTTTTCGATGTCTATATAGCTAAACACAATTTTACTATTAACTTTGTTACAATTATATACAAGCAAGTCATTAACTATACAATACAGCTCAGTCAATTAACTGAAGCTATTCGACAGTCTGGATCGATCTCGATCGCAAGATCCAACGATTCTGGGTCAGTTACGAATAACTCTCTTACAAACAACCTCCTTCAATTATGGGTCGGGTTCGAATAACACCCCTCAATTACCACTTAAAACAATGTACCCTTCAATTACGTAACTAATATATATTGATACCTTAAGATATATTATTGATGTGTCATAGATACGAACACAAAGTTTTGTGTACAATAAATACTTTGTGTCAGTTTCCAGTTGCATTTATGTATTATACACTTGTACTGTATATGATGACACTGTGCAAGATTGCGATCTACGAGGAGTACTGTCTGATCTGTCGTGGCTCACCCAGCTGGATTCCACTTAGACAACCCTTCCACTTCATTCGCTGCTTTTTGGAGGAAAATTAGTGGTATTAACATCAAAGATACTCAAATTGTTAAAATCAAATTTTAAGATGCTTAAGTACTCTCTCCACTAGGGGTGTAAATCGGAACCACCGAACCACGGAACCGAACCAAACCAAATCAGTCGGTTTGGTTTGGTTTTGATCGAACACGGTTCGGTTTCGGTTTCAAAAATTGGAAAACCACGCGGTTCGGTTCGGTTCACGGTTTTTGGTATCGAACCAAACCAAACCGAACCGAACCAAACCACCCTATATATTTTTATTTATTTATTATAAAATATATATTATATTACATTTATTAACTATTTTGAACCTTTGATTTATTGATTATATATATATATATATATATATATAAGAACTATTATTTCTTCAACTGTTTGTGTTTATTTTAGAATTTGTATTGTTTAATTTATGATAATTTGTTGTTTGTAGGTTATTTCCTAATTTTGATGTTAATTCCAATTTAAAATCTTATTTTTATTGTTATTTTTAATATTAGTTAATTTCATTAAAAATATTTTATATAAACCACAAAACCGAACCAAACCAAACCAAACCGAGTGGTTCGGTTCGGTTCGGTTCCAAGCTTTACTCGGTTCGGTTCGGTTTGAGATTTTTGGAACCACTAGGAGGCGGTTCGGTTTGTGGTTTTGGTATAAACCAAACCAAACCGAACCACTTACACCCCTACTCTCCACTCCAAAATAATGGCTATGTTTGGTCCGGTAAATTGTTTAAAAAAACTATTTTATTTTATCATAAATTTTGGTATAATATGTATTTTTCTTCTTAAAATCCTTTTGTACGTGATTCGTATTTAAAATATGAAGAAAATATAAAAATTAAGTGATAAAAAAATTTCTAAAAAGAAAGTTCGGAAAAATACGATTTTTGGGGAGGAAGAAAAAAAACCGGGACAATTATTTAGAAATGGATTTAGTTTTTTTTTAATAAGCAAAAGCTTATGAAATATCGTCTTACAGTTATTTTATGTAAGATGGATACTCTAACCCGACTCACAGTGTGCTAGTAAGTAGAGTTATGGCATGTCAGATAGTTTTGGCTCCGTTTTACGGATTATGAGTTGGAATACAGTCTCACAAGAGACCTACTTTTTGGGATAAATTCGGGTCTCTTTTTAAAGTTTGTAACTCTTAGACCATAAACAACAGGGATTCTTAGGAGGATGCTTATGAAATTAAGCAAGATTCTTCAAAATAACAAAGGTTCCAATCTGTGCTTATTTTAGCATAAAGGTGTTCCGAGAGCTAAAGAGGCTCCCGGCTTAACAAAAAAAATTAACGCCAAAACCACGTCGTTTATTGAGTTTTGTATACAAAACTTCGGCGCTTTTACAACACAACCGACAACATCACGCAAAATGTGCTGTAGCCTCCAGTCCACTTCCTGAACTCCTTTGCATCATTCCCTAGTTGACAAAATAAGTTTTTCACCATTGTTTTTTTTGTCCAATTTTCAGCTAAAAAAAAATTAATTAAATTTTTTTTTCTTCCCTGAATTAAAGTACATGTTTTTACCTATAAATAGAGACTTCGTTTGTTTCATTTGGATATCGAAAAAAATTTCTATGAATTTTTCAAATTTCTAGTCATTTTTTTGTAAAAAATATTAAATTAATGGATATAAAGATGGTGGGGTATGTAAAAGTGTTGGAATCTGTGCATTGTTGGAAGAGTGTTTTTGATGAAGAGCTTAAGTGGGGAGCTTAATGGCATTTTTGTAATAAAATAGAAAAAATGGAGCTTAAGCTCCCCAAGTGGGGAGCTCTGTTGTTCTTGGTCTTATAGTCCACCATATTTTTTTTTAACTGGAAAAAACTCATTTTTTGGGGCGAAAAAATGTGATATATTTAATGAACCGAAAACTCGTTACGGATCACTCATTCAATGCATCGCGTTGCATCACTTTTTGCAATGCGATGCATCAATGTAAATTATATAATCCTGTTTTGTATCACGTTGCACCAAAATTTTATACCACGATGCAATTTAAATTATGCAATCTAATTTATATATTACGTTGCATCAAGTCAAACACTCAATTAATGCACCGCATTACAAAATTATAATGAATCAAACTTTTTATGTTCTTCGTCGTCTTCTTCTTCCTCCTCTGTCTTCTACTGAAAAATCATCTGACCTAGCCCATGTCAGATCAATTAAAGTAAAAAATCAAATCAATGGAAAATGACAAAAGTAACTTCCACAAAACATAATATTAGAAAGTGGACATTTTCTTTAAAATGGGCTAAAAGGTAAAAATACTTCTTTGGGAACGAATGCAATATATATTGTCATTTCACCCAAATAATTTATATTTAACGAATTACAATACTTAATGTTATATTATTATTATTATTATTTGTCATAATTACAAGACTACTAGAGCATAGCCAAAATGATTATAGCGAAAGGGTAAGTTAAAAGATTATGGGGATTATAATGCATAATTTTAATAAAACTAAGTGAAGCATCTCATAATAAATATTAATTCTTTGCATGGAATCGGGTGAGTATAATTTTTTTTTCTTACAAGAGTGTTGATTTTAATATCCAAGACAAGTGTTTATTTTCAGTTTCTAGCAAAAAGTAGAAAAATCGACTTTTAGGTAATTTCACAACTCCTTTGTCACATTAAGAAGGTACACTTCAACTTATCGCGTAAATTAAAAAAAAAAAATTGAATTAAACCCACTATTATTTGTGGCCAAATTTCCAAGTTGATTTAGTTCATATGACATGATCATTCTTAACCACTACTTTAAAAGGTAAAAATAATACTCCCTCTATTCCACCCAAAAAATCTCCATTTGAAAAATCTAATTATTGATTGATATATTAATATCATTAAAGTTAGTTATAGACTCATAGTTATAAAAATAGTTAAACACAAAAAATGTACTTAAAACACAAGTGAATGATAAAGATAAAATATTATAGAAATTATAAGCATAATTTTTGAAATTAGATTTTTAGAGTGAAACATTAAAAAATAATATAGTAGATTTTTTACCTAAAACATAGAGTATTATACTAAAAATAGTTTCTTAAAGGAAATTGTAATTTTTCAATTATGATAAACTAAGAAAAGCGTGTACCTCTTTAATTTAAATAA
Source organism: Codonopsis lanceolata (assembly GCA_013146195.2). Lineage (NCBI taxonomy): Eukaryota > Viridiplantae > Streptophyta > Magnoliopsida > Asterales > Campanulaceae > Codonopsis > Codonopsis lanceolata. The sequence continues at coordinate 49,722,719 of CM028377.1, forward strand.
AGAAAGTTGTATACATGCGGCGTGAATATCTTTGGATCGTCTGCAATAGTTTTGTGTAAAAATTACACAAAATTTCTAAAATTGTGTAATTTTTTCTCTACATATCTTCATATATCTCCAATCATGCTACTTCAAAATGTACTTTTTAAAAAATATTTTAAGTGTATTCTTCCAATATCATCTTAATAATGTACTAGGAAAAAAAAAATGAGGAGGGACAAAGCAGTTGATAGCGTAGTGTCTTCATGCAATCATGCGTTAAGTTTGGTTCATGGAACATGATGCTTCAAAATGAAGGCATGGATGGCGCATGCCCTTGTAGTCATCCCAACTCACTGTCTTGCAATTAGAGCGGGGAAGAAAAATAAATATATGATGAGAAAATATATAACCAACACTTGAGTTATGGAGTAAATCATTGAGAAGAGTTCTTCAATGAAGAAAAAAAAAAAACACTATTCTATAAGAGCCACAACAAATTAAATAAACATATTTTTATAACGTTCGAATGAAGTGTTAAGTTAAACTAGTTTTGTTAACTCATGTGTTAAACACACGATCATTCTTTTTTTTATATATAACTAAATCATAAATAAACAAAATAAATAAGATAAAAAATCTTAAATGATAAAATAAGAAGAATTGATTTATTAACAAATACACATCAGTATATCAATAATCATTATAGATTTAAAAAAATTTCCTTATACACAATATTTGTTATTTTATTAGTTGGTTTTTCATTTTCACCGCATATCAATATCTTCAAATCAAAATAATTTGTTACTCTAAAAGCTGTGACATATGAAATCAGCAATGAAAATTGTCTTTAGCATATCAATATCTTCAAATCAAAATAATTTGTTACTCTAAAAGCTCATGACTAAATACTGGTTTTTTTCAAAAAAAAAAAAAAAAAACCTACATGCAATTATTGACTTTAGCACTTGTTAATTGTCATTGCATATGAAATCAGCAATTAAAATTATCTCATGTGAAACTTGAAAATCAGTCTTACATTAGATGAAGTTTTTTTTTTAATAGTTTTTATAGTTTTTTTTGTTTTTTGTAGACATTTCTCATAAGGGGCATAGGAAGTAATGTAACTTGAGACCTCACATTTTGTAAAGTCTTAACTCTATCACTAAGCCACCCATTAGGGTCTACGTCAGATGGAGTTAATAACAATATTGAGATAAAAAAACATTTTTCCCAACATTCCTTCTTTTCAAAAAAATTGTTTCGACAATGTGATCTCCAAGATTTATGATTATTAGTCTTGTTCTATTGCACAATGCATCATGGTCAATATTTGTCAATAGCATTACTGGAACACTAATTTTAAGTGTCAATCTATGGTCAGACAACGCTGAACACTTTATACTATTCAAAAACTCTCTAGAATGAATGTCTTCGAATAAATTTGAATTTTTTCTGTCATGCAAATAAAATCTGAAATCAAATAAGTTATTCATTTTGAATGATTACTTTTATTAAATTATATTTGTATTTTATGAATAAAAGAATTTCTGATAAGAAAATAAGCTAAAATCAAACTAACAAAATTATTTTTACCGTTAACTATTATTTTTGTTTCGTAAATTATTTTGATTTTGCTAACTTCCATTATTTTTTTTGTCTTATTGACTTCGTAACTATTATTTTTTGTTTTATTTTTAAGAATTAGTTTTACGAAATACTTTTGTTCCTTAAATTATTTTTTATTATTTTACTAACCTTAGTTTAAATTGTTTTAGTTTTATTGACTCTGTAATTATTATTTTTGTTTCATCAAGTATTTTTATTTTTCTAACGTATTTTTGTTTTATATAACTATTTTTAAGAATTTGTTTTAAACTTTTGTTCTGTAAATTATTTTATATTACTAACCTCCGTATTAAATTATTTTTGTTTTGTTGATTCTGTAGCTTTTATTTTAATAGTGACATGTTCCATAAATTATTTTTTATTTTACTAACCTCTTATTTTTTTTATTGACTCCGCTGAAGTGCGCAAAAACGTAACTCGGGCAAGAATACCCGGCCGTATCAAGTAATAAAGTGTACATAAGTACGAGTTATCGATCCCACAAGGAATGCGCGTAATTCTCACTCCAACTAAGTATCGAAATTAGACTAACTAACTATATTTGAGCTAAAATAAAATGAATTAAAAACTAAAAATATAAACAACCTAAGAAAGCAATGAAATCTAATCTACTGCGGAGGTGGTTGGCAACAACAAATCAAGATAAAAATATAGGAACGTATTATTTCTAGTCTAGCCAGTGCTTAATTTAATCATCTTTCTGTTTTTCTTTAACTCAAGTTTTGGTAGTCGGGTGCACTATATTATTCACTACGGGCTCTCGCAACGTATAGCAAATCTAGCTACAACTCCTAGTTACGGGCTCTCGCTTCTTATAACATAGGAGAAAATAGTCGCGTGTCAAAGCAAACACCCAATGACTATCTACGCACGATCTCCTCTCTGTCTCACGTATCGTAAACAATTAATGTGATTTTCGGAATTAATAGGACGGGCTCTCGCATCTTATCCTATAATTCTAATGATCATCTAATGGTTCGCTACGCCATTAAAAGCATGAAGAGCACACAATAATAACCAAACGCATGGGTAATACTTCGCAAAAAGAAATTCTCTATATTTTTCTACAAGTCATATTGGTAGCCGAGACAAATAAAATTGGTTAACTACGAGCTCTCGCATCTTATAGTCAACACTAACCTCCCCGACCTCGCGAATGGTTAAGGTGGTTCGATCGCGTGTCAAACCTAGTCTCATTTTGGCTATCGATGTGTGTCACAAAACACCAACTATTAAATTGATTGGTCCGAAATATAAAGGTAGCTCTCGCGAATCCTAAATATTTCTAAAATCATTTAATTAGTGATCAATTAATTAAAGGCATTAAGTGCACAAAATAATAACCAACATGAATGAGTACTAAATAAAGAGATAGATTAAATTAAATCACTACATTGGACATAGAAAAATAATTGCATTCCATAATTAAATTAAGCATAAACCAATTCTTCAATTACAAAATTAATCAACCCAATAAATTATAACAACTATCTAAAATAGAGATAGGAAGAATTAAACCGAGTGAATCGCGTTCCGGGGTTGAAATCATTTGTAATTGCATCATTGACACTTGATTTGTTGCTCCAAACTTTCATTGACGAACGATTAAATGGAGAAAATGGGAGAAAATTTGGTGGAAATGGAGGTTGGTGCCCCATTTAAGGCTAATTGCCCCAAATGGGGACTTTTTTTTCAAATGAAGGCCGGCTGGATGTATAAAAGAGAAGGCAGCAAGTCACAAGGCAAGTCAGGGGCATAATAGGCAAAACAGAGGAAATTCGGGGGCAAAAATGGGAGGAAAAAGGGAGATGGGTTGCGGTGGAGCAGGGCAAAACCATAAGGGAATTCGCGGGTCGCCCAGGCCATGAAATGGGCTGGTGGCTGAGAGGAAGCGGGCATGATGGAAGGCTGGAGGAAGCAGGTTGGGCGGCGGGTTACCCGATCCAGGAAGGAGACGCGGGGCGGCTTTAGTGGGGTGGACGCGGTAACAAGCGACAAGTGTCTCCCCTGGAAAATCGACTACGCACAAGGGCTGGTCTGTAATTTGCTCTGGTTTCCTTGCATTTCTGAATTGTTACTCCGGTGCCCCTAAACTTCCCATTTTTAGCGCCGCCTTCCTGATCCTCCCAGGCTTTGCAAAATGGTCCTCCGTTAATATTTTCAGCCTCCGTTAAGCTGATTTTGCCTTGGATCTCTTGACGGGCTTAACGGACATTGTCCAAATAATTCCCAAAACAACTTTTAAGCCCGGAATTATCTCGAACTTCGTGCTAAACACCGTATAAAAGCTCGATTATTTTTTTATTATTTTACTAACCTTAGTTTAAATTGTTTTAGTTTTATTGACTCTGTAATTATTATTTTTGTTCCATCAAGTATTTTTATTTTTCTAACGTATTTTTGTTTTATATAACTATTTTTAAGAATTTGTTTTAAACTTTTGTTCTGTAAATTATTTTATATTACTAACCTTCATATTAAATTATTTTTGTTTTGCTGATTCTGTAGCTTTTATTTTAATAGTGACATGTTCCATAAATTATTTTTTATTTTACTAACCTCTTATATTTTTTTTATTGACTCCGCAACTATTATTTTTGTTTTAGTTACTATTTTTTATGTTTAAAGAGAGAAAAATATTTAAGCACAATTAAAATAGGGGAAATAGTAGTGATGAGAGAAAATGGGGAGGAGACGGGAGAGAGAAAGAGAAAGAGAGAAAATAGAGAGAGGATATGAGTGAGAAAAAGTGAAATAATAATTTAAAAATCAATAATTCAAAAATAAGATTTTGGAAGGAAAAATGTACCCTTATCATTATATAATAAAATCAAAATCACTTTTTACTGTCTCAAAGCAAATGAGGTCATACTTTTAAGGTTCTAATTTATTATCATTACTTTTTACTCTCTTTTTTAGGAGGATTTGACATGTTAGATTAATTTAGGTGAGGTGGGGGCATATATGTCTAGGCAATTCATAAAATACTTTCTACATTAGTTGGGGGGTGAAAATCGTCACTTTAAATTTTCAAAATGAAACTAGTTTTTGAGGAACAGTGACATTTCATTTTCATCCTAAAAAAAATACAAAATAAAAAATCACATTACATAGACCATACATCGAAAAGTTATATATTTTGATTAACCTTACACCTGCCCGAATACTCAAATCTTGTATTTATGTAATTTGTCTATTCAAATTATGTTGGCTTATCTCTCTATTTGTTCAATCTACTTTCGCAAAAATTTCAATAAACTCACTTTATTTTTATATTTTGGTCACCTTACTTAACAAAATGTATCAATATGATTTATAAAGTAGATATCGTTAACAGAACAATATAAAAAGACACAAATGACCTTAACCTGTGACATGTGTCGTCCACGTGAACAGCCTCATTAACAAAGTGTAAGAACCGACTTTGTCTGTCTCAATCAGGGCCAGCCCTGAGGGTAGTCCAGAAGGGTGACCTCCCTAGGCCCCCAATTTTGAGGGGCTCAAACTTATAATACAACTATATATACATATAAATATTATAATGTTACTTAAATTTCATATATGATTCAACGGTGCATTGGATAAGATGTTTTGATTTGGTTGGGAGATGGATTCAACTCTTTGAAAGTTGTATTAATTTTATTTACTTTTGAACTCTTGAAAGTTATGTAAAATTTAGTTTATTTATGAGTTGTGAATTATCAAATATTATATACTCCCTTTGTTTCGGGTAAAAAGTCCTCGTTTGAAAGTCAAACTTTTTAAAAAGTGACACTTTTAGTAGCTCATTAATAATAAAATGACATTTTTATGCTTTAATTTTTAAAAATGTACTCTTTAAGTGAAACATCTTTAAATTGAATAGTGGACTATTTGCCCATAACGGAGGGAGTATACAATATGTAATGTGTTCAATTAAGTTATGTAAAATTTATTTTATTTTTGAGTTGTGAATTATCAAGTATTATATATATATATATATATATATATATATATATATGTGTGTGTGTGTGTGTGTGTGTGTGTGTGTGTGTGTGTGTGTGTGTGTGAGCTGCCCGGCCCAATTGGCCCAAACCATAAGTCACATGTCGGGCACATGACCACAACTTAGTCAAGCGAGTATCCTAAAGTCAAAGCTATGAAAATAAGGTTAGAAGGTTCTTGCACATTGCGAGCTGGGACTCGACCTTTATCGAGCAAGATGTCAGCGAGCTGGGGGCTTAACCAGCGAGTAGAAATATGTCGCGAGCATGAGTTGTTGTGCTCGCAAATTCAAGAGTTGTCGCCAGTTGAGGACGGTTATGTCCGGGAAATCATCCATTAAGACCGTTGTGGTTAATGGGGAGTTAATGAGGCAGTTGATATGCCTGCCATCAATGCCATGATCATTAATGGACAGTTATGAACGGTTATACTCTCCGGCAGCTATAAAATCCCTAAAAAAATGAAGGGGAGAGGTATGTGATTTTTACTCTTGAGCCAAAACTATGCTAAACTGTTTACTCTTTTACTAGTCTTGGACAGGTCCAGTACATCCAGAGGATTTTGGATGCATCAGTTGGTTCCATTGTCGGGAAACGTAGCAGTTTTACGGTAGCAGTTTTTCGTGGTTTAATAATTGTTCTTTGTAAGCTTTGACAATGGCCGAAAATGGTGTTAATGAAGTTAGTGGAAGTCAACATGAAGAGGTGCAAGTAACCCCTAGCTTTAATCAAGTGGCTAGGAACAATCCTCCACCACATGATGCTCGTCACCAACTAAATCAAAGGCGTGGGGTGGATTCTCTAGCTAGAAGTGTCGTGGCAGCAGTAGGCTTGGCACATGAGTTCAGGGAAGAGGCTCTTCGTCAAAGAGCTATATACCTGGGCCAAATGCATCAACTCAATCTGCAGTTGATTGCCATGGGTAAACCGCCTTTACAATCAAGTGATCCTTTACCGCCTTTGTCGCACCAAGCCAAGGTGCGCTGTGGATCCGACTGGGGTAACAGTTGAACCCGTTGATCATTCCTTCTCGCCGCGTGTCCAGGGTCAAAGGCGCGACCAAATTAAGGTAGTAGGCTAGCCAGCTGTGGTCAGCTATGTGTTCATTCGCGGCTGGGACCGCGTGTGGGGGATGATTCAGCACAATCCCGTCGTTGTCGGCGATCACCTTCCCCGCGAAGGTCTCATGCACGTAGGCTTCGTTCACCCTCACCACGACGATCGCGTGCTCATAGTCGTCGTTCTACATCACCGAGGGGATCTTATGCTTGTCGACATAGAACTCCATCTCCCAGGAAATCCCAAGGGCATTTATCGCATCATTCTCAGGAAAAAAAGGATTTGCATCAACCACCGCCACCAAGGGTGCCACAGTTCGTGGCGCAGCTGGGGGTAACTCAAGCCGTAGAGCTATGGGTCCCCACAGTCCCTCCTATGCCTGTGGTACAGCCTCAGCCGGGTGGTTTGCCTACAACCATAAATATGCAGGATTTTGAAGAATTGAAACGCCGTATGGAGGCCCGGGGAGCAAGGTAAAGCTCTGGATGGAAATTTTTGGGTACTTCACTAGCCCATCAAGCGCCTGATTGAAAATGCGCCGCCAGCACAAGGGCTCATATTCTCGAACATTAAGGAGTACACAGGGAAAATGAAAGCAAGGGATTGGTTGATGTCCTTTGAATCACAAATTGGTTTAGTGACTTCAGATGAGGTCTTAAAGATTAGGGCTTTTGTGGGCGCTTTGCAAGGGAAGGCCTTAGCTTGGATGGGAGATTTGCCACGAAGATCAATCAATAATTGGGCCGACTTGCGAGCAAAGTTCCTGGCAGATTTTGGAACTGCGGGCACATTGGCAAAGACAAGGGCTGACTTGTCGAAAATCAAGCAGGGAGCACACAAGTCAACATCTGGAGCAAGTACCAGGATTGACCGAAAGCGAGTAAGGTTACGCTTGGCTTTGAGCGGTCCGCTTCGAGGGTGAGTGGACTGCGATCAGAGTTGAGCATGCGTGAGCCCAAAACGCAGGCCGAAATGTTGATGCGGGCTCAAAAATGGTGTGCCGGAGAGACGGCAAAAAAGGAGAAGAAAAAAGAGAGTAATGATGCTGCTGGAAATTCCAAGGGGAATGGTCAGGCTGTGGGCGAAGGCTATAATAAGGGTAAGTCGCGATATGATCGACCAAGGGAATTTCTTCGCGAGGCAGATCTTACCCCGCTCAATACGTTGCGCGAGGATATCATGTACGAAATAAGAGATGAGCTTCCCCGCCCAACTCGCATGAATCCAGAGACAGCAGATGATCGGGATAAGACTAAGAGATGTGCCTATCATGACGATTATGGGCACACAACAGAGGAATGTTGGCCGCTGAAGAAGGCCATTCAAAAATTAATCAATGAAGGACGTTTAGACCGCTTCAAGAGAGGAGGAAACAGGGGAATGCTCCTGGAGAGGCCCCACCGATCGAGAGGGTGATCAATGTAATAATGGATGAAGAGCCCACTCTGACCTAGCTCGGTAAACAAATTTATTCTTTGTCGAAGGTGGTGGATCGCCCAACTGCTTTGCAGGCTGGAGAGGAAGCTATACAATTTACTCGCAGCGAGTTGGCGAGTAATGTGGCGGGCGAGCAGTCCCTGATCGTTTCGGCGTTGGTGGATGGTTGGGTTGTACACAGAATTTTGGTTGACACCGGTGCTTGTCGAGATGTGATGTATTACTCATGCTTTCAGGGCTTGGAGCTGAGTGATGATCGACTTAGGCCATATACCGGAACATTGGAGGGATTCACTAATCATAAGGTGCCGGTTAAGGGCACGATCGAGTTAGAGGTGTTTATTGGTGAAGGGAGCCGGACGCGAGTTGAGAAGATCACTTTCATGGTGATCGATTTAAAGTCTCCCTACAACATTATCTTGGGCGTTCCGAGCATGACTAAATTCCAGATGGTTGCATCTATCCCACACCGACGGGCTAAGTTCTACACCGACGTAGAGGGGTGCATGAGGAGTCACTCAGGCAGCAGCTCGAGTATGTACGTGATCCAACGAAAGAAACAGAAGTTGACTTTGGAGGACGGCGAGCAGAAAATAACTGTCAGTACCAAGGAAACATCTCACGTGATCGTAGCCGCCAAGTAATCGCCATGGTGCATGAAGACCCTGAGGTGATGCTAGTTTCGCCGACATTGAAGTCGGGAGCAAGACGGCAATGAGGTTGATGTAAGCTCTGCAGCCGATTGGTGGCGAGAACGCTTGCTCCTCGCCGACATTGAAGTCGGGGGAGCAGGTTGCACAGCAGGATGAAGCAAGTTTGGATCCAGAGAGGGTAGAAGGGAGTCTTGATAATCCTTTGCCGGAATTGACGTCAAAGGGACTAGTGGAGCAGGTCGAGGACATGGAGGTAGATCAACTTGACACGGTTGAGGATCAAGCTGAGAAAGAAGAGAAGGTGGAGTGTGATACACTCAAAATGCGAGATGAACCAGAGTTTACGGCTCAGGACGAGCTTGAGGAGGTGATTATATATTCTGCCTACCCCGAGCAGAAAATAAAAATTGGCAAGGCTTTGTCAGTGGAAGCTCGGACGAATTTGATTAAGCAGCTACAAGATAGCTTGGATGTTTTTGCCTGGAGACCAAAGGACATGCAAGGGGT
>CM028377.1:49732065-49852614 GCA_013146195.2 Codonopsis lanceolata
CTTTGATGATGTTCTTTGAGGATCTTTGGGAAGTGGTCCTTGGTGAGATGCTAGAAGAACATTTGTATTTTTCCAAGGGCCAATGCGGCGAAGACGATAAGATGCACTAAAATAATGCAAAGAAAAGATGCAAGCATGCGAATGAAACTTTATTTTTCTTAAAAAATGGACTCTTGAATGTGCATGTGTTATCCGTTTCTTAAACATGTTAAGACAATATAAGGCAAGGTGATGGAAATGTAATATAAGAGCTTGAGATGTGGCTTCCGTTGGCTTTGAAGGGTTATGAATATATGAGTTGATGGTGATATTTGAGATAAAGGTGGGTGAAGTTTAGGGTTACTTTTCAGTCTTTTGACTAGTACATTATTCAAGAAAGGAATTCATTCAGGATTAGTGAGTCCTACTAATCGATGCCTCGGATGGACCACTTTTTTTTCCTTCTTTTTGTTCTCTAACTTTTGCCTAGGCCGCCCTTTCGGGTTTTCAACCTAACAAGCTTTTACCTCATAGGGCTCGATCTTTCAATGCATGTGAATATGGACCACTTATTCTTGAGGATCAAGCCTTTGTAGCTTCTTCATTTTTTTCAAGCGAGATGGAAAAGACATTGTTTCTAGAGATGATGAGCCTTTATGTATCGAATGAGTTTGGCGGAAAAAGTCCGGGATGACTCGATGAACCAAATTTTGTAAAATGGGATGGGAAAGTTCACGAGAGATTAATGGGGACGCCCAGAAAAGACTCGATTAGGGAGAGACTTTTGTGGGAGACAAAATGAGTATACTCAAAGAAAAAGGATGACTCTAATGGACAAAAAGAAAGTCACGATCCATAGTTTATCGCCGAGTATCACAAGTTTTATGGACCCTACTTAACATTTATCTTTTGACAATTTTATATGTTTTTAGCAAGGAGTTCTGTTCGGACCCGATCACGTTATAACCGATTGAAACAAAACTATAGGTGGCAACTAAATTAGGGTATAGTGTTTAAGTGTTTGGGATGGATTGGCTTTAGGGTTGAGGATTTGATTGGCCTCGGTTCAAAGGCATTTTGGGTTGTGGATTTGGTTATTTTCGAAGGCGATTAGAAGCGATCATTGGCGGCCTTTTAGGGCGGGTTTGGATGGGACGTTGGTTTCGGACCTGTTGTAGGTATTGGGAGATTGGCTTTTGGCTTTGGTTGTGGGTTATGGGGTTGTCCAAGAGTGATTGGTTATTATTTTTTTTGTTCGAGAGAGATTTTGAAATTTCTCAAGAGATGCTTTTTTTTTTTTTTGCATAGGCCTTTTTTTTTTTTTTTTTGAATTTTCAACCTTGCTCTTTCTTTTTTTTTTCTTCCTTTTCTCTTTTTTGTTGACCTCTCGAGACATCATAACAAAGTGCTTGAAGGAATGCTCTCTCCTTTTGGGAAAGGATGGTCATTCTTGGTGGGTATATAAGGTAAAACAACCCGGTTTTGGAAGTCGGATCTTAAAGATGGTTAGGCTTTGGTATATGGTGTATTTGTTTAGGTATTTGGAAGGGGTTTGGTGTAAGGTTGGAAGCCCCAGTGTGCTACTAACAGCTCGTTACAATGGGTCGAAGATGACTTTTCACCAAGACAGGAGGTTGTTTTATCGAACTAATTTTTTTAATGGTTTGTGGGTCCATATCTTTCAAATGACTCATTATCAACCCGTGTAGTTTTATCATGTTTTTACATGAGTTGATTCGTCATTTTATTTTCTTTTAGTAGACACTTCGGCGATAGGTGGTGCTCAAAGATTGGGAAGAAGACTCCACAAGCTAAAAGAGGAAGCAAAAATATACCTAAATTTAATATGTATAAATACCTTTGGAAACCCCGATTTGAGGACTTGGTTCGATTTTTTAAAGGATTGAGACCATATGGACTAGCGAGCAAAACTTGCAAGGATGAGTTGTAGGCATCAAAATGGGCAAAAGGGATACCTCTGGGGTTTGAAAGCCCCCAGTCTTTAATTGTTGTTTATGATCCTTGAGTCACCTTTTCTGGATTTCCCGGCTTACCATTCTTCCTTGGCTCTCTATCGGTCTTTTTTTTTTTTTTTTTTTTTTTTTGAAGTGGTAGGCCTTGACATCTCGAAGTAGGACTTACTGAAATTTGTTTTTGAAATCGAGAGTGAACGATGCACTAATCAGCTAGTGATCGATGCATTTATGAAAGGTTAAGAGGGAAGATGAATTTGAAGATGGCAATTGAGTATAATGGTGAGGAGATTTCATGTCTTTACATGTTTTGGAGAACAACAAGAAAACACATAGAAAACATCTTCTTCTTTTTTTTGAAGAGTAAATCAAAGTATTTAACTGGATCCGAAGGTTGCCTACGTTTCTCATTTCGAGGCTCAGGTCATCGTAGTTCAACTCTGTCATAGAAATTTTCATTTTGCTAATCTTTTTTTTTTCAATTTGGGCGTTGCGCCCCTTTGAATGTTCATCTCCCATTATTCAATTTATGCACTTTATGTTTTTGTAATAAATCAAAGTATTTAAGCTGATCTCTTTTTTTGTTTTTGTAATTAAAAAAAAATGCGAAACATGTATGGATGTACAAATAATATGGCATGGAGCATATATATTCATGGATAAATGATAAGATGAATGAACATGTCATATGCTATTTTTTTTCTTTACAAAATTGAAAAATTATATAAGCGGAAACCAAAGAAATATAACAGAGAAAACACAAACATATTGATAAACTAAAAAAACATGAGTCTAGTCCTCTTTTGTTTCAAAGAAAACAATAATATCCTCAGCAGATTCGCCACTATTAGTGCCCCGTTTTTTAACATTTTCTCCTGCTATTGAAAAGCGGGTGGTTTCGAAACTTTAAAGCGCGTGGAATACGCTCGGTCTCAATTGTGGACCCAAAAATGTGTTACAGATTCGCCACCTCTATTTTAAAGATTAACAGAGAAAAACCAAAAAAAAAAAAAAAACAAGATTGTATGGGTTCGGGGGCTAGATTACGAGTTAGGAATTGGTTAGGCACTCAACTCACTCTTTCGGTCTCACAATGGGTTTATCAATATGCATGTTTTATTTTATACATTTTGGCTCGAAACAATATATTATATACGATGAGAAAAGAAATAAAGAGAAATAACTTTGCATTCATTAAAGAAAAGAAAACAAAATTACAACTAAAATAATTCAACTTAAAGAATAAATATAACATTTTTATAAGCTATTTTAAGAATAAAATAACTATACTAGTAACAAACTTTATTTATATTACATGTATAAGCAGGAAAGAAATTTATTAAATAATAAGAAACATGACAATTTCTTATTTTGAAGTGTATGCAGGAAAGAAATTAAATAAACTGCTATAAATTATAACTACTTTACATTAAAGTAAAGGCGGAAGAAGAAACTAATTTAAACAAAAGGAAATGTAACTATTATTACATTTAAAGTAAGAACGGAAAAGAAACTAATTTAAATAGAAAGAAAATGTAAATATTATTACATTAAAGTAAGAGCAGAAAGGAAACTAATTTAAACGGAAAGGAAATATAACTATTATTACATCAAAGTAAGAACATGAATGAAACTAATTTAAGCAGAAAAAAAATATAACTATTTTCCAATATTAAAGTAAAGACATAAAATTAATTAATTAAATATTTATATTTTAACTATTTATATATTAAATTAAAGACCGAAATGAAACTTACTTAGATATCTATATTTAAGTTATAGATTATAATACCTACAGGGACAGAACATACCTCGTGAGTGTCTGAACCCGGTATGCATGGGCTTAAACACACTAGGCGGTCTACATGTGCTTCTCATGTCCTTCCGAGAAAGGAAGTTTTTTTTTCTTTGTTGTTGTTCGATTTCGGACAGCGTGACAGCTTCTTTTAGTTGCTTTTCGCCTCGAGATCCAGGTGGTACAATTTCTTGCTTTTGCTTGATTATTGTTGTCGTTGAGTCTGAAATTGGGCGAGCAAGCTTTTTTGTTTTAATTGGCGGAGTGGACGTCTAGGATTAGGGTATTACAAGCGCTTTTTTTGGGTTTTGGGCAGGTGAAATAGAGCGAAACCTAGTTGGGTAGCTAGGGTTCACTTAGGCCGGAGAGTTTATGTGTTTAGATTTGGCAGTTTGGCAGAGCTTCGGAGTTAAAAGGGAAATAACCTTGGCGTTCTCTCGGGAGCGTTTTCACAAACTGCAAAGTGAAACTCTTCTTCACTGTGAGAAACTCTGTGAACTCCCTTTTTTCTAAGTGTCAGATGTCTTTATTTATAAGCTGAAATCCTGGCTTTCTTCGTGATTAAGTTTGATCAACTGTGCTTCAACAACTTATCTTTAACGTCTTTGAAAGAGTTGCACCAAAGGCAATCGCACAGTGAACTTGAGTTGTGGGCGCCCCCATAGAGGATGTGGTGTCGCACCACGGCCTTTTTCTTTTTCGATTTTGGCACTTTGGCCCCAAGCAGTTCACTTCTTATGCATTATTATTTTCTTTTTACATTTTCAACCCTGTAACTTGACATTCGTTAGTCCTTTTAACAGGTCTTAATATTTTATGGCATGTCATATAACAGGGGTACGAAATTGGGGTGTCTACAGAAATTTTCTGCCATTACAATACAATATGGTTTTTATAATCGGATAAAGACACTTTTGAGGGTGAAAAGACTATGATACCCTTAATGAACTGAAGGCGCGCCACAGATCAAGTACTCAATGCATCACATTTTATCAATTTGTGCAATGTGAAGCATGAAATTCAATTACGATGCATGATTTTGATGAAGACTTGTGTACATCACGATGCACAAATCATGAGTCGTGATGCACACAATCATGCATCAAAATTTCCCATTTCATAACGATGCATCGGAACTCCAAATTGATGCATCACAAATCTAAATCCATGCATTGCGATTGAAATTCGATCTTTCGTGATGCAAATTGTTTTCTACTACATATGTTCCACATTTTTCTTCCTCCTCCGTTGTTAGCCTTCTTCTTTCTCATCTGACTTCGTCCATTCTGAAAAATCCTCCAGCTTAACCCAAATCCCTTCCAGTATCGTACTTAATGAATCGAAAAAATCGTTTACCTTTTGTTGGAGTTGCCTTCGAACCCCCTTGACCTGGGCAATTAGAACCATGTTTCGTTGCCTCAACAATTGTGATTTTCGAACAATTAATTTAGGAATAATATGTTAGTGCTATGGAAGAAATGTTTCCTGGGGTTATGGAAGAAGGTGATCTGGGTATTTGAGGAACAATATTTCGAAAGTGTTTTTTATTGGTTGAAAAAAAAAGGAAAATTGTAGCGGTTAAATTTTGAGAAATGATACCAGCACGAATTTCACCCATAATTCTATGGTGGAGGCACAAATTTAATTATCCCTCAATCCTAAAATTATTGTCAAGTTTAATTTTTTTTGCTCAAACAATATATTTTTCAAGTGAAAATTTAACGTATATTTCTTTTAATTTTTTGTCGAAAAATCATAAAACACATAATTTTGAGTTTTTTAAAAATGTTACAAATTACATGTTTTATGATTTAAAAAAAAAAAATACTCTGTACATGTCAAATACATCAAGTTTGACCAAAAAAAAAATTAAACAGAACAATAATTTCGGGAAGGACAAACTAATATTTTCTTACAGTACAAAGCTTAGAAATCGTAAATGTTGGAAAATTGTACACCCTATGTTTTTTAATAATTGTCATGCTATAATTTTTCATCCGTTCCATAAATAGTGTCGTGTTTCCATTTCCAAATTAACTTTCCTTTTTAGAGGACACTCTCTTACTTTTTTACCCTTACTTAGTTTTCCACTTTAAATATAGTCCATATGCATGTAGAATTTAAAGTAAACTACATACAATATAAAGGGAGAATTTTCGGGTAGGTCCCCTCTATATAATTTTCAACCGCTTTACACATCTATTTTTTCGTAACCGGAAAACGACATTTCATACATCACGATACACAAAATCATGCATCATGATGTACAAAGTAAGACATTTTCATGCATCACGATTTACAAATAATGCATCACGATACACGATTTTGTTCATTGCGATACATGAAATGACTTTTCCGGTTATGGAAAAATATAGAGGTGTAATGCGGTTAATTAAAAAACTTTGAAAAGGGGACTGCCCCGTTATCTTTCTATTTTTTTAATATTTATAATAAAGTTAATTTGATTTTCTTTATTTTTGTGTTCAGCCAAACATAACAATTATTTAGGAACGAAAAGAGTAGTAAATGTGAAAGAAATTATGCAACTTCTGGCACGATTTTCCTCTTGGGTCATTTGTCTAATGACAAAGTTAATAGTGAAAATGTGTTTAACTTTATAAGGATATCGGCATCATATATTTATTTGTCAATTTGTTTGGATAAAGGAAAAATTAAGATTTAAGTAAAGTGTTGGATCTGGTTAGAAAATCCCCAATTTGAGTTTCTCTCACAACAAGAAAAATTAACAAACCTTTGGCTAGTATATATACAATCCCTTTCTATTAAGAAATAAGATTGTACAATATAAAGGCTTGACGCGACCACTTCAAGTACTGGGATTCCTCCGAAACCCGATGTAGTCGTCTTGTCCCAGTGACGTGACAAATTATGTATTTGTGATCTACGTATGTTGGACGACCACCACAGTTAATGGTGGTGGCAGGATAGGCAGGAGATGAGAGATAGAGCACAAAAGGAGAGATAGAGAGAGAGAGAGAGAGAGAGAGAGAGAGATGCAGCAAGAAGAAAGACATGTTGTATATTGTTTAAATCTCTTAATAAACTATTACATCTTAAGAGTATATTTATACTAGGTTAGTGCCCTAATGAGCTTACAATGTAAATGAACCTATATGAGCCTCTATACTATCAACATGACGCGACCACTTACCTTTGATGTGACCGCATTCGTGCGATAAACCCACTTGACCCGGTAAATCCAGACATTCCATTCTCTACGAGTTATGATTAGAGAACTTGGATAAGAACTTCTATGATTAGTGATCTTGTCCGCCTCTTATCTCTCCTAGACAGTACAACTCATAATAGTTAAATCTAAAGAACTTCTTTGATATTCTTTGCAGCTGAAGTGAATGACTCTACCTTGGGATCTTCTTCATCTTCATAAGTCATCACATAAGGTTTCTCTATTGGCTTCACTTGCACTACTTGGTCACCTTCTTTCCCCCATAACAGCAAGTACAAGCCAGTAATGACAATTACTCCCCCTACTAAACTGAACAAGCCAAAAAACAAAATCAACTTTCAGACAATCTCAAAGAATGACAATCTGTTTCAGAGTGCGTGTGTGTCGTATGTGTATGATTATGTGTGGGTCTGTGTGTTTGTACGAATATACTTACGTCGAATCTGTTTGTTTGTTTGTGTCACACCAATTAAAGGAAAACTTTCTAACTTTCTTCTTAACGTAAATATGGCTTTTGCCAAAAACATGATTGCACGTTTGAATCTTATGATTCGTTAACAGGCCAGCCCTGCCCATGTTCAAGTTCAACAGAGATTTACCTGCCGGTGTAAAGCTTTTCACCGAGGACAAAGTATGCTAGAACTGCCACTAATATTGTGCACAGGGGATTAAACATTGTCACAAAAACTGGTCCTCTTTCTTCTGTGCACCACAATTGAATGATATTACTATACCAGAAACCACTATGCCCTGCGATATAAATCACTTGACAATTCATTTCACATTTTTTGTTGGTTTAACAGAAAGAACAATTAGATCGTTGAAGAAATACTTACTCCATAAATGGTAGACCACAGATCGATGTTAAAACCAATTGTCCAAGCGACTCGTCTGTGCTCTACTATCGCTGTGAAGACACCGGATTGAGCCGCTCCAACAAAGCTCATCCATGTCGTGAGTGAAAGTTGCGCTGGGTATCTTTTTAGTGTGTATGCCTGCAGTTTTTTCCCCCAAAACAAAGTATTATATATGAGGATCATTAATAATGAAGATGCAAGAAATCTAAAATGTTTCACATGGCCTCTCCAAAAGAACTCTCTTAACATTATCGTGTGGGTCGTTGCCATTTGGGTAAAACAGAACTTATCGTAACATCTTTACTGTCATGTCCTTTACGAGCTACTCCACTGTGTAAACTAATTCGAGAGTGGTCAAGGTCAATTGTTCAAGCAAGAAATTAACCTGCATTATGTACCATATAGACCATGTAATGCAGCTTGTGATAGTAAGAATAGAGCCCTTCAACCAACTCTCATGGGTGACTGTGTCTCCTGTAAAATGGATAGAAGCAGGTCCAATGTTTCTAATAATGGGTCCTTTGTACAATGTCATGGTCATTACACCTCCCAATGAAATCAGGGTTCCAAGAACTTTTGCAATTCCACGAGGGTTTCGAATATCAATAACCTCCAACCTATTAGAAAAAAGTCATGTTACACGATCAAAGATGCCGAATTGATCATACACAAATACAACACCTGAATCTATATATTGTTTTTAGAAATTTGAATTTCCCAAATTTGTAAAAAAAAAATGTACATATCAGACCAACCAGTGTATGGACTGCCAAGATAGTCTCTTGAATTACAAGAAATACTAGTATATATATGTGTTGTAGATTTGATGAAGCGTTTGTGTTACCTGAGTATGACTGCAATAACGAAAGTAAGGGAAGCTATGGTGTTGACCATGGATGCAACAAAGGTCGGAGACGTGTATCTCAAGCTTGCAAAATACATATTTAGAGTCAAACCTACCCTGTGATCATTCACGGAAAATCAAGTAGTACCTTATCAGCAACAGAATGAAAACGTAACTACTGCTATAGCCCTATGTTTTCCTACTTGGATGGAACTTATAGAATAGAATGCATGTATGTAATCTTACCCTAGAAGAGACAGAACAAATATCTCCCCAAGTAGAGCTATAGTCAACTTCGGCCTCTTTTTTCTGCAACGAAGACAAACTAATACTAGCAAAAATCGAAGAATATATTGAAATAGTACTTGTAGCATACCATGGCTATCTTTGGGAGAGAGACTGAATTTACCTTTCGAGAAAATAGGCAAAAGGAAGCATCACAAAACCAGATACAATATGCCTATAGGTAATGTAAACATGAGGGTTCATCCCATGTTTGAAAGAATCTTCTGTGATGAAATAAAGGAACGTATAGCCAAGCTGAGCTAGAACCATAAGGAGGTGTGGCTTGAACTTCCTGCAACTCTCCATCCGAGCTCCTGCGCCCTCCGCCATTGGAGGCTTGGAGTACCCTTCCCTTCAAATGTTCTGCTCCTCAATAAACTGAATTGCTACAAAATCCCTTTATTCATATAGAAGGAAGTAAGGAACCGGAAGAGATGACAATCAGTTGGGTGATTCTCATTCCATGTTGTTTGGGATCATGTTCTTGATGTCATTCCCTCGAATACCCTGACACACAGTTCCCCTACTTGATGTCAGGATCATTAATTTGCAGCTATGGAAAATGATTTCTCAGTAGAAAAAAATCTTTGTGATTCTTGGAACAACTTTGAGAAAATATGCCTATATGAAGGTTATTTAAACAAACTAGCATCTTTATTGAGGTTCATGTTTTCATCATAAAGTGAACAAGTTGATGACCGAATCAAAGCATTACAAAAAACACATACAAAAATCAAGATTTTTCTGTTACAAATGACTAGGATTACGAAGAGAAAACTGGAATAAAACCGAAATACTAGAATGCAAATCACCTGAATAATTAATGAACTGAGGCGGACATTAATGTTAACGAAGATTGCCAAAAGGGAAAGATGCATGGTATGAACTATGAACACAGTTTTTAAATTGATGAAAAGCTCTGCTTGGATTCATGAGCAACAATCTCTTAAATACTTTCGTGACTTCTTACCGTGTGTTTTCCTTGATGTCAATTTTTTTCTTAAATTTCTTGTTATTCTTTAGTGTATATAATATTCTTTCCATCCCAAATTTATTGTTTTATTTGATCCAGTACACAGATTTTAAAAAAAATTAACTTATGAGACGTCTATAAACTATAATTCTCAGTATGGGTAAGAGCGTCTTTACGACTCAATAACTCAAAACAAGAGGACTCAAGGTTTGAAGCTCACATACACTAGGGCATACCACGCCTATTTTGTCGTTGCTAGCGGCCCAAAAGAGTATATTTGTCCCTCTTAGCAGCAGGACATATTCACCTTCTGGAAGACCCTCGCAGCGTAATGAACACTATATATTTCATGTAATACATATATAAAGGCTCTGACCCTTCACAGAAAGATACACAATCTCTTTTACCCACTTACGATGTCAAACTCAATTTCTCTCATTATCGATCCAGTACTGACTCTCACGCCGGAGGAAATTTGCAGGGCACCCCTTGCTCAAGGTAACGTTTGCTCCTCTTTTTAAGGTTAGGTACTAATCTAGGCTGGTTGATGAGATTCAATTCTCGGATATATCATAGGCGTAGAAAACGACGTCATCAACTTGTTTATTAATATTGATTTAATGTGTCGTCTCTTTTAAATCTCATATATGATCTATTATTAAAGTATGATGAAAAAGTAAGGGTAAAGTGATAAAAATGTTGTTTTAAAAATTAAAGTTTCAAATAAAACAATTATTTTGGAACATACGAAAAATAAAAATAAGACAATAATTTTGGAACGGTGGGAGAATATTCCCTTCTTTTTATCATATTCCTTTATTCCAAGTCATATCCTTCCTTTTTCTCTTTTCTATCTCCCTCTTCTCCTAGTATTCTACCCCATTAGCTTTGCCAAATTTAATGGAATCTTGAATTAGCCATTGATTATATATACCTAACGGAACGTAAAAACAATCATAGGCTACTCGGTTTTAATTGCAGAAGATGAAATATTCCAAAACTACAAAATATAGGGTTGGTAGTATAGTTATCAAATTACCAAAAATAGTTTTCTGTTTGAGCTTTTGAAAATTTAGCACATGAAAAGACAAGAAGGCCACCAAACCACGTTAATAATACAAAATTAAGCTTAAACCAAATGTATTTCAGAAAAAAAGTTTCAACATTATGAATAAATCCTTGAGTGAGATGTTTAAGCGATCCAAATCTCGTTGATTGTTGATCAAATAAGGTTGAACATCTTTAATTTGTTGGTTTGAAAGTTAGATTTCTTTCACTAATCTCAACCTTGTACACCAAACTTTAAACCAACTCAAACAAATCCGCTCCCTTCGCTCCACTCTTGAGGACTTAGCCCACAACCTTACGAATCGAGTCATTATTTTCTCAATACTAATCAAGATCCAAATTGAAATTGATTTTAGTTAAGCTTAAGCCTGAGAACAAGAAAAGACAACATTTGAGCTCAAGATGGCCACCAAAACGGAAAAACCAACCACATTAATCTAATCTAATCTAATCTAATCTAACTACTTATAAAAGTGTAGGTTGTCTCTTACAACTTAGTGTATGGACAAACCTACTCTTTAACTTAATAAATCACTCACCATTAATTGAGGCCAAAATAGTAAATTTGTCATCCACTAATTAATTCAATGAATAATTAAATAATAGTTTGATCCCTTAACTTGTACCTCTTTTAAAGTTAGATCCTACATTATTTAATTCAATTCATTTCGTCTTGTATTTTGATTTTCTTATCAATTTCCCCAACCTACCAGGAGCGTTACAAATGTCGCCCAATATTTTCTGCAATAACAAAAATACCCTTACTCGGTTGACACACTAAAACTTTATTCGAAACTAAAAAAATAATATGATTTTACCTTTTTAAATATGTTCGGAAAAGACATTATAAGATTTATAAGAAAAATTGTATCAATAGTAATAGAATTGTCGGTTAGTATCGAGATATTAAACTATTTTGTAGCATGTTTAGTAATTACCAAGGAATAAAATAAGAAAAATAAGTTAAGAAAATGTGTCACTTACATTATCTAATATAATCTATCTAATCTAATCTAATCTAATCTAATCTAATCTAATCTAATCTAACTACTTATAAAAGTGTAGGTTGTCTTTTACAACTTAGTGTATGGACAAACCTACCCTTTAACTTAATGAATCACTCACTATTAATTAAAGCCAAAATAGTAAATTGTTCAAACCCTAATTAATTCAATGAATAATTAAATAATAGTTTTATCCATTAACTTGTACCTATTTTAAAGTTAGGTCCTACATTATTTAATTCAATTCATTTCGTCTTGTATTTTAATTTTCTTATCAATTTCCCCAACGTACCAGGAGCGTTACGAATTTCGCACAATATTTTCTGAAATAACGAAAATACCCTTAGTCGGTTGAAACACTAAAACTTTATTCGAAACTAAAAAAATAATATGGTTTTACTTTTTTAAATATGTTCGGGAAAGACATTATAAGATTTATATGAAAAATTGTATCTATAATAATAGAATTGTCGGTTAATATCGAGATATTAAGCAAATATGTAACATGTTTAGTTATTACCAATGAAGAAAATAAGAGAAATGAGTTAAGAAAATGTGTCACTTACATTATCTAATCCAATCTAATCTAATCTAATCTAATCTAATCTAACTATCTAATCTATCTAATCTAATCTAATCTAATCTAATCTAATCTAATCTAATCTAATCTAACTACTTATAAAAGTGTAAGTTGTCTCTTACAACTTAGTGTATGGACAAACCTACCCTTTAACTTAAAAAATCACTCACCATTAATTAAGGCCAAAATAGTAAATTTGTCATACACTAATAAATTCAATGAATAATTAAATAATAGTTTGATCCCTAAACTTGTTCCTATTTTAAAGTTAGGTCCTACATTATTTAATTTAATTCAATTAATTTCGTCTTTTATTTTGATTTTCTTATCAACGTCCCCAACGTACAAGGAGCGTTACAAATTTCGCCCAATATTTTCTAAAAAAACAAAAATACCCTTACTCGATTGAGACACTAAAATTTTATTCGAAACTAAAAAAATATGTGGTTTTACTTTTTAAAATATGTTCGGGAAGGACATTATAAGATTTATAAGAAAAATTGTATCTATAATAATAGAATTGTCGGTTAGTATCGAGATATTAAGCAAATATGTAGCATGTTTAGTTATTACCAATGAATAAAATAAGAGAAATAAGTTAAGAAAATGTGTGACTTACATTATCTAATCTAATCCAATCTAATCTAATGTAATCTAACTATCTAATCTATCTAATGTAATCTAATCTAATCTAATCTAATCTAATCTAATCTAATCTAACTACTTATAAAAGTATAGGTTGTCTCTTACAACTTAGTGTATGGACAAACCTACCCTTTAACTTAATAAATCACTCACCATTAATTAAGACCAAAATAGTAAATTTGTCATACACTAATTAATTCAATGAATAATTAAATAATAGTTTGATCCATTAACTTGTACTAATTTTAAAATTAGGTGCTACATTATTTAATTCAATTCATTTCGTCATGTATTTTGATTTTCTTATCAATTTCCCCAACGTACCAGGAGCGTTACAAATTTCGCCCAATATTTTCTGAAATAACAAAAATACCCTTACTCGGTTGAGACACTAAAACTTTATCCGAAACTAAAAAAATATTATGGTTTTACTTTTTTAAATATGTTCGGGAAAGACATTATAAGATTTATATGAAAAATTGTATCAATAGTAATAGAATTGTCGGTTAGTATCGAGACATTAAGCTATTTTGTAGCAAGTTTAGTAATTACCAAGTAATAAAATAAGAAAAATAAGTTAAGAAAATGTGTCACTTACATTATCTAATCTAATCTATTCTAATCTATCTAATCTAATCTAATCTAATCTAATCTAATCTAATTACTTATAAAAGTGTAGGTTGTCTTTTACAACTTAGTGTATAGACAAACCTACCCTTAATTTAATAAATCACTCACCATTAATTAAGGTCAAAATAGTAAATTTGCCATACACTAATTAATTCAATGAATAAGTAAATAATAGTTTGATATATTAACTTGCTCGAATTTTAAAGTTAGGTCCTACATTATTTAATTCAATTCATTTCGTCTTGTATTTTGATTTTCTTATCAATTTCCCCAACGTACCAGGAGCGTTACAAATTTCGCCCAATATTTTCTAAAAAAACAAAAATATCGTTACTCGGTTGAGACACTAAAATTTTATTCGAAACTAAAAAAATATGTGGTTTTACTTTTTAAAATATGTTCGGGAAGGACATTATAAGATTTAAAAGAAAAATTGTATCTATAATAATAGAATTATCGGTTAGTATCGAGATATTAAGCAAATTTGTAGCATGTTTAGTTATTACCAATGAATAAAATAAGAGAAATAAGTTAAGAAAATGTGTCACTTACATTATCGAATCTAATCTAATCTAATCTAACTATCTAATCTATATAATCTAATCTAATCTAATCTAATCTAATCTAACTACTTATAAAACTGTAGGTTGTCTCTTACAACTTAGTGTATGGACAAACCTACCCTTTAACTTCATGAATCACTCACCATTAATTAAGGCCAAAATAGTAAATTTTTAATACACTAATTAATTCAATGAATAATTAAATAATAGTTTGATCCATTAACTTGTACATATTTTAAAGTTAGGTCCTACATTATTTAATTCAATTCATTTCGTCTAGTATTTTAATTTTCTTATCAATTTCCCCAACGTACCAGGAGCGTTACAAATTTCGCCCAACATTTTCTGAAATAACAAAAATACCCTTACTCGGTTGAGACACTAAAACTTTATTCGAAACTAAAAAAATAATATGGTTTTACTTTTTTAAATATGTTCGGGAAAGACATTATAAGATTTATATGAAAAATTGTATCAATAGCAATAGAATTGTCGGTTAGTATCGAGATATTAAGCTATTTTGTAGCAAGTTTAGTAATTACCAAGTAATAAAATAAGAAAAATAAGTTAAGAAAATGTGTCACTTACATTATCTAATCTAATCTATTCTAATCTATCTAATCTAATCTAATCTATCTAATCTAATCTAATCTAATCTAATCTAATCTAATCTAACTACTTATAAAAAGTGTAGGTTGTCTCTTACAACTTAGTGTATAGACAAACCTACCCTTAATTTAATAAATCACTCACCATTAATTAAGGCCAAAATAGTAAATTTGTCATACACTAATTAATTCAATGAATAAGTAAATAATAGTTTGATTTATTAACTTGCTCGAATTTTAAAGTTAGGTCCTACATTATTTAATTAAATTCATTTCGTCTTTTATTTTGATTTTCTTATCAATTTCCCCAACGTACCAGGAGCGTTACAAATTTCGCCCAATATTTTCTAAAAAAACAAAAATACCCTTACTCGGTTGAGACACTAAAATTTTATTCGAAACTAAAAAAATATGTGGTTTTACTTTTTAAAATATGTTCGGGAAGGACATTATAAGATTTATAAGAAAAAATTGTATCTATAATAATAGAATTGTCGGTTAGTATCGAGATATTAAGCAAATATGTAGCATGTTTAGTTATTACCAATGAATAAAATAAGAGAAATAAGTTAAGAAAATTTGTCACTTACATTATCTAATCTAATCCAATCTAATCTAATCTAATCTATATAATCTAATCTAATCTAATCTAACTACTTATAAAAGTGTAGGTTGTCTCTTACAACTTAGTGTATGGACAAACCTACCCTTTTAACTTAATAAATCACTCACCATTAATTAAGAGAAACTAAAACTTTGTTCGAGACTAAAAAAATAATATGGTTTTACTTTTTTAAATATGTTCGGGAAAGACATTATAAGATTTATAATAATAGAATTGTCGGTTAGTATCGAGATATTAAGCAAATATGTAGCATGTTTAGTTATTACCAATGAATAAAATAAGAGAAATAAGTTAAGAAAATGTGTCACTTACATTATCTAATCTAATCTAATATAATCTAATCTAATCTAATCTAACTACTTATAAAAGTGTAGCTTGTCTCTTACAACTTAGTGTATGGACAAACCTACCCTTTAACTTAATGAATCACTCACCATTAATTAAGGCCAAAATAGTAAATTTTTCAAACACTAATTAATTCAATGAATAATTAAATAATAGTTTGATCCCTTAACTTGTACCTATTTTAAAGTTAGTTCCTATATTATTTAATTCAATTCATTTCGTCTTGTTTTTTAATTTTCTTATCAATTTCCCCAACGTACCAGGAGCGTTACGAATTTCGCACAATATTTTCTGTAATAACGAAAATACCCTTAGTCGGTTGAGACACTAAAAATTTATTCGAAACTAAAAAAATAATATAGTTTTACTTTTTAAAATATGTTTGGGAAAGACATTATAAAATTCATACGAAAAATTGTATCTATAATAATAGAATTGTCGGTTAATATCGAGATATTAAGCAAATATGTAACATGTTTAGTTATTATCAATGAAGAAAATCAGAGAAATAAGTTAAGAAAATGTGTCACTTACATTATCTAATCTAATCCAATCTAATCTAATCTAATCTAATCTAATCTAACTATCTAATCTATCTAATCTAATCTAATCTAATCTAATCTAACTACTTATAAAAGTGTAGGTTGTCTCTTACAACTTAGTGTATGGACAAACCTACCCTTTAACTTAAAAAATCCCTCACCATTAATTAATGCCAAAATAATAAATTTGTCATACACTAATTAATTCAATGAATAATTAAGTAATAGTTTGATCCCTAAACTTGTTCCTCTTTTAAAGTTAGGTCCTACATTATTTAATTCAATTAATTTCGTCTTTTATTTTGATTTTCTTATCAATTTCCCCAACCTACCAGGAGCGTTACAAATGTTGCCCAATATTTTTTGAAATAACAAAAATACCCTTACTCGGTTGAGACACTAAAACTTTATTCGAAACTAAAAAAATAATTTGGTTTTACTTTTTAAAATATGTTCGAGAAAGACATTATAAGATTTATATGCAAAATTGTATCTATAGTAATTGAATTGTCGGTTAGTATCGAGATATTAAGCAAATTTGTATCATGTTTAGTTATTACCCATGAATAAAATAAGAGAAATAATTAAGAAAATGTGCCATAACCTACCTTTTAAATTAATAAATCGCTCACCAGTAATTAAGGCCAAAAGAGTAAATTTGTCATACACTAATTAATTCAATGAACTATTAAATAATAGTTTGATCCCTTAACTTGTACCTATTTTAAAGTTCTGTCCTACATTATTTAATTCAATTCATTTCGTCTTGTATTTTGATTTTCTTATCAATTTCCCCAACCTACCAGGAGCGTTACAAATGTTGACCAATATTTTCTGCAATAACAAAAATACCCTTACTCGGTTGAGACACTAAAACTTTATTCGAAACTAAAAAAAAATATGATTGTACTTTTTTAAATATGTTCGGGAAAGACATTATAAGATTTATATGAAAAATTGTATCAATAGTAATAGAATTGTAGGTTAGTATCGAGATATTAAGCTATTTTGTAGCCTGTTTAGTAATTACCAAGGAATAAAATAAGAAAAATAAGTTAAGAAAATGTGTCACTTACATTATCTAATCTAATCTATCTAATCTAATCTAATCTAATCTAATCTAATCTAATCTAATCTAATCTAATCTAATCTAATCTAATCTAATATAATCTAATCTAATCTAACTACTTATAAAAGTGTAGGTTTTCTCTTACAACTTAGTGTATTGACAAACCTACTCTTTAACTTAATAAATCACTCACCATTAATTAAGGCCAAAATTGTAAATTTGTCATACACTAATGAATTCAATGAATAAGTAAATAATAGTTTGATCCATTAACTTGCACCAATTTTAAAGTTAGGTCCTACATTATTTAATTCAATTCATTTCGTCATGTATTTTGATTTTCTTATCAATTTCCCCAACGTACCAGGAGCATTACAAATTTCGCCCAATATTTTCTGAAATAACAAAAATACCCTTACTCGGTTGAGACACTAAAACTTTATTCGAAACTAAAAAAATAATATGGTTTTACTTTTTTAAATATGTTCGGGAAAGACATTATAAGATTTATATGAAAAATTGTATCTATAATAATAGAATTGTTGGTTAGTATCGAGATATTAAGCAAATATGTAGCATGTTTAGTTATTACCAATGAATAAAATAAGAGAAATAAGTTAAGAAAATGTGTCACTTACATTATCTAATCTAATTCAATCTAATCTAATCTAATCAAACTATCTAATCTATCTAATCTAATATAATCTAATATAATCTAATCTAACTACTTATGAAAGTGTAGGTTGTCTCTTACAACTTAGTGTATGGACAAACCTACCATTTAACTTAAATAAATCACTCACTATTAATTAAGACCAAAATAGTAAATTTGTCATACACTAATTAATTCAATGAATAATTAAATAATAATTTGATCCATTAACTTGTACAAATTTTAAAGTTAGGTCCTACATCATTTAATTCAATTTATTTCGTCTTGTATTTTGATTTTCTTATCAATTTCCCCAACCTACCAGGAGTGTTACAAATGTCGCCCAATATTTTCTGCAATAACAAAAAAACCCTTACTCGGTTGAGACACTAAAACTTTATTCGAAACTAAAAAAATAATATGATTTTACTTTTTTAAATATGTTCGGGAAAAACATTATAAGATTTATATGAAAAATTGTATCAATTGTAATACATTTGTCGGTTAGTATCGAGATATTAAGCTATTTTGTAGCATGTTTAGTAATTACCAAGGAATAAAATAAGAAAAATAAGTTAAGAAAATGTGTCACTTACATTATCTAATCTAATCTAATCTAATCTAATCTAATCTAATCTATCTAATCTAATCCAACTACTTATAAAAGTGTAGGTTGTCTCTTACAACTTAGTGTATTGACAAACCTACCCTTCAACTTAATAAATCACTCACTATTAATTAAGGCGAAAGTAGTAAATTTGTCATACACTAATTAATTCAATGAATAAGTAAATAATAGTTTGATCCATTAACTTGCACCAATTTTAAAGTTAGGTCCTACATTATTTAATTCAATTCATTTCGTCTTGTATTTTGATTTTGCTTATCATTTTCCCCAACGTACCAGGAGCGTTACAAATTTCGCCCAATATTTTCTGAAATAACAAAAATACCCTTACTCGGTTGAGACATTAAAACTTTATTCGAAAATAAAAAAATAATATGGTTTTACTTTTTAAAATATGTTCGGGAAAGACATTATAAGTTTTATATGAAAAATTGTATCTATAATAAGAGAATTGTCGGTTAGTATCGAGATATTAAGCAAATACGTAGCATGTTTAGTTATTACCAATGAATAAAATAAGAGAAATAATTTAAGAAAATGTGACACTTCCATTATCTAATCTAATGCAATCTAATCTAATCTAATCTAACTATCTAATCTAATCTAATCTAATCTAATCTAATCTAATCTAATCTAATCTAACTACTTATAAAAGTGTAGGTTGTCTCTTACAACTTAGTGTATGGACAAACCTACCCTTTAACTTAATAAATCACTCACCATTAATTAAGACCAAAATAGTAAATTTGTCATACACTAATTAATTCAATGAATAATTAAATAATAGTTTGATCCATTAACTTGTACCAATTTTAAAGTTAGGACCTACATTATTTAATTCAATTCATTTCGTCATGTATTTTGATTTTCTTATCAATTTCCCCAACGTACCAGGAGCGTTACAAATTTCGCCTAATATTTTCTGAAATAACAAAAATACCCTTACTCGGTTGAGACACTAAAACTTTATTCGAAACTAAAAAATAATATTGTTTTACTTTTTCAAATATGTTCGGGAAAGACATTATAAGATTTATATGAAAAATTATATCTATAATAATAGAATTGTCGGTTAGTATCGAGATATTAAGCAAATATGTAGCATGTTTAGTTATTAGCAATGAATAAAATAAGAGGAATATGTTAAGAAAATGTGTCACTTACATTATCTAATGTAATGTAATCTAATCTAATCTATCTAATCTAATCTAATCTAATCTAACTACTTATAAAAGTGTAGCTAGTCTCTTACAACTTAGTGTATGGACAAACCTACCCTTTAACTTAATGAATCACTCACCATTAATTAAGGCCAAAATAGTAAATTTTTCATACACTAATTAATTCAATGAATAATTAAATAATAGTTTGATCCATTAACTTGTACCTATTTTAAAGTTAGGTCCTACATTATTTAATTCAATTCATTTCGTCTTGTATTTTAATTTTCTTATCAATTTCCCCAACGTACCAGGAGCGTTACAAATTTCGCACAATATTTTCTGAAATAACAAAAATACCCTTAGTCGGTTGAGACACTAAAACTTTATTCGAAACTAAAAAAATAATATGGTTTTACTTTTTTAAATGTTGGTCTCAAAGTAGGCTCAATCTAGGCTAGAAAGGGGGGGGGGTTGAATAGCCTAGATATGCTTTTGTAAAAACTTTTCGTAAACACTTTTTAACGATTTCTTGGAAGATTTGAATAGAAGTATTAAGGCGGAAGCTTTAAACAGAATAGAATCGAACTATCAACAGCTTCAAGATAGGTTGTGCAGTATTCGTAAATAGTTAAGCACAAGCAGTTAATGATAAAGATAAGAACATTTCAAACAGAACACAGTGATTTGAAGTGGTTCGTACTGTGAATAATACTACATCCACTACCAAAGTGGTTAGCTTTGGATTTTAAAAGTGCACTTGTTTATCCACTAGGTTTATGAGTAAGATCACTAATGGATCGTGTACAAAATAAGTTTTTAACCAAGTGTATAAAGGTGAGAGAAACAATCAAGGAATAATTGTTCTCACACGTGCTGAATTAAAGAACAGTTTAAAGACAAACTAAATGAAGTTGAAACGAAATTTAAGATGGCAGATCTGTAGCTTCAGAAAGTTTGGTGAAGTGTTAGTCCTTGTCCTTTGATCTCTTGAATGCTTGAATGTTGAAGATGAAGCTTGAGAGTTTTAATGCGCAAGAGTTGTTCTTCGATCTTCGTGACTTGAATAAATACCAGAAGAGATCTTTGGACCGTTGGATCTGAGACGAGTGAATCGTGTCCAACGTTCTTTGCATTGAATGCAATTCGGCGCTTTGGGAGATGTAACCAGCCATCGAGATGCAAGGTGTGTAAAAGACATTCCCAATTTGAGTAAGGTTTCGATGTGCTCTGTAGCTAGGAAAGTCTTCTTAGCCAAAAAGGGTAATGTCTTCGCCTTCGCCAGAGACAGATGACAGCTTGTCATCATGTAGAGTTGACTTCTTTAAAGTGAAATCTGATGAAGACATTATGACTAGATATTTTCGAAAATATCTGGATAGGTGTATACGTGTCATAATTTCGTGATTTGGCTAATCTTGATTTTTGGCTCTTTGAGCGACTTTCAAAGTCCGTCTCTTCCAAAGGTCAAGAAGCTTGCAAAACCGCGCCTAAACTAACACTTAAACAGCTTCTAAACACATTGATTCTAAGACGCTTGCCACACTAATCGGACGCAACCTTTTAGCCACTATACACTAGAATCGAAGATGACTCAACCAAATCTAGAATTAGGAATCAACAATCTCCTCCTATTTGGTTGATGTCATCATCTCGCCTACTAGCGACTTTGAATCATGCACTGAGATAATAACATGTCTTAAAGATTTTTATTAAGAGCAGACATGCCTCTCAGAGCAAAAGCCTTAGTAGAGAGATAGCTACTAGACTAAGTACTTACAAGAGAAAAGCATTAATATCAAGTACTAAGTAGAGCAGGGTTTAAATCTTTGAGATAAGCACACATGCAACATATAAAGATTTAAACACGAAGTTTAAATAGACTAAATAATAGCAAGATAAAGCAATTTAAACTTTGAAAGAAACTAAAGTCATCTGTGATTAAACAAGCTGTTTAACAGCAGAAGTTTTGGCAAAACAACAGAGTTTAAAAAGATACAGAACAAAAATACCAACATATTCGCAATGATTGGCCGAGTGCGACGTTCTAAGTAATCTCCAACCCAGATCCTGATTCTGTCATTAAGGCGTTCTCGGAGTCTGTTCTGTTCTTCGATCAGGGCTTGATTCAAAAAATGAGTAGCTCTCTCCTCCCTGATGGCACCAACCCTACGCTGTTCAGCGGCAGCAGCTCTTGCATCTGCTTGTTCAACAAGGCGAAGATCAGTGAAATCAGCAACTTCCTGTCTACGGAGGATTGCTCGTGCCATTCCGGTCTTGAGCTCATCGAAGAGAGCACGAATGCTGATCTGCTGAGAGTGCAGCATGCCTATCAGAGCAGCCTGTTGATCTTGAACCAAGAACCGGTGGGTAGTGAAGGCTGCAAAGGTTCACCGCTTGATCGACGATCTTGCCGATGTCGAAGATGGTGGCATGAGTAGCATTGAGGCCATAGTTGAGGACCTCGATCTGCTGCGCCATAGAAGAGACGGTGGTGTTGAGCTGGGCGAGCTGAGCATTGTTGGAGCGGAGAAGGTCAAGAAGAGCAGGATCAGCCGTGTGTGAGGGAAGGGAAGAAGGGTTAAGGTTAACTGAGATATGAGTCTCAGAAGGGTTAGGAGCAAAGTGTGGAGAAGAGGAAGAGGAAGCAGGGTGGTTATCAGCAGAGGTTGCAGGCGGAGGAGAAGAGGGTTTGGAATCAATTTCCATGTCACTGGCTAAGCTACCGCATAGAAGAAGAAGCGTAAGAGGAAGAAGAGGCTTCTAAAAGGTAAGGAGGAAAAGGATAGTCGTGAGAAGAATGAAATTAGAGGAGAGTTAGAGGGAAGAAAAGATCGAAATAGAAGAAAGATTGAAGAGAAAAGAATAAGTGGCGTAAGAGATAGAGGGAAAGAGGATTTGGTAAAGATCGAAGAGATGGAAATAGGAGTAATATATATCGAGAGATAGGAGGAAAGATTTCGTAAGAAAGGCGTTTGGTAGAGAAGGGTAGATATATGAGGGGCAAGAGGAGAGAAGTGTTCGGGCATAGAGAAGGAGGAAGAAGTAGAGGGAGAAGAGTTAGTGTGAGCAGGTATTATGGCTAGGGAGGATACAGGAGGAATGGAGGTAATTGGTTCTGGAGAAGAAGGCGGAGAAGGTATAGTGTCTATAGGTGGAGAGGGTGGAGAAGATGGTGTTGAGCCACGCACTTCTTGCGAAGTCTGTTTCTTCTTCTTTGGAGCAGTGAAGAAGACTCCTCCTCAACAACAGCAGGGGTTGAAGAGGAAGTAGGAGATGAAGGAGGGGTAGCAGCAGGCTCCTCCCCAACAGCAGCAGGGGCTGTTGAAGAAGTGAGAGAAGGGGAGGAAGAAGAGATAGGAGATGAGGGTGGAATAAAAGGAATAAAGGGTTCAGATGGTTCGGAGCGTTTGGTTTTGCGCTCGTGAGCGAGAGGAGCAGTCGGTCGTTCAAGCCTCAACAGCAGAGCAGGAGTGGAGGAAGTAGCGCCTCTTTTTCTTGGGAGCTGGGAGTCGGGCAGGTTGGCAGCAGCAGCAGAGCGAGAAGAAGAGATTTTCTTCTTTTTGGCAGCCGGCTCCTCCTCAATAGAAGAAGTCTTCTTCTTTTTCTTGGAGGTGGTTGAAGGAGCAGGGTCGACAGTCTTGCTGGAGCAGCCTTCAGCAGCAGCTTCCTTGGATAGCTTCTTGGCTAGTTGCTTAGCCATAAAAGCATCCACAGTTGTCTCTGGATTGATCTTGATGATTTTTAGTGGAGGCGGGTTCATAGCATGGACTATGACCAGAGGTGGGAGACCTTGCTGAGCTCTCTTCTCATTCTTCAGCTTGTGGTAATTGATGATGAAGGTGCTGGTGAATTGGATGGATTTCTGAACTTTCTTTATTTCGAAATTCACCGATGCTTCAAGAAGGAGCGGTTTGAGCGAGAAGGCGCTTGATCGACGGACGAATGGCCGCTCGCTTGAGAGAGACCTTAATCGCTTCGACAAAGATCACACAAAGCTCAAAGAGGATCTCGAGCCCGCTTGAGTCGATATTGAGAATGACCGCAAGTATATTCTAGCTGGTCTGTAGTCATTATGTCATGGGTGCCGTTCTTGAAAATCAGACTCTTGTCGAATAGATGGCTGATGAAGTAGACATCATCTTCGAACAAAGTCCTCTTCATCTTTGCTGGTGCCTCCCTTGGAGTGTTCTCCCCACGCATATAAGACCATGCGAGGGCTTTCAAAGATCGCTAGCGGTCGGTCCGTCAAATTCTACGCCGATTGTCTTGGCGATCCCGAAGCGTAGATGGTGACAGAGACTGCTCGACAACCGAGATGGTAGTTCTCGAGTCATTGATGATAGCCTTCTCGAAGAACTCTTCAGTAGGTTGTCAGTCGACATCGCCTAACATGAACAGAGGCGTAATGCCGGATCGTTCAGTCATCCACAATTTTACCCCAGATGCGTAAGCTCGAATGCATGGTTCATCAATGCACATTCCAGGTGATACATGGTGGAGGGCGCTGGATATCAAGGGCTGAACTCGAGCCTGCTCAGAATGGCGAGAGGTAGAAGAAGTTCCAAAATTTAAAGGATTTCAAAATGAATTAGGGCAAAATCTCAAGAACTCGAAATATGAGCTAAGCGCATCTGGAGCCCTAGAAATTTTGCATAGATATCATCTAGAACATCTTTTACATGATGAATTTTACGAGAGATGAAATCTACGCTAACTAACAAGAATGTGTAACAACTACCAAGAATGAACAAGAAATTTTAAAGTTCAAAGATATATAGAGCACGAAGCTATATGAACAGTCAATAATGGCGGATTTACAGAAAAATATGTAAATGAGAGCTTACACCTTAGTAACTGAGTTAGGGTTTCGAATCGTCTTACCATTTCAGTAGATTCGTAGAAGTAGAAGATGAAAATGGAGAGTGATTCTCGTAATTAGCTAACGAACAAGCAAGGAAGCAAAATTTTTAGAGAGAAGGAAGTTTTAGAGAGAGAGAATAGCAAGAGACGCTTTGTGAAATGAATTTTTTGGCGGTTGAGGGTTTATAAATGAAAGGACGTGCCGTCAGTCATAGAGACTTGTGAAAGGTCATTAAGTCAGACGCCCTTTTGTTGAAAAGACTTAATGAATGACGGCTTTTAGGAGAGAGAAAAGTACCCTTTTGTAAAATATCTCAACCAAATTTGAAATCAGTCCCTTACAATTTTCAAAACTAACCTTCTAAACTTGGAGTTTAGAAAACTTACCTTTGTCTCCCAGTGACTGTATAAATTCTTGACTTTACTCTTTAAAAGTAATAAGTCTGCTTAAGAGAAATTGTCAAGTCTGCTTAAAAGAAATTATCAAGTCTGCTTAAATTTTTTAAAAAAATAAATTTTAAAACTTAAAAATATTATAATGAAAAATCAATTTTAAATTGAAACTAAATTTAAGCAGTTGGGTCAAGCATGCCAAGCTCTCCCCTGAGATAAGCAAACCTGTCTGCTTCAAGAGCTTTAGTGAAGATGTCTGCCAGTTGATGGTCGGTTGAAATGTACTTCATGCTAATGTTCCTCTTTTCTACATTGTCCCTTAGAAAATGATATCGAACATCGATATGCTTTGTCTTGGAATGCATCACAGGATTGTATGTGATTGAGATTGCTGAGGTGTTATCACACATGATTGGGCAGTCTGCTACTTTGATGTCGTAATCCACCAACTGCTGTTTGATCCGCAGCAGCTGACAAGCAACTACCAGCCAGCCTATGTACTGCTCTGGTGGAATTTGAAACCGATGCTTGTTTCTTGCTAGCCCAAGAGACAAGTCTGTCTCCTAGAAATTGACAAGTTCCACTGGTGCTTTTTCTGTCAACTTGACAACCAGCATAGTCGGCATCTGAGTAGCCTACTAAGTTGAAAGAAGATTCCCTTGGATACCAAATACCTAAGTTGGTGGTATCTGATACATACTTAATGATTCTTTTGGCTGCAAGAAGATGTGACTCACGAGGGTCTGCTTGAAATCTAGCACATACCCCAACAGCATACACTATGTCAGGTCTGCTGGCGGTAAGATATAGCAGAGATCCGATTATCCCTCTATAGAGAGTGATATCAACTTTCTTTCCTTGTAAGTCTTTTGTAAGTTTACATTTAGCAGCCATTGGTGTATCAAAGGTGTTTGCAGTTTCCAATCCAAACTTTTTGACAAGATCTTTAGCATACTTGGATTGGCTGATGAATATTCCTTTGTTGGATTGTTGAATTTGAAGACCCAAGAAGAATGTGAGTTCTCCCATCATGCTCATTTGAAATTTTCCAGTCATAAGTGTTTCGAATCGCTTGCACAGCTTCTCATTGGTAGATCCGAAGATAATATCATCAACGTAAATTTGTACCAGCAGAGAGTGTCCTTTATGCTTTAGAATGAAGAGAGTGGTGTCTATCTTTCCTCGCACGAATCCTTGTTCTACTAAGAATTTGGATAGAGTCTCATACCATGCCCGAGGAGCTTGCTTAAGACCATAGAGAGCCTTCTTAAGCTTGTAGACGTGAGTCTCTTTTCCTTTTTCCACGAAGCCTGGAGGTTGAGCAACGTAAACCGTTTCTTGAAGATCACCATTTAGAAATGCGCTTTTGACATCCATTTGATACAGCACAAAGTCCTTGTATGTAGCATAGGCTAAGAAGATTCTGATAGCTTCCAATCTTGCTACTGGAGCAAACGTTTCATCATAGTCAATTCCTTCTTCTTGGCGATATCCTTGTGCAACAAGTCTTGCTTTGTTTCTAACTATGTTCCCATCCTCATCCTTCTTGTTTCTGAACACCCATTTTGTGCCAATGACAAGATGATCGCCAGGCTTTGGGACTAGCTTCCATACTTGGCATCGCTCAAATTGCAAGTTCTTCTTGCATGGCTTCCAGCCAACTTGGATCTTGAAGAGCTTCATCGATCTTCTTTGGCTCTTCTTCTGAGACGAATGCAAAGACGTAACATACATTCATTTTTGGAAGATCTTCTCGTCCGCATCTAACATGAATGTCACCAATGATTTGAGAGATTGGATGGTCTTTACATGTTCTTGTGACAAATAGAATGTGATGATTTGTCGCTTTCTTCATGACAAGGTTCGGGAGGGCTAGAAGGAAGATCACCGTGTCTTGATGAGTATTTTGTTCGTAATTTGATTCATAGGTGAGTTGAGGAAGAGGATTTTCAGGTTCAGAAACAAAGGGTTCTGGAATTGAGTTTTCTTGAGCAGGGTTGAAGTCTTCTGGTGACCCGTTTGATAATAAATGATGGTCAGGGATATTTGATTGAGTTGCTGGTGATGGATTAGGTATGTGAGAGGTTGATGGTTGGGAGGTACCTGTCTCAACATTAACAAAGTCATCAGCAACATTTGGAGCCACGTGTGGCTCTAATAAATCAAATTCATCAAATGAGACATGAACAGATTCAACTATTTTCAATGATCGTTTGTTGAAAACCCTGTAAGCTTTGGAGTGTAAAGCATAACCCAAAAATACACCTTCATCGGCTTTATGATCAAATTTGCCTCTGTAGTCATTACCATTGTAGACTACGAAACATTTGCAGCCAAAGATTTTAAAAAATCCAATGTTTGGGGTTTTACCTCTCCAAAGTTCATAGGGTGTTTTACCGTGAAATTTGTTGATCAAAGATCTGTTCTGAGTGAAGCAGGCTGTGTTGACGGCTTCTGCCCAGAAGTGTTTGGGCAATTTTGCTTCAGCGAGCATTGTTTTAGCAGCTTCGATAAGTGTTCTGTTTTTCCTTTCTGCAACACCATTCTGCTGCGGTGTCCTTACAGCAGAGAAGTTGTGACCAATGCCGTGATCATCACAGTACTTTGCTATTCCATTATTTGTGAACTCGCATCATTGTCCGATCGAACGCCACCGATTTCATCGAAGTTTTTGTGCTTTGCGCCTTCGAACAAAGCTGTAAGAAGATCGTATGTGTGGTCTTTAGAAGACATCATCTCTGTCCAAGTGTATCTTGTATAATCATCCACTACTACTAGCGTATATCTGTGACCACCATAGCTGATAGTAGTGACTGGTCCGAAGAGATCCATGTGGAGAAGTTGCAGAGGTCTCGATGTTGAGAGTCCTGGTTTGCTTTTGAATGACGTTTTTGAGAGCTTTCCCAGTTGACAAGCTTTGCAAGCACGATCATGATCAGCAGAGACCTTTGGCAATCCTTTAACTAGACCTTCTCTGGATAGCTTAGATAGATATTTGAAGTTCAAATGGCTGAGTCTTTTATGCCATAACCAGCTTTTGTCTTGAGCAGAGTTTGCTACAAGACATAGACTAGCAGCCTTGCCATAAGCATTCAAATCTATCACATAGACATTCCCTTGTCTATGTCCAGTAACCAAGGTTGAGCAGGAGACTGGATCCTTGATATCACATCTGTTTGAGGAGAATTGATAGATAAGTCCTTTATCACAGAATTGAGAAATACTTAGAAGATTATGTTTCAAGCCTTCTACTAGAGAGACTTTTCCAATGGAGATATTTCCTCGAATGATGGATCCATAGCCAATTGTTCTTCCTTTAGCATTGTCTCCGAAGATGACTGGAGGACCTTCTGCTTCAGAGATGTTAGAGAGAAGACAAGATTCTCCGGTCATATGTCTTGAGTAGCCGCTATCTAGATACCATACATCTTTCTTTTCTGGACTTGAACCAGCCATGAAGCACACCTGAGATGTAAAGGTAAGAAAATCATGGTCCCCTTTTATTTTTCTTATGGGTCCAAATGGTTAGCGTATTTTTGGAACCCATACTTGCCTGATTTTTGGAATAGGGGATCCAGCAGGCTTCATGATGGATTTCAGCAGACATTCATGGACCAAGTGGCCAAAACATTTGCAGAATGTACAGTGATGAAAATTACAAAAACTTGTTTGATCATGCTGGGTGTTGGAAGATTTTTGAACATTTTTCATAACAACAGCTTTTGATTTAGCAGACTTGTTAACAGCAAGCTTAGGGGCATCTGTGTGAGGTTTCTTGAGTCTGCATACACGCCAGCTTTGCTTTAGCGTAAGAGTACTTGCCGGGCAGAGACTTAGATACCTCATACATTTTCCCTTTAAGCTTGGCATCAACATACTGCGTAGCAGTAGCACCATCTGTAGTGCTGTTGATGAATCTGATAGGTTTGAGCAGACTTTCAGAGGCCCCAAACAAGAGCCTTGCTGCTTCACGTCTTGGCCGGTGGAGGGTCGTTGTAAGTCCGCACCACCTTTAATGCATTTATCTCCAAATAGATGATTGTTTTGCTTTCAAAGCTTCACCGCTTTTTGATAATTTGAACCTTAGGGTATTTATAAGGAAGTAGCAAGATAACCAATTCCTTCTTTACCCTTGTTAGGTTTCTCGATATTGTGCAGAATATTACTATTCACAGTAAAATGTTCATTTTCCTGTTCAGAGGTTGCACCAGAAGTATTGTCAGTGAAACCCAGCCCTGCTTTGTCTGATAAGGGCTTCTGTTCTCCAAGAATTTGATCAAAGACTGCCGTTGAGTTATTCCATGAGTTGATGGTTTTTTGCAACTCATCTTTCTCAACAGATATCTCTTTAGCATGATCAATAAGGCAGGCAACCTTTTCATTGAGAAACTTGTTCTCTTCTTTTAACTTGATACTTTCCTCGCTGACTCCATGGAGAGTTTTTAACTCGCTTCCAAAGATGGATTTCGCCTTCTCATGACTTTTAGCTAAC
Source organism: Codonopsis lanceolata (assembly GCA_013146195.2). Lineage (NCBI taxonomy): Eukaryota > Viridiplantae > Streptophyta > Magnoliopsida > Asterales > Campanulaceae > Codonopsis > Codonopsis lanceolata. The sequence goes on from CM028377.1 coordinate 49,761,847, forward strand.
TTAACATAGGCCTTTCTAAATTCATTGAATTCCTCTAGCATGTCTTGAGCATCCTTGAGGATTTCTTCTTTGAAGGCTCTTCAGAGATTGTTCGATGTTAGCTTGAAAAGGAGAGTATTTAACTTCACTATCTCGAGTCATAGGTGGGTGGTGACTCTAGAGCAACGAGGCAAATGTGTGCTCGCCGGTGAGTCATCACTATCATCCTCATCGAATCCGGCTTCAAACCAAGTGGATACATGGTTTTCTTTCTAAGTCCTCACCAAGAGACCTCTATGTTTAGAAAATGATTTAGAAGGTCTCCTTTTATAGGCTTCATATTTTGGCTTAGGACATTTAGAAGCAAAGTGACCAAAGCTTCCTCGCAATTGTAGCAAACCAACTCATTGTTGTGAGTTTTCAAGCAGACTTTCTCGAAAGTCTCTTGGTTTGCTTCCTTCTTTTGTTAAATTTTGAGAACTTTTGAAATTTCTTAACGAACATGGCAAATTGTTCGTCAGAAAGGATTTCATTCTCATTTGAAGAAGTAGATGGTTTATTTTCTTGGGCAGGAATTTCTGAGAAATAGCGTAAAAGGAAGGAAGTTTAAAATGTTTGTCCCGTTTCTTGAGCTTGAAGTAATTCTTGCTCATAGACCGTTAAACTCGCATACAAACTTCTGAGGTGCATGGAGTTCAAGTCTTTGGACTCTTTTATTGCAGTGGTTTTCACATGCCACAAACTTCCTAGAGAAGCTAAAAATCTCATATTTACTTCTTTAACACTATATTCCTTTCCTAAAGAATAACAACCTGCTTACTACCTCACAAAATCTGTCAGGCTTGCCGTAGTCTCCTTAGATCTTTTCTGAAGGAATCGAATTGTTGAATGTAGTTATACTTCCTGTTGTCTCTGGTGGGCAGATCTCCTTCAAGATATTCCACCAAGGCTTCCCACATTTCCTTGGCCGTTTTACATCTGATGATCTGTTGATATGTGCTTGTGTCGACGAGCCGATATGATATGAATAGCTTTGCTGCCGAAGTTCAACGAGCCTTCTTTCTTCATCGTCCATTCGCTCATGGATTTAGGTATCTCTCGAGGACCACCGCTACTTCGCAAGTAGGTTGGGTTTCATTGGAATATAAGGACCTGTTAGAACACATTGCCACAACCGATTGTCAATAGAGTTCATATATCTCATAACTTTATCTTTCCATACTTCGAAGTGACCTTCGTCCAATATTGGGACGTGGCTGGTATTCGAGGTAGGCATCATATAGTGAGCCATAGGATCTATTCTCAAGAGGTTAAGCTTGGAAAAATGATTTTCAAAGAATTAAGCTCGATACCAATTGTTGGTCCCAAAACAGGCTCAATCTAGGCTAGAAGGGGGTTGAATAGCCTAGATTGCTTTGATAAAAACTTTTCGTAAACACTTCTTAATATTTTTCTTGGAAGATTTAATTAGAAGGTTAAGGCATCTGAAACAAAGAGAATCACGAACTATCAAGAATTCAGAAGGAAGTAGGATAGTACGCATTCAAATAGTTAGCACAAGCCTAGCTTAATGAGAAAGATAAGAACAGCCTTCAAAGAACACGCGATTTGAAGTGGTTCGTACTGTGAATAGTACTACATCCACTACCAAAGTGGTTAGCTTTGGATTTTAAAAGTGCACTTGTTTATCCACTAGGTTTATGAGTAAGATCACTAATGGATCGTGTACAAAATAAGTTTTTAACCAAGTGTATAAAGGTGAGAGAAACAATCAAGGAATAATTGTTCTCACACGTGCAGAATTAAAGAACAGTTTAAAAACAAACTAAATGAAGTTGTAACGAATTTAAGATGGCAGATCTGCAGCTTCAGAAAGTTTGGTGAAGTGTTAGTCCTTGTCCTTTGATCTCTTGAATGCTTGAGTGTTGAAGATGAAGCTTGAGAGTTTAATGCGCAAGAGAGTTTTTTTTCAGATCTTCAAGACTTTGAATAAATACTAGGAAGAGATCTTTGGACCGTTGGATCGAGACAGTGAATCGTGTTCAACGTCTTTGCATTGAATGCAATTTGACGCTTTGGGAGATGTAATGCCCACACCATCGAGATGTAGTGTGCGCGAGAAGACATTCCCAACAGAGTAAGGTTTCGATTCAAGCAGCGCTTAGGAAAGTCTTCTTAGCCAAAAAGGGTAATGTCTTCTTCGTGTTTCAGAGACACCGACGCTTGTCCGCATGTAGAGTTGACTTCTTGAAAATGAAATCTGATGAAGACATAATGACTAGATATTTTCGAAAATATCTGGATAGGTGTACACGTGTCATAATTTCATGATTTGGCCAATATTGATTTTCTGATCTTTGAGCAGACTTCAAGGTCTGCTGTTCTTTCAAGACTGCTGAAGAAGCTTGCAAAGTCGCGCCTAAACTAACACTTAAACAGTTCTAAACACTTTGATTCTAAGACAGTTGCCACACTAATCGATGACGCGCATTTTTAGCCAATGTTCAATAGAATCAGAAGATGACTCAACCAAATCTAGAATTAGGAATCAACAATTCTCTTTTTCACGAGCACGGGGTATCTCTGCTCGCGAAAAAGGGTTGGTGTTCGAGTTAGTTGCTTTGATTGTTATTTTCTCTATTATTCTCTCTTTCACGAGCAAGAGATGCCTCTGCTCGTGAAAAAGGGTTGGTGTTCGAGCCAGTTGCTTCAATCATGCTCCTTCATAATTACGAGCTATTTTAGCCCCGATGAAGGTATTGTTTTTTAAAAGATTGTTTTTTAAATAGAAACAGTTGAAACATCTATGAGAATATAAGCAGACAAAATATGGGCATTGGTAGAAATATTAAAAGTAGGAAATGTTAAGATATTACAGGCCCGGGGATAATGTAAATTGTTTGTAAGTTGTTTTCCAAAAACACAACCGTGGCACGCAGGCCGGGAGAAATTCAAGGATCGGCCAGCAGGATTGAGCGAGCTAGCTTGAGTGGTCGGGTGCCAGTAGCCGGCGGCCAGGCGGCCGGCTACTTCATTTGTGGTCAGTCTTCATTATGACCCCTTTTCCATCGTCACCAAAGAAGATGAGCGGCATGAGCCTAAAGTTGAAGTTTCTTGTGCTTTCGCCATCCAAATGGGTCTGGTCATCGATCGCTTTCACAAGTGACCTCCCAAGGGTGGAGGGGTCGGTAGCAAAGAAGTCCTTTTGAGAATGGAGGGGTCAGGCCAAGGAGGTTAGCCATCTTTTAGAATCACCATTGGGCCAAGGAGGTGACCCATCATCTTCGTGTAAGGCCGAAAGGCGGTGACGGCCGGGGGTGGCGTGTTAGTTCCCCATTTAGCTAGCGTGGTGCAGTTTGCGCTCGCACATCCATCCCGGCCGCACGCTAAGCGCCTTATGACATGATTCACGCCTTGAAGGAAGAATGGGTAGGCTTCATCTTCAACGCTCACCTGGAAATCTTCAAACTTCTTGTAATTTGCAATGGCTATCGCTTCATACTTCTGCTCTCGTGGCTTGGGATAGCTACGCCTCGCTTGTTTTTTCTTTCTCAGCAGCCTTTTTTTTTGGTATTCTCCAAATGCCGACCGCCTCCCCGAGTTCTTTCCTCACGACTTATGTTCTTGAGCCGCTAGCCTCCTCGGATTTTTGAAAAGTCTGATGAGCTTCAAGAATCTTCTTCTCTTCCTCTACTTTGGAGAGCTCTAACTTTTGTGCATACACTAATTTCTCTTCGCTCTCTTTAAGCTCGGCCTTTGAGGGAGTTGACCTCGCTTCTTCAAGTGTGTTTTTCTCGAGGACACGAGCCGAAGATTTGAGGTTGTTGAGCAACCGTCATATAAGAGCTCGCCTTGGTGGCCACCGAATACAAACATGGTCAAAAAAACAGAGAGCACATAATATTCGCTTGTTATGTTGACAAGAAGGAATCGGTTACCTCGGGTCATGCACATCCCTATGTCACCGATGAGGATCGAGCTAAGAAGCTCTTGCTTCTTCGTGTGGCGAAGCTCTCTTCACCATCCCGAGACCACAAAGGGCTACATGCCCGCTTGCCTGTTAGTGTCGAGGTGGCTGTGTCGGGTACATTGGCCACTTCCGCGACATCTTAGCTGAGCTCCCTGCCAGATCTCAATCTTTTTCCCTTTGCCAAATGGGTGCTTATGAGCTCGATGTCACCCGCCCGCTTCTGTCCGTCCGTGACTTGGTTCTTTCTCTCGGCTGGAGTCAGGCAAGTCGCTTTGGTTGCAAGGTAGGAGCAATGAGTTGTGGTAGGAGTTATCAGGGTTCGGGGATAGTGATGGCAGCCGACTTGTTTCACCACTCTGCATCCGTCTCCGTGTTTGTAGCAGAACTGGGAAGGCAAGCGGGCTCTGTGGCATCCATTTGTGTGTGTTTTTTCCCATGGCTCCCATCCTCATAGCCCAAAGAAATCGCTGAGTCTTCAAGTTGCATCATGTCCCCTCAGAGTTACGAAGAACCGGTTAATGCTTGATTGAAATGAGAAGTAAAGAAAGCAAAAGTAAAAGTCAGGCAAAACCGTAAATAGAAAACCGGTGTAGTTTTTCCCAGCCACCGCACTCGCCGGAATCTACCCCTCATGTTTACTCCCCAAGAGGTGTGAGGTATCTCGCCTTCCATGACACTAAGGCCGATTCCTTCAACAAAGCGCCTTAGAATCCCAAATACCGGGCAAGTGGGGAATCTCAAGTAAGTGGCTACCCAAATTCACACTAATCCCGCCTGCTCTTGCCTTCTCTAACTCCAAGTAATTTCCTAAAAGCTTTGGGAGTCTAGTTCTCCGCCCTAAGGCATTCTTGTCGATTTGGCAATCTCCAAATTTTCTAAGTTTGGGCGGTAAGGGCCACCCAACTCGCTATTCAACGAGGTGGCTTTTCCGTCCCGTGAGTCAACTTTGTTGGGACCGCCGATAGAAGTTTGAATAGTGGGGTTTGAACGCCGCAATGCGCCCACTCTTTCTTATCCAGTGAGAAAATAAAGAATTTTCCGAATGAATAGCTACATTGGCTCGAATCCGAGCAAATGGCGATAAGTAGGCGACCAAGAATCTTATCAGGTGAGGGTTAGGTCGCAGGTAAGGCATTATTTATAAGAAGGAATTCGCAAAAAAAAAGGGTCTAGGGGAAGTCTCAAGCCGAATTTAAAGAAATCAAAATAAAATACCATCCTGCCTCTTTCGAAATTATGCCTGGCTCCTCGATGTCCGTCGAAGGCCCTTACTCAATTTTTGGCGACCATACCCAATGAATAAAACCAAGCAGTAAACATCGCTTCGCTGCCAAGTCATCCCATTTGAGTGGGGAGGCATTGGAGATGGTCTGCTTGCCCTTAAGGGTATTTTTGTTTTGTTCTCTGCCGTGGTTTGCTCGAGCCGGGAGGTTATCTCCTGGCTTCGCTGCTTCTAGGGTTATCCTCATTGTGATTTGGAGTGGTCTATGGTTTCTTCCTCAGTGGACGCCGACAGATCAAAGAAATTTCTTCCAGCTCGCCTCTTTAGAACCGGAAGATCTTGTATCCGAGCTTTCCTCGCTTCAGGGGTTCCATGGTCGTAATCGCGCCCTTCAATTTCAGATTGGGTTTCGCCACCGGAAGACATCCTACAGAACCGAGGAATACATGTTAAACCCTCGCCGGGGGACAGTAAGAGCAAGAGCAAGTAAAAACCCATGGCAAGGGGTTTATCGTAAGACGCGGTGAATGTGGCACCTGGCCAAGTACTCCTCGACTCCCTGTAAACTCTGCAAGTTTGTGGAATGCCCTGACTGTGAAGTGCTTAAAATAGAAAATAGAGAAAGCAAGATGGATGAAGGCGAAGTGGGTATCTAAGCCCTAGTTTACGATAAATTGATTTTCAAATCGTGAATCTGAGTTCATCATGTACCACGACAAGTCGTTGAACTTTAACGTAGGGGTTCTAGCAAAGAAGAATTGAAAATGCAAAGAAAAAAGAAATGTTCAAAGAAATACCGTTGATGTAGAAAAGTCGGGCTTAGAAGATCTTGGAAGTTTTGTTGACGCAAATGGAACACACAATGGGAAGTTTCCACTGTGTCTCAATGCGTAAGAGGTTTTCTTGATATTGACTTTGCTCAAACGAGGGTAAAGTTTGAAAAGGAAGAGGGCTCGAAGCTTTTATACTAAGTTAACCGCCGGTTGGGTTATCCCAAGGGTTTTGCCATCATTAGGGCACGGAAACCGAAGTCTAGCATTTAATGACTTCTTGGGAAGCGAGCCCGCGTGGTCAGAAGACGAAGACTAGTGACAGCCCGTCCTTTCAATTCTTTTAGGCTGGCAACCACTCATAAATATCTGGTTGAGGATGACTCTGGGTGAATTCGTGAAAAGACCCCTTTTAAGAAACAATCTGCCTGACTTAAATTCTTCTCCTCGCCTCCGAGCATGGATGCTCAATGCATAGCGAGCAGGGCTACTTGAATGCCGGCCCAACATACAAGTCACATTGAGGAATATGCAGCGATCAAAGATATATTATGAAATGGGGCTTAGCCTCGGGCAAGGTTACAAATGAGCCGGGGCTAACTCAGCGGGCAACAGTATGTATCGAGCTAGACTTATCATGCTCGTTTATGAAGGAAACGGTTGTCTTGAATGCGGACAGTTATTTCCGAAAAATTCGCCACCATGATGAGGCCGTTATGAGTAATGGGGCAGTTAACGTGACAATTAACATGACAGTTAGTGTGTCCGCCAGTTATGCCACCACGTTTAATGGACAGTTACCCTTCGGCACCAGATATAAAAACCCCTCGAAATAAAGGAGGGAGGTATGTGATTCTGATTTACTAGCCTAAACTCTGCCAAATTGTTTATTCAACTAAGTGTTGTGCTAATTCCTGCGCCAAAGGGCTATTGCAGGAAGTGTCCCTGCCTAGTTCATCGTTTGTGCTTGTTTGCAGAGTTGGGCCGCGGAGATTAAAGATAAGTTGAAAGCCATATATCCATTGTGAAAGAAGCCCAGTGTGTCTGAGAAGAATTTGGACGCATCAGCTAATAATAGCAAGTCTTTTATATAATCTAAAATAATTAAAAATCAACATCATTTTTTTAACCAATGTGAGATATACATCTTCTATTGGTAATAATGATAGAAGTCTTTTATCAAAAAACTTTGAAAACCAACATCACTTTCTAACCAATGTATGATACATCTTTTCAATTAGTAATTAATAATAGTATTTTTAATACAAACAACAATTTCTAACCAATGTAGGATACATATCTTCTATTGTTGAAAAAAATAGTGTTTTTAGTGAAAGAAATTGTACAACTTGAGGCACGAATTTCCTTACGTCTCATTTATTTGTTGGCGAAGGTAATTGCACAAATGTGCTCTATTCAGTGAGAGCATCAAAATGATATATTTATTTGTCCAAATCAAGTTTTTGATAATAAGATATCAACGGAGGTTACGGTACACATTGGGATTGAGTGGATACTAATTAATACTCCTAAAAAATTCTCTCTCTAGGGTTCTAGCCGAAACCTCTCCTTCTTGTCGGCGCTCCTTTAGGGTCTCCAATGGCGGCGGCTTCTGCCGGCGCCGATGCCGCAATAGTGCCTCCTTCTCCGACCCACAAGCAGTCTTTTGCTTCGGTTGTTTCCAATGAAGCTTCGGTTGTTGTCCCTTTAATTCCAACATCAACTTTCAAGGGCGAACCATGCCTACGTCTCACACCAGATCTTATTAACCTCCTCGCCAAGCCATTCCATTTAGCCCTTGTCGGGAAATTCTCCCATGGTCGACCATCTATGGAGACACTTCGCAAGAACTTCCTCACCCTCGGCCTCAAAGCAGACGTTACCCTAGGCCATCTTGATGCTAAACACATCCTAATACAAGTCCATCATGAACAAGATTATCAACGTCTTTGGATTAAAGATCAATGGTTTTTGGGCTCCTATCCTATGCGTGTCTTCAAGTGGACTCCAGATTTTCGCCCGGAAGTAGAGAGTCCCATAGTTCCCGGCTGGTTTGAACTGCCTGGTCTCCCAATCTATCTTTTTCATAAACAGGCTTTGTTCTCCATAGGAAGCCTGATTGGTAAGCCACTTCTTCTTGATAACCCTACTGCCAATCTCTCAAGACCTAGTGTAGCGAGGGTTTGTATTGAGATCGATTTGACAAAGCCTCTTCCCAAGCGTATTTGGATTGATTATGGTGGGGATGGGAAGGGTTTCTGGCAATATGTCCATCCCGAAAAGCTTCCTCTTTACTGCAGCCATTGCCTTAGACAAGGTCATGGGGATACTACATGCAAAGTGAAGCACCAAGCCGTGGGAAACAATTCTCCTAATGAGGCTGTTAATGATACTAATGTTCAGGCACCCCCTCCGTCCCAGCCTCAAGCCCCAGTGAACAAGATGGTTTGGAAACCTAAAGAAGTGATCAGTAATATCAATCCCGATCCCTCCACTGAAGGTCTACATTGCTCAGGATCTGGTTCAATGCATGTCGACCAACAGGCTAAAAACCCCACAAAGCTTTCTTCTCCAAACCCTAGTTCTCCCGTAAAGGTCTCTGACCCCCCTACCCAACAAGACTCCCCCTCCTCCTCATCACAAGGACCTCAAGACAATCTTTCTTCGCAGCTCCAAGACAGGTCCATGCAGCCTGAAGGCCCACCATTGTTCGAAAATCATCAGCCTACTCCGTTCTCTGAATCAAATATCAATAATGCCGCAGCAACTAATAACGAAGAAGCTGAGCCGATTCCAATTTCCAACTCCTTTGATGTGCTAAATGCTATAGAAGAAGATGATCCGGGAGATAATGTCTCAAACCTTGAAGCCCTCAATCTTGAGCCTGGTAACAATTTGGTCAAAGAAAAGAAAGCTCCTCCCCCTTCAGATCGGCTTTTACGATCCAAGTTCAAATCTGGTGCCTCTTCTCTCCCAGTTTCTAATGGATGTTAAGGCCTTGTTTTGGAATGCTCGAGGGATAGGGAACGATCCCACTGTGACTCGCCTTAAACAGCTCGTTAACCTTCATAAAATTTCGTTTATTGCCGTATTTGAACCCATGATTGATCCGGACAGAATTAAATTTATTAGCCGCCGCCTTAAATTTAATTTATGTTTCTCTAATTATGTTAGTTCTATTTGGCTTTTTGCTAAATCTGCTTTTTCTTGCTCTATAGTGCAAAGTTCTCTTCAACAAGTTTCCATCAGAATTCAACACTTCACTTGGTCTTCTTCAGTTTTATTCTCCTGCGTCTACGCCAAGTGTGATGTGCTTGACAGACAGCTTCTTTGGACTGAACTAATTGATATTGGCTCTCAGCTAGATGGCTCGCCCTGGATTGTCGAGGGCGACTTCAATATTATTTTAGCTCCTTCAGAAAAGTCTGGGGGTAGAGGCTGGGATAGAGAGGGCGCTATGGATTTTCATGCATGTATTGCAGCTTGTGGCCTTTCAGATCTTGGCTTTTCTGGTCCTCAATTTACCTGGTGGAACAAGCGGGAAGAAGGAGCTACCATTCATCAGCGTATAGATCGTATTCTGGGTAATATGGCATGGCTGGACAAGTTTTCTTCTACTTCTGTCCAACACCTTAATCGCACATGTTCGGATCATACACCATTATTATTATGTATTTCCCAGCCTGCTATTTCCAAGGCAAGACCTTTTCGTTTCCTTAATGTTTGGACCAAGCATGACACTTTCCAGGATGTGGTTCGGCAAGCTTGGAATGCTCCCAGTTCGGGTCGGCCTTTGGTCATGTTCGCAAATAAGCTTAGAGCCACTAAACTGGCCCTTCGTGAATGGAATAAATCCATCTTTGGAAACATTTTTTCGGCAGTTGCTAATGCTGAAGCTGATGCTCTCGAAAAAGAGCTTCTGTTTGAGTTGAATCCTTCGAGCTCGAATTGCGCCGAGATGTTACACGCTCAGGCCATCTTACGCAAAGTTATCTCTACCGAAGAAGTTTTCTGGCGACAGAAATCTAAGATTCACTGGTTTAAGGAAGGAGATGGGAATTCTAAAATCTTCCATGCCTCGGTTCAACAATCTAAGCGCCGTCTTCATATCCACTCCATCCGCAATGCAGATAATACTTTGCTTGACAGTGAGGAAGCTATTGTCAGAGGTGTGGTTGACTACTTCAGTGCTCAGCTTTCGGCAGATTCAGGCCCGTCTTCTTTTGATCTATCCCTGATTCCTAGCATTGTAACCAGTGACTGGAATAATGTTTTGATTTGCCCTCCCTCCATAGAAGAAATCTTTGCCTCTATTACTGGTCTTGGTTTGGATAGTGCGGCTGGCCCGGACGGATTTATAGGCCAATTTTTTGCCTCCTGTTGGGATATTATCAAAGCTGATCTTCATTTAGCTATTAACGAATTTTTCGCGGGGTTCTCTCTTCCTCGCTCTTGGACCAGCACCCTTATAGTCATGATTCCTAAAGTTGATTCGTCGACTTCTTTTAAGGATCTAAGACCAATCAGTCTTTGTAATTTCTGCAATAAAATCATCTCCAAGATTATTGCAAACCGTCTGGCCCAATATCTTCCCGAGCTCATATCTCCTAATCAAAGTGCTTTCACTAAAGGAAGGATTATTCAGGATAATGTGCTTTTGGCTCAAGAGCTTGTTTCTTTCCTGGGGAAAAGAGTTAATGGATCCAATATTGCTATTAAATTGGACATGTCTAAAGCCTTTGATAGGGTCTCCTGGTTGTTTCTCACTCAGGTTCTCCGCAAGTTCGGTTTTTACGAAGCCTTCATAGATCTTATATGGCGTCTGATCTCTGACAATTGGTTCTCCATCCTCATCAATGGTTCCCCGGCTGGCTACTTTCATTCCTCTCGAGGGCTGCGTCAAGGAGATCCTATTTCTCCTAGCCTTTTCATTCTTATTCTTTGAAGTCTTAGTAGGAGCCTTAATGCTCTCCATTCTACTTTCCCTCGCACTGGTTCTCTACTATTAGCGGGTGCCCCATAATCTCTCATCTCTCCTTTCTTCGATGATGTGATCATATTTTGTAATGGCAGTAGTTGAGTCGACCCAAAACATCTTGAAGTTACGCATATTTACGAGCACATGTCTGGTCAATTAATTAATAAATCCAAAAGTCGGATTTATGTTGCTCCTTCAGTTGGATCTGCCAGGGCTGGTCGCATATCTTCTTCGTTGGGTATTCAATTGGGCTCTTTCCCCATCATCTATCTTGGATGTCCCCTCTACTTTGGCCGCAAAACGAAAGCCATTTTCGACTCTCTCTTCATTAAACTCCAATCTAAAGTGGAGTCTTGGCTGGGAGCTTTCCTCAATTATGCAGGTAAAATTACCTTAATTCGGCATGTTCTTCAATCAGTTTCGGCTTACCTGCTTGCTTCTCTTGAGCCCCCTAAAGCTGTCATTCGTCTTTTGGATCGGGTCTTTGCAAACTTCTTTTGGGGAGGTCCAGAGGGCTCCCACAAAGCCCATTGGATTGATTGGCATCAATGTTGTAAGCCTAGGAATATGGGTGGTTTGGGCATTCCTTCAGTTTCTTCTTTGGTCCAGGCTTATTCCGTGAAACTCTGGTGGAGATTCCGTACATAAAATAACATTTGGTCTAGTTTTCTTAAAGCTCGCTACTGTTCTTCGATGCATGCCACCCTCTCCTCTCATAAAGGTTCTCACATTTGGCATCGTCTCAAACTTATTCAGCCCATTGCCGAGCCTTATATCCATTGGAACATTGGTCTGGGTAACTGCTCGATTTGGTTCGACAAATGGCTCCCTGGTCAGTTGCTAACTCGACCTCCAGATTGCTCTCTTTCACAGGTGAAAGATCTTTTCAATCATTCGGGGCTCAATCTAACCGCTGCGGCTTTTTCTATTCTGCCACCTGCTGCTCGAGAGTTTATCACAACTCAGCGTATTATGCCAACTGATCAGTTAGATATCCCTTGTTGGACGGCCTCTTCTTCAGGCAAGTTCTCTCTCTCGTCGGCTCTTTCGGTTGTCTCGCCGGCTTCTCCTACGTTGCTCTCTACCAAGTTTATGTGGCATAAGCTTCTCCCACAGAAGATTGGAGTCTTTCTATGGCGGCTTTTTCTCAAACGGCTTCTTGTTGATGAAGGCCTGCTAAGTAAAGGTTTTCATCTAGCCTCCCGTTGTGTCTGCTGCCCTCATCCCTCATTGGAAACCTTTAATCATCTATTTCTGTTCGGTCATATTGCTGCTTCTATTTGGTCAGCCTTCAGTGTATCTCATGGTCTTCCTATCACGGGCTCTTCTATTCAACAGAGATGCATGGCAGGCTGGAACTCTTCCTCTTCTGCCACTCATAAATTTCTTCCTTCTCTCATCCTATGGCATATATGGAAGGTTCGAAATACTATCATCTTCAACAACTCCAACTCTTCTTTATCCTCTATCATTCATTCTATCTCCAATGATCTCTCTATCATTATGGGTGGGGGCAATTATTTTGTCTTGCACAGCATTTCGGGCATCCCCATTTCTTTTGCTTATAAAAAGGTAGTAAAAGTTCAGGCTGTTTCTTGGTCCAAGCCTCTTGGAGATTCTTTCAAACTTAATTCTGATGGTGCTTGTCGGGGAAACCCGGGGATCAGCGGGGGAGGTGGTATTATAAGAGATTCTGATGGTAGGATGATTTATGCTTATGCTTCCTATTTTGGCCAAGCTACCAACACTGAGGCAGAAATAAAGGCTCTATTCCAAGGAGTGTGTTGGATTCATTCTCATGGGCTCACTCAGGTTACAGTTGAGATTGATTCTAAGACTATTTATCTTTGGCTTACTAAAGGTCATCATTATCCTTGGTCTCTCCATTATTATGTTCGAGCTCTCCTATCCATGCAGCGTGATTGTTTACTCTCTTTCAGCCATTGCTTCCGGGAAGCTAATTTTGTGGCGGATGGTCTTGCCAATTTTGCCATAGATTCTGGGGTTAATTCTGAATTTTCTTCTCTTAGTACTTTGCCTCCTTTTGTTAGAGGAAACATTATCTTAGATAGTTTTGGTACTTCCCATGTTAGAATCTCCTAGTTCTCTTTGTTTGTTACATTCTTTCGATTTCGAGGTAAGGCTCCTTTGTCCCCCCGTTATAAGGGTAAGGCTGGTTGTCCCCCTCAAGTTTGTATTCATTTCTCTATTAATAAAATCTAGCAGGGTGCCGCCCCTGTTTCCCTAAAAAAAAAAAAAAGATAATAAGATATCAAGACTTAAAGTAAAAAAAATTAGTGTTTTTAGTGAGAAAAATTATACAACTTGAGGCACGAATTTCTTTACGTGTCATTTGTTTGTTGGCAAAGGTAATTGCGCAAATGTGTTCTACTCGATGAGAGCATCTAAATGATATATTTATTTGTCCAAATCGAGTTTTGGATGAATAAGATATCAAGATTTAAAGTATAATCCTTATTTAAAAAATTAGTGTTTTTAGTAAAAAAAAAAAAAAAATTGTGCAACTTGAGGCACAAATTTCTTTACGCGTCATTTGTTTGTTGACAAAAATAATTGTGCAAATGTGTTCTACATGGCAAGAACATCGAAATGATATATTTATTTTTCCAAATCAAGTTTTGGATGAATAAGATATAAAAGTTTAAAGTATGGTGTTAAAAGTGAGTCATTAGAAATAATATCTCATATTGAAGAGTTTTATCCCACATTGGTTAGAAGTAATGTTAGTTGTAAAAGTTTTTAAATATAAGTCTTTTACTATTGACAATAGAAGAAGTTAAATATACTAATATTAATACCTCTTATCATATTGATTATTATTATGTATTATTATTAGCCAATGGCTAGAAAACCAAAAGTTTTAAAGCTTCCACATGGATGCTTTAGAATGAAGATTTATCCAAAAGTGGTGAGGGATTTCTCTCTCTAGAATTTCTCTCTCTAGAATTTCTCTCTGGCAGCCAACCTTTGTTAGGGTTTGATCTTGTTTTTCATGGCTCCGGACGGCAAGCCTCCGGATGGAGCCCCGGAGGATCAAAGCCCAGATTCTCATCCTCCTCCGGTGACATCGCAACCTACTTCTTATCTTTGCGGCGGTGTCCAAAGCAGCCCCTTCTTGTCAAAACCTAGGAGCTCTCGGTGCTTCCCCATTACCTCTCCCGCCTCGACGACCTTCCAAGATCTTAAACGAGCCAGCGTGTTTATTCACACCATTGGAGATTGAGGCGGTGAATCCGATTTGTTAATACGGTTATACTTAAGTTCTCGTAGGTCGGCCTCCCTAAATGTTATTAAAGATCATATCTCCCGTAATTGGAAACTAGCGGGATCGCCGTGATCGGTCTTTTAGATCAGAGACACATTATGGTTCATCTTGATTCTAAGGAGGACATGATGCGACCTTGTCAAAAGAATCGCATATGATTGATCGTTGCATGTATCGTTCGTTTAGGTGGACGCCCGATTTTGGTTTCAAACGTGATAATCCTTGTGTGGCGGTATGGGCTCGTCTCCCTCATCTTCCTCTCCCCTTTTTTAATGCGGCATATCTTCAGCGGATTGGGAACTCGTTGGGACAATTTCTAAGGGCTGATGATCAAACCTATCCTTATCGCATCCCATGCATGCGGTTTGTATCGAGATGGGCGTCTCAGAAAAGTTACCTGATCGTATTTGGATAGGGACCACTAAAGAACTTGGTTTTTGCAGGCCATTGCCTTTGAAGGAACATAGCATATTGCTCTGGCGTGATGTTAGGGCATATAGTCGAGATTGTCGTAAGACACGCAAACCAGCGGTTCATATTCCCCGTCCATCAAACTTTGCAAGGGTGGATCCAGTGCCGGTCACGGGGAATATAGCATCTTCGGATCAAACAAACCAAAATATGTCTAGGGATGAGCCAATTCCCATTATGAAAAATGTGGCAACCAAGGACTTTCTGCCAAAACAAGGGTGGCGACCAACGAAGATTTGTAGAAGCGTCTACATCGATGGCCAAAGATTCGGCGAGGAAAGTGTGTTGATTACGAAGTTATTGATGTCGTTGATAATGAAATAAAGGTGGGGTCTCTCTGATAAGATTAATGATCCTCCAGAACCCACTTACGCATGTCATTCGAGAATGTCGAGGTGTCTGTTGAACCCCCAATTCCAAGTAATCGACCACGAGCGGGATAAAGTCATTACTAAGGAAATGAAAGAAGGGGAATCTGGTCTATCCTAGAGAACCCTTTGCGGTGTTAGAAGAATTATCGAGGATTGGGAGATGGCAAGCGTCGCTTCTAAGCAAAAGGCTCCTTACGTTGATGGTATGGAGCGGAAAGTAAAATGTAAGCTTAATCGTTATGCTACGTAAATGATTTGGAAGACTTCCCTTGCTCCCCATCAAAAGCGAAGCTTTCCAACGGGAGTGTAAGCGCCTAAACAAAAAAAGCATAAAAGGGCGGGATCGGGTTGGTCGGAGGCAGACAAGAGCTAGGGCTAAAGCCCCTCAATCATCTAATTAATAGTTTCTTTATGTCGGTCCTTATATGGAATGCCCGGGGATTGGGCAATAAAGAAACGATAGATTATCTTAAGCTTCTTAAATATCAACACCGTCAGATGGTATGTGCTATTTTGGAGCCAAAAATTTCTTGTGGCGATTACCCGTGTTGCTAAGAAACTTCAGTTCCAATCTTGTCTGCATAGTAGTCCTTTGAATACCCATATTTGGCTATTTTGGGATAGTAGAGTACAGGTTACTCTTGTGGACTCTTCTAATCAGCAGTGCGTGTAGGATCCAAGTGGGTGTTTCTTTCTCCTGCTTGTTTCCATTGTTTCGCCAAATGTTCGATGCGAAAGAAAGGATTTGTGGGCACATTTGAGGAATATTTCCATGACCTTTAATGAGCCTTGGGTGGTTGGAGGGGATTTCAATGTCACTCTTCACTCGTCGGAAAAACTGGGTGGTCTTCCTAGCACTAGTGGAGAGTTGAGGGATTTCAAAAATTTTGTACAAGAGATGAACCTGGAAGATGCAGGATATGAAGGAAGTAAATACACTTGGTGTAATAATCAGGAGGATGGGGCTAGAATCTGGAAAAGATTGGACCGTGTGTTTTTTAACGACCTCTATAAAGTTTCGGGGCCGATATTTAAGGTTACTCATCTTACTCGCTCTCATTCGATCACGCCCAGCTTTTGGTGGAATTCCCCATTTTAGAAGCCAAAGGAACCTTGATTCAAAGGATGTGGTTGGATCATAAAGAATTTCGAGTTTTGTAGCTTCTCAATGGAATTGTTCAATTGTGGGTCTTGGGATTTGTGCTTCAACGCTGCTGATGCGCCATGCTTTGAAAGCAGTGGGCTGGTGGGTTTTTGGTCACGTTCAACATAAAATGGCTAAGTGTCAAGACTCCATTGCGCAAATTGAAGTGGCCCTCCGGCGGTCTTGGGATGAAGATGCAGGTTGCCCAACTTTCGGATGTTAGCAGGGAGCTCCAACAAGCTGCTAGAGTGGGATCTGAGCTTCTTCAACAAAAGGCTCGTCAGCGTGGTGAAGGATGGAGATCGTAATACAAAATTTTTTCATGCGAGTATTAAAGACCGTGCTAAACAACTTCGATTTCTCTCCAACTTGAGGATGGCTCTTTGTGTGCGGATATTAAACAAATTGGAGACAAAAGCGGTTCATTTCTTTGAATCTCTTTTCACGGTAGGTGGGGCCCGAAATTCATGCGAGACTTCTTTCACGACATTCTGTTCGGTTGAATGCTCGGGAAAATAATTCTTTGGTTAGGCCCAGAGAAATTTGGGAAGCTATAAAAATCTAAATCCGAGCAGTTCTCAGGGTATGGATGGATTCTCGGGGTGGTTTATCAAGGTTCTTTGGGATATAATCCGTCAAGATGTTATCAATGCGATTCGAAATTCTTCAACGGTGGTCCTCGATTCGCGGTCTCAACTGCGGCGTCGGCTGTCCTTATTCAGAAAGTTGAAAACCCAAGGAATTTTGGAGACTATAGACCTATCGGCTTATGTAATTTTTACGGGAAGATAATCTCAAAAATCATGGCGTCTAGACTTGCGATGGTTCTTCCTAAGATTATATCGGCGAGAACAATCGGTTTTGTGAGAGGTCGTCAAATTCAAGAAAATGTGGTTCTTGCTCGGGAGGCTGGTTCATAAAATCGCCGGGGAAGGTTCGTGGCGGGAATGTAATCTTCAAATATGATATGTCAAAAGCCTATGATAAATTTGGAGTGGTCCTTTGTTGCAAGCTTTACAAGCTTTTGGATTGACCAGTTGTTGTCAATTCTTTGTATAGGATGATCTCAAGCTGTTGGTACACTATCAGTATCCAAGGAAATAATTTCGGTTTCTTTAAATCGTCTCGAGGGGTGCGACAGGGTGACCCGCTATCTCCGCTTTTATTCATAATTGCTCAAGACATTTTATCTCTGAAGATTAAACAAGTAGTTGAAGTCGGTTTATGTAGGCCTTTTAATCATGGTCGCGGTGGTTTAATTATTTCACATTTAATGTATGCAGATGATATTTTGGTTTTTTGTAATGGAGGTAAGAAATGCATTCGGATTATCGGCATATTTTCGAGAGATTATGAGAGGGCCTCGGGGCGGTGGTTAATTTTGGTAGAGTGGCTTCTTTACTTCAGCTCGTTGTTCATTTAAATAACGTCTCTCTAATTGCTCAATAGTGCGGATGCTCCCATAAAAGCTTCCGGTGAAATATCTTGGTATCCCTTATATGCAGGCGGTCAAAGTGTAGCTATTTTGAGGATTTGGAAAACAGAATTCTCAGTCGAATTCATGGTTGGAAGGCCAGATTTTTATCGCTTGGGGGTAAAATAACTCTGCTGAAGTCGGTTCTTAGCAGCATCCCTATATATGTTCTCTCAGCTTTGCAAGTTCCAAAAGTTATCCTTAATCGGTTGGAAGCTGCCTTTGCTAACTTTTTATGGAATCAAGGGGGGGATCGTCGCAGCCATTGGGTTTCTTGGGAGGTTATTTGCCGGCCGCAATTGGAAGGAGGTTTGGGTATTCGTTCACTCTCTCAGGTTATGGCTGCTATGCACGCGAAGTTGGCTTGGAATGCCATTCAAGGCAACAGCCTTTGGTCCCGTTTTGTGACTCTAAAATATAGAAGTATGACGGGTTGGTCTATCCCTTTGGGTGCTTCTTCAATCTGGAAAGCTGTTATGCATCATATGTCTTTGATCAGCGCTAATAGCCGGTGGATTGTGGGAAAGGGTGACATTTCTTTCTGGAATGAAAATTGGTGCGGCAAGGTGTTAGAAGGACCTCGGCCTATAGATATTAAGGCTGCATTCGTTCGGCCTTCTCGGCTCTCTAATTTTACGCCTTTGATTCCCACGGCCTCTCATCATCGATTTCCCAAGTTCTTCTTGATGATCGGTTGCAAGATCGTTTGGTTTGGTCGGGTTCTAAAGATGGTTTGTTCTCCTCTTAGGCTATTGGAATGAAATTCGAATTCGGCATCCGGCATCTTCTGGGCAAAGAAAATTTGGCGGCCGGGTATTCCTCTAAAGATTAGTGGGTTTGCTTGGAAATTATTAAAGGGGCGGTTCAGGTTGATTTGGCTCTTCACATTAAAAAGTCCCTATTGTTTCCAAGTGTGTATCTTTGTCCTTCTTCCCCGCCCAGAATCTATCTCGCATTTATTTCTTGATGCGAAGTTGCTCGGGACATTTGGCTGCGTTTTGCAAATACTTTTGCAAAAGTTCCCCTATCATTCGATTGCTCACCTTGGAGACATCGGCGCAAGGTGCCTCGGCTAGAACTCAAGTTGGTCTTTGCCGCATTGGTATCCTGCTATTTTCTTGTTGGGAAATTTGGAAAGCCCGTTGCAGAGCGGTTTTTGATAATATTCCTATGTGCAAAGTGCAGATTTATAAAAATGTTATTCAGCATCTTCAAGATATGTTTACCAACTTTGTTCCCAAGGCTCTAGCGATCGGTTGGGGCAGCTTGGCTTTGAACGTTTTGAATATTCCTATTTGTCATTCTTTGAATCGAGATGGTCGGTGGATTCGTTGGGAAGCCCCAGGATAATATATTTAAATTAAACACGATGGTTCCGCTCGAAATGGGGGGAGTTTCGGGTGGAGGTGTTATCAGGGATTCTAAAGGTCGGTTCATCTACGCTTTTCCACCTTTTATGGTCCGGGCTCTAATATGAAAGGGGAGATTCTTGCCCTTCCGAGATGGTCTTCGGTTGTGTCGCTCCTTGGGTTTACACTCAGTGATTGTAGAATCTGATTCTCAAGTGGTACGTTCAAGTGATTCAAAATCGGTGTCGCTCCCCTTGGGACTTGGAGTATCTTATCCGTCAATGTATTTCTTTGGTTGGGGGCTACAGTGTCCATCATGTATTCAGAGAACGTAATAGAGTTGCAGACAGTCTAGCGGCGGAAGCTCATTCTCATCAGATGCAGTTTCTTTTTGAGCAATCGGTCCATCTCCCCTTTTTGGTTCGTCAGTCCATTCGTCAGGACTTGCTAGGCATTTATGATTATAGGAAATTTTAATTCCCTTTGATTGTATCTGTTTTAGAGGTCAGGCTCCTTTGTCCCCCCTCTTTGGGTAAGGCCGGTGGTTCCCCTCCCCCTCATGTCGTATCTGTTTTTATTTTAATAAAATCTTTGCGGTGCGCCCAGGTGCCGCCTGCCCTAAAAAAAAAAAAAAAAAAAATTATCCAAAAGTGGTGAGGTGGCACAACCATAGTGCTCCTCACCAACTTTATATATATATAGTCAAAACTAAATGTTGAAGAATCTCAATTGTTGCAACAAGATTATGTTATGGGCCAAACTAACCACACACCAATATGTGTTTTCCACACCCCCAAGTTAAAAAATTACAAAAATGTCATTGTGTAAAAGAACAAAAGACACCTTTCTACTAAATACACCTCAATAATTTCTTTATACACCCCACTACTTAATTATAATAATGTCATTATATAAAATGTGAATATATTCTACTTTCACCCCTAAATATTTTAATTACACTCTCACTAAATTTTATACATGTTGAATCTCTTCCCTCCATTTTCATTTTTCTTTACTTTTTCTGTTCTACAAAATTTCTTACAAAAATTTCTTTTACTCAAACCTTAAACATCACATTGTTAAAAAAAATATCATACATGGAACCTAAAGAAATTATGTGGACAAATAATATAAGTATTCATTCCACTTTCCTTGATTAAAATTTCATTTTTTATCGATTTTTTTGAAATTTTTGAACAGTTATTCGTCTGTTTGTGTGGCTCTGGTGTGTTGCACATTCTTCCTGTTGTACACCACATGTCTGTCGCACAATCCTCCTGTCGTACACCACATGATTGCTGCACAGTCCTCCTGTCGTGCACCACATGTCTACCGCACACACCTCTTTCTGTGCACCAATCCATAGCCACGCACCTCCTTATGTGTACCAAACCAAAGCCGCACAACCCATTTTCAAATCTAACATAAATACAAAATCTGAGCAAAACACTAATACAAAATTTAGTGCTCTCCCATCCCTTTGAAGAATTCTCAACCAGTAATTTGGGTTTATGTTTAATTTTTATTTTCTATGCTATGGAATTACGTGTTTATTGTTCACCAAATGTTTATGTTTAATTTTTATTTTCTATACTATGGAATCACATTCCTCCTACTATGCACTAAATATTTAATATTGTTGAAATCACGTGTTTGTTGGGTTGGTGAGAGTGATTGTGTGTTAATTGGGTGGATGGAGGTTGGTTAGTGAATTAAATGGGTGGGGTGTAGAATAGGATGTGTGAGATAGGAGATTTAAAAAGGTAAAATAAGAAGTTATGGTAGGGTGTAAAAAGTAAAGTTAGAAAATTGGTTAAATAGGTGGAGTATAAAGAGTAGATGTTGATGTGTGGTTAGCGTAGCCCTTATATTATTCCCTCATCTAATTGGATTGGGATTTTTGGTTCATTTAGACATAAAATTGGAGTTTTCAAAATTTAGAGCTCTTTTGGAGTCCTTAAATTTTCGAAGAGAAGGAATTGGAAACAACAAACTATATAATTTGAGAGACTTTTTTCTTCTGATTTTCAAAGATAATGAATCCTTAAAACCTAGTTGGATCGATAGAATCATAACTCTCAGTAGTAATTATTTGGCAAATCAATGGGTCCCACTACATAAACTGATAAACATTACTGGACACCCCTGTTAGGTATTTAACAATGGTCTTTTTGGCAAATTAAATATGACAATGGTAAAATTGATATTTTTAACATATATGCATTTGTTTATACGTATGGAGCAAACTGACGTGTGAGTGTGATTTAATAGATACTTTGTCTAATCAACTACTTTCATAGTTCATCCATCTGGAAAAAAATGTTCTCATTTTGGACAAGTTCAACTTTTTAATAATGTAGAAATAACACTAATTTATTTGCTCAATTTATTGTAACTAATCTAGTTTCCTATCCCCTCCATGGGTAGAAATATAAAATGTACAACTACCAAGTCTAAACATTTTAATTTGATTAATTACGGATTCCATAAATCATTTTTCATAGTTATGCACAATTATCCAAAATTACGTTAGATAGCCTCACAACCAATGTAAACTTTTTTGCTAGCAATTACAATCCAAAATCCGGCAATCCATCCAATCCGGCTTGAAAATTATCTGATCCGACCCAACACGCTAATTTTTTTTAGATCGAAACGGGTAACTCATTTCGACCCAAGAAAATAACGAATTAGTTTGGGACATCTTAAAACGGGTCATGCTCATTACTCATTTCAACTCGTTAAGTTTTTGTTATATAAATATAGGTTTTCAATGGAAAATGTGGGTTAGAACGGGACGACCTGTTATCCGCCTCGGCCCAACTCATCTCGACCCATTTATTTTTTGGTTATAACAGGTCGCGACTCATTTCGACCCAACCTGACTCACCCAATCACCAGCCCTAAAAGCCACAAACGTGGGGATCCAACAGAAAACCCTTCTTCCCTACCATTTCTACCACATTTAAAATGTGTGCGTGTGTTAGTGTTTATTTGATGGAGCGTTTTGATCAAAATGCTGATAAAAATACACAACATTTTTTTAAAAAAAATGTTTCAATACAGCATTTTAAAATGTAACGTTTTAAAAATGTGCAACGTTTTAAAATACTCAAATTTGAAACATTTTAAAAATATGTTACTTTTACAACTACTCTATTTATGAAAATAACGTTTTTAAATAATATCTCAAGTGCATTCACAAGAAAAATACTACGTCTTGAAAATACTACGTTTTAAAAACGATACGTTTTAAAAATACTGTGTTTTTAAAACACCGCATCAAACGAGGCCTTAGAGAGAGAGAGAGAGAGAGAGAGATTTAGCTTTATCATATAAAGGCTCATTATTCATACCTCAGTCATTTACCTGTACAACTGTGCAAAATTGTGTTTGACTTACAGGGCATCAACCCAAAACCCTTTTTCATTTCTATTTTTATCACATTTAAGCTGAGAGTGAGAGAGAGAGAGAGAGAGCTTATTATCTTAAGGCTCATCATTCATACATCAGTTATTTACGAGTACAACTTGAACGGAGCAGAAAGCCAGTTTTATGGTGCATAAACAGACTTACAGAGAAGTCTGTTTCCTCTCTATTTCCATCATATTTAAGCCAAGAAGAGAGAGAGCTTGAGTAGCGACAGCTATGATGAATTCTGAACCAACTTTGGATTAGTAGCAGCATATATGGAACAATTTATATCAGTTTTCAAGTGAGAAAGAAGATGCTGCACATCTGGACGTAAATTTTCCAATGATCGTGCGCAGAGTGCCAAAACTTCTGGTCTTGGTTTGCTGGTTGTCTGTACAGGTCCTCCCTGTCCTTGATAATGGACAACATGATGGCTGAGCAAAACAAATATTTTGCAGTAAGTATGAAATGCTAGAGTAAATATGAAAAAATTTGTAGGAACTTAACTATAAAGGTATGGTTGGTGAAAAGGAAGTGTGTAATCTTACAGGAAGTCGATGAGATCTGCTATTGCTGATGCTTCAACAGGAGCTGACAGCTGTGAATTCTTCCCAAACACGTCCACCATCATATTTAAAAGCAGTTGCAGACTCTGGAAAATTAGTTTAAAAAGATGAGAACAAGTCTAGGAAGCAACTCAACAACATAAGTGAACTACAGAATCTTCTGACCCTTTAATGCCACTACTGGGCTCTTGGATCAGACAAACGCTACATCCCGGATTTTGTCAAACCTTTCAATTTTGTAATCACTCCATCAAGCATTTTAAAAATAGAAAAAGGGGGGACGAAAAAGAAGAAAATTGTCAGCCAACTATAAAGTTGTTCGGGCTAGTAAAGAGTGTTAAATGACCAAAAGTGACATTATATCCTAACCCGGCAACTAAATGAATACTAACCTTCGGTTCATCTCAGACAAAGTGTACCAAACACATTCACTCTCATTTTTCTCCTTACATAAGCATATTAATATATTGCATGCACGTATACGCATACACGAGGCCACCAGCCAGTGTACGAGTCACTATTGCACAATAGTTTCATAACCATTGCCCTATAGGTGTGATTTTTCATCTTGTAACCAGGTAACATGCTCATCTCTTTCCAAACTCAAGACAGTACATCTTTTTGCTCAATTTGTAGGACACGGCTGTTGCCAGCCATAAAGGATTCCATATTTTTACTTGGCTATCCAACAGGTCCTTGTTAATAATAACATACTGCTCAATGTCACTTGCACTCGGTAGAAGCTAGTCAACTAAGTTACAAATAAAATGTCAATGCATGATTTGAATTTTCCATTTTCAGAGGCAGATAGATGGAGATTCTAATTAAATCAATTTAGGAGTATATCATGCTTCAGCAATCACCCACGCATATGACTCCCACTAACACGTGAGTAGAAAATCAAAAAGCATTACTAGGCACACCACAAACCAACAGGTACAATACTGTGGAAAACAAATGAAAGGGCAGAGAGTTGAACAAAGACCTTCCAGAACCATCAATTTGATTCAGTGTTGAACCACCATCACATCTAAAAGATTAGGCAGTTAACAAAAGGGCCCAACACTGAATATCCTGCTTTAAAAAATAAATACTACGCATTTATAATTTCAATACCCATTTGTGTTCCACGATTCTAGTCATAGGGGACACCTCCCAGTGTGTAATGACGAAACACTAGAAGGCATCGAACATCCACTTTATGTTTGCCCAACATTTGCCAGTGCAATGTGACCCTCCATCATATCCAAAGTTTTGGTCAAGCAATAGAAGGTGAGTGTAAGAAATATTAAAGCTTTGGCTTAAAAAAGTATATGCTCTTTAAAGTGATAAACAAAAGATTAACAAATTGGGTCAACTCAGTGGGGATTGACCACCGTTGAGGTCAGCCTGCAGCGATCCACTAAATGGGATGTCATGTGTGTTCGATTGTCACCACGCACATATTCCCTTGGGCCAGCAGGCTCAGCATTAGCCTCAAACCACCTCATGGGAGACCAAAAAATAAAGATAAACAAAGCCTTAAAGTGTGGTTTAAAACCCCATTCTAATACTACCTTGAACGTCTAATTCTAGTTAATGCTTGACCTCCATTATGGGCCAGTTGAGTATGTGATATGATCTTGAGGGGTAAGAGAAAATTTTGCATACGGAAGGGTCCAAGGACATCAAAGGAAGCTCCGGCACAAGTTTCAAGGCTTAGGAAGACATTGTGAAAGCTGTAGGGTGCAGAGCATAATAGTGGGAAAGGGTAGCGTGAGGGCGCTGCGCTTGCGAGACACCTATCGCTTTTATTGTTTTGGTTAATTTAGGATTTTACTCTCCTTATTTAATGCCTATGTTTTAAGGGCGTTTTTAGGATTTACTTTTCAGGGTTCTTTAAGGTCTGTAAGCCTATATATATAAGGGTTCTTAAAAATTGTTTTAGTTAATTGGTTGATTATTATTGAATTTTGAGATAGAAAATGTGTGTGATTTTCTTGGGTGTTTTGGATTGAAAAC
Source organism: Codonopsis lanceolata (assembly GCA_013146195.2). Classification (NCBI taxonomy): domain Eukaryota; kingdom Viridiplantae; phylum Streptophyta; class Magnoliopsida; order Asterales; family Campanulaceae; genus Codonopsis; species Codonopsis lanceolata. The sequence goes on from CM028377.1 coordinate 49,786,842, forward strand.
TCGTGGTGCACCGTGCATAAATTCGTGGATTTGGTGTTTCATCCAAATTAAACTAATCAATTTGAGATACATCCCAATTGTGATGTCATTAACAATACAAAGGGTTCGCGTCATCTTGATGGCATTGGATCACGTTGTCATTTAACATCAAACATTTCTAGAAAGATCTTGGGGTGCGACAAATATTACATCAATTGGTTTCAGAGCAACTAGCGGTTAGCTTCCATTTTATCTTAATTTTATTGCACAATTCTTCTAGTTTTCTAAAACCTAATTATGAGGGTTTGTCAAAAAACAAAAAAAAATTGCTGCTTTTGTTTTGTTTCCTTCTAGTTGTTTTATAGACTTGAGTCATCAACCCTAGTTTAGTTTTCAATAGTCATCTTTGTCTTGTTCACAGCAATCTTAGTTACGGTTAGCTTCTATTTTATCTTAATTTTATTGTCTTGTTCTTGAACAAGAGTGGTGAAGTGAAGGTGACGAGGTAAGTGGTCGCATCTTTTCGCATGGGGTTTTATGAGGATGAGGTGTCATTGTAGCGTGGTGCCCATGCATGAGAGTCACATGGTATTAGGCCGTCCATGGAAACTTGAACACCAAGCTAAGTATGATGTCATCACCGAACACTATTTCTTTGCTCTCAATCAAAGAACTAACATCCTTGTACCTTTGACACCAACACAAGTTTCTAAAGATCTCAAGTACTTGCTAAAGCAACATGAGAGAAACTTGAGCATAGTAGTCAAAGGCGAAAAGCGAGACGCGGGAGACAGGTACCTTTTTCAGGTGAGAGGCGGGCGAGCAAAAGGTGAACACAGAAACAATATTTAAGAAGAATAGAATACATATATACATACCTGAAACTAAGTTCTAACATAATATCAATAACACAAATTTCATCATAGTTGAAACTAATTAAACCTATAAAGTTTAAAAGTAATTAATAATACCCTTAATAGTAACAAAAAAAAATGAAGTACATTTTAATGAACTAGAAACAAAATTCACTAATTCCAAAGAAAGAAGTAAATACAAGTTTTAAGGTTTGTTTTTCCTTTGAAGTCGCATGGTATGTTTGAATAGTGAAGACTAAAGTCAATTTAGGGTTTTAATTTTTGGGCCAGGGGGTGGTTTCTCACTACAAAATAACCCAAAATCTACATCGTTCAACTAAAAAATGCCTTCTTTTTTATGTTTGCCTTTGGTCGCCTTCCCTCTCAAAAGGGCGAGAAAGGCGTTCGCCTCTAGTCGCCTTTAGCTCCTCGCCTAGACCCTTTAGGCGAAGACCCCTTGCCTCTCGTCTTAGACGCTCGCCTGGCTCACCTTTGACAACTATGAACTTTAGCGAGGGTAAAAAAATAGAGAAGAGTGATGAACGGAAAGGGAGATAGGTAAAGGGTAAAGAAAAACGGAGATTGTTCCTTCCAAGGAAGTTACCATGAACGACGACGTGGACCTTTTTTATTTCAAAATCCCAACTAGTTCCTTTTCTTGGTTCATTAAACAAACAATCGATGACCACTTATTTTCTCGCTTCACGAGCTGATCATCGAGTTCCATCTGGGAATTTGAGGACAAATCAATTTCAATAGGAAGGGTATGATATGATCTTGAGGGGGGTTCGAGACAATTCTGCATAGGGAGGGGTCCAAGCTATGTTGCACGGACACACCCACCCGTTTTCGTATCCGGTTGGATACGCGGATACGGCTCAAAATACGTTTTGGGGTCGAATTTGAATTTTCCAAAAGTTTGGACACGGATACGGGAATCGGGGATTCAGGATACTTATCACTTACCTCGGACACGTTTGGGCATATATATGTCCCGTTGTCGACAATCGCCCTCCGATCCTCTCATCTCTCTGTCGAAGACTCGAAAGCCCTAGCCCCCGAAATCCCATCGATTTGTTCGAACCCAAAGCTCCCGAAATCCCGTGGATTAATTCGAACCCAAAGCCCTCTTCCGGCCCCTTTCTACCTTCGAAGTTGATTCAAACCCGGGCTACCACGCCTATCAGGTAAGCCCCATCGGTGTCGAGTCGTCGACTTATTCAAGTTTTCTTCGACCTCCTTCTGGTTATGGTTGATTTTGTGAAGGAAGAGTTCTTCCTTCGATCCTGATTAGTAATTTGTCTGATTTTGATTTCTCTTCAATCTCCATATACTGAAAGTGTCTGAGTGAGCGTATACTGTATTCGACTATACGTGACTCTGTGAGACTCAATTTGGTCCTTATATTTTGAATATTTACATTTTGGTCCTTATATTTTGACTATTTACACATTAACCCCGCACTGTATCCTATATTTTTCAAAATTGTGTATCCCCGTATCCCATGTCTGTATGCGTGCGTCCATATTCATCCAACATAGGGTCCAAGGACATCAAGGAAGCTTAGGGAAGATTTGGAGGCTTAGGAAGTCATTCTGAAACTGGAGGATGCGAAGTGTATTAGGTGGAAAAGGCAGGGCCCTCACTGCGCTGCAAAACAGCTTATGCCGTTTTAATGTTTTGATTAATTTAAGGTTTTACTTTCCATATTTAATGCATATGTTTTAGGGACGTTTTTAGGGTTTACTTTTCCGTGTTCTTTAGGCTTTGTATGCCTACATATAGGCCTCTTAAACATTGTTTTAGTTAATTGGTTGATTATCAGAAATTATTTACTTCTTATCGTTTTTGCGCATTGTTCGTGAGTAGGGATCCAGGATCCTGCTCTTGGAATTTCACATGGCTTTCGGATGATTTGTGACTGCTTCGCGAAATTGAAAGAAGGTTTAGGACTAGTTCAAATGGTATAAGAAATATGAAGCTTTCCCTCTCCATTAATTATTTTTTCTCTCACAAACGATTCCATATCTACAAATGCTTCCAAAATGGAGTATAGCATTTGAGATTTCTTCATAGAAATTGTGTGATTTCTTGAGTGGTCTGGATTGAAAACTCGTGGTGCATACCTTTGTGGATTCGGTGTTGCATCCAAATTAGACTTGTCAATTGGAGATTCATCACAATTGTGGCGTCATTCACAATACCTCGCCTCATCTCGAGGGTGTTGGTCGCGGTATCATTCAACATCAATTCTTTCTAGGAAAATCTTGGGGTGCAATGAATATCGCATCAGTATGCATCCTTGGAAAAATAGAAAAATACTCTGTTATAGGAATATGAACAAAACATGCCTTAAAGGTTTGAGGTGAGTAGGTGCCTTCGTCTTCCTCTCTAGCAAGCATTTACTATCCAATATACCACGGTAGTATATGAATAGGTTAATGGGGGTGACTCCAATTTCCTCTATAGCAACCGAAGGTTGAAGCGAAAGAAAGAAAAAGAATTAGAAGTAAAATAAGGAAGAAGAACCACAATTAGCTCAAACCTCAATCTCAACTCTTAAATCAACTCTGAATTACTTTTAGGCATTACACGTTTATTTATAGGCCATATGTCTGTCTGAAATAACAACTTTTGAGCAAAAAAAGGGAGATTGATCAAGTTCAACAATGTGTTTTCCAACAAGCCTTGCAAGGAGCTCTTGGAATTGAGTAGTTATTTACACAACGAGTTACATTTAAGTACCTTCGGTGTTAATACTAGCATATTGAAGGTAATAAAGAAATAACTAATTAGCCCTTCGACTGTTTATTTATTTATTTATTTATTTATTTATTTATTTATTTATTATTATAATTATTATGATGATGATTATTACTATTATTATTATCATTATAATCATCTTCATCATCTCGCACAAAGCAGACATGCACAGACAACCTTTGCCTTGTGCCCATGCGTTTGAAAATGCGAGGCATCTTTGATAACATGGTTTTACTACCGTTGTAGGATGATATCTTTTGTTGGAAGATATTTGGTACAAGTCGGGATTTTATCTTTTGAAGACCTAAATTGACAATTTGGTGAGTGCATAGAGCTTAGTTTATATTTTTTTGATAGGTAGGAGTGACCTTCATTTTATATTCATATGAATGAAACGACAGCTCATCTCATCACTAGACATATGGAAAGCAAAAGCAATAGCCAGTGCATGAGACTTCTAAAGAGTAATCTATGCAAGCTTACTGCTATAGGTATCGAGGCCTCTTCTATATTTTGAATCCATGGTGCAATCTTACTATTGTGCCAAGTCTCGAATTTACGAGACACAGTATATCCTTGCTTACCTTATTGAACTGAGAATGAGCATTTGCTAATCTTGGAAGCAATGGACCCATAATGCGAAAGGCTATTCTCAACACAGCTACTGATGTTACTGGTCTGAGATGTTTCATGATGAGATGCGTACCCTCCAGCCATTCCAGTGGAAGATTACTGAAGAAAGAATGAAGCAGGGCCACAACGTTTCCTACAAGATAAAAATCATGTGACTGGATCAGAGCTCTTGTCAAAAAGTAAAATGCAACAAGGAGTTGATAAGTGAACTCGACACGCTTTATGGTGATTGTTGCGTATAAGCAATGAGCACATGGCAAAGGGGGAGGCCCCGCAGTAAGCAGTAAGGATGCATTTTTTTATTTGGGCTATGTATGTATGTTTGTGTGTGATCTCCACATCTTGTACTATTTCAAGTTACGGTGATAGCAAAAGGCTATCTCTCCCTCCACCTGTGAACGTAGCCCACTCAAAATAAGGGGTGATTCACATAAATCTCTTTCAATTTATCTCTGCTTTTCATTGTTTGTCATGTCAGTGACAGAGGTCAAATGATCAGTTTGAGATTTCTAGAGCAGGCCTAGATCATCCAGATTATCCAAATCAGTACTTCAGTAACTAAATTTGACATACAATATGAAAGAACATATTGGAGGCAGCAAACAGACCAATTAACACTGATAGATTGAAGATCGTTGTATGATTTTAGTACAAGACACAGAGGAAAAGTTGCTAAGCTAGCAGACATCATATATTGGATAAAAGAACTATAAGCCGAGTAATAATTCATTGCAAATCGTAACATACCAATGGCTGTTGAGGTATTGTCTTGGGCAGCCCATGTTGGATCTAACAAAGCATAGCCAACAGCAGAGTCTAGTTCCCCTGGAGACCTTTTCCCATCAGTAAGCCACCAACTCTCTTTAATCACCCGTGATGCCTCTACATAAAGTTGTATGTGAAACTCCGGAGGAAGCTGAGCCAACAGGAGACCACAAGCTTGGATCAGCAAGCAAGACAATTGCTGACATGTGTAACCACTCCTCGAGACTAAGTTACAGGGATTTATTCCCGAAGCTGAAGGAGCTGATCTGCTCGCCCCCAAGGAATCGGTGCTTCCTCCGGAGGGAGAAGTTGGCAAAGTAGAAGATGGTCCTACACTAGTTGAAGCTCCATGTAGACCATTGCTAGACTGCGTAAGTGTAGGTTGTATGTGAACAATAATCTGAACAAGTGCTGATACTATCTGAGATGCAGATACAGGAAGCGAGAGTATTTCTATGACTGCAGTTTCAAGAATCAGCTGGGTATATGTTCCAGGATCTTGTATGTGATAGAATGCCTTTTGACCTTCAAAAGAATTTGTTGACCCAGGCTGATTTGTAGCTGGATTCCTGTTTGATGGATTACGCATAGGGTTACTTGAAGCATCCCCCATGGGTCCAGATTTTGAATTACTAAGTGGCGGGATAACATTATTCACAAGACCCAATAAAAGAGATGCAAAGTATTCCAAAGGTGGACACATGGCATTGGACGAATTGATATGTTGAGGGAATGACTCGGAAAAGGGCATCTGAAAGAGCACATTAGTCATTAGATGAAGCTCTGAAGGCCAAATGAATCAGGTTGGAGAGGTGAATGGAAAAACTATCACTACCTTTTTAATATCTAACACATTCAGTATCCTGAAGATGAGCTTTCCTGGAATGTGGCCATAGAAATACGCAAGTATATCACGAACAAATGTAAAATTCAAAGGATAATAATGAAGAAACGTCGAATAGAACTGGAGAAGTCTGTCAGCTGCATCTGTGGCATCGTTTTCAATAAGTCTGTAGATGATTAAGGGGATCACTGGAAGCAGACGAGCTGCAATATCATCAAAGAATGTTGGATACCTGAAATCAATATACTTGAATATAAGAAAACTACAAACCCTGATCATATATTAAGAAGTGCACTATATGTTGATTTGCAGAGCATATGCATCCATCAGATCTAGACATAGATGAGATGTTCACTTAACAAAAACATCAGTTAGAATGAACGAGTTATTTGTTGAACAACAGCAACCACAAATAAACTAAGACACAATACAACTTGTTCTTAGGAATAACCATGCCAATGCTTCCTCTGAAATTAGATCCAGTTCACATCTTTTTTACCAAAATGTTATTCAATTGACAGACACCAGTAAGCAAATAAGATGGCAACACTTGATCAGTTACAGCAAATTTTTGTACGTTTAACAGAGCCCGATGTTAAGTAACCAACTCATGTAAAAGCTAAACTTTAGAGAGAGGACCAACAATGTATATCATGCTCTATGTTTTATGCTTTAACACTGTAGATAGAATGGACAGTTTATTTGTTTAGAATATTTTTGATCTTGTATACCCCCAGTGTACAAGGACGCGTCACCTCATTTGGTGCTTGTTTATAATACTTTACCTTATCAAAAAAAAAAAACTCTCCCTCACGTATTACATGGAGAGGTGCACTCTCATAAAGGGCCAATAGGTACCCTTTGTAATATTTTTAAGGATAAATGCAATGGAGAAGATTTGAACCCTTGTCCTAATCAAATCCTATGAGCTCTGATACCATGTTAAATAACCAATTCATCTAAAAGCTAAGTTATTAGAGAGAGAACCAAAAATGTATTTTATTCTTTAACACCAGAGTATTTTTTATATTTATTTTTAACATCTGAAAAGTTATCATTGCAATGTTCACACGTTCAATGCACTATGAGTGAGCATGTCAGTCCATGCCTGGAACACCAATCAAATCATCAGTCCAATAAATAGTTTTTCAAATCAAGAGTTCCAAACAGTAATGCTGAATTAAATGTATTGTAGGAGATTTGGCATGCTAAAATCCTTCAACTCATGTCCTGTGCATAATTATTAGATGGCATTCGGTAGCGAGCAATGCCGATATTTAGTGGTACTAATAATACGCCGCTTTCAAAAGCGTTAATACCAAAATAGATGGTAGAAACTAACAGAAACTGCTGACTGAGACCTAAGAAATATGGAATTTCAGTAAATCACTTCCACTGCAACCCAAAAATCCACTAAAATGTACCAAAATAGATTTACTCAGGAAGTAACTGCCGGATCAGAAACTTGCTCACCAACTTGACTGAGATGCCCAACTCAGCCTTTGCCATCTTGACTGTGGTTTTATAAGGATCAGAATTAACTAAAAACGGGTCTTAAGAAAATCACATGGCTGACACTAAAGTGACCTTAACCAGAAGGTTTATCGACAAGAAGTGTTTTAAAGCTATAACCAATGAATCAATAAACCAAAAAAATACTCTATTGATTTCGGTTGACAGATGACTCATTTCACTAAGTCTTCAAAATTGTACACTGACTTCATCTTATGTAGATATATGCTTAAAACATAGATAGAAAATTGGGGATTAAAATGCTTATTTTCATACATCAAATATATAATATTTATGTTATTAAATTTTTATTTTTATTTTTTGATAGGTAAGCATGGCCCCTTGGTATGGGGATTCGAACCCAAGACCTCAAGGTCTTTGCCTTGAATGCCTTGGCCATCTCTCCAACCCTTGGGGTTATGTTATCAAATATTTCAAAAGAAAAATTGTGTCTCCATCATGTGTCTGAAACATTCCCCTTCAATCCCACTTCAAATTATATCTAAGTTAAAGTTTTAATTATTGATTGATAAAAATCATATATTTTTTGTTGTTATTCTCAATAATTAGCAGCTATGCAACAGCGAGTACTAATGCTTATCCGTAAATACATTAGATAAATTATAATTTAGGTTATCAAATTTTCAATTAAAAACTTTTGAAACATTCCCTTTCAAGACCACAAGCAAGTGGGATGTATCATTATCCATTAGACTTAACCTTCGATTGTAGGTACAAGCCTATTCTAAAAATGGATGTTTAGATATTTATATTTTATACTATACATCATACCGAATAATTGAAAATCTATCACTAGAATAACATTGCACTATAAGTAATATTCTTCTCTCACATCACTTCAAGCCTTTATGCAAGCAAGATAGTCATTGAGATTTGAAAGGATGTGGAGTATCAGATTCCCACCCCTTTCCTGCTCCTAGCAAACAACGTTAAAAACCAGAAACTTATAGTCCATTCACCCATTGTTCGCCTTATTCTATTTTTGTCTGCTATGCCAATATTGGAGCAATTATATGTATCAGTTATAGGTTCATGCAAGGCAAATTATCTCAGAATGTCACCTTTCTTTCCATGACAAATGATTTCCAAGAGCTTTCTGTAATTCAACCCGCTTAGAAATTCCATTGTAAAGCCAATGCTCAGGCTTGCCACGATTTGCCACATAGTGTTTTATTCTCTGTTGAAGTTCTTGTCTATCAAGTAGATTAACCTGTAAAAGAGAGAGAGAGGGGGGGGGAGAGAGAAAAGAATATTATTCCATTTTAAATTATACTCATTTACAGTAAACTAACCATCTGCGTGCCAATCATAGTTATTTGAGTTGAAGACTAATGATTATGGAGGAAACCCATAGACAAAAGTAAACTTCAAACAACTTTCAACAGAAGAATAAATTGCTGACATTCAATAGTTACTAAAAAAATACAAACAAGACCACTATGCACATTACACAAATAGCTAGAATTTACAAACTACTGAAAAGGAGAAGGATACAATAGAGGTGCTAGGTCACCTCCAACTAAGCAGAAGTAGAGTTGAAAAATTGCAGATGCACCTAATTGCCAAACATTCCAAAGTGATGGCACACCATTTGATAACAAAACGAGCCATCTGGCTCACCTACTTTTGATGAAAAGGACTTGAGCAATTGTAGATGGACCCAATCACCCCCTCAAAGAACTTGGAATTGAATAAATTATTTTTTCTTCCCATATGTGGAAATTCTGGTGTTCACATAATACCATATCCACACGAGATGCATCTTCCAGCACGCTTTATGAACTACCAACCTCTGGATTCTATTACAATACATGAAGCAAGAGGAGTTAACCTCCACTTGGATTCTCTCACCTTGGTTTCTTTTACTTTGGAGACTCAAATGTATATATTTTCTTTCTTTCTTTACTACAGGGAACATCTTCCATAATTCACTCTAAATTTGAATCAATAACACCCCACAATCATTCTTCACATCTCCATTTTAGTGCAACTAGTAGGACATATCTAATATTTTGTGTCACAGTACTTCAATATTACTTTAGAATTGTTCACCTATTGGTGATAACCGCAAAGTTTGGACACTCCATTTTGAGCATCATTTTGCCCCAAAATGGTGTTCAAGTGATGGTCTTGTTCTCACTAATCACTCAACTACATTTTGTAACATTTGCCAATATTTATCACAATTCATTGCACTTTGCAAAATACCATAACCCACCGAATTTTATCACTTGACCCCATGGATTTGTGGTTTTTTTAATTCAAGGGTCAAGTGCTTGACAATTGGCGTATTGATCATTATTTGTGTACATAACATTACAAAATATACCCAAAGTGAAAACGCAAAATGACACGTCCAAAGGCATCATTTCATGTTGATACTTTCCAAAGTGACACCAAAGATCAAATTACCAAAATGACACCAAAATGGAGCGTCCAAACACAGCCTAAGTTTTGCAGATGCATACGTGTACCACAACATCTTTTAAGTGAACTTATGTTCCCATGCTTAATGCTTTATTCTAAACAGATTTCATTATTATAGGATCAAGCATCGGTGGGTCGGTCACTGATACAACTCAATTCGGCCTTTATCCCAATTAGCTGGGATCAGTCACTGATCTATTAGAGAAAATTTGAAATCAGAGCCAGTCGTCTGGAAGATGTTCCACATTGAAGCAAAGAGAGGATTGAAGAGTCTTTGGTTCCCTGATTGATCTTTTTCTTTTTCTTTTTCTTTTTCTTTTTCTTTTCTTTTTCAAAGATCTTAACAGATAATTTTTTTCAGAGAAATCCCCCTTGATCAAAATTTCCAACTAAGATAAGATGAACAAAGCAAATCTTTTCAACTCGGTATAAACATAGTATAATTTGTTTTATCAGCTAACAAAGCTATTAATTTTTTAATTTATAGTTATTCATTTTTTTACAAGCTTTTAATTGATTGACCTCTAGCAACGCTTTACATCTAACCTCTCCCTTATAGGAATTAAGTGGTACCAACTACGCTAGAGTATATAGGTAAGATAGTCATCGTAGTACATAGGTAAACAAAGTTTATATACAAAGAGGAGTACGAGGAACAGCTATGTAAACATACCACAATAGGCAAAGCATGGGGATCATCATCGCGGTCAATCAATGCCAGAAGCAAAATGTCCAATGGCAGCAGCTCATGTGTCCAAATAAAAAATGCAAGATTTGCACAAGCTCTTAATATAAGATCCTACGAACAGAAACCCAATGAGGAACTTGTAAAAGATGAATAGACTGTACTGTAGAATCTTCTACGAAAAATGGTTTTGAAATTTGTAACTTCAAAAAAGTGTCTACACACACGTGGGGAACAACGTAAAACCTGCAAGGAGTGTCCATGCTGTAGCTCTAAATGAATATGATGCAAAAGGACATCCACCATTGTGTATATATTTGCAGTCACTTCTTCAGGAGAAAAATCCCTTAGCACGCGTCCCTGTATTCGATGGGGAGAGAGAGATTAAATAGCAGTATGTGATGTTACTGCTGACACAAGAGATTCAATGTCAATGTATAATGTAGCAAAGAAATGAAAAAGTATTGGTATGGTTTAAAAGAATAAACTTTTCCAGCAACGTAAATGGAAATTGGAACTTTACTAGGTTAGCGCTATTTATGTTCTCGGGGTGTCCATGCATCAGTATCCATGCTCCAGCACAGAGATATTGCCGGTGTTGAGGAAAACTATGACTGATATAAGTCATGAGATAAGTAGGATCAGCCGATGGTGAAAGCAGCTGGTTGCACTGATTGATTACAGTTGTTTCCGCCTATCAATGAAATCATACCTTCGGATTAGTAGAACAGTTTCAAAAAGAAAATGAACTCTAACACTAAAAAGAACTTTAAAAGGGGGAAAAATAATATTTTTATTATCCTAATTCTAGATCTATGCAAATATTTATCTATGAGTTTTTAAGTGAAGCAAAATTTTGATGTCTTGTCAACATCAAAAAGAATTTAACATGTCCAATCTTTTAGCTTAAATAACTGTCAAGCAGGCAATGGCCCCAAGTTCAAGTAGCATATATGCCATTAAAATAAACACATGATGCAATTGTCAATTTTGTCCCTCCCCCATTGAATACCTTCATCTGGTATGTTAAGAGTTTTAATCATTATACCCTCCCCCCAACATCAATGTCCACTTCCACCAACCTCTCTTTTCACCCACGATGCCAACACCATCAACGTTGTTATCAGTGAAAGCTTCAGATTTTGGCTGTGGTTCATGCCAATGCCATCAACCAATCTCAATGTGAATTACTCAAGTATTCCATCAAAATGTCACAGAAGCATAGGTCCTCCACTTAAACGCAATATCTGGAAATTTCTTTGACGTACCTCCTCTAGGTTACAGATAAAGACAAACTCAACAAGATCAATTACAATGATTCTTTGAGGGAGCAACCATCAGAGATGAGTGTCTCTTCTGGTCATCTGTTCGCACTTGTCATAAAATAGTCTATCCAACAACCTCATTTTTAACATCATTTCCGCTGCCAGCTGTTTACATTATCATAGTCCTCTTAGTACCGACAATAAGTCTCGACATCTCTTGCAACTGCTGGGTTACTATGGCTGCATTAGGGTTTGTTGCAACTCTACCAGATCGTGATGAAGAGGATCCAGATCTGACTTTTGTTAATTTTTTTCTATGAACACAGATGGTCAACTCATGTAACTGCTTTCCCTTACTTTGTAATGGCTTCCTATGCCCCAACCTTGCAACCACACTCAGACAAAAAACCTGCTCTTCCACCAAAGCGGCTCAGTTCCTGAGCCAGCTCAGGAAAGCGGACCAATTTGAACAGGCCAGAAGCCTTAGAAGAAGACAAAAACCAATAATCACTTGTCAAAAGAGAAAAAAGAAACATAAGCGTTTTCTTTTTGTAAAGAAACAAGGAGAAGGCTTCACTTCCTACTTCTACTTCAGGAGTTCATCCTCCACCGTGTTAACACCAAGTTATCTGCCACCCACCACATAAACGGCCAAAGAATTGACTGCAAAAGTCATAGATCTACAACAGTTCATAGAAGGAAGAGACGCCATCCAATCAAAGAGAAGCTTAATTCCATCAATTCGAAAAAAAACTATTCTGATACAAGTGACCTTATAAACATGATTAGTCCCAAAAAATAAAAATTCCACTTTCAAGATAGAATTAAATGTTCATCCACTAGCAGTGTAAAATCTTTTTTACACAAGCGGCCTTTGGATCATGACACGTGTTAATCACAATATTTGTCTTGATTTTTTTAGATTTTGGTTGGCCACATATCGTGATCCAAATACCGCTTGTAAAAAAGATTTTACACCGGCTGGTGGATGAAAAATTTACTCTTCAAAATATATGCAGCAATCTCCTTAAACTTCTAACTTTATCCACCACGTGCCACATAAGTCATAACCATCTTGGATTTTTTTATTCTTTCTTTTTTTGGTTTCCCAATGTATTCCCGGCCCGTAGACCCAAGACTAATCCCTTAGGTACTGTCAGACGGTAGAAGCAGGGACCTCTCCCACGGAAGGTTTCTACATACACAAGGGCTCGAAACCAAGACCTCTTGCTTAAACGACTAGATCCCTTCATAGCCCTTCCACTCAGGCTGACCTCGTTGGTATAATTAACCATCTTGGATATGCTCAAACTTTTTTCGTAAGTATGTGGAGCTTCAAGGATACTAATATATCCCCCTAAAAGTGGACATTTTTATCAGAACGGATGGATTGCAACAGTTATGATTCCAATATATTCCAAGAGACCAAAGACTACTTCATCATTGATATGATTTTTAAAATAATATATATATATATATATATATATATATATATATATAGCATGCAAGCAGCTAGCTCTAACCTGGTGTCTTCTGCCCTAGTTGTCTAAATAACAATTTGTACTTGGTAATATTTTATTTTTTTTGATAAGTAAAGAGTAATACTCCCTCCGTTTTCAAAATAGTCACCTTTTTACCCGGCACACCGTTAAAGAAAAAAGTAATTAACTGTATTATAAATATTGGTGAAATGTGTGGTTTCTTTTAATGCGCTTGAGTATGTGGCCAAATTAAAGTAGGTAGAAAAAGTAAGGGTAAAGTGGTAAAAGTGTTTTCTTAAAAGGGAAAGTTTTAAAAAAAGACAATTATTTAAGAACGGACGAAAAAGAAAAGGTTGACGATAATTTGAAAACGGAGGGAGTTTATATCAGGCACCAAAAAAGGAGGCGCGATCTTGTACACTGGGGGTATACAAGACAAAAATATTATATAACATAAGACCTATCCACTATATATACAAAAGAATCCCCTGATCTAGGAACAGCTACTAAGCACCAAAATCTAAGAGTCTGGAGAAAAGCTTCCTTGATACCTCCTACCTCAGTCTCAACATTCTCAAATATCCTTCGGTTCCTTTCCTTCCAAATTGTAAAGAAACGGAGAAGAGAAGAAAGAAGAAGAATATGATTTGGAAGCCTTAACCCTAAAAAGGTTAGGCTAGGGTATTTATATATACGTGCATATTAGACAATAATGTTACACATAACACCCTTCATAATACCCTTTATTCGCTAACACTCCCCCTCAAGCTAGAGCATAAATGTCATGCATGCCCAGCTTGTTACTCATATAACGCAACCTATTTCCAACCACCGACTTCGTCAAAACATCAGCCAGCTGATCACCGGACTTGACATAACTTGTGACAATAATCTTTTGTTGTAGCTTCTCGCGAATGAAATGACAGTCAACCTCAATGTGTTTTGTGCGTTCATGAAACACAGGATTCGATGCAATATGGATGGCTGCTTGATTGTCACACCATAGCTGCATAGGTGTTGAACTACCAAACCCCATCTCCTCAAGTATTTGGCGAATCCACATCAACTCACAAGTCGACTGAGCCATAGCTCTATATTCCACCTCCGCACTGGATCTCGACACAACTTGTTGCTTCTTGCTTTTCCAAGACACTAAGTTGCCTCCAACAAATATACAATATCCTGTGGTTGACTTCTTACTAATCGGACATCCAGCCCAATCAGCATCACAAAAACCTTCAACTCTCATGTGCCCATGATCTCGATAAAGTAACCCACGGCCTGGAGCTCCTTTGAGATATCGGAGGATTTGTACAACAGCCTCCCAGTGAGTAGATCGTGGAGACGACATAAACTGACTCACTTTGCTTACCGCAAATGCAATGTCCGGTCTAGTCACAGCTAAATAGTTCAACTTCCCTACAAGCGTACGATACCTCTCCGGATGATTCAATTCTTCACCATCATCACCTCTAAGCTTCACATTAGCATCCATAGGAGTCTCAGCTGGTTTTGCCCCTAACATCCCAGTGTTAGTAAGTAAGTCCAGTACATACTTCCGTTGAGAAAGAAAGATGCCTTGTTTCGAACGGGCAACTTCAATTCCCAAAAAATACTTGAGGTTCTCGAGATCTTTTGTTTGAAATCTTTCTTGAAGGAAAGACTTGAGAGCATAAATTCCCACACTATCTCCGCCAGTAATAACAATATCATCAACATACACAACCAAGAGAATACACCTGCTTGACGATAAAAGGCGAATGATCACTTGCTGCACCGCATAAGGCCAAACTCTAACACAACTTCACTAAATCGACCAAACCAAGCTCGAGGAGCTGTTTGGACCATACAACGACTTTTTAACTTGCACACCATCCGACTCCCCGAACAACAAAACCAGAGGTTGTTCAAGATAAACCTCTTCGTGCGGTCACCATGAAGAAAAGCATTTTTGACATCTAGTTGGTGAAGCGGCCGGTGGTATGATGCAAAGAAGAGAAACAAGCAACGACCGAAACTTCAACCGGAGAGAAAGTTTCGGAATAATCCACACCATAAGTTTGGGCATAACCCTTCGCAACCAGACGTGCCTTCAACCGAGCAAGGGAACCATCAGGATTCACTTTCACTGTGAAAACCCACTTACAACCAATTGCCTTCTTATTATTCGGCAAAGGTATCAAATCCCAAGTCTGATTCTCCTCAAGAGCCTTCATCTCCTCTTCCATAGCGGTTCTCCAACCAGGGTGAGCCACTGCCTCAGACACAGACTTAGGAATAGGGTAAGACTCAAGAGAATTAATTAAGGAAGAAGTAGAAGAAGACAAACCAGAGTAACTAACATAGTCAGCAATGGAATATCGTGTGCACTAACTACGCTTACCTTTTCGAAGTGCAATCGGAACATCTAGATCAGATAATGGTGGCACCGGAGTGCTAGGATCTGCAGAAGAGAGGACTGGCTCGGTAGGGACCACATCAGGAGGTGCAGAAGGAGGTCCCTCTCGTGGACGGCGAGAGTAAACTTGCTGAATGGGGGACGATAGAGAGGACAGGGGAGGTGGGGCAGGGCCATAATGTGATAGACAAGGAAATCATCACTTGAGTCCGAAGAAGATGAGTCACCAGACGATAGAGGATAGAATGATTGTGATTCAAAAAATGTGACATCAAGAGAAACGAGATAACGATTCAACTCGGGAGAAAAACAACGATACCCTTTTTGAGACCGAGAGTAGCCAAGGAAGATACATTTGAGGGACTTAGGATCCAACTTGGTTATATGAGGTCGATGATCGCGAACAAAGCAAACACAACCAAAGGTCTGCGGTGACACGGAAAACAACGAACGGGAAGGATATAAGACACGATATGGAATCTCCCCCCCAAGAACCGAGGATGGCATCCTATTAATAAGATGACAGGCAGTCAAAACTGCATCAGACCAAAATTGCTTAGGCACATGCATTTGAAAGCTAAGAGCCCTAGCACTTTCCATTAGATGGCGATTCTTTCTCTCCGCCACCCCGTTTTGTTGAGGTGTATCAGTGCAAGAGGATTCATGAGTCATGCCATGGTCATGCATAAAAGTAGAGAAAGGGGTGGAGAAATATTCTTTTGCATTGTCACTACGAAGAATTTTAATAGCACACCAAAACGGGTATTAATTTCAAAGACAAAAACCACAAAAATGGAGAATAACTCAGAACGATTTCTCATTAAGTAAATCCAAGTTACACGTGAAAAATCATCGACAAATGTAACAAAATAACGATAACCAAGTTTCGACACTACCGGAGACGGACCCCAAACATCAGAATGAACCAACTCAAACGGGACACAAGCCCTTTTATTGACTCTAGGAAAGTATGAAACACGATGGTGTTTAGCATACTGACAAGCTTCACAATTTAATGTAGACAAAGACTCTAAACTAGGACACAATTTCTTCAAATTCGAGAGACACGGATGACCCAAACGACAATGAATCTGATGTGGTGTAAGGAAGTGACAGGAACATGCAACAGAGAGACAACATCATCCAAAGTAAAGCCCTCCCGATTCGTAGCCTCTACCAATAATCCTCTTCGTCGTAAGATCCTGAAAGACACAAGAATCGAAAAGGAATGAGACACTACGCTTGTAATCACGAGTTAATTTAGTGATGGATAGTAAATTGAACGGAAAACCAGAAGGTATAGGACGTAAGACAACGATAGAGATGGAGTGATATGAGCGATTCCGCTCCCCGAACACATGCAGACCCGTTGGCTAACGTGACACTAGGCAATATAGAAGAGGTAAAGGAAGATAAAATACCTGCTCACCGGTCATATGGTCGGTAGCACCAGAATCAATGACCCATTTGCGACTCGGAGGGGAAAAGACACGCAGTGGGTTTACCCGAATGGACAAAAGTGGCTGCGAAGAGGAAGATGAAGACGGTGAGAGACACCTGGGTATACCTAGCATACTCTTCATCTCGACATCATAACCATCTTCCTGGTCCAAAGGGAGAGGACCGACTAACAAGGTCGGGATGAGTAGCAACATTAGCGAAGCGGTTACTAGTCGGTTTCCCATGTAACTTCCAACAATTGCGTTGCTGGATGCCCCGTGTCCCCACAATGGTAACATACCTTGACATCCTGATTCCCACCACGTCCATGTGCATCATCACCACCACGACCACCCCGACCTCCTCTACCACCTCTGCGTCCGCCACCACCACGACCACCATGATCGAAACCTCGATGCCCATGAAATGCGTGGCAAGAGCGTAAGACTCACCCGCATCCCCTCAACCGGAGAAGACTTAGACTTAGAGATGTGCGTAAAACCCGCGAGAAAGCCTCTGACAAAGAGCAAATATCGATGCAGACAAAATCTGCGATCGAGCAAGAGCAAACTCAGTCGCAATCCACCAAAAACCCATGACAAGGAGTCATTCACGTTGTGCTGCATTTCCTTAATATCGGCCGTAATTGGAAGTAAAGTGCACCATTCCCGAGACGCTTTCTTAAAATCAAAGTATCTTGAGTCACGGTGCGATCTTTTTGATTCTGTCGAAACACATCAGTGGACAAGTCATACAAACGATTCAGATTATCACGGCCCGAATACAACACCTCCAAATACTCCCAAAGATCTTTGGCTTGTTTCGGTATGGGAAACTAACTCGCAACGATATCGATCATGGAATTCATCATCGGCCAAAGAGTAATGCATCATCCCTAATCCAAACCTTCGCACTTTCACCGCTTTAATATCCGTGAGATGATCACCCTTTTCCATGCCAATCGACTCTTGCTAACCACCTTACGCCACATCATATAATTTGTACCATCAAGCTTTTTATCCGTAAGCTTATTAGGAGTGGTGATCACCGCCAAAGAGCCTCGCGGCGACATAATACGCAGGAGTCCCTACGAAAAAACGGTAACAAGAAATCAACCAAGCAAAGAACAGAGTCGCAACACACGGCGAACAGAAAACTAACCACATGTAGACTACCCGGGTAGGGCGAAGTCCGACGAGGCAAAAATTCGGTGAAATTCCGGCGCTGAGTCTGTACTCCGGCGACGACGACTTTTTCCGGCGACGAAAACCACTCCTCCGGCGTCGCCTAGAGGCGGCGAATGGATCTGTGTGGCGCGTGGGTTGTAAAAGTAACCAGGAAACAGCCAAACCGCTAGTCGCACTGAAGGTACTGTGACGAAAGAACGACGAACGAAACCCTTGCGCACAACAAAAACGTGCGCACCCTCAGCACAAACACAACTAGCAAACCACAACCTGGGCTAGCCTATCAATCAAGGTTGCACACTCCGGCAACTCCGAGCATCGCACAGCCTGGCGACGCAGTAAAGGAACTCGACGTCCTTACCTTTGCATGTAGAGAAGGAAAAGAAAAAAAATAAAAATAAAAATAAAATAAAATAAAATAGAAATGAACCAAACCAAGTTTGTTATGGAGAAACCTGCTCTGATACCATGTAAAGAAACGGAGAAGAGAAGAAAGAAGAAGAATATGATTTGGAAGCCTTAACCCTAAAAAGGTTAGGCTAGGGTATTTATATATACGTGCATATTAGACAATAATGTTACACATAACACCCTTCATAATACCCTTTATTCGCTAACACAAATGATCAACCAAATCGCTGAAGGAGCATAGATCCAGAAAGAATTCTTGTTTCTTCGCAAAAGATCAATAACAGTCCGAGGCATGACCCAGGAAACCCCAACCAAATTGAAGAACAGATTCCATACTTCTTGCGTTATGGGACAATGCAAGAGCAGATGATTCACATTCACCTCCGTTTTGCACAAAAGGCACCAATTAACGTAAATCTTGCCATGAGCTCTCAAATTCTCCCCCATCAAAATGGCTTCCCGAGCTGCCTCCCACACAAAAAAACTTGGAATAGAAAATTTAATGATGTTCAACTTTACTCTCTATATATCTTTCCACGGGAACAAAAATCTATCACTGATGTTCAACTTGGAATAGAAAGACTAGACTGAGAATTTTCTATCCTTTGTCCCCTCCCATGCAATGTTGTCTTCACCCGAATCTTGTCTCTTCACTTCGTGAAGGATAGCCATCATTTGAACCAGTTGCCCAATCTCCCAATCCTGGAAATTTCTGCAAAAGATTCCAAGAATCTGCCCCACCATGAACTTCTAGAAGTGAACTCACCATATCATCCTTGCTAACCGCAATGCTGTACAGTTTAGGGAAACTGAATTGTAGCAGTGAGTGTGTCCCCGCACCACTTATATTTCCAGAACCCGACAGAAACACCGAAACCTATATCAAAAGAAATGAACCGACTGAAAGTATCCCACCGTCTCATGATTCCTTTCCAAACACTACAACCATGGTTACTGTGAACTTTCTTGGGGAACCACAGATGATCATTCGCTCCAAACTTGCCCTCAACTAATCTCCTCCATAATCCTTCTTTATCAACTAAAAACCTCCACAACCATTTGCCTAACAGAGCATCATTGAATTTTCTGAGATTCTTGATACCTAAACCACCAGCCCCCTTACTGCTGCACACTGAATCCCACTTCACTAAATGATATTTCCTATCCTCCTTACCCCCTTCCCAAAGGAAGTGTCTTTCCAACTTCTCAATCCGCTTAACAACTAAAATCGGGATCACGAAGAGAGACAAAAAAATATGTGGGTAAGTTGGACAGGTTACTATTAATCAATGTCAACCTACCTCCCTTTGATAAAAACTGCCTCTTCCAGCCGGCGAGTCTTCTTTCAAACCTTTCCACAACAGAATTCCACATATTGACATTCTTGAACAAAGCTCCTAGGGGAAGACCCAAATACATTGTAGGGAAAGCAGATATTTTACACCCAAAAAAAGAAACCAAACTCTTCACATTATCCACCCTACCTACTGGAATAATCTCGCTCTACGAGATATTGATCCTCAGACCCCCCGACAACCCTTGGAAGAATAATAAAATCATTCGGAGGTAACCCAACTGATCCCTACTTGCTTCACAGCAGATGTGAAATGGTAATTCCGTGATCTGTATCTCTTCCCACCTCAAAACCCTGAATGAAACCTCCTGCCACAGCCTTATCAATGAGACGACTCAGCGCTTCCATGACCACAATAAACAGGAGAGGAGAGAGGGGATCCCCCTAGCGCACCCCTCTCGAACTTGAGAAAAAGCCTCCAGGTTCTCCGTTAATCAGAACTGAGAATCTGACTGTTGAGATGCAGAACATAACCCATTTGCTCCATTTTTCCCCAAAGCCCATTCTCTTCATAAACCTTCTCTATATCGAGTTTGCAAATTACACCTGGGGTCCACTCCTCATCCTAGCATCCACCGCTTCATTCGCAATCAAGGCCGCATCTAGAATTTGACGATTCCCCACGAAAGCATGTTGAGAATCTGAAATCACAAGCCCTACCACTTTTCTGAGCCTGGACGACAGAACCTTCGTAATCAACTTGTAAATACTACCAATGAGACTAATCAGCCTGAAATCCTTCAACTCATCTGCACCCTTCTTTTTCGGAATGAGGGCAATAAAGGATACATTAAGGCTTTTCTCAAAGCACTCCTCGAAGAAAGATTGGAAGACCTCCAAAACGTCGACCTTTACCACTTCCCAGCAGTGTTTAAAAAAGGCCAAAGTAAACCCATCCTGGGGCTTTATCCCCCTTCAAACTCCTCAGCGCCTCCACAATCTCCTCTTCTGAAAGAGGTTGCTCTAGCAGATCCTTTTCCTCCTCTTGAAGAGATTTGAAATCAATGCCATCTAATTCCAAAACCCAGGACCTGTAAAAATCAACTATGCCTCTTCTGATCAGTGGAGTCTCTTCTGTCACAGCATCACCAAATTTCAATCTGTTGATCCCATTGAAACTCTTAAGAGCACTAGCCATCCTGTGGAAAAACCTTGCATTTTTATCACCCTCCCGAAGCCACAGGAGTCGGGACCCTAGATTTATGCCTCCAGCATATTTCCTCCTTGATAAGCAAACTCCTAATATCAGCCTTAACCTCCTCTCGATGAGCCAGATCATCTTCTCCCAAAGCACCCCTGCCCTCCATATCATCTAACCTTTTAACTTCCTTCGTTGCTTCCTGAATCTTGACCTCTATATTCCGGAACACCTCTTTATTCCACACTTTTAGATCTTCTTTGAGCATTTTCAATTTCTTTGCAATCTTAAAACACGGCTTTCCAGAAACAGCATAAGAGTCCCATTTCAATTTTACCCAATCCAGAGAACCCGGTTCCTTCAACCACATATTTTTGAATATTTTAATAGATTCTTTCATCTGTGCTCCCATTTTTTATGTTCAAAAATTAGAATTTTCTGTGAGAAGTTACTTTCAGATCCAACTCTTCCTCCAGCTCCCCAAGGCCCAGGCCATGTGCCCAACAAATCAAAGGCATTTCTTCATTTTGTTCAAGCTACATAAACAAAGCTTGTCCCCCAAAACTTCGAAAGTCAATAAAATATTCTGATCTACTTGTGCGCAAAAGTAAGAGCAGATCTAGGATAAGTATACCACGGCCGGGTGAACACTTAATTCTAAGGAAAATTATCCATGAACATAGTCCAAATTCCTTGTGAACTCAAGACATATCACACCAAACCCACTATTGTTCACATCATTTCATCTCCACAGACAAATCAAAGCAACTGAAACCAAATTTCTCAGAGAAAACAAGTCATGATGCACCCCTAAACAACGAAGCCATCACCAGTAAATCAGAGAAGAGGGAAAGTACCCTCCGTAAAGTAAGGAACTTAACAAATCTCTAGCCTTAGATAGATGCATAGATCAATAGAAATCATACTAAGTCCAGAAATAGTAGGAACAATAGCATTAATATCTCTGTTCTCCCATTTAAAAATATTAAGTACTATATGCACTACAATGCCTGATCGGAAACCTCCCTCGCCTGATTTTGAGCAAATCAAACTACATTCGGACCCGAAGCAACTATCCTGCTGTTAGAAACAAGAAACTTTCCCAGACGTGTAAAGCATCTTGACTAGGATGGACCTAGAAACTCAATTTTGGTGGTTGGGGGAACGAGCATCAAGAGTTTTCAAAATGCCACCGTTGGTACCAAATGATGATAATGGAAGCCTCAGCTCTTCCATCTTTTTAGCTAATCAACCAAAGAGTGTAATGATGATCTTGCCCAAATTTTGAGACCAGGACGACACGAAGCACAGAAGGTGTAAAGTCCTATGTAACATGCTTGAACATCCTCTTTTCTTCCTTATTTGGTGGTAAGGAAGATGCTTGAACATCTATAGTACTAAATCAAGAACCAAAACTTAGTCTCCTCAACATTAAAAGAAGATGCGGAAGCTACACCTCAACATGGAAAGGGACAACTAAATGTTATCAACATCCTTAGCTTCTACGAAGAAGTCAGAGTTCTCCTTCTGCAATTAAGTCTCCTCAAACTATTTAGCGAAATCCAGCACACTACATTATTCAACTGTTCGTCTTTTCTTTTTCCATTGCCTTTTATTCTTGAAAGGGAGGCTGCCAGAACAATGAGAATGACAAGATTGACAAAAACACTCAAAGACAGTTTGCCGTAGTGTAAGAATTTAAAATCAGCAATTTAAAAGGATGCCTATCATTAAAACAAGATGCAAACAAAGCAGGCAAACTGTGGAAAATATACATCACACAGAAGCCATGATTGACCTGTTGCCACGCTTGGATCGCCAGGCCCCTTTTATCTATCCTCCCAATCAAGGCCTCACGCAGAATAGATGGGAAGTAGCGGAGAGTCTTCTCCGACCATGTATGCTGACTAGTGGCTAATATTTGTTCCAACATTGTTTGAAGATAGTGAAGGTGCTCAGCCTCAGCAATGCCACGAGTCTTAATGATTATAGCAAGAGTAACTATGGTTATCCGATTCAATGTTTCAGTGAATTCAGTAGGCCCCTGCAAAAGTATTAAACAAGCTTAAAAGAGGTGAGTGACTAAAACTGAAGGAATGTGCAGTTGCAAGACCATTGATCTTACCTTTCCTTCCTTCCTTACGATAAAAAAATCTCTTAATGACAGTATAAGATTCATGCACAAGTTCTCAGCCAATCTGAATACACGATGATCGCCACGTTTGCCTTTTAGTGTAGAGAGTATCTTAGTAACATCATACATTAAGGTTTTGCTTTTCCCATGGTACCTAAAAAGAAAGATATTATTAAGGAACAGGTGTAAGTTGCACGCACACACACACATCATGCTTATATACTGAAATTGTGATCAACGCACAAAAAGAAAGAAAGGGCCAGAATTGATCTGAAACCGATTCCCTAAAACAAAGTTGTAACACTAATAACTACATAGAAACATGTTCGATATTTAGTCTGATATGCTTATGTGAAACAAGTTCTCAATCCAAGTAAAACTAATGTTACAAGATAAGCTATACTTCAATTACCTGTACAAGGAAAACAATCGGTAATTCAGAATTTCAAGCACCAAAAGAGAAGCACCAGGCTTACTTAAGGCATTGGGGTTCCTCTGGGTCAGGTGCTGCAGGATTCCACATCAAACATATTAAATTGTGTAGTTGTGATTAAAAGCAAAGCAAAAGGTTAAGAAAAAGGAAACTGGAACCACAAAAAAGTAGCAATGGAACAAGACATTAACTTCATGCACAAAAAACAGAAAAGGAAAACAAATCACTAGGAATATAAACCTTGCAAATAATTATAATTTGAATTTACTGCAGCACTATCAGAAATTATTCTTTAAAAATAGAGTAAAAGTATTGAAAGTGGAAAGATCATCGATGTGAAATATTAACCAAAAAAAACACTGCCTAGAACAGTAAATATAGCCAACTCCTATTGGCTGTTCAAAATAATAATCACAACACCAGTATCTCCTACATAAGATTGTTGAGTCAAGTACAACAGTAAATTGATTTTTTTCCCATCCGCGGGGACATATCACAAGTACAGAACAATGCACAAGCTATTTGGGAAGCATTTATTAGATCAGTGGTTGGACAATCTTGCTCTCACTACGTAAAAGATTGTCTAGAAGTAACAGATAGAGTTTTCCGCTCAGAAACGTCAATGAGACAAAATACGTCTCCCAAGCATTTAAGCCGCATGTCCGTCCCAAAAGGGAGGTAAGCTTTTCTCTTTAGTTTGTCCCAATAACAGAGGTACGTTTCCCTTTTAGGAAGGTATCTTTTGAGCAAATTAACTCTAATACTCTAGTCATTTTGAAGGATAAATGGCATGGGTCCACCATATTGATGAGAGATGTCTTAGGTAGTTAAGGAATTTGCAACCATTTTCTTTATTTGCACAATAAGTAATAGTGTACCTCTCTTTTTGGGAGGGAGGGAGTAGTTTCTTTTGGAATAACAACATAATACAGACATAGTTCATGCTAAAAAGCAGTATACAATAAAGAACTCTTTTGCTGTTTTCATGTCAATTCTTATGGGAAGCAGAGTTTGCAATTGGAAATGAAACATCTTTAACACCTTGTGTGACTGCCCATGAAGCGCATGATGGGCATGTCATGCCATGACTAATACAGCATAGACTTGTCAACAGAATACTTGAAAGAAAAAAAAAAGACGCATGTGCTAGCCGCTGGGAATACATGAAATACTTTATCTTGATAAATTGGGGACTCACCAAAGAATTTTTCACATTCAAATATACACACACTCAAAAAAACTTTATCACCATGACCATCAAAGTCCAAATAAGAAAATGTGCAGTTTAAAGAAGGTAAAAGAAAGAATTTCAACAGCTCGTCTTTTCAATATTTATGATTTCTTCTTTTGATAATTTTGAACATTTACAAATCAGAAATGAAATCGACAAACTCATCAGATAGATAACCCCTAACTCACTATATAAAACAAGTCTGTAAGAAATAGAGACTGCCAACCAACATTCCAACATGTTTGGTACAAATAGACCAAGGAGTATGTACTCGAAAAATGGATATGGATGTCAAATGACAAATCCTTCCAATTCTGCTAGCATCCTTTTCTACCTCCATGTTCCAATCCTGTAATCATTCCTAACACTAGAACTCATTTTATTAGGAAAGTTGCGGCTGCTTCTACAATTAAGTCTTTGCTAGGTATTTTGCTTTTCCGGAGGCTCAATCGCTCAAATGAAATGAAATATTGCAATAACATCAGCTGTACATGGTTTTGGGGCTTGGTATCTGTGGTGTACTGGTGTGTATAGTTGAGCTAGTGAAACCCATCATTATTTTTTGATTGCCCTAGCATGGAGGCTTTATAGCTGTCTTGGACAAGTATCAGGTACCTCCAACTTTGGTCGAGCTCTTACTGATCTTAAATTTTCAGTGTTCGGTAATGGCAAGAATTATAATGCTCTTTGGGATTACAGGATTTATGATGTGCAATTGAGAATGAGTGCTCCATTTCAAATGCACAGCCTTCTTTTAATTACCTGCAGGATGACGTAATCATCTTGGTCTCCTTTAGTCTCTTTAGTGTTTGAATCTGGTGGTTTTCAACTCAACACGGTATGTATAAGAACAACTTCAAGCATTTCCTAGTTTCAATTTACTGTGATTATATGAAATACAGTATTCATAAATCAGTTCATATAACTACTTGATCAGACCTCCACTTGACACCTACCCTAACAAAATATAGCAAATAGCTCCTAATGACTTTATTTATGTTCCCCAAGTAAGCAGGTCTTGCTCCACCATTTGATGGCCACGGTATCATGCAATCTCTGGGATAGTTATCTGTTTGACGCCAGCTATTCCCTTTAAAAGTTTCAATTAAAGCACATCAGAATAAATTTCTGCTGAAGCTCTTGGAGCAGGTAGCCAGGTATCTAATTGCTAAAAGCATCAGACATTGCTATGGTTTTGGATATGCTAACTGAACTTATCATCCTTTCTTCTGAGAATCCGGAGCTTCTGTCATAATGGCTGATTACCAAAAATAATGCATGAAAAGAAAATATTAAATACGGGAAAGGGTGGAGGAGAAGTGATCATTACACTTAAGTGTGAACGAAACAAAGAATGAGGTGCAATCAGCAGCAATCTAGTATATGTTTCAACCATTGCGATGTTAGGCACAACCTGCATTGAAATGCTGAAGTCAAACATTAAAATAGAATTTTATAATGTTAACATTAATCAATCAAGTTTAGACCATTAACATCCAAATAATCATTGAAATGGCAACCGCTGAATGGTAGTTAGCTTCCTAATCCATTTCTGATACAGTGCAGCACATAATGGCATCCATATTCAATGCATAACTGTCATTAAAAATCACAAGTGTTCAGTACATATTTTCTACAGTAGGTAACTTGTGGGTTTTGACATTTATGTTCCAAAACTTACGTACAATATGTAAAACTGGTCTTCTCTTTAGAGTCTTGTGACTATTGTTGTAGGATTCTCAATAGGAATAAGAAAAGAAATAAATAACTCCATTATCTTAATACGTTGATGGCATAGAGTGGTGCACATAAATGCCCTGACTTCAGAGTCCAATGAAAAGAGAAAAATGACATATAAGGATACCGAACAACCTAAAAAACAGTCATTCGAATTTTTACTTCTACTTCAAGACTTTGTTTCCCTTTCTGTTTTATCTCAATAAAACAGAAGTAACGCCAAGACCTACTGCATCGTCTATTAGATCTTTGTTTGATGAATACTAGTAGAAATGATATGGCAGTGAGAGAAGAGTATATTTTCTTCAATGGCAGCAAGAGAGAGAGAGAGAGAGAGGAGTCAGCTGGCTGGATGATGGTAGCAACGGTTTAGGTCGATGAAGAACTAGTAATGGTGGCAGAGAGGGGATTTTGAAGGAGATTAGGATATTTCTGAACTTGATACATCAGGAGAGAATATGAATGTTAGCTGGTTCGAAACTTAATATTAGGAAACCTTGCATTCCTTCAAAACTGTCTGCAAGCTTTCCGGCCAAAGTAGCAGGGTGAAGGTGGAGCTTCATTTGGACAAGAGCTGTCCTCTCTGAATATCAAAAAAGGAAACATATGAATGCGGTAGCAGAAGAAGTACATATAGAATATCCCGTAGGAGTATAATCTACTTCTGATCATCGCTACAGAGGCCTGATTGGAATTGACTAGCAAGAAGACACCAGCAAGGCCTTGTGTCTTCTATATCAATGCACATGCATAAGATTAGTGTTAAAGTTCAGGGTGATGCAGGGAGCACACAAAAGTCACAAGATGCATGTAATTGGTCAAAACTTGCAGGTTCCAAACTACAAACCATGCAACCAATCTTATGCATTTTATGACTTTTTTGAGACCCTCTCCTAGAGCATTACTCTTAAAGTTCTAGTTATTCCATTAACCCGTAACGGACATTAGTGTACCTGTATCCTTTTTAGTGTTTATACATCAGCAGGAAGCAATGTACAACCCTCAAAACCTAAACCGTCCATGTTCTGGAGACCCTGCTCACTTTCAAAACTCCAAGATTTTGTAGCGAACCACATTCTAGCTTTACCAAAATAAGTCAAGCTAGATATAAGTACATTGTCAAGAACATGGCATAGCAGACTGGAAACTCATTATCCAAAATATTAGTGCATTATTTAGAAAATAAATGTTCGTGTTTCAGTATTTTATATTTTATATAAGATGGAAAGATCCTCAAGCTTGATAGAATGTCAGAAAAACGAGAAACCATATTAGTTACCTGTCCAGAGAACATAGAATCTTCCATCTGAAATGCCAACTTCAGACACAAGTTTATCGAAAACCCTGACAACAATGATATTGGCACAGGACTAACTTCCCGCATCACCATTAGCCTCTCATTGGATTGTAAATTTGGTCCGGGTAACAACTCTGTCGCTCCAGCAGATGTTAACCAATTTATCACAGTTTCACAAGCAGGTTGTGCCATGGTGTAAGATACAACCCAAAACATCCCAATAGATCTTTCATCCAGATTCATATAGTCCATCATACGTTCCCCTGAAAATAAATCACAACGATCAAGTGGAGAAATTCCCTCAAGGGGAAATTGCAAAGCTAATTAGGAATATTACTGTTTTGTGGCACACGACACTATTTGCAGCTAAGTTACAGTGACAAAGAACTCAGCGTTTTAAGTCCAGAAACAGGATTCATCAAGTGCAAGTGTTATATAAAGCCAGGACATTCGCCTCAGTTGATAGGTCACACCTAAGGTGACCGGTGATTGTTCAATAAAATAATTAGCAAATGAATGATACACGTATTGCATAACAGAAAACTACAAAACTTCATTCCAAACACACTAAAGTTTTAATAAAGAAGATCCTTCCCTCGATCACTTTTTATCAACTCTGTGAATGCATTTCTCACATTGCATACAAGCGACAACACGAATAAGCCTGCTCTGATTCATCTTAGATGAGCTGCTTATGACGTTTTGCTTGTGATAAGCTGCTTATGTAGGTGTTTGATGTAGCTTATTGACAATAAGCCATATGCTGAGGTACTATGCTACCCGATGAAAACTCATCTTACATGCAAAACAACTAATTTGGGGCTTTTTCAGCTTCTCAAGCATATGAAAGGACCGATGAAACTTTCCAAAACCCATAATTACCCTTTATAAGTACTACTCCCTCTGCTCCTGAAAAAGGGTTCATAAAACTTTTTGGGACGTTCCAAAATAAGTGTGCACTTTGTAATCTTCCTTTTTAGGAGTGTTACTTTTTACTATTATAACATCAATTGAAATCAATAAGCAGGAGTAGCTCAAAGCCACAGGCTGGAACCACCCATCTGTTCACCCCATCAAAAAAGTCTTTTTTTTTTTTTTTTTTTTTTTTGTCTAATGGACAAACAAGGCAAGGACTAGATACTCATACTACTGCTAACACCTATCATATCCCTCCAATGAGCTTCTTAAGCTTCTCAAGAGGCTATTCAATACAACTCCATCATACATCAAACCTCTTTGCGCCAGGAAAGCCAGCATATCTGCACAGGAGTTCCATTCCATTTCGATGAGCATAATGTCTGGCTCCCAATCTCTATCAAGTAACTCCAGATCTTGGTCTTCAGCTATTCCATTCTTGTTGAGATAGTTGACGCCTTCTTGAGAATCTAGTTCCTAGATATCCTTTTTGAATCCAATTCCCAAGCCAGCCACGGAAAGTTTGAAATTTATCATACTAAGTTAAGTACGAATGTTGTATAATTTTAGAAATCAAATAGTAAAATATTTGAAATGACCTTTTAAACTTGTTAGTTTCCTTCGAGGGTCAATTTGGAAGGTTCAAAACATATAAATAATATATATATATATATATATATAATAGAGTCCACCGACTCTCCTTAATCTTTGTGCCGAGTCAAAGAGATTATATTTTGTAGAGGGGGTATCTTTTTCCTTCCGAAGCTATTCCCCAATTCTTAAAACATGTTTTCTAGTTTTTTGCTTTTTCACCAAGAGCACCACTTGAGCATCTGAGGAAGAAGATGGAGATTCTTGCCAGGAACCAACCAAGGGAGAAGGCCTGGACCACCATTTTACTTCAAGCAACTTCATATTCGGATCACGAAATGTGGCTGGTGATAAAGTACAGTGGCCAAACAAAGTAACCAAAGCCTCCTCTGATACGTAATTAAATCTTTAGTTCTCCTCCTTTTCTTTTTTGCCTTCCTTATTCATAGATATGGATATATGCCAGCAAGCAACAATTACCTCTCTGACTCCACGAGCTCAATCAATCTTCGTCCTTCATTGAGTATTTTACGAATGTCAGTCACTACCCTGAAATTGGACCCTAGCCACAGTTTCAAACCCCAAGTATGGCACACACTTTAAAAAACTAGTTTGGATGTGTGTGGATAGTATGTGTGATGGAATTTCACAAGTCATTCCATCATGACATCATGCACTTGACCAGTCTCATGCACTCGCCTGGTGTTTCCTTGGTGGAGGTTCCATTGCAGTCTCTCTTCCACCTTGGCGAGGGTAACATTGCACTCTCTCTGACATCCAATACCCTCATTAGTCTCACGCGATCAACCCCCATGGTAAGTTGCCACTAAGTAGTTCGAGTCGTGCACGCGTCTTCCCAACAAATGTTCTACCCAGTGCCTTATGCGAAATGAAGAATGGAAAACTGCTTGGAATCTTCCCAGTTCCCTAGTAAATGCTTTGCTTGATGAAGCATTAAGTTAATTTGTGGAGTAGACTGCTCCAGGGGATAATGTCTTAGTTTCAAGCTGTGTTCCAGCTGGCACCTACTTGTTGCTTTGAGGGCTCATTTGTCGCGGCTGGTGGCTGGTGGCTTACAGCTGATAGCTTAGGCTGAATGACTTATGGGCTTATGGCTGATTTGATGATAGACTATTTGTATGAAAAACGACTTATGAGTATATTTGTTAAATAAGCTTGAAATTATTTATTTACTACAAATTGACCATAAACCCTAAATTTTCAAATCAACTAGTCAATTATTAAGGAAAAAGTCTCACCTTTATCTTAAAAAACTTAACATGAGAAAATATTTAATTAATATTTATTTACTTAATCTTACTTAAAACAATAAATAAATATGTAGCTATTTTCTACACCATTAGTACGTGTAGTCTTTAACGTTGAACTTTTATTATTTCCTTGCCAATTTTTAATGTGAGTAGTCAAATATGTGGAGGTTGAAAATGCTTACCTTATAACAAAATGAATAAATAAGTTATAATATTCCTTATCCAGAAATTAAATGTTTATTTTAAAAAAATCTTGAAATTAATATTCCTAGCTCTTTTTATGTATTTATGAGAAAAGGGTAAGATTGTAATAATCAAAAGTTTATTAATGAATAGTTGTCTTTGTGTTTTCAAGAAACTAAAAAAGCTTAAAATTTTAGCTTTTTGGCTTTGGCTTTGGCTTTTTAATGCATAAATAGTGTTGTACATAACTTATTGACTTTTAGCTTATAAGCAAAAACAAACACTTTAAATATGACTTATTTTAAGCTTAAAGTCAAAAGTCACTCTAAAAAAGCTGTAATAAACGAGCACCAAGTGCCTTCACATTTTGGACCTGCTCACTCTTTTGCAGGGTGACCCCTTGAATGGTGATATCCCCTTTGCCAGGTGACTTTGAATGTATTCTATATACACACAGACAATGACATGTCAAGCCCCTCGTTAGTCCAATACTACACAGGTCATTACATATATTTTAGTGTATTCCTATTTAAAAAACTTCCTTATATAAGTTAAAAAATTTGGTTGGTGAGTTGGTTCAGATATGGCTTACATGCAAAGTACTCACAAACGGAGATATATATAGGATTGAAATGAAAAAATATGTCTCCATTTATAACGTTTATGTCTTAACTCAACTTGTTTCTCCCTCCATATATTTCTTCTATTCCAAGTCCAATGTATATCTCTTCTCTCCCCTTTCATTTGTCTCCTGCTAATGTAGATCTCTATAACGATGCTTCTCTTCATAAAACCCTGAAATCTTATAGCTTTTTTTTGATAAAAAAGCTAATCTTATAGCTTGACATAAGCAAAAGCTAAAACCATTTTAATCATGGGCAACCAAACCCTTACATGTAAAGTTACACTACACTTGCATTTATAATTTTCCTAACCTGTTCAAGAATAATAAATCACAGAGATAAACCTGAAAATATAATTTTCATGAAAGTATACCTTTGCTCACTTGCTTCCACCATTCATCAATTTGCTTTCCTTTCTGCAGCAGCTCATTATTCAAATATTCTCTGGTTGACGTATTCAACGCCCAGATACGTAGGTTCTGACAACTGCTTATAAAATCAAGAAGGATACTTAGAGGATTATTAGGATCAGAACTTCTATCTTCTTTATGAAAAGATAGGATCTTTCTGGTCGTCTCCACCTATAAGCAGAAACACATTTAAGTCAAAACTCTCATAACAGTACACGCACCAGCAACTCTAAACCTGAAAAATAATGCCAAGACAAATAAATATTTTGACTAGGGATCTCAAATGCATGTACACGTTGGAACCTGACTTATTTTAAATAAACAAAAGCGGAAAGATAGAAAAGTTAAAAGAAGAGTACTTGAAATCTGTTAAAATTTAAACAGATCAAAAACAACCTTTCTTGAGTCTGTATTTAAAGCATTCATCACAAGCTCAACCCGGATGATTTGTGCAAGTAACCATGTGACATGATTCGTCCTAAGAATTTGGTGATCATCCTCTGCAAGGCGTAATACTAACTTGTCCACAAAATCCACAAAATCAATGCACCCACTTTTCACGAGGAAAAAGAAAATATCTGAAAAGACGAGCCATTCAGACCAGCAACTAATCTCTGCAACGAATTGGGAATAATAGAATTAAAACCAGCTGAACATTGAAGAAGAAAGGCAGAAATGTTTCTGCTGGCTCAATCTTTTTTTTTATACAAGTAAAGCAGATATTTAAGGAAATCAAGAATGACAAAGAAATTTTCAGTTACTGAACGATAAATGAGATAAGAAAGTGTTATGCACAAGTTCACATCTGGTAAATATTGGGGTTTCAATAAATTTTTGTATGCTTGCCCTTTTAAATCATTAGGTCTCACCACTGGATAGTAGGGGGAGGAAATGATGAGTTATAGGAAGCAATCAAGATCCATCTTGTGTCCTAAAGCTGATAAGGGATTTGTCAAAATTGGTATGTAGTGTAAGGCAGGGGGAGATAAAACTGAATAAGGGGGCAAGATCCAGGGATGGAAAAAAGTGGGAATATTTCTCTAATCTCTAATCATGCCAAACAGAGTTCCTCACTCTCCAAGAGAATTCTTCACTACACTAATTCACAGAGTTGCTTCCTTCATGAATTTGCCAAGCTGGATCATTACTTGTCTATATTAAATAGAAGGAAATTTCGCTGAGACTCTTTTATTTTTAATCTTCTCACAATCCGTGATCCTTGGTAGGCCTTTTTTTTCCTGGTAAACTTATCTAGCATTGAACATGATAGCCAATCAGCCACTAACTTCAACTTTTTATCGTCGTGTACATCATTCGATTCAAACACTTCATCCACACTGTTCAGCTGATAAACAAGTACCTTAGCTTGCAAATAAACAGAAAAATCCAGATGATTCCTACCAAAGATTTTCTTCCATAGTCAGCTCAAGATCAAGAACTGGCCCGTCGAGAGAGTCATGAAAGATGGCCCAAATTTCTTCCCCCGAATACAATCTGAGCCAGACCTGGCCAGAAATTCAACTTGCCTCCTCTATTCATTCCACACCTGTATGAGCAGGAGCAAGCCACCGATTAATCCCCTTTACTCTAGGAATCATTACATTGGTGCAACCAGAAGCCCCAACAAGTTATATCTTCAGATGCATGTGTGTTGATGCGCGAGTGTAAGCGTTCATGTGTGTTTGAGTATGAGAGAGAAGGAGAAAGAGAGTGGGGGTTGCAGGAGAATCTAGGCTAGAGGCAGGACTCTAGGTAACTCAAGAAGAAAGCCAATAAATCTGAAATTACATTCACTATTCAAGTAGCAGTAGCGGACCTCGCGGCTGCCATTGCCTTCGCAGTTGCAGCGTCATAGTAACACTGTGACAGGCATTAAGAAATAGAGACAGTTATCAAAGGCGTGAATCTTTTTTTCAATTCACACCTTCCCTAAATCATGTGTCTTTCCAATATTGAGGTCATGTAAATTATATTTATTAGGAATATTAATCCCAATCAAAAATAAGTTTTCTTCATGCTAACTTAATCAAAAATCATGAGTCAAATTTATATGGACTTCACATCTATATAAAATGTAAATCTTTCATAGATTATCTTCTAATTCTATTATGAGTAACATACATTATCATATATTTATATAAATTAATACTTCATTGAATAAGTGGGGTGATTATATTAGGAAATAGGTTTAGATTGATTAATATGCCTACCAACAGTGTGAGACTAAATAATAAAGTTAACAATATGACAACACCAACTGACAGTGGTCGAGGGGTGATATTGCTTGCTCTGTTAGGGGATGACCAAGGCTTGACTGCTTCTGCCTCCATAATTTCACCTCTTCTTTATGCTTCTTAAAACAAATCAATGCATGCATCACGGCGCACACTATCTGACGAGTCCACACCCAATTACGTAGCGCTAATGCTGCTACAATGGCATACATCACCTGCACCATAACTTTAGCGCAACTGACATTCCAGCAAGAATCCCATAACACATACCCGTTTCGGAGCTCCCCGTTATGATTACGTGAGGGAAAGTTCTAAACACATGGCCTTATAGTTATTACAAGATGCAATGAAAACAGAATCCCAAATACTCATTCTTCATTCCTACTTCCAAGATGATGTAATTATCAACGTCTATAAGAAAATTTATTAAGCACACCTCTCAAACTTTCAAGAGAACGAATTTGAAGGGATAAATGGCAAGCATGTAAGACTTCAGAGAATTTCACAACATCCCATAATTGCAGAATGCAAAATATGCAGAAAACCCAGAAACGCTTTATGCAATAAAAGCTGCAACCTCAAATCATCAGATAAAAAGAACAAACTCCTCCCAGAATATACTGTAAGTAGCGTAAAAAAAAACAGACAAGAAAACTGAATGTAGGACAGCCCTCCGCTCTTACTACTCTACATGCAGTTGAAACCTCAAAAGTTGAGCAACAGCATGCTTTGGACAGTAAACCATTTTTAGAAATCTATTTCACGACGCATTATGAGAATGGATAGACACCAGCACGAATAAACATGACATGTTTATATTTCAGAACAGGTTTAAAAGGTCTTTATCCATAGAGCAGATTGTTTGTGAGTTGTGACGAGAATGAGAGACTGAATGCAAACCCTTCATTCAGAAAGGAATCTTGGGTTCCCAGATGTGTTTTAGCCAGGGGAAAGGAGTTGACAAGAAGTGATCAATGTAAGGAGGCAAAAGAAGAGGATGAGGTTAGAAGGTGGGTTAGAAATATCAACAATGAGCCGCATCACCAAGGTTTTGAAAAAATAAAAATTCCCAACAAGTGAAAGGACAATATGCAGAAAAGATTAGGAAAAAATGGAGCCTCCAGGATACCTCATACTCCTCCCAAACAAAAGTCTACACCAGAAAACTAGTAGTATTCGTGCAGTTGGCATGTCTCATTGCAAGAAGGGGATGACATCAATCTCCACAAATGAAGTTCGGAATCAGTAGTTCTCAAGCTATTGGCACTTTAAGAAACATCAAGTTGTTGAAGAACTTTTAAAATAAAGATAACAGCAGAAAGCAAGACTGGTGTAATGACAACTTCAGCGAACCAACACTATTTGCTGCACAGACTTCAACGAATAAGGTATGAGAGTATTGCCTGAATTTGTCAACTTCAACAGTTCAACAATTCTATCAATGGTCGCCTCACAAATCATTTCAGAAGTAAAAACAGCACCAGGAGAAGGTCCTTGCGAATGAATCCGGTGGCATGGTGCCACAAGAAGCACCCGCCTCCACCAATCAGGTGATGGTGTATTACGAAGAGCATGCCTAATACAACGCAGTGCTCTCTCCCAGTCAAGACTTCCCCTCTGAATTGATGCAGCAATATCCTGCAACAACAGAAGGCGATCTTTTAAAACGATGGATGCTGCTTACTGAGATAGCTGTGTTCTATTTAATCACAATATGCAATTATAACTTTATTGCAGCAGCACCCGCAACAAAAAAGGCAAACTTTTGAAAAAATACATTGTTGGAAATTCGTGTTTGAGGGTGGAATTTCAGAATTTATATGATGTTTCCACGGATAAGGATTGTAGAGTTAGTTCTGTATTGTCTATGGAGGAGGGTTAACCTGTTTGGAATCCCACGTTTGGAAGGACTTTTCATGATTGGGAGATCGAGTCAGTAGTGCAGCTTTTAGAGAGGCTTCATGACCAGAACACAGATAGATTGAAGGAAAAGGTGGTCTGGAATGGTACAAGGGGTCTTGGTTTCTCAGATCGTATTACCTCAAGCTCCTCAATTGCGATAGAACTTCCTTCCCTTGGAAAGCAATATGGAACTCTCTAGCCCCAAAGAGAGTGGCTTTTTTCATGTGGGAAGCATCTCACGAAGTTATTCTTACCATGGACAATTTGCGGAAACGACACATGGTTCTTGTCAATAGATGTTATATGTGTAAGGGTAGTGAGGAGAGTGTGAATCACCTGCCCGTGCACTGCCAAGTTGCTGCTGAGTTGTGGAATTTCGTGCTGAGCCTGTTTAAGATGTCTTGAGTAGGTCGATTCTTGAGCATGTTAGGGGCTGGTCTATTGGGTTTATGGATAGGAGAAACTGTTTTTGGGAGACGACCCTTTTGGGAGTGTGCTGGATTCTTTGGAGGGAAAGAAACCACAGGGCCTCTACAACAAGGAAATGGC
The DNA here is from genome assembly GCA_013146195.2 of Codonopsis lanceolata. NCBI lineage: Eukaryota > Viridiplantae > Streptophyta > Magnoliopsida > Asterales > Campanulaceae > Codonopsis > Codonopsis lanceolata. Next base: position 49,823,509 of record CM028377.1, read on the forward strand.
TGTCCCAGATTTGAAGAATTTGTTGATTCACACCCTTCACTTTTGGTGTTCCGAGGCAGCTCAATCCACTCCTAGTACTAACATTACTCTTTTAGATTTTGTAAATATTATCGATAGTGGCTAATTCTTTTGGCTAGGTATACTCCTAGTGTACAAAGGTCGCATCACCTGTTTTGATGCTATTTATTTAATTATTACTTATCAAAAAAAAACAATCTCAATAAGAACATATGACTTTCTAAGGGGTAGTATATCCTCAAGACAAGCGATTGCAAAAATCTTTTATGTTTATAGATCAATAGAGATCAGAAGTTATAAAGATTCAAATAAAAAAAAACACCCTAGAAGCTTAACACATAATTCAATATTGGTGAAAATTAGGATTTTACTATAGGCAAGCGTCCAGCTGCCACACCCTGTCCGTGACATGTCGCATCGACACAGGTACTTCAGGTAAAATGAAATGAAGAGTCCATGCTACAGAGTCTTATTCAAAAAAGTGGGAACTTTTCTGTGTTTAGGCAGGGGGAGGAGGCTGCATGTATGAACACCAACAGCTCATTGCAATCTTGTTACAAAGTCCGTACTAACGATAAATGATGTTGTACAAAGTTCTTCTTTACCGAACTCCGTAACAATTTTACATCTCTCCATGAGTTATTTGGTAAGAAACACATACACTCTCCAGAGGCTAGAATGACAAGAGTCAAAAAAGCTTCAGACACTCGTAAATTAGTGTAAAACTCTATTAAATGAGTATTATACTTTATTTTGACCAGGCACACAGGAACACTAAGGGAGAAATTGACCTTTAGCAACTCAATATCATTGCAATCACTCCATGTAAAAGTTTGCATGGGTGTGCAAGGGCGGGTTGTTGGATAATCAGTTGTCTCAATACAGGTTTGACAGCCAAGTTGCGAAGTTTCTTCTTCTGCTTGTGGTTGATCGAATGGACTTACATAATTGTAGTCACTGTAGAGGGAGCCTAAATTACCCTCACTCTTGAAAAAAAATCTAGTACCCCTGCCCGACACTTTAAAATCCGGATAAGGGCATAGGATGTGGTCGAACATTCCTCAATACATTTGCTAGTAGTAAGCAAATCCAACAACTCAATATTAGCATAAATCTTTGGCGAAACTAAGTAAAGTTTAACTTGGAACGTTTTTAATTCACGTTGACACTAGATTATTCTCCGAGGTAAATAAAATTGAATAAAAACCATATCCCTGTTGTCGAAGAAGAAAAGTAATTCAATTGTATTGAAGACAATAAATGTAAACCAGTTCGGCAAAACAATATATATGTATGTACAAGTTACATCAAGGTCCCTACAATTATAATGATATACAACATAACCCTAAATATACTTATAACTATATTCTAACACTCCCCCTCAAGCTGGAGCATAAATATCATGCATGCCCAGCTTGTTACAAATATAACTAATTCTATTCTCATTCAATGACTTAGTAAACACATCCGCGAGTTGATCACCGGTTCTAACATAACTCGTGACAATCACTTTTTCTAGAAGTTTCTCTCGAACAAAATGACAATCAATATCTATGTGTTTCGTTCGTTCATCGAACACTGGATTCGAGGCAATATGAATGGCCTGGTTATCACACCATAACTGCATAGGTAATGAGTTACCAATACCAATCTCACCCAGGAGGTGACGAATCCACACAAGCTCACACGTGGCATTAGCCATAGCCCTATATTCAGACTCCGCACTAGATCTCGACACCACCGGTTGTTTCTTACTCTTCCAAGATACCAAATTACCCCCAACAAATACACAATATCCTAAAGTAGACCTCTTGTATGGAGAGCCTGCCCAATTAGGCATCCTTCAATTCGCGCATGTCCATGATCACGATATAGTACACCTTGCCCCGGAGGGCTGGAGCGCGTTTAAGATATCTTAGAATCCTCATAGCAGCATCCCAATGAGTACTTCGTGGTGAGGAGTGAGGACATAAACTGACTTACAACACTAACTGCAAAAGCAATATCAGAGCAAGGGGATTTCAGTTCACCGTAATCGTTCGACCCTTGTGAAGTGTTGAATTGATCCTACGTAGTATGAATTTTGTCTTCATGTGTAGAAATTAGGTTTCCGGTGTTAGGCATCGTGAGTGTGCCTTTGTAATCAAGGATTGGGATTAAGTTGGGATACGAAAATTTGTCAGTGCCGTTGCCTTCTGTGCCGTTTTTGTTGCCGACAATCAAAAAGAACCTCACGCGCCGGTGCGTCTATCGGAATTTTATCGACAGACTTCCACAGACGAGTTCGCCTACTTGTTTCCTTCTAGGTTTCGGTGTTCCTTTTTTAGTTCGGTGATTTTTTGGCTGGTTGATTTACTACTTCAATGCACAGCCTGTTTGTTTGCTGCTTCAGTGCGCAGTCGGTTGTTTTTGGCTGCTTCAGTGTGTTGTCTTCAAGTTTTGGCTTTGGCGTACTTGCCCAAATAATATAATGTCTATGGTAAGGTTGTGATTTCTGAAGTTATCTCCGTTGGTTCGCGGATTACCAACAAGCGACTTACGGGGAAGAACTATTTGATGTGGAAGTGTTAATCATATGTGTGAGTCCTCTACACTTGTAGGACAGGAACCACGCAGCTTTGACTATGGCGGTTGTGGTGGTAGGAGTCCTGGTAGAGCGGGTCATCTTTAGGGTCGCACCGGTGGTCGTAGTGGTCACGATGGTGGTAGAGCGAGTTCAGAGGCCCGTATTTGTTATCATTGTGGTGCTACAGGTCATACGATTCATCGTTGCTGGAAGCAACATGGGAAACCACCTGCAAATCACTTTGCTCATGTTGCCTCTACTCCTAATCACTTTGCTCATGTTGCCTCTACTCCTGAACATACTCCTACACAACCTCAGCCAAGTCAGCCTAGTGAGAGTGAGATGGTGATGATGTCTGATGATGAGTTTGCTCACTTTGCTCATGTTGCCTCTACTCCAGAACATGCTCCTACACAACCTCACTATATTCTAACAACCCCCATGTCTTTAACTTGCAGGATTTGAAGATCTAAAAGGCACATTCCCAACAGCCCCCTACCCAGTATAAGTAAGGGTCAACAAGCCCTACAACTTCTGAAAAGTTGCTAACTTTGTTCAGGAAGAGGGAGAGAGAGAGAGTAAAGTGGAACTCGAGAAGACAACTACTGAAGTATGAGTAGATGACCAAAACGAATGACAAAAATTATGAGACCACCACAGCCCTGATATTTTGGGTTTTGTAACCAAGTATATTAGAGCTTGATGACATTTGTGGAACTTGTTTCTTATCAAGCCTAAACTGTGGGATTATACCTTCTGATGGAAAAAAGAAGGCCTCCTGCCCGAAACTCCAGCAATTGCAGAGTCTAGAAAGAGCTAATACACAATTGTATCCGTGCCATGGGTTTCCGTAGTCTGAAACTAATCATAATGGAACAACCTTACTGCTCGTCAAGCCTCACCATTTACCTCATGTCTGACATTAAATTATAATTTTCACGTAAAAGTATGTGTATATTATGATTGATTGGATGTATCCCATACATGTTTGTGAAGGTCATATTGATGCAGTGTTATTTCAGCGTCAAGTCTTTGTAGTTAATTAGTAAATAACTCTGGAGAAAGAGCCCCTCTTCCTAAGATACCAAAAGCCAGGTGTCCTGCTTCACATACCCAGTGGAAAACTGTAGCTTATCCTTTAGCATATGTTATATTTGTCGGTATCTCTATTGATTGCCAAAAGCAATAATTGTGTATAACACCATGATACCTTTTGCTCCATCTTAGTGGAACACACTATTCTCCATTTGTCACAACTGCTTAATCTTTATCATACCTCGGACTCTATCTTAGGAGTCGGACTATTTTCATATTGTTTTAAACTTCCGAAATGACAATCCATTGAGAAAGTTTAAGGGATAACTTATTAGAAGTTAAAAAAATAATAATAATACTCCCTTCGTTCCACTAAAGAGTCCATGTTTGAAAAGTCTAATTATTAAGGAATGTATAACTAGCATTAAAGTTGGTCATTATTACAAAAATGCTACAGCATAATCAATACGTTAAGAACAAGTGTGAGGGTAATGTTGAAACTTATGGAGATGATAAACATAATTTTTTGGTATGATGGACTCTTTGCCACAACGGAGGGAGTATCATCATATTACATCATATCTGCTTAGAACTTTTACTTTGTAACCAGATTTCTTCCAAGATATCTATATAGCTCAAGAACATAAAATATATTCATAACGTGTCTCCAACATGTTGTGTACTATTATGTGGAAAAATTTCAGGTAGACATGTCAGAATCATGTTGTGATGTGTCACATATCCATGCTTCTTTATTCACATATTCTATAGCAATAACATTATATTCACTCCAAAAACAAAATAGAAAAAGCATTTTATCATGGTCCAAAAAGAGAGGTAAATTATTTGCCATGAAGAGGAGTAGACTACTCTTTCAAGAAGTCTTTTGAAGCTTTTACTTGGAAAATCATCACAGTTTCGATCAAGAGGTGCTTTGGTGGATTGGAGAAGGTCTGACTTCGTTGGATATTGGCGACATAATGCATGAAATTCTGATTTAATGATAATGTCAAATAAACTCAGCTCAGCCTTTGCCCCAGTTACTTCAAGTCGCCTTTTAAATCATAAATTGATATTGCCAAATGCTGAAATTAAATTTATCTCCAGTTAACGATTTAAGGGGCAACATTGTTTCCAAATATTGGATATTTACACTGTTGAATGAACAAATTCCTGCATTTTGGATCTTGGCCATACCAACAAAATATATGTAATCGTTGGGAAGACCAAAATCAACTGGACAACTAAGTCAGCAAATAAGAGGACTAGATATATGGCAGATTGTGGGAAACATGCATTGGAGTATTGAAGAGGTCATTAGGGGTATGCTTGGCTTGTGAAGTACTTGGCCGTTGTCTGTTTCTTTGATTGTTCTATCTATTTGAGTTAAATTAATCGCCCTCGTCATAATATGACCATTTACTCTCTCACACACATTGCGAAGTCCCTTATGGAAAGAAAATGAAATTGAAAACATATAATCTGGAGAGAATTATGAGGGAAAAAGCGATCACCTCTCCGTGTAGTGGTTCCCCAAGAACACTTGGATATGTAATAGGAGAATATCTCATGTTCGTAACTGCTTCACCAGTTATATTAGTTGTGGCCTGAGACAGAAGGCGCTGAGTTCCAAATGTAGGGCAGTGAAGATGTTGATCCAACATTAGCATCTGCATAGACATTGTATCTCGCCTCCTATGGATCTCCAAAATAAGTGTAAACAATGCCTCGTCGTCAGGTATATTTTCTATAAACTGCAAACCGCTCCGCAATAATTCATAAAACGGCACACGGCATTTATCCTCCTCAACCAACAGCCAAATCACATCTAGGCAACTGTGAAGCCATTCAAATAAGGACTTATCCAGTTTCCAGGATTTGGCACTGTCAAGTTCATCAACCCCCTGCTGTCGTTGGTCCCAGTTAACCAGCCAATTCAGCATGTGGTAGAAAATATCGGCATGAGTAACTGGCTTTAAATGGGATTCAAGGCTAGTGAAAATTATCTTGCAACACAGCTGACGCAGACTGCTTATAGCATTATCTTTTGTTGACACATTGCCTCTAGTCATAGACTGTTGGCCAGAGGAGGTTAAATCAGATGATTTCACGGGTGACAAAGCCGCAAAAGATGACAATTCATTTGCCGATTGAGCAGGGGATCCAATCCCATGAACTGAAGTCAAAGGAGAGGTAGGGTTTGAAGACTGAAAATTAGACGAATTGGGGATTGTGCTAGCCGGTGGTAACATCCCAGTCTGTGATAAAGATGTAGAAGACACAGCAGGCTGTGATAAAGTTGTAGAGGAGATACCAGCCGACAGCTCTGCAGAGGAAACTGAAGAAAGAAGAGATGGTAGAAAAGTATCCCAATGTATGTAGCCTATACTGTACAAACTGCGTAAAGCAAATAGAAGAAACTCTGCCCGGGGTGCATGACCACTACATTGGATAACCAGAGCAATAAGCACGGATTCTGTCACTGTACGTAATTGCTCCTGATCCTGAAAGAATTAGTAGCAAACCAAATAACAAGTCAATTTCAAAGTCGTTAGGGGCTAAAATTAAGGGCTGACATTAAATTAGTTTTTCCACTTTAAAACTTACACCAAACTGGCTCTGAAGCTGCTCAAAATCTAAAAGAAATTGTTCATTGCGTGGAGGAAGCTCTCTGTTAAGAGCAGTAACACGCTTCTGTGTTTTATTCCTGCAGGTAAATGTCATCACAATTGTGCCATGTATCAAAAGTTTCTCAATATTTGCCAAAATGGTGATAAAGAATATGCAAGTCAGTGAACAAACAAAATATGCTAAATCAGAAAATCATTTGAACAAAATACATATAATATGATACTTATCAGAAACACAATTTGAAAATATAGTCTACTGTTGAGTGTTGACAATTGCATAACAAAAAAGCAGTCACTTATGTATAACATAATTAGTAGGTAACTGGAGAGTTCCTATTGACTAGTAAACTAAAACAATGTATATTTTCCAAAAACGCATACTAGAACCTGAAATAGAATGTAAAACCTCCAAAATTGGGTTTATTAATCAAAAGAACAAGAAATAAAAATTGTGGGTTTTGACAGAAGGATGTACTCTAATAGAACCCGAAATGTAACAAACTAACAACAAATGTAAACTTCCCCTGATAGGTTATCAAATGAGCAAGAAATACAATTGTGGATTTTGACCTAAGGAAGTACTCTAATAGAACCCGAAATGTAACAAACACACAACAAATGTAAATTTCCCCCCGATCGCATAGCACTAGAAGAAACAGAAATCATTTTCATGAAATCATTTTCTGGTAACTGGAAAAGAACTATTGCAATCAAACTAGAACATTCAATTCAAAACAAATAATACAACTGTCTCCATCCCAAATAAGTCCTTTTTTCTATAAATTTACAACATTCACTATTACCACCTCCTAGCTATGTGCTAATAATACTGCCTAAAAGTCAACTGGTAAAAAATGAACATTCATTTTGAGAGAGAAAAAAAAAGAGTATAATATTTGCAATTAAGAACACCACTCTCAAGAAAAAATAAAGAGAGCTCCAAGAGCAAATTGAATTAATCAAAACAACACTAAAAAAAAATTTTGACGTACGGAGGTTCTCGAATAGAATCATCAGATTTTTGGCGAGCACTCTTCTGCAAAATTGAAAACAAATAAATAAATAAAACATAATTGATATAAAATCAAAGAAAATAACAAAAGGTAAGAAATTGACGTACGCCTAAGTAGAGATTAAAAAGGTCAAGGATGGAGGGTCGGGCGGGGTGGAATTGAAAAGCCCTTGAAGCCCTTTGGTGGGTCGGGTCCATGTCCGGATTCAGCTGTTGCTGTTGTTGCTGCTGTTGTTGGGTAATCGGGTTGGCTGAATTCGGAGCTCTCAACATTCTTGTTCAGACGATTTTGATAATAGAACTGGAAACAAGAGCGTTTCTCCCTGCTCCTCCTGTTCAAACTTCAAACAACCCCCGAGTCATTCAGTCAGTCAGTCAGTCAGTCAGTCGTCGCCGGTCTCCCAAGTCACCTCTTCTTTCTTTTAAGTCGTTTTTAATCGAAAGCTCTAAAATCTTGATTCTAAATTTTCATAATTTTTGAAAATAATGTTGATAGTAAATTTTTATATAACATAAGAATTCAATTATTAATGATGGAAGAGATTAATAGTAGATATTAATATCACATTATTATACTAATTATTAATACTTATTATTAATCAATAATTGTTAATAAATAAATAGTCACACATAAATGATTGAAAATAATAATAGTATTATTATTGTTATAAAAAATTAGGAATAATAAAAATACTATTATACAATTTTTATCATCATTGTCATAAATAAAAAGAAAAATAAATTATAGTCCAAATAAAAACTTTTAACATAATTGTATTAATAGACACCTTAAAATTCGAACTTTATGATATTAAAAAAATTATTTTGAAACTTTTATAATCGTTCTTTTTCATTTATTCGCTTCTCTCTCCTCCTGAATTCAATGGACACGCTTGCCTTCCAACCATTCATTCCATGCTTGGGTGGAAAAGAACAAGAATAAAGCAAATTTGACATAATTTCATTCATTCCAACCATTCATTCCACATATTCTTCCAGCTTTCACCTTTTTGACTTTCATCGCGTTCTTGCTTTGAAGCGATTTGGTAGAATTCCATCTTTTTTGCCGCCTTAGTTATAGAACAGTGTTTCGCTTTGCTTTGCTTTGATTTTGTCGGAAACAATACAAAATGGCACGTCGACGAGGATGAAAATCAAAGACGGTGGCGCCTTGCTTTGAATCTCTTTCTCTCTTTATCTCTGATGACCTATTATAAGGTTTGTATTTGTATCTCACCAATGCCACCGTCAACCACCACCATCTCTAGAAAATGCTCACAGTAGTCGTTCGCCTGCTGCGCAGAATACCTTCTTACATGTCTTTTTGCAAAGTGATACTACCGAGAGCATCCTCTTTTGTAGGACGAAGAGCAAAATAATTTGTGCAATATGATGCCCAAATTTTGCATTGCGATGCCCGATTTTGGGCGAGGACTTATGTATTGCGATGCTCAAAATTGAACAGACTTCAATTGTGTATTGCGATGCCCAATTTTTGTAATACGATGCCCATATTTAGGCGAGGATTTTTGTATTGCAATGCCCAAATTTGGTTGAGGATTTTTGCATTGCGATGCTCAAATTTGGACGGACTTCAATTATGCATTGCGATGTCCGATTTTTGCATTGCAATGGCCAAATTTGGACGGGTGCTTTGTCTACACGCCTTTTTCATCATTAAGGGCACCTTCGTCATTTCCCGTGTACTTTAGCTGTTTAGAAAAATCATGGACGTTTTTGGTAAACATTTCCCCACAGGGGACCGCCCCGAATTTCTCCCAAAAAAATATGGAGAAGGCTTCAAACTTTGGCTGGCCTTGTGGAAATGAAGAAAAGAAAAGGAAAAAGGGGGTAAATTCGGGTCGGTCCACTTTGATAAGTTTTCAATCGCTACAGTACACTATGTTATTTTAAGCGGAATAAGTCACTTTTGGGGTAAAAAGACTACAATACCCTTAATGAACATGAGGCCCGCTACGGGTCACTCACTCAAATGCATCTTGGTGTATCAAATTTTGAACCGTGATGCATTAATTAAAATTGCATTTTCATTGTGATACATCAATTTAATTACCTAATCCAATTTTGCATCGCATTGCATCAAGTTTTGCACTGCGATGCAATAATTTTAATCACCTAATTCAATTTTTGCACCTCACTACATCATTTTTGCACCACGATGCACCAATTTTAATTACCTAATCCAATTTTGCATCACGATGCCAAATCATAATGTACCAAACCTTCATGTCATCCACCTTCTGCTTCCTTCTTCTCCATCGTAAGCCTTCTTATTCTTCTTCCTCCACCTCCTTCGCCTTCGTCCCCACTGAAAAATCCTTCAACCCAACATAAATCTAGTTCATTATGATTAAGTTAATTATGATTTTGCATCACGATACAAATTGGATTATGTAATTAAAATTGATGTATCACGGTGCAAAATTTTATGCAATGTGGTGCAAAAATGGACTAGGTAATTAAATTTGATGCATCGTGGCGCAAAATTTGATGCAGGGCGATGCAAATTTTGATTAAGTAATTAAATTGATGCATTGCGGTGTAAAATTGATGCATCGCAATGTAAAAATTGATGTAGCGTAATGTAAAAATTGATGCAGCGCAAAGCATTTATGTGAGTGATTCGTAACACGTCGCATGCTCGTTAAAGGTATCATAGTCTTTTTCCCCTAAAAAGTTATTTTCTCGGTTAAAAATACATAGAGTAATGTAACGATTGAAAACTTATCAAATTTGACCTAACTGAATTTACCCCTAAAAAGTGTTATTTGGGTGGAGGGCAAAATATTTTTTAAACAAAAATGTGGGGCATTAAGTATAATTCAAGTGGGGCAGTAAGTGTCATCAATTGAAGAAATTTACATTTTTTTTAGCTTGCCCTTATTGAATAGGTACGTTTTTTTGATAGCTCGCCCGTTTTGAATAGGTACGTTTCATATATGATTCGATATTATCTTATTGCATTAAAATATGGTTGGGTATTACTTTTTTAACATTATGCATTTAATATCCTTTATGTTTTGTTTTTCAAACTAAATAGAATTTCTCATAACAAGTTTATACTTTACAGGTGATGATTTGTGACTTAACAAATGACTAATGATTTATAACTTATGACATCTCATGAGAGGAAATATCATTATCAAAGGAATTTACGTATCAATGTAATTTTCTTTTGCAAATGTTGTTAACTAAGTATTATTCTAATTTTCAAAAGGATTTATTAACAAAAAAAATATTACATACAACGAAAAGAAGGAGATTTCTAATCAATAAATCCAAAAGTTTCACTCCCTCCATCCAAAATGAATGTCGTTTTTTAATTGTTCTAAATTGAGTATCTATATTTGTAGAAATTTACTAATTTCACTTTTAGCACCTATTATGTTATAATGTAGACTTGCAAAATTAGATGCGGACGCTAAGGGTATTAAAATACATATACCGCTAAAATAACATGTAAGTCAACTACCTTTATTTTAGTACAGTACTATAATGGACATTGTTTTGGGAGGATTTTTCTCTATCCTTCATAGAAAGTAAGATCTATTGATTCATATAAGCATCAAATACCCCTAAGGGGTGGCCCAATGGTAGAGTTTGGGCTTAACAAAATGTGAGGTTTCAGGTTCAAACTCTATTCATGCCCTCTTAGGAGAAGGAAAAAAAAGATAAGCATCAAAGGAAACTTTATTCAAGGAATAATTGTGGGCTCATACCATTTCTTAGAATTGTAACCCATCAAGTATCTTCTTTTTGTTTTAAACAGCCAAAGTCCATTTTCATTAATTTTTTCCTAAAATGCCCAAGCACCAAGCATCGTCCTCACTCACTCCATCCCTACTATCATGTACTACATTTTTAGATCCCTCCTTTGCCTGCTCCTTTTCTTATTATTTCTATTTTACGTCTTTTGCATTTTACCCTTTGCATATTTAGTATATGAAAATGATGGTGAATTGAAGGCAGCCCTCAGCTCCAAAAAGGAGCGAAATGACTTATTTGTTGGATATAAAGCTCAAGGAGTTTTATCGATGATGGACTAGCCCTGGGGGATAACTCAAATCCGAAAAGGCCGGATTGAGGTTGCATTGCGATGCCCAAATTTGGTCGGACATTTTTGTATTGCGATGTCAAAATTTGGACAGACTTTGTTGTTTCCGATGTGGGTATCGTTTCCTCCGATGTTTGCCTCGATGTAGGCATCGTTGCCTCGATGTCGGCATCATTGGAGGTGATGAAGACAAGTGCGTTGGAGAAAACTGTGGACTATACTTGTTGTTTTATTTATATACGCTGCTTGCAATACTTATTTACACACACAAATACCTAGATTACATGAGAGAGATAGAAAGAGAGAGATTAATTTTATTTTTGATTGATTTGCTTATGAGAACAGTGGGCACTAGGCCTTTCTTTTTCTTGACTTAGGGCAAAAATCTGTGGAATGGTCCCGAAAAGACTTGGATTCAATTCAACTTCCTACTTTTCGAATTCGATGTACAATATTTTTTTGAGCGATGCCCAATGTTTTTCCTTGTGATGCCCAAATGTGGGCAGTGACTTTTGCATTGCGATGCCCAAAATTTTGAGCAATACCCAATGTTTTCATTCTGATGCCCAAATTTGGGCAGTGGCTCTGTGCGTTTGCCTTTCCCTCATTAAGGGTATCTTTGACATTTTACCCTCAAAAATGTATTTCATCGGTTGAATAAAAAAAAGTAGACTTGAGAGGTTCTAGTTTCCAAAAAAAGGACCAGCCCGATTATCTCTATTTATTCAAACATAACATAATCAACGTCCGACACAGTTATTGTTGGTCAATTGGGAAGCTTCAAGCATGAAGATGTTTCCATCCAAAGATATGTGGAATCCATGAGATTCCGAAGAGACCTCACCGAAGCCAAGATCGTCACCCACCACTTTACCAATGAATGTCGTTGTGCATTGTTAGTTATATGGGTCTCATATTCAAATCACGATGATAGTAAAAAATAAATGGGTGTTTATTATTAGAATTTTCAAATGTTTTTAGGCCAATATATTATATCTATAAAATTGTAATGGCTTTATTATACTTCCCAAGAACTTGGGGGAAGAGGCGATTGTACCAGTATGACACTCATTAGACATTTGTCACATCTTTAAACTTCAAAAGGGTCATAAAAAATTCAGAATTTGTGCAACCTTGCCATATATGTTCATCCCCGCTTTGGATGCACCAAAAGAATTGAAATCGCTATACGTAGATTAGGGATGTAAATTAGAACCATCGAATCATCAAATTGAACCAGTTTGGTTCGGGTTTGGTCCAATATAGTTCGGTTTTAGTTTCCAATTTTGAAAACTCGATCGGTTCGCGGTTTTTGAGATCAAACCAAATCTCGATTATTTATTAGTTACTAAATCAAACCAAATCTTGATTATTTATTTATTATATAAATAATATATAATATTATATAACATTATTTTTTAATGTTTGATGTTAATTACAAATTAAAATCTTATTGCCTCATTGTATAGTTGTATTTAATGTTCGTTAAGCTGATTAGAAATAATTTCTTTAAAGCATAGAACCGAACCAAAACCAGACCGAGTTGTTCGGTTTGAAAATTTTAGAACCAATATATAAGAGTTGTTCGTTTTGTGAATTTGGCCTAAACCAAACTACTTGCATCCCTAAATTATAGATGAATACAGTATATTGGATTGAGATGTTAATAGGGCAAAAAACTACAAGTTTGAACCAAAATTGTTAGGTTTTTGATCGGTTAGACCGAAATCGTTAGGTTTGCAATTTCTAGATGGACTGGCCAAGGGTCCATTAGGGACCGAAACCGTTAGGGTTGGATCGAAAACCGTTAAGGTTGAACCAAAAGACGTTTTTCATACGGTTTAGTATAGGTTGTAATAAACGGGACGTGTATAATACCGAAAACCATTAGGGTTAGATCGATTAACAGTTTTAATATAGTTAGTATAATATGCAGGACATGTATAATACGTTGGAAAAAACGTACAAGCCTTGTAATTGTGAAAAAAAACATACAAGTTTGATCATTGATCGGATACCGCGGGTTTGAATTGAAACCGTTAGTTTTTTGGCAGGATAATAATGCTAACCGGATAAACCGAACCTATTAGAGGCTGGAACCGTTAGGGGTGGGATGAAACCGTTAGGGCTGGACCGATTAACATCATCAGATTGTGGTTCCTAATGTATTAAATCATTCAAATTGAGTTTGAATAAGCAAATTGTCAAACATAATTGGCTTAAGTCTCTATTTGGTCACCCTACTTTCGTGAAAACCTTAATAAGCTCACTATACTACCATTTTTCACACTTTGGTCACCGTACTTAACAAAAGGCATCACGTTAGTCACTCCGTCTGTTTTTTAGGATGAACCATCTAAAAATTTTGTGATAACCCGAAAATACTTTTTCTATTTGCACGTGCTAGTCACGTTTTTTTTTGTCTTGGAATAGGTTGCGGACAAATTACAGGAAGTGTAAACAATTTCCATGATCTATAATTGGTTTTGCTCAGGTGCAATGGACTCCTCCTCACTGCTATTAATTCCTACAGACTCTCCTTCTCTCTTTACATCCTCCGTTTCCGGTAGCAATAGCATTTCACTGAGGCCATGAACAACATGCCAATCACTATAATACATGTATCGAAACATAACTGAAACGTTGTTCACCAATATCGCATCGTCAGATTTAGTTACAGTGACAGTAAAACCTTCTAACTAACTAAATCTGTCCATGAAACCTTATATGGAATCACGTGTCGTATAAACATGGACGAATAGTCCAGAACTTGGTCGACGTAATCAACTAGAAGCTGCGTTAGCCTGGAGAAAACACCATCAAGTTCGGGCGACCGAGAAATCCTAGGAGTGTGAGGTTGAGAAAGTACACCATAATAGAGTAACCTCTTGATTTAAATGAAGTTCTCGGACGGCTTTCAGAGACGACGCATCTGATATCGAAGTTAGGGTTTTGATTTATCAGAGGAATTGTGAAATTAGGATTGAAAAAGTTGTCAATTCTTAAAATAATCAAAAATCCATCATCGAAAATCGGAGATCCGGTGATAGTGACGATGTCAAGTGAAACTGGATCAGTGGAATAAGATGTGGTGACGGTGAGGGAGGCGCCAGAGGACGTGGTAGGGATTTTGGTGCCGAACGAGAGGGAACAGAGTTCTCCTCGGAGAAAGCGAGGGGGGAGAAGCGGAGTTGGAGGAGAGAGAGAAGGTTGGCCAAAGTCGAAATCGACGAGCGTTTCGCCGTGTGTTGGATGGTGTTTCGGATGAGAGAGAGGAGCAAGAAAATTGTTGAAGGTTATGAGATCTAACTTCGCCATTGATGACGTTGTGAAAAATTCTCAGTGTACGTGGTGGTGATTTGCTGCTTATATTGAGACCACAATCGTTCCTGAACTTTTGAGGGCCAAGAGAAAAAAAAGATAAAATGGGCCTCTATAGATATATAAAATAAAATTTTGAAATAAATATTTTTTCAACTTTTCATCATTCAAAGTATTCAATTGATATAACATATACGTGCATACTAAAATATAAGTATATGAAATAATTATTTAAAATTACTTTGTTTGCATATTTCAGTACACTAGTTATTTTGTATCTTGATTTGGTAATTATATATATATATATATATATATATATATATATATATATATATATATATATATATATATTAAAATATGTAAAATGTCTATAAAGCATATATATAAGATATTTCAAATTTATTTACTCTTCTAGAATCTTTCTTTATTATATCATCAAATTATATCACCTTTTTTTTTTGGCTCATTTGTTACATGTTCATTTGGTTTTTTGTTAATTATTCGATTATTGTAATCCATTAATTATATTTTTGACAAAAAAATCTAATTTTTTTTAAAACATACCAATTAAGAGCTACTCTTTGAATTTTAATCACCTCATCAATTCTTATTCTTTTATTCCAGGTAGATATTTTCTTAAGAATATGTTTTCCCTTCAAATCCAAATTTTAAAATAAAAACTCATAATCAACTAATGAAGTTGAGAATCATACAAATATAAACAACGAAAATTATAGTCAAAGTGATATAAAATCAAGTTTTTGCTTGAAATATTGATAGCCCAAAAAAAAGTTGGACAACTATGTTATTGATTGAATCTGAACTACCCGGCCCAAATAGGCCCAAGTCATAAGCCACACGCCGGACCTGTGGTCATCGTTAGAGCAAGCGTGCATGGTCTTGATCTTCACCGAGCAAGACGTCAGCGAGCTGGGGGCTCAACCAACGAACAGAGCTAAGTTGCGAGTATGAGTGGCTGTGCTCGCTAATTCAATAGCTGTTACCAGTTGAGGATGGTTATGTCCGGGAAAGTCTCCATTTAGACCGTTGTGGTTAATGGGGGAGTTAATATGCCCGCCATTTATGCCACGATCATTAGTGGACAGTTATGAGCAGTTACGCTCTCCGGCAACTATAAAAGCCCTGGAAAATGAAGGGGAGAGGTATGCAATTTCTACTCTCTAGTCAAAACTCGGCTAAAATTCATTCCAATTAGCTTGCTTGTGCTAATTCTTACGCCGGAGGGCTTTTGCAGGGAGTGCCCCTGCCTAGTTCACGGTTGTTTGGTCTTATTGCAGATTTGGGCTTTGGAGAATATCAGATACGTTGAAAGCCAGGTATCTTGACTGGACCGGTCTAGTGCATCCAAGAAGATTTTGGACGCATCAGTTGGTTCCGTTGTTTTCTGCACATTCAATTGTTGTGTACACGGACATGCCTCTAAGAAAGATTTTGCACAAGCCAGACACTTCTGGTCGTTTACTCACTTGATCGATCGAGTTAACCGAGTTTGATATTGATTATCAACCTCGGCAAGCAATTAAGGCACAGGCCTTAGCAGATTTTGTGGCTGAGACAAGTTTCAAGGATTCTGTCGAGGAGGAAGTATCGCCCAGAACAGCGTCGACGAATATCCCAAGTTCAAAACCCCGACCAGAGTATTGTTGGGAGCTACATGTTGATGGTTCGGCTAGCAGATTTGGAAGTGGTGCCGGGTTGGTACTAGTCCCGCCCGAACAGGATGTAGAATTCGAAAAAGCATTACGCTTTAAGTTTCCAGCTTCTAACAATCAGGCTGAGTACGAAGCGTTTATCGCAGGCCTCGAGCTCGCGCAGGATGTAGGAGTGCGTGAAGTGATTGTGTATTGTGATTCCCAGTTGGTGGTAAACCAAGTCAGAGGCGACTATGCGGTTCATCATCCGGTCTTGGTTCGTTATTGCGCGATGGTGAAGGAGATTTTAAAAGATTTTGATTACTGGGAATTGGTGTGAATTGCTCGTGAGGAGAACATGCGAGCTGATTACTTGTCCAAGATGGCTGAAGATGAAATTCAGTCTTTGCATCCGGGAGTTATGATCGAGCATTTGGAAGTTCCTGTTATAGAAAAGGAGGTGATCATGGACATTGAGGCTTCAAATGTTGGATAGATGATCTCAAGGCCTACATCGAGCAAGGGACATTGCCTCGATGAGAGTTAAGCTAGAACTATTCAGAAGCGGTCATGCCGATATGTTATCTTGGACAATATACTTTACGGGCGATCTTACACTCGGCCTCTGTTGAGATGTGTGCGACCAGAAATGACTGAAGGTATTTTGGGAGAAATACATGAAGGCAAATGTGGAGGTCATCCTGGTCAAAGATCATTAGCAGAAAAAGTTTTGGCAACCGGTTTTATTGGATAACTTTGAGGCGAGATCTGAAATGTATGTTCGCTTGTGACAAGTGTCGGCGGAACATGCGAACCGAGCAGACTCCCATAGCTTCGTGGCCATTCGATATGTGGAGGATAGATTTAATCGGCCCATTTCCTGTGGCTCGATCAAAGTTCAAGTACGCAGTGGTCGCTGTCGATTACTTCACTAAGTGGGTGGAAGCCAAGCCTCTGGCGACCATTAGTGAAGTTAATGTCATTGATTTTGTTCACGAGCATATATGGTGTCGGTTTGGGGTTCGCGAGCAATTGTGTCCGATCATGGGACTCAATTTTAAAAATTTACTAAAGCATGCGGCAGGATCTTGGCGTGAAGCATTGGCAATCGTAAGTGGCATACCCCAGGCAATGGGCGGCCGAGGTCGCAAATAAACAAGTCTTGCATGTGTTGAAGCGAAACTTCGAGGATAAGGCAGGAAGATGGGTAGACGAGTTGCCTTCAGCCTTGTGGGCGGTTAGAACGACAATCACGGGTTCAACGGGAGAGACAATTTTTTATATGGCTTATGGGTCTGAGACTATGGCTTCCGTAGAAATGTATGCTACTCTAAAGTTTTGCATTACAACGTGAGTCCAATGCAGCTTCGGGCGATGACCTCGATCCGAGGAAAACGATTGAGGCTAAGATGAGAATGACCAATTACAAGCAGCGAGCAAAGGCCCACCACGATAAAAGAGTTCGTGGTCGGTCATTTGCTGTGGGCGATTGGGTCCTTCGTAAGATTGAGGCAACAGGTCACGAGCTGAGTGGGGGAGCTTTCACCAAATTGGGAAGACCCTTTTCAGATTGTTAGAATTGTTAAAGAAGGCACTTATATGTTACAAACAGAGAGATGGAGGCGGTTGAAACATCCATGGCACGATCACTTGAAGAAATATTATTGGTGATTGGTATTGACGATGTAATTTTTGTTCTTCATTCTATGGCAAGTAATAATGGCAAAACTCAATTATGCTTTCAATTTTATTTTGAAAGTTGATGTTTGAGTCAGTTGTTTTGTTTTTCTCGATTATTCTCTTTGGCGAGCACGAGATTATTCCTGCTTGCCCAAAGGGTTGGTGTTCGGGTTAAAAGTTTTCCTCGATTATTATTCTTTTTCGAGCATAAAAGAGTTTTATGCTCTTTAAAAGAGTTGGTGTTCGAGATGGTTGTTTTCCCTGTTCTCGATTATTCTCTTTTACGAGCATAGAGATCTTTATGCTCGTAAAAAGAGTTGGTGTTCGAGTGGGACTGCTTGATTACTGGTGATTTCTTTCTCGCGAGCAGAGGTTTTCCCTTGCTCGGAAAGAAGTTGAACATTTAAAACAATACTTTTTAATTAAGAAGAAAGCAGGCATGGTGGAATAAAAAACATTTATCCAACAGAGTGAAAACGAGTAGCAAAAATATTACAGACATAAAAGTAAATTGTTTTGGAATCTGAGGCACACAGGCCATGGAAATATCTAAGAGTCACCAAGTGAGGTTTGATTGGTTGGCACTTGGCGAGCAGATCGGCGATGAATGCGGTTGGTGGGGGCTTCGTTCTCGCTTCAGATTGATCACTTCATTGTGCATGCATGCGGCGGTTGGGGGGACAAGTTTTTATTCTCTTGGTTTCTCCCCAACTATATTTGAGACATTAAGTCACTGATAGTGGTCTCTGTAGTTGGGGGAGGAGTCCAAGCGTCCAGCCCTTTCTGGGAGTCTATCTCAGCCAAAAAGTTGAGTTCATCCACCGAATACGGAACTAAAGCATGTCCCGGGTGAGCTGAGGAGCAGAAAGGGGTGTTGGTTCCCCATGTTGCGAGCTGCTCCGGCCTGATTTCGAGTCCACTGCAAGCTAGTTGTCGCAAGACATGGTTGACCCCCTGCAGAAAAAAAGGATACGCTTCTTCCTCGACAGCAGCTGCAAAGTCCTCGGAGTTCTTGTATTCGGTGATGAGGTTCTCTTTTTGGACAAGGGCTTGAACTAGCTCGACCTTCAGTTTGTTTTCTCTGGCAGCAACATCTTTCTTGACCTTCTCTAATTCGTTGGTCGCTTCTCGAAGATCCTTCCTCACCTGCGTGATGTTGTTGAGGGCAGATTCTTTGGACTTTTTCGAGAAGGTAAGGTGGGCATCGAGGATCCTCTTCTCTTCCTCCAGCTTGGATACCTCAGTGACCTTGGTTGTAGGCTCTCCTCGCTTTCTTTTAACTTGGCCAGCCTACGCGAGACTCTACGAGCAAGGCCTTGGAATCCCAGGCATCAACCTTGTTCGGATTGTCGGATAAAAGTTTAAAGTAATTGGGATTGGAGCGACCAGAGATGAGCCCAGTTTTCTTATCTATTGAGAAAATGAAGAATTTCCTGAAGAGCTCCATGCTCGGTTCAAAACCAAGAAGCCTACAGGCTACGATATATGCAATCAGGAACCTAACGGTGGTTAGAGTCAAGTTACAGGGAAGTGCATTGTTTATCAGGAGGAATTCGACAAAGAAAGGATCCAAGGATAATCGGAGGCCGACTAAAAAGAAATCTAAATAAAAGACCATTCGGTCTCCTTGGAAGTTATGGCCGGCTTCGTCTATGTTTAAATCAAAGGCCCTAACTCGACAGTCTTTGGGGTTCATGCCTAAAGAGTAAAACCAACTGGACACGTCATCCTCGCTGTTCAGATCATCCCAAGCAATAAAAGGGGTGCTAGTTGAGGCAACTTGTTTTCCTCGAACCAAATCCTGGTTTTCTGGTCTGTTCGGGCTGGGAAAATTCTCCGTTGCTTGCTCGGTATTATTGCGAGGTGCTCGGGAACGCCTTTGGCGAATAAGCAGAATCTCTTATCGCTCAGTTCCTTCCGAGCTCGAAGATTCAGTGTGTAAGTTTTCTTCGTGTTCTTGGGGGGCTCCATGGTCGTATGCTCGTCCCTCGATCTCGGAAGACGTTCTATCATCCAAAGACATCCTACATGAATTGAGGAATATAGGTTAAACCCTGCTCGGGGTGAAAAGTAGAAATAATTAAAAACCCGTGGAAAGCTAGGGTTTATCCTTAAACCAGTGAACGGGGCACTGGTTAGGACGTTCCTCGATTCTGGTTGGAAATGGACTTGGTTTATGTAGGGTTTACGAGCATGGAAATCTCAAAAAGAAGAAACTAGAAAAATTCAAGTGAATGAATGTGGGCACTCCAATTCTGAATGGGAAGATTTGAGAGGGTGTTCAAACCCAGAAGAAGTATGGTGAATCTTAAAATAAGAAAAAAGGGTTCAAGCAAATTAAAAGAGCATCTAGAAAGAAATAAGAAGAGGATCGAGGCCTTACTTGTTAATTGATGAAGTGAGCGGGTGGAACTGGTACAGATCGTAAGAGAGGGCCTTGGAAATCTTCCGAGACGATTCTGCAGATGGAGATGGGAAGCTCTTGAATCTTCGGTTTCTCACGAAAACGGTTTCAGAGAGTAGAGGGTGATAAAAGTCGAAAATGAAGGAGGGGTTCGGCTTTTATACCATTGAGTAACCGCCGATTGGGAAAATATTCATCATTGCAGCTCAAGGATCGAGGCTGCATTTAATGTTGCATGGGGCAGTGCGCCTGTGAAAGTGCACTGGCGGCGGGTGATGGTTCGCATCTCTAGAAAACTTTTTAGCTGCCTTCCACCCTCAATTCCCAACTGAAAGTGACTCGCTGTACTTACTGAGGCTCGGGTTTCGGAAAATGATTCGATTGGGAAATTTGTGCTCCTCCTCGTTTCGAGCATGAATACTCGATGAACAAGGAGTAGGGGGCTACTGAACTACTCGGCCCAAATAGGCCCAAGTCATAAGCCACACGCCAGACCTGTGGTCATCGTTAGAGCAAGCGAGCATGGTCTTGATCTTCACCGAGCAAGACGTCAGCGAGCTGGGGGCTCAACCAGCGAACAGAGCTAAGTTGCGAGCATGAGTGGCTGTGCTCGCTAATTCAATAGTTGTTACCAGTTGAGGACGGTTATGTCCGGAAAAGTCTCCATTTAGACCGTTGTGGTTAATGGGGAAGTTAATATGCCTGCCATTTATGCCACGATCATTAGTGGATAGTTATGAGCAGTTACGCTCTCCGGCAACTATAAAAGCCCCGGAAAATGAAGGGGAGAGGTATGCAATTTCTACTCTCTAGTTAAAACTCTGCTAAAATTCATTCAAATTAGCTTGCTTGTGCTAACTCTTACGCCGGAGGGCTTTTGCAGGGAGTGCCCCTGCCTAGTTCACGGTTGTTTGGTCTTATTGCAGATTTGGGCTTTGGAGAGTATCAGATACGTTGAAAGCCAGGTATCTTGACTGGACCGGTCTAGTGCATCCAATAAGATTTTGGACGCATCACAATCCAAAATCTCTTAGCACATACATAAGTAGCTTATCATTAAATCACAAAAAGCAGTTACTGAAATTGGACACATTACATATATAATGTGTAATGTGTCCAATTTATATACTTTCTCCATTATGGGCAAAGAGTCCACTATTCAATTTTAAAATGTTTCACTTAAAGAGTACACTTTCAAAAATTAAAGCATAAAAATGTCATTTTATTATTAATGAGCTACTAAAAGTGTCTCTTTCTTAAGATGTTAGACTTTCAAACGAGGACTCTTTACCCGGAACGGAGGGAGTATATAATATTTGATAATTCACAACTCATAAATAAACTAAATTTTACATAACTTTCAAGAGTTCAAAAGTAAATAAAATTAATACAACTTTTAAAGAGTTGAACCCATCTCCCAACCAAATCGAAACATGTTATCCAATGCATCGTTGAATCATATATGAAATTTAAGTAACATTATAATATTTATATGTATATATGATTGTATTATAAGTTTGAGCCCCTCAAAATTGGGGGCCCAGGGAGGTCGTTCTTTTGGACTACCCTCAGGGTTGGCCCTGATTGAGACAGACAAAGTCGGTTCTTACATTTTGTTAATGAGGCCGTTCACGTGCACGACACATGTCACAGGTTAAGGTCATTTGTGTCTTTTCATATCGTTCTGTTAACCACATCCACTTTATAAATCATATTGATACATTTTGTTAAGTAAGGTGACCAAAGTATGAAAAATGATAATAAAGTGAGTTTATTGAAATTTTTTCAAAAGTAGATTGAACAAATAGAGAGATAAGCCAACATAATTTGAATAGACAAATTACATAAATACAAGATTCGAGTATTCGGGCAGGTGTAAGGTTAATCAAGTTATATAGCTTTTCGATGTATGGTCTATGTAATGTGATTTTTTATTTTGTATTTTTTTTAGGATGAAAATGAAATGTCACTGTTCCTCAAAAACTAGTTTCATTTCGAAAATTTAAAGTGACGATTTTCACCCCCCAACTAATGTAGAAAGTATTTTATGAATTGCCTAGACATATATGCACCCACCTCACCTAAATTAATCTAACATGTCAAATCCTTCTAAAAAAGAGAGTAAAAAGTAATGATAATAAATTAGAACCTTAAAAGTATGACCTCATTTGCTTTGAGACAGTAATTTATTTTGATTTTATTATATATATATATATATATATATATATATATATATATATATATAAGGGTATATTTTTCCTTCTAAAATCTCACCTTTTGAATTATTAACTTTTAAATTATTATTTTACTTTTTCTCACTCCTATCCTCTCTCTATTTTCTCTCTTTCTCGTTCTCTCTCCCGTCTCCTCCCTATTTTCTCTCATCACTACTATTTCCTCTATTTTAATTATGTTTAAACATTTTTCTCTCTTTAAACATAAAAAATAGTAACTAAAACAAAAATAATAGTTGCGGAGTCAATAAAATAAAAATATAAGAGATTAGTAAAATAAAAAATAATTTATGGAACATGTCACTATTAAAATAAAAGTTTCAGAATCAACAAAACAAAAATAATTTAATGCGGAGGTTAGTAAAATAAAATAATTTACAGAACAAAAGTTTAAAACAAATTCTTAAAAATATATATGTAAAACAAAAATACATTAGTAAAATAAAAATATTTGATGAAACAAAAATAATAGTTATAGAGTCAATAAAACAAAAACAATTTAAATTGAGGTTACTAAAATAATAAAAATAATTTACGGAACAAAAGTTTAAAACAAATTCTTAAAAATAGTTATGTAAAACAAACAAACATTAGTGAAATAAAATTATTTAATGGAACAAAAATAATAGTTACGGAGTCAATAAAACAAAAATAATTTAAACTAAGGTTAGTAAAATTATAAAAATAATTTACAGAACAAAAGTTTAAAACAAATTCTTAAAAATAGTTATATAAAACAAAAATACGTTAGAAAAATAAAAATACTTGATGGAACAAAAATAATAGTTACAGAGTCAATAAAACTAAAACAATTTAAACTGAGGTTAATAAAATAATAAAAATAATTTAAGGAACAAAAGTATTTCGTAAAAGTAATTCTTAAAAATAAAACAAAAAATAATAGTTACGAAGTCAATAAAACAAAAAATATAATGGAAGTTAGCAAAATCAAAATAATTTACAGAACAAAAATAATAGTTAACGGTAAAAATAATTTTATTATTTTGATTTTAGCTTATTTTCTTATCAGAAATTCCTTTATTCATAAAATACAAATATAATTTAATAAAAGTAGTCATTCAAAATGAATAACTTATTTGAGTTCAGATTCTATTTTCATGGCGAAAAAAATTCAAATTTATTCGAAGGCATTCATTCTAGAGAGTTTTTGAATAGTATAAAGTGTTCAGGGTTGCCTGGCCATAGATTGCCACTTAAAATTAGTGTTCCAGTAATGCTATTGAGAAACATTGACCATACTGCATTGTGCAATGGAACAAGACTAATAATCATAAATTTTAGAGATCACATTGTTGAAACAAATTTTTTGAAAGGAAGGAATGTTGGAAAACATGTTTTTTATCCCAATATTGTTATTAACTCCATCCAACGTAGACCCTAATGGGTGGCCCATTGGTAGAATTAAGACTTTACAAAATGTGAGGTTTCAGGTTAAATCACTTCCTATGCCCCTTATGAGAAAAGTCTACAAAAAAACTAAAAAAACTAAAAAATAAAAACTTCATCTAATGTAAGGCTGACTTTCAAGTTTCAGAGAAGACAATTTTCATTGCTGATTTCATATGCAATGACAATTAACAAGTGCTAAAGTCAATAATTGCATGCAGTTCTTTTTCTTGAAGAAACTGGTATTTAGTCATGAGCAGTTATATGTCGCAGTTTTTAGAGTAACAAATTATTTTGATTTGAAGATATTGATATGCAGTGAAAATAAAAAACCAATTAATAAAACAACAAATGTTGTGTATAAGAAAATTTTTTAGAATCCATAATGATTATTGATATACTGATGTGTATTTGTTAATAAACCGATTCTTCTTATTTTATCATTTAAGATTTTTTATCTTCTTTATTTTGTTTATTTTTGATTTAGTTAAAAAAGAAGAATGATCGTGCGTTTAACACATGGGTTAACAAAATTAGTTTAACTTAACACTTCATTCGAGCGTTATAAAAATATGTTTATTTAATTTGTTGTGGCTCTTTTGGAATAGTGTTTCTTTTTTTTTTCTTCATTGAAGAACTCTTCTCAATGATTTACTCAATAACTTAAGTGTTGGTTATATATTTTCTCTTCATATATTTATTTTTCTTCCCCGCTCTAATTGCAAGATAGCGAGTTGGGATGACTACAACTCTACTATGGTTTGTATGCTTCGAAGCACCAACTTGGCGCAAAACAACATTGTTAGCCTTACAACTACTTCTACAACTTTTTCTACAACGAAGCTTTGAAGAAGGATAAAGTTGTCTTTGTTCAAAACATTTTTTCCCAATTCAAAGTTTAGTTGTAAGGAAAGTTGTAGAATTAGTGATAAGAATAGCATTTTCCGGCGCAAAAAACAAAGAAATCCCTTCAAGGGCATGCGCCATCCATGCCTTCATTTTGTGCCAAACTTAACGCAATGATTGCATGAAGACACTACGCTATCAACTGCTTTGTCCCTCCTCTTTTTTTTTTCCTAGTACATTATTAAGATGATACTGGAAGAATACACTTAAAATATTTTTTAAAAAGTACATTTTGAAGTAGCATGATTGGAGATATATGAAGATATGTAGAGAAAAAATTACACAATTTTAGAAATTTTGTGTAATTTTTACACAAAACTATTGCAGACGATCCAAAGATATTCACGCATGTATACAACTTTCTTTATTTAAATTAAAGAGGTACACGCTTTTCTTAGTTTATCATAATTGAAAAATTACAATTTCCTTTAAGAAACTATTTTTAGTATAATACTCTATGGTTTAGGTAAAAAATCTACTATATTATTTTTGAATGTTTCACTCTAAAAATCTAATTTCAAAAATTATGTTTATAATTTCTATAATATTTTATCTTTATCATTCACTTGTGTTCTAAGTACATTTTTTGTGTTTAACTATTTTTATAATTATGAGTCTATGATTAACTTTAATGATATTAATATATCAATCAATAATTAGATTTTTTAAATGGAGATTTTTTGGGTGAAATAGAGGGAGTATTATTTTTACCTTTTAAAGTAGTGGTTAAGAATGATCATGTCATATGAACTAAATCAACTTGGAAATTTGGCCACAAATAATAGTGGGTTTAATTCAATTTTTTTTTAATTTACGCGATAAGTTGAAGCGTACCTTCTTAATGTGACAAAGAAGCTGTGAAATTACCTAAAAGTCGATTTTTCTACTTTTTGCTAGAAACTGAAAATAAACACTTGTCTTGGATATTAAAATCAACACTCTTGTAAGAAAAAAAAATTATACTCACCCGATTCCATGCAAAGAATTAATATTTATTATGAGATGCTTCACTTAGTTTTATTAAAATTATGCATTGTAATCCCCATAATCTTTTAACTTACCCTTTCGCTATAATCATTTTGGCTATGCTCTATTAGTCTTGTAATTATGACAAATAATAATAATAATAATAATAATATAACATTAAGTATTGTAATTCGTTAAATATAAATTATTTGGGTGAAATGACAATATATATTGCATTCGTTCCCAAAGAAGTATTTTTACCTTTTAGCCCATTTTAAAGAAAATGTCCACTTTCTAATATTATGTTTTGTGGAAGTTACTTTTGTCATTTTCCATTGATTTGATTTTTTACTTTAATTGATCGACATGGGCTAGGTCGGATGATTTTTCATTAGAAGCGAGAGGAGGAAGAAGAAACTGACGAAGAACATAAAAGTTTGATTCATTATAATTTTGTAATGCGGTGCATTAATTGAGTGTTTGACTTGGTGCAACGTAATACATAAATTAGATTGCATAATTTAAATTGCAT
This sequence comes from Codonopsis lanceolata, assembly GCA_013146195.2. Classification (NCBI taxonomy): domain Eukaryota; kingdom Viridiplantae; phylum Streptophyta; class Magnoliopsida; order Asterales; family Campanulaceae; genus Codonopsis; species Codonopsis lanceolata. The sequence goes on from CM028377.1 coordinate 49,849,947, forward strand.
CGTGGTATAAAATTTTGGTGCAACGTGATACAAAACAGATTATATAATTTACATTGATGCATCGCATTGCAAAAGTGAAGCAATGATCGCTTGCGATGCATGAATAATGATCAAGTAGCGAGTTTTCGGTTCATTAAATATATCACATTTTTTTGCCCAAAAAATGAGTTTTTCAGCTTAAAAAAATATGGTGGACTATAAGAGTTACAAACTTTAAAAAGAGACCAATTTATCCAAAAGTAGGTCTGTGAGGAAAATATTCAAACTCATAATCAGTAAAAGCGGAGCAAAAAACTTCTTTTCTAACTACTAGCCTTGGCTGAAGTCGGGTTAGAGTATCATCTAAATAAAATAAGCAAAAGCGATATTTCATAAGTTTTTGCTTATTAAAAAAAACTAAATCCATTTCTAAATAATTGTCCGGGTTTTTCTTCCTCCCCAAAAATCGTATTTTTCGAACTTTCTTTTAGAAATTTTTATCTGCTTAATTTTTATATTTTCTTCATACTTTAAATACGAATGGCGTCAAAAGTTTTTAAGAAGAAAATACATTATATAAAATTTATGATAAAATAAAATAGTTTTTTTAAACAATTTACCGGATCAAACATAACCATTATTTTGGAGTGGAGAGAGTACTTAAGCATCTTAAAATTTGATTTTAACAATTTGAGTATCTTTGATGTTAATACCACTAATTTTCCTCCAAAAAGCAGCGAATGAAGTGGAAGGGTTGGATAAGTGGAATCCAGCTGGGTGAGCCACGACAGATCAGACAGTACTCCTCGTAGATCGCAATCTTGCACAGTGTCACCATATACAGTACAAGTGTATAATACATAAACGCAACTGGAAACTGACACAAAGTATTTATTGTACACAAAACTTTGGTTCGTGTACATGGCGCATCAACAATATCTTAAGGTATCGGTATATTATTGCGTAATGAAGAGGCATTCTTTAAAGTGATAGTGAGGAATTTATGAACCGGCCCATAATTGAAGGAGGTTGTTTGTAAAGAGTTATTAAATGGCGACCAATCGTTGGATCTTGCGATCGAGATCGATCCAGGCTATCGAATAAAACTTTCATTAATTAATGGCCCGTATTGTATAGTTAATGACTTGCTTGTATATAATTGTAACAAAGTTAATAGTAAAATTATGTTTAGCTATATAGATATCGAAAACACATTGGTGTTTGGATGAAAGATAAATTAAAGCTTAAAATATAGTGTTTTAGTTGGTTAAAATAAGCCAAAACTTAAGTTTGTCCCAAAATGAAAAAAAACAAAATATTGGTTAGTATATACACAAACTCCTTTCTATTAATGAGTAAGATTGTATAGCATAGAAGCTCTTACCACACGTACCTTAGTTTATTCCACGGTTTGTCAAAAAAAATTACCCGTGACGACACACACATTAAAGTTTACTTAATTTAACGTCAAAACAACGTAGTTTTGATAGCAAACTATGTTTTTTTTGTTGAGTTTGATACATGTAGATCCACCCCCTAGTGGGTTTCTGAGAGATCTTAAAATTTAATCCGTAAAAATAAAGCTATCCATGCTAAATGGGTTAAAGATTAAAAAATTGTAAAGTCACCCCTCACCTTTTGAAAAATATAACATCACCCCTTAGATTTTATAAATGAAAATTACCAACTTTTTGGCCTTAAATGTGTCACTTTGCCTTTAAATGTGTCATTTTGCTTTTAAATGTGTCACTTTAATGTATAAAGATTATATATGAAAGTTCGTCTTTTGTCATTAAACGTGTCACATTTAGTTTCTCAGTGTGTAAGTCATTATATATGAAAGTGTGTCACTTCTGTCTTTAAATTTCTCACTTTTAGTCTTTAAATGTGTAAGTCATTGTGTATTAAAGTGTGTTACTTTTGTTTTTTAATGAGTCACTTATTGTCACTCAATGTATAAAAGTCATCATGAATGAAAACATATTACTTCTTTGGCTATGGAATATGTTGCCAAATATATCAATTTTGGCATTAAAAATTTGTATTAAAAATGAAGTTGGTCAAAATTTATAATAGATTTAGGACTAAGTAAATTATAGACACTTAGGGGAACACCGAAAAACATGTACGGGAGATAAAGAAGGTACCATAGCAAATCATGAAAGTATTTATTAATTCACCATGTCCTCTTTCATTCCCCGGGCAGGCGACAAATTTTAGTTGGGGTATTTTGATTCGACCCGAATCTCACATATTCGCACTACACTATCATTTTGACCTTAATTTTTATGAATAACTGCCCGGTTCTTGCAAATAAGTTATTCATGCCCAAACCAAACCAAACTCAACTCTATTTTCTTTTTTATTTGAGACTCCATCTTACAATTGAAATCAGAAAATAATCTTACCCAAGTTTTTACCATATGTCGAGCATTGATGTCATTCTTGATCTCGCCTGTAAACCATCTATTGGAATATGCTTATTGATAATTAACTTATCACCTTGTATATCTGAATATTTTGATTTGCTTGTTCACATTCTTGTGTGTCATAACAAGTGGCTAAGAGGGGCAGCGTCTTAGATTAGTGTGTCAACTTGTTTGACAACACATGGTCTTATGTTAGGTTGTCCTAATCTAGTCCTACCTTCCAAATGATGATTGAACAGATGGCGCTTCATATGCTCCAG
>CM028377.1:49852714-49949462 GCA_013146195.2 Codonopsis lanceolata
GCCGACTGAGAATAACCCACCATCATAATGAACTGCTATACCAAGAAAATAATTCAAAGGACCAAGATCCTTCATTGCAAATTCGATGCAAGAGTAGTCATAATGGACCGGCGGAGGGAATCGTAAGAGGAGACCAAGATAATGTCATCCACATACGTAGTATATAAGCAATATCTTCGACCACGGCCCATAAATGAATAGAATGATCCGATTTGCTATGAGTGAATCCCATAGTCGAGACATAATCACGAAAAACGTGCCACCAAGCTCGGGGTGCCTGTTTTAACCCATGTAGAGATTTCTTGAGTAAAAGTACATAGTCCTGATGAGACGTGTCACGAAAACCCATCGGGCGATGATATGACGCTTGTAGCGGCCATGTAGAAGGCATTTTTGATATCCAACCGATGAATGGACCAGCCTTAGAGAGTGCAAGGCTAAGAACAAGACGGATGGTAGCGGTTTTACAACCGGCTAAAAGTCTCCGTGCAATCAACGCCGACTTGCCGAGACCCGCCATCACAACAACAAGACGAGCCTTATACCGCTCAAAGAACCATCGATTTCTTTTTATGAGAAAATCCACACGCATCTACATTCACATTAGGAGGACGGTACCAAATCCCAAGTCTTATTTTTAATTAAAGCATCAAACTCATCTATCATTGCTAATTTCCATTTTGGCCTGACAACGCCATTTTAGGATTTGATGGAATAGGTGAAGGAGAAACCGATGTAAGAAGATTAAAATGAACTTTAAGTTTGGAAATGCCATGCATACTTCTAGTGACAATGGACCGGAATGAACATAATTATTAATAGAAGCAGAATTGAGGGGGCTGCGAGGAGGAGCAGATGGACTCGGCAGCGGGGCCGTGCTCGTGGGATGGCACGTGAGGAGGGCCTCAGCAGGAGGCAGTCGCCGGGCCGAATTACATGTCGAGAGAATTGTTCTGGGCCGGTGGGACCGCAGTGAGTCACCTTGAATTGGATCCGAGAATGTGGATCAAGTTGGGCCTGTTCATGTTGGGCTGTTGATGCACCAAAGGACTTAAATCATCATTGAGGAAATTATAGTCCCTTGGTAGAATCCGTGACATTTTTTGCAAATGGGAATTGTTTTTCATCAAAAACAACATGTCTTGAGATAAAAATTTTATGTGTCGTAAGATCGTAACATTTATATCCACGATGGTTCGAAGGATATCCCAAGAAAACACAAGGATTAGAACGGACATGTAATTTGTTGATGGTAGAGAGAGGAAGAAGTGGGAAAGCACAAACAACCAAAAACTCTTAAATGATCATAAGAAGGAATTCTAGCATAAAGAAGTTGAGTAGGAGATAAATTATGCAACTTTTTATGAGGAATAATATTTAGAAGATACGTAGCCATAGATAGTGCATGATGCCAAAAATTAGGTGGCATAGAAGAGTGAGCAAGAAGAGTACGCACCAAATTATTTGATGCGTTTCTGCTTTCCCATTTTGTGATGAGGTGTGAGGACATGAAAATGAATACCATCCCATTTTTTAGACAATAGGAATGAAAATTTAAATTGTCAAATTCCCTGCCATTGTCACACTGAAAACATTTAATAGGCCGTTCAAATTGAGTTTTAACCCAACGACTAAAGGAAAGAAATAAAGGAAAAACTTGTGACTTGTTACTTAAAGGAAATGTCCAAAGAAAATATGTGAAATCATCAATGAACAAGACATAATATTTATGACCCGAAGTACTAAGAACGGGAGATGTCCACAAGTCGCTATGAATTATGTCAAATGGTAAATAAGTACTTGAAGTAGAAGTATAAAATGGCAATTTAACTTGCTTTCCAAGTACACACGAAGGACAAATAGTATTAAAAAAGAAGAAGGTCGACAAGTAATTAATCTAGACTTGCAAATGGAGTTAAAGACAGTTCCGGATGACCTAACCGGTCATGCCATAAACGAGGACATAAAGTATTAAAACCGGAAGGAGCGGAAGCAAGGAGCCGGAGTTGTTGGTGATGGGGTACAAATCACCTGAGCTATCACATCTCGTAATGGGTATCCGGTTCCGGATATCCTTCACGTAAAAACCAAATGCATCAAATTCGACGCTACATTATTATCGGCAACTTACGAACCGATACCAAATTTTTAATTAAATTAGGTGCGTGAAGGACATTTGACAATTTTAAGGGAGGAAAAGGAGAGGGAAAGGTTGTCCATAACCCTTAATGGGAATTGTACTTCCATTACCAACAACGATAGATTTATTTAGATTGCTTAAATCAAAATAAGAGGAAAGATACCTCGGGAACCCGCCATGTGTGAAAGCACGGTATCCATATAAAGAAGCGGTCATCCGAGACGCTCAATGACATAGTATGCATAGCCGCCTCAATATCCGTGGGTATGTGAGAAGTAGAGTCGACATTGATAGGTATGGGCCGCATATGCCCGGCCGCTGCAGGCCGCATAAGGCCGGGCTTGGCCTATGTCCCAATATTCCACGGAGCAGCAGTCGCCGAGGGGAGTGGTACTGGCTTGCAGGGACACCCAGGAGGTGCGTATGATACCCCGAGGAGAGGGTGTCCAACCAAAGATAGTTCCACCATGGGAAGCGGGGCCGCCATGCCCGAAAAGAATTGTTGTCGCCGGCTGGAAGAGCCACGACCACCGCGCGACCTCCACCTTCCCCGATGTTGACTTTACCCTTACCATTGCGATTACCTTGATTCTTTTCTCGCCTTTTTCGTTGATGTGCCGAGGGTGTACACTCCCTGCTCCATCCGAAACTCACCGAACCACCATTATTATCCGCAACTAACGCAGTGGTCGATCCGCCACCATAGTCATCAAGCCTTTCGGGTTTCTTCCAAAATCAATTTGGACCGAGCTTCATAAAATAGAGGAGCTGGCCGCTTTGTCGAATGAGAGTCGCCACCCCATCATAACTCTCTCGACAAACCCGCAATCAATTGAAGCACCATTCCATTATTAGACACTGAGTTCCTGCTTTGCAACCGACTGCCAGACCTTTAATTCTTTGCAATAGGCCGAGACATTAGGAAGTCGCCCGACGGACTTGAGAAACCGATTCTCCAAATACACCGCACGGAATTTTTGTTATCGTGAAACGCATCGCCAATTGTTCCATTGCCGCCGAGCCGTAGCATTAGAAAGCAAGGATGGTGGTCATCAAGTCATTCGATATCGTGCCATAGATCCATTGGAGGACTATGGCATCAAGGCGAGACCAAAGTTCAAATTCTTCCTTAGTTCCGAGCTGGCTAAGTAACGTCCGTGTACAGACGATTCAAAGCTCGCAGCGGAGGAGGGATTATATGCTCAATGACCGTAAACGCACGATGCTGAATAAAAGAGTTCCACTAGGAGTATTGCCCATTCTCCATCTCAAGAACAACGGTATGAAGTTCTTAATGTTTGTGATGAGGGTCTGGTGAACTTGTATTTGTCACCATGGAAGGAAGACAAAGATCACAAAAAAGAGAGAGAGAAGACGCAGAGAATGAGAGAGAAGAGGTCTCAAGGATCGACTCATGCCCGATACCATGAAGGTAAATTCCCTCATCTTTCTTCTCAATAATATTCAACGATATATATACAAAGTCTAAGCAAACTACTAGCCTATAATTTAGATCTAAATTGACTAGTCTATAAATATTCACCTACTAAATATACATAGATACATCCCTAATTAACCGATTCTAATGAATCGGATATATCTCACTAACAGATATAATCCAATATTTTGTGCGCTCCCCTTTGCTCGTTGACATATATCACACCTTTTAACATAATTCGCCACATGTCGCTTCAAAGACGGCCAATAGTAACGTTCTTTTACAAGAGATAGTTTTGCCCCTTCCAAAATGTCCTCCAAGACCACCACTATGCAACTCTTGCATAATAAGTAGCCTCAAAGATCCTAACGAAACACAAAGTTTTTCTTGCTTGAAAAGATAACCATTCAAAAGTAAGAAGTAGTCATCAGTGATCATCTTTCTCCTAACTCTTTAATTACCTTTGAGAACAATGAATCGCTTTTATATTGCTCCAAAGAAGATGTTGAAACCAAGGACCTCATACGAAAGAGTAGTTAACAATGAGTATCTTCGGCTCAATGCATTAGCCACTTTGTTAGAGGTTCCATCCTTATGCTTCAAGAGAAAAGTGAACTTCTCCAAGTAAGATACCCATCTAGTATGCCTAGAATTCAACTTTTTTGTGCTTGAGGAATCTTAAAGCCTCATGATCAAAGTAGAGGACAAATTCAACTCCAATGAGATAGCCTTCCCAATATTGCAAAGCCTGCACCACAGCATAAAGTTCCTTGTCATACGTCAAATATTTCAACTTCAAACCATTGAGTTTCTCACTGAAATAGGTAATAGGCTTCCCGTGTTGCATCAGAACAGCTCCTACGCCAACATTTGAAGCGTCGCAATCCACCTGAAAAGTTTTAGAGAAATCCGGTAAAGACAAAACTAGGGCTTGAACAAGTTTGGTCATTAAAAGTTGGAAACTCTCCCCTGCGTCTTTGGTCCACTTCAACTCTTTGCTCTTCACTACATCCATTAATGGAGCAACAATAGTGTTGAAATTTTTTTATGAATCGTCGATAAAAAGAAGCAAGCCCATGAAAGCTCCTTATATCAGTGAAGTTCTTTGGAGTTGGCCAATCAAGAATTGCTTGAACCTTTTCATCATCCATTCGTAGCCCTTCTGCACTCACGATGTAGCCAAGAAAGTTCGTTCACTTGACTATTCATATATACAAAAAACTGGTTGTCTTCCAAGACTTGGAACACCTTAGCCAAATGTTCAAGGTATTGTTCCTTATCACAGTTGTAAACCAAAATGTCATCAAAACAGACAACAATAAATTTTCCCATGTAATCTTTCAAAACATGTGTCATAAGCCTCATAAAAGTACTTGGGGGCATTGCAAAGCCCAAACGGCATCACCAACCATTCATACAAGCCATGCTTCGTTTTAAAAGTGGTTTTCCATTCATCACCCGCTCTTATACTGAATTTGGTGGTATCCACTACTTAAGATCAATTTTTGAATAGAGCTTTGCACGCACTAACATGTCAAACATATCATCCAACCTTTGAATAGGAAATATGTACTTGATAGTAATTTTATTAACAACCCTATTATCAATGCACATTCTCCAAGTTCCGTCCTTTTTTGGTGCCAAAAGTGTAGGAACAACACATTGACTTAAAGACTCTCTTACGTTCCATTTATCAAGCAATTCTTCTACTTGTTTCTGTAATTCAACATGTTCCTTTGGTGTCATTCTATAATGAGGCAAGTTAGGAAGAATATCACCTGGAACTAAATCGATCCGGTGTTGAATATCATGTAGCGGAGGTAATCCGGCTGGTAGCTCATTCGAAGCTAAGCCTTTAAACTTCTGCAACAACTTCAAGACATCATCTGGAATGTCACTATTTGTGTCACCACTTGCTTCAACGGCTACTAGAGCATACACCACCTCTTCTTGCTTGAAATCTTTGCCGGACAACAATGTAACTTGATTGTTTGAAGAAACACTACTCGGAGCATCTTTTAATGGAGATAAAACATACTTGATTCCATCCCTTCAAACGAAATATGTATTTTTCTTTCCATCATGACAAACATCTCGATCAAACTGCCATGGTCTTTCTAAAAGAAGATGACAAACATCCATAGGAAGGACATTGAAGTACACCTCGTCTTCATATTTTTGTCAACTGAAAATTTGATACGACTTCTTTGAGAAACTAGAACTTCTCCTCCTTTTTTGAACTATGATACTTTGCATGACTTTGGGTGTTGTTTAACCTTATGGTTCCAGTTTATCAATCATGGATTGGGATACCATATTCTCACAACTTCCAGAATCAATATTAATCATCAAGATGTACTTCTTGTCACCAAAAATGCAATAAGTTCGAAAAATATTGTGGCGTAGCCACAAGTCTTCTTTTTAGATAGCCATCACACGTTGAATGACAAGACTTTCAGCATCGAAATCAGGTTCACAATATTCTTCATTGAGCGCGTGCTCCACTTCTTCATCAAAATGAGGGATATCGTCGTCTTCACCTTGGTCTCCTTTGGCAATATTGACGTCAGCTTTCTTCTTTGGACAATCATAGGCTTTATGACCAAGTTCTCCACACCTAAAACATGCTTTCATTGATGATTGATCAGCCATTCCCTATTGTTTATTCCATTGTCCAACACTTTGGGATGAAGGCTTTGATGTCACTGTAACATTTTTGTTTGCTTGAAAATTTCCTTTCGGGTTGGAGGATTTGGAACTCTCACCCATTTTGAACAAGTTCCACTTGGATTTTTCTTTGGCTTTGAGAGCCATTTGATAAGCTTCTTCAAGGGAGTGAAGGGATTGCATGAAAAGCTCTCCACGAATGGTATTTTTCAAGCCCAGCACATAGCGAGCTACAAACTGGTCATTAGTCTCGTGTAACTCGATTCGACTCATCAACTTGTAGAATTCTTCGATGTAACTCGCAACAGATTGAACAGCCTACTGCCGCAACATATGGAACTTTCGGTATAAGGTTTGATTATAGTCGACGGGAAGGAATTTTTCATCCAACTTCAATCTCATCTCTGGCCAAGAATCGACACGAGGCAGTCCCCTCTATTCTCTGCTGCGTTGGTGCTGTTGCCACCAAATAAGAGCATGACCTTTTAACTTTGTAGCAACGAACTGGACTTTCCTTTCGTCAGTGAGGTGCTTCCACTTGAAGAAAGCCTCAAGAGAAGCCTTCCAATCACAGTATTCGTCTGCATTAAGCTTTCCATCAAAATTTGGCACTACAACTTGAATGGTTCTGTCACCTCCATCAATAGCTCTCGCCAATCGTTCCATTACTGATTTATTTCGTTCACCAAAAGGATTCTGAAATGCACCAGTTGAATTGAGTTCGGGAACATCAACTTTACTAAAGTTTTCATCGCCATGAACTTGAGAATTGTTTCCCCTACTTCGAGCACGAGATGGTGGTCCCCTAGCAAGAAGTTCAACCATCATTTGACGAAGCTCTACTATTTCTGCTTGTAGATTGATATCTTCAACTCTAATACTACGGGGCGACATACTGATGTGTTGGAGAGGTGGATTACTGAACGTCGAAAACAAATAACTTGGATATATTGTAGAATCATGCACCGTGCATTTTCTTGCAAGCATTATTCGACCCTATCACATGCCTTTGGGTTACACGAATATTCTTATGGGATAAGACTACAATTGCCCTCCTGTTTTGACACTTTTCCAGGAGACTGTTTCTGGAGTTTTTAATATACCTGACCAAATTAAAAATGATTGAACTAAACCTGCAGATAATCATAATGTTTCCTTTTATTCCTTTCAAAAGTTGTGTCCTTTGGAATTTGAGCAGTCACCAAATAACTGCCAAAACCTGTCATAATCGTATTCTAACAGCAAAAACAGGTTGCGAAAATGATAAATCGAAAGGAAACATAATATTTGATTATTAACAACCGCAAGCTCGTAAAACTTTTGTGAATGTGCACTCCGTACCCTTTGACAATATAGTATTCCCAAAATCACCCATCTTTGAAGCATGAACCCCGACTATACTAAATGATCAATGATTTCACTTAAATCATCAACATTATGATCAAAGTATGACAACCTTGTTTTTTGGAAAGGAAGCCAAGCTCAGAAGATGCTTGGGTATCTGAGGAAGAACTGAAGAATATTGATTCTTCACTTTGGTGTGATCTAAACTTGAACTCGAGGGCAATTTCTTTTCAAGAAGGGGAGAATGATGCAGTTTTTGAAATTCCGACACATGGTCTGTCTTCGAAACCAAGTTGGAAATATTGGAATTCAAATATATATATATATATATATATATATATATATATATACAATTACAACCAACATTAAATTCAAGAAGACTCTTTATATATAAAAAAAAATAACAACCAACATTACTATCAAACCAACGTGAGATACAACTCTTTTATTGGTAATAAAAGTTGAGATTTTAAATCTAATGACTTTTAAAACCAAAATAAATTTATAACCAATATGAAATATATCTCTACTAATATTACCAATAGAAGAGATGTATCTTTCATCAATTATAAATTGATGTTAGTTTTGAAAGTCTTTTGATAAAGACTTCTACTTTTATCATCATAGAAGAGATATATCTTATATTGTTTAGAAAAATATGTTAGTTTTAAAAGTCTAACATTAAAAATTTCTTATTATAAATATAATATATGCATGTATCTCACATTGGTTTACACACACACACACACACACACACACACACACACACATATATATATATATATGTAAAGTTGGTGACGAGCATTATAGTTGTGTCACTTCAACACCTTTTGATAAATCTTCATTGTAAAGCATCCATGTGGAGGCTTCAAAAACTCTTGGTTTTCTAGCCAGTAACTAATAATAATACATAATAATAATCAATATGATTTGATGAATGCGTTTTATACGCATTTGTTGGATATTATTCCGGCTTAAATTATGTTATTTCTCGGGGTTTTTGTTATCTAATATATGTTTTAGTGTTGTTTTATAGTTTCAGGGACTTTTGGAACAATTGTAAAAAATATAAATACTTTATGCTAAATTGAAGAACTTTAGGGACCAAAGTGCAAAAGCTGAAAACTTAAAGGCAAAAAGCTGGAAATCAGTTTTTCCCCAAATAATCCAGCCGCCTCTTTTCTTAGAATTCGACTAGGAATAGTGGGCCGATCTTTTAGTCCTATTTGGACTCCTTTTGGAGTTTTAATTATTTTGTATCTTCTTTTTCTATTTGTTGTATAATTATCAAGTATAAATAGATCCTTTAGGTTATGAAAAAAAGGGGGAGAAGCTCTGTATTATTTTTCTTTGTCTATGAAGAAAGATTCTTCAAGAATGGTTCAAGGTTTTGTACTTTCAATTATGAGGAATTAACTCCATATATAATATAGGAATTTGAGATAACTTGTATCGAATATTTTGTTTTACATCAATTTATTATTCAATAAAGTCTTGTTGATCACAATGTTTATCAATCTCTTTGCTGTTTGGTTTTTTCCTAATAAATGGTATCGCCGTAGTTAAAGACCAAGAGGTGCGGATAACTGCACGACCATATGCATATGTCGTACATTGACTCACCATTGTGGTAAATTAAACCTATCGATGCACGATAGTGATAAGTTAGGGTTAGGTTCATCTCTTCCAGTGTGACATCCGAGAATTCATATGTTATTGTTCTTAATGGTATAGACACGGATGAATTATTTAGGATGAAGACTAAATTATAATTTAACGACCTATGCCAATCTTTTGTGAACGAACCCAAGATTAATTGGTTGATACATTAGACAAAAGAGTATTAGAGTAGATACAAATGAATCATAATTCCTAGGAGTTTTACAAACTTTGATTTATCTCATATTTACATGCTTTGTTAATTAGATTATTTTATTGCTTTCTAGTTAATTTAATTTAGTAAAACCAAAAAACCCTTAGTTAATAATTGCTTTATTTTTTAGATTAATTAAATTTCATTTAATCAAAATTCAAATCTATGTGGTTTGACCCTTACTTTCCGTACACTATACTTCATATTAATTCGTACACTTGCGAGGTAAAAAAATAAGACATTAAGCTTTAGGCGTCGTTGCCGGTGATTTGTTATTTTGATTTAGTTAATTTAGCTTTTCTTTTTTTTTTTATTATTTTCGTTTTCTTAAAAAAATAAAAAATATATATTATTTAAAAAAATCAGAAAATTATATTTTAAAAAATTTTATTAAAAAAAATAATAAAAGGCGTACAATAATTATCAATGGGGTATGAAAAGTTTCGCACCTATGAGAACCACAAATGAATATACTTACCAAAAGGCTAGAATGTTCCCTATGTCTCGAGAAATAGATGCTTATCAAGACATTCATTATCCTAATCACTACGAACGAGAATATTGTAATCAACCATATTTTTCTTCACCCAGTAATTACAGCAAGTAAATTTGTTGTATTGGAAGCACAAACTAAAAATCTCGAAACCCAACTTGCAATGCAAGCACAAATTAAATCTCTCAAAGCCCAACTTGTAAGTCAGAAAGCTTCAACTGTTCATGAACCTTATTCTTATTCGTCCTATTATAATTCACCCTTTTATAATGAACCTTCTTCTCATTCGTTCTACTATAATGAGCCACCTCCTTCATATTTACCTTTCATACCTGCGGACGATTGGAGAAGCTTGGCTAAAATTCAAAAGTTAAAGATAACTGGCATAATGATGATCATGTATCTAGTTCTGCTCCAAAAGAGAAAGAAAAGACAATTTCAAAAGCTTCAATTGTTCATTAACCTCCATCTTATTCGTCCCACTATAATGAGCCGCCTTCTTATTACAATCAATCCTTTTTTTTTCTCGCATAATTACTATAATGAGTCACCTCCTTCATATTCGTCTTATTATAATGAGCGAGACTTAGAATTAAATAGGTAATTAAATAGAGATCGAAAGCTAATTCTTGCAAAAATGACATATCTCGTAAAGGAGATAGATATGTGAAGAATCAAAATCAAGAAAATGATCCAACACCTTTGGATGAAGAAAAGATAAACGTTATTGAAAAAGAAGAACTAGAAGTACGAGAGAAGGAGTTGATTCCTAAAGATGATGAGATATCCATGAAAATCGCTAGGTGGGAAGATGATATAGATCCATGACAACTGGAAATAATTCAAAAGCGTTTAGCTGAATGGTACGGAGTACCTGGTACAACCCCAAGGGGTAAAGAAAAAACAAATGCCATTGAGGAAAAAATTTGGAAGTAGTAGATGAGTCGATTGAAAAAGATGAGTTGATTATAGAATCCCAAGATTTTTCACAAATTGACGTACCACCTCATTGTTCTCAAGAACCCGAAGAAATTTCAGAGATTGACATTGAAAATTGTTCTCCAATTGATTCTCCGCTAGACACTTATGTGGAGTTAGGGACGCCTTCTTCATATTTTCTTGAAGAGAATCAATAACCTATTTTAGAGATGCATGAGCAATGTAGTGTTAATGAAAAAGTAGTGGAAATTTCGGACATGATTACATTGAAGATTTAGGTGTGAAATTCCCCGTCCTCAAATCAATTAGATGGCCATCGTGTAAAGAAAATTTCGCCAATGAAGTGTTTGAGTTCAATAGACAAAAATTAAGACATTACATGAATTGTGGATTTTATGGACAAAAAATGTATGCATTCCTAGGTAATCCAATGATGGGCGAAGTTTTTCGAACCGACTCCACCAATAGAACCGACTCCAAGTCCGGTAAAAATGAACCGCACCAATACTTTAGATTGGTCTTGGATCTGGATTTTTACAGAACCGGATCAATGTGTATTTATTATTACTTTATTATATATAATATACTAATATAGTATAATTAATATATATATATATATATATATATATATATATATATATATATATATATATATATATATATATATATATATATATTGATAAGAAGATAATAAAAGGGATACAACTTACATCCTAAAGAAAATATATAATAATTTGATTCAATATTCAACCAAGTTTCCTTATTTGATTAAAGAGAAAATAGGAGGGAAAAAGTGTTGGAACTCGGAACAAGGGCAACATCATCGAGCATAGACGATCCCTGCTCCGAGCATGAATGCTCGCCAGACAAGGAGCTAGGGGCCAGTGATGTGCCCAGCCCAAACCGAGTCACGAGCAAGGTACGAGCGACCACCACGTGCTTGTCACGAGCTTAATTAACATGGGACATACCAACCTAGCGGGCAAAGCTAGGTTGGATATCAAGCAATGAGTAATATAACTCCCGTCTAAATCTGACCGGGTACAGGCCTTGCCTGCCCAACCAGGGGCCATGCCCGTGGACCACACTTAAATCAGACAAAGAATCAGACGCATCCCGTCTAAACCTGGTCGAGCACTGGCCTTGCCTACCCGACCAGAGGCCACGCCCGGGATCTACACTTGACCACCATATCTGCATCATATGGTTGGGAAGTGCCTTGCTCGCCCGGGCAAAAATTGAGTAGGAAACCTTAAAAACTTGTTCTCCAATACAGGTCAAAGGTTTCCTTACCTATGCAGGGCACTTGCCTAATTTGTTCCTACAATCTCGTGGCCAGCCGCATATCACGCCTAAAATCTAGAGATTCTCTCCTAATCCTACAAGATAACTAAGATAGTGAATCTTAGACAGATTCAATGACATTGTGAGCCTATAAATACCCCTCCATAAATCACGAACAAAGTACACACTCTTTCTTGAGCCTTTAAGCTCTGTCAAATTCTCTTTTGACTCTCTCACACGATACTTACTCTTACGCCGGAATGATTTCGCGAGGTCAAGCATTGCATTCCCACTAAGGTGTTTTCGTGATCTTAATTAGTATTCAATGATGCAGATCAAGCTCAAATATCCTACCCATTATATGAATGGCACAAGCTGCATTTTTGTCACATCAACAATTATGTTTTGAAGAATAGTAAAATTGTTTTTGTTTAAAACAACTTTTCTCAATTCAAAACTTAGTTATAAGGAAAATTGTAAAATTAGTTGTAAGGATATTATTTTTCATTAAATATTGCTATGGTCAAATTGATATTTTTGAAATCGAAATATGCTTTTTTTTCTAAAAATATTTAATAAATTATCACTAAAACAATTGTTGTGGAGTAACTGTTTTGAATTGATATTTCAAAAATGATTTGAGTTTTGATGTGTGGTCTCCATCATCTCGCCAGGTATTATCTGAGCAACCACTCTCTCTCTCTCCCTCTCCTTCCTTTACATTCTCCCATGTGGAATGTGTACAAGGTGGGCTCTGAGAGATCAATCAAAGTGAATGATAAATATGAAGCCGAAAACATTGACATTATCATACTCCCACGATTTTCAAATTATTGCCCGTTTGATTCGGACACCCTTTAAAATAATATTACTCCTAAATGTCCTAATTGATTGAATTATAAATAAATAGGATAATGCTAAGGTCATTTTTATTTTATATCAAAAATTAAGTATTCAATAATTTGGTATATTCTCATTGATTATAGTAGTAGAATCCATAAAATATGTAATCAATGATAGATTGTCAAGTCATTAAGTATCAAATTTTTGGTTTAAAATGAAATAGTCTCCAACATTATCCTTATAAATATTAATGAAATATATGGTTTTCTTTAATACCTTTGAGCATGTGATCATAATTAAAGTATATAGAAAAAATAAGAATAAAGTATAGTAAAAATACTTTTCTAAAAAGAAAAATTTTGAAATATAATAATTATTTTAAAACAGATGAAAAATAAAAAAGAAACGATAATTTGAAAACGAAAGAAATATAAAGTACGTTTATTTAGTGTTTAAATTTATTTATTTTTCATGTAAACCAATCACAGAATAAATTGGAATATGGGCTACACACTCAATCATATGAATTGTTGCAATTTGATGTTACATGCACAAACTAGACAATTAATATACGTTCCGTTTCCGTGTGTCTAAGTTTAGTAACTCAATTAATAATAGGGGACCTCGAGACTTGAGACCCGAGTAATAACACATATTTGGAATCTCTCTATTGATATTGATTCATGTGTCGGCAAAGAAATGGTACTCTTTAATGTTGTTTACAATTAATCTGAGCGCCGACATCGTAGTTGCTATGGCTAGCAACGAAAATACAATGATGTTGCCCCAATGCCACACCTTCTTTTCGAAACTTGCCGATTTTCCCTTAACCTGTACGTTCAATCAAAATAACTCAGTCATTGTTTTCCATCAAATTTAAATATTGTTGATTTATGTAAGTACTACGTACCTTGATGAAGATCATGCTTGGGAAGACAAACGTTAATGGGATCAACGCAAATGAACCAAACAAGTTTACAAAGTCTCCCATGAATGGTAAAGCTGCTGTCACCAGCGTAATCCCAGAAAACAGGAATGCTCGCAGGCAAACTAGGCGTTTCACGTTCTTTCTTGAGTGCATCCCCTCGTTCAAGATTAGGAATTTTGTGTCCAGAGCCTCGTGAATTGGTGCAATGAACAACTGAGGGTTATGAACAAATATTCTTTCTTAATTAGTTTCTAATCATTTCTAGTAGAACAGTTCGTTGATGAACAAGAAGAAAATAATAAGAGGATGGAGCTTACATGTTGGGAGATTATGGATTGTATGAAAACGGTCAAGTTTATTAGGACCTTGACCCATTTCGGACCACTTAGCTGTTTAGGCAGATACTCGGATACTGCCGACCCATATGCCCAGTATCCTAATATGCTCGCACCATAGTAAATTGCTAGCCCTACGCTGAACTGCGAGTACACAGCTTTTCTCATGTTGTCTACTGCCGGATGGCGCAGAGTTGACTGCAAGTATTCATCGTTTTACCAAAATATATGTTACTACTGTACTGACTTTTACCATAAAAGATTTGTTTGTAAGAAGTAAGAACATAGAGGTCTAACTAATTAACCTGTATCTCTGGTAGCATGCCACAATCGCTGGTAACTATAATGGCTGCTAATGCGCCAAACGCGTTGAATACCTTAGCTACTTTGCTTCCACTGATGTCATAATCTCTGTTTTTGCTAGATTTTCCTTCAATAAAACCAAAAATTAATATGACACTGTAATCAAATAAGAAACATTAAAGTTAGTTTGTTATGCAACAAATAATCATGGAAAAGATTGCAGTATATTTTGTTTTGTATCAAATGATTGCGAGCACTTATATAGATGAAAGGAATTTTCCGAGAGAAAAGGATACATACCATCCTTTACTAATACCACCAGAAGAATGACGACGTAAGTGAAGGTAAGGACTGTGGTGATACCCAGCCATCTTCTCATTGAAGATATGGTTGGAACCAAGAACGAAAATATGAAGTAGGACATGCCCGTGATTATGATGAAATATTGGAGTCTCCAAGGAGAGCCGCTAAACAAATCTGAATTGATTTCCTGCATTATTTTTGCAAAACAATTTCAATATGGATTGTGAAGTATGTAGTGTGACGTGAATTCAAGCATACACGTCGAATCGATTGTGTATACTCCTAGAGAGAGAGAGAGAGAGATAAATAGAGACAAGATCGAGAAAAAGACCTTGAGTGCCCTGCCTCCAAGAAGCACAAATCCCATATTCCCAAGAACCAAAGTAACAACTTGTAAAACCCACGTAAGATGAAACATTTTTCTCCCTTGATAAGAAAAACAAAAACAGGCAAATTGGTTACAACATAGTCAAGTTTAAAAATATACTACACTTGGTTTTAATTCCTCATTTTATGACAAAACAGAACACTTACCAAAAACAAAGCCCATAAGATCTCGGTATCTGATGAAACGTTGGCCATCGATGAAATGAAATCCTGCCAAGAGCCAATTAGCATACGTACCGAAGACACCCAAGACAATCAAGCTAATGACACCCCATGTCCATCCCAAAGGAACAAAAATAAGGTTTGAATAGGTGAGTATGTATCCATTGTTGCAACTCGTTACTAGTAGCAAGGCAACTTGCTTCCATGAATCTGCAATTCAAGAATAATAATAATAATATATAATTGCTATATATAGATATATAAACAAGCTCAGATCATAGATAGGTTGAGATGAGATGAACGAACCGCGGTCTATGGTATGAGCAGAAGCTAGACCATGTTCATGAACTAGACCAATACCCTTTGCTGGACCAGCTGGTTCAACACTTAGAGCTTCAGTGGTGCCAGTTTTCTGTTGTGTTTCCATTGATTTTATAAGTTGAGTATGATATATGATCAGTTATAGACTAGTCACATGCATTGTTGGGATTTATAATTGATAGATAATCATCGATCTCGTAGATCACAGAGTTGTTCTAACTTAATCACAGACTTTTGATTTTTGAATTTTGTAACTTAAGGGCATGTTATTTTCATTTTGGTAGGGACGGGACGGGATCATGTCCGGAGCCTTAAAGTTACTACTTCCCTTCGTTCCTAAATAATCGTTCTAGTTGATCCGGCGCACAGTTTAAGAAAAAATAATTGACTTATTATTTATATTGGTTTAATGTGTAGTTTCTTTTAAAGCTCATGTGTATGTGACCCATAATTAAAGTAGAGTGGAAAAGTAAAGATAAAGTGGTAAAAGTGATGTTCTAAAAAAATAAGTTGAAATGAACGAAAAAGAAAAAAAAAGATAATAATTTAGGAACGAATGTAGTATTATTTATGATTGGATCATTGTGGTATTTATTTGGAGCTAAACGCTGGCCAGCAGTAACAACATGGTCCACTGTTAAATAATGAGTAAACTAGCATTATAATTGAGTGAGGTACATTGTAGATGGGAGTCGTGCATGGGAGATGGGACCTGCTACATGGACTACACAATGCATTTACGTTCGTCTAATCAATGATCGTCCGAATTCCGTTCGTCCGGATTCGAAAATTACTAATGTTGTGCATCGAGTTTACTGAATCATTAATTACGAAACTTTAATAAAAATATGTTGATTTGAAAGGTTTTTACAGTGGAGACTAAGGCGAAGGAGAATGAGAAGAAAGAAGACTAGGAATATGATCTGTTTCATTACGATTTTGAACCGCGATGTAATTAGACTAGATAGTTAAACTATTTTGAATGGCGGTGCAAATATATTAAATAATTAAACTATTGAACCGCGATGTAAAAAATAATGCAATAAAATTGATGAATCGCGGTACAAACATTAATGAATCGCGGTACAATTAGACTACACAATTAAACTATTAAACCGCGGTGCAAAAATTAATGTATATATTTTTGAATCGTGATGCTTATATTTTTAGATCGCGGTGCATTTTTAACTTTTTTTGAATTGTGGTGCATAAATGTTTTAAATCGTGGTGCATAAATTTTTGAATCGCGATACATTTTCATAGCACGCCTCAGACTCATTAAGGGTATCACAGTCATTTCGCCATCAAAAGTGTTCTTTTCCGATCAAAAAAAACATATATTAAATCGAATTAAAACTTAAAAAAGTGGACCGGCTGCAATTATTCCAAGAAAATAACTAAACTTTAATATTTTGGTGATATGTAGTTCACAATGCGATAAACAAGCTTTAGGGTTTGTTTTATTTGGAAGCTTTAAACACTTTAATTTTTGGTTTTTTTATTGGAGAAATTGCGGAACGATCCCTTTTTATAAGTTTTTAACTGCTTAGATTTCTTATGTTTTTTTAATTGGGAAAAAACATTTTTGGGGAAAAAAAGACTACTTTGTCAATAATGAACCGAACACGCGCTAATGATCACTTTACTCATCGTATCGCAATGCATCAATTTGTTCATCACAAAACATTGATTTGTGCATCACGATACATCAATTTGTGATAGAGATTTTCTCTATCTCTCTTACTTTTATTCAATTATTATAAAGTAAAGGGAAAATTATTTTTTTGATCATCGTACTATTGTCAGCTACCCGATTTGACCAACCACATTTCATAATTTTCAAATTGACCAATGTACTAAATAAGTTGGTACGTTGTGATCCATGTCGTTAACATATCATCCAATTTCGTAACAGATATGTTAATGTCGACTAACTGAGAGATTTTATGAGGGGTATTTTTGCCCATCTCCATGAAAATAAAAAGACACAAATTAAAAATTAAAACAACAAAAAGATTGACCCAAAAGATTAAAGAAGATCGGCAATTGTTGAGGAAAGCTCCAAAGTGGGAGCATGAGGGAGGTCAAATCGGAGTAGAAGAGAGATCGACAACAGTTGGAGATTGAGCCAGCTGCTGGGTTCCGATGCTATGGCGGTGGAACAGGAGACGGAGAAGACATAGGAGATGACTGTTGGGGATGGATGCTCAGTCGGCTCTGGGGAGTCTTGACTAGAGTTGGGTCAATGGCGGAAGATGGGCGGCGATGTAGAAGTAGTGGCGGATCCACATGAGAGGTTGGGGTGTCCATGGACACCGCTCAAGAAAAAAAATTTGGGAGTAGGTTTATGATATTTGACAATTGGACCCTCCCAAATTCTTTGTAAAAAATATTGTCAAGACGAATTTACAAAATCGAATGTCGGATCAATTTTTAAATGATTATTTTGTATGTTATATCAAAAAAGACATGTTAATAAATGTTAGTGATGATGATTAATTACACGTTTTCAACGTATGAATACGCGTAAAGGACAAATTGTAAATTCTAATTTTTTTTATATATAATACTCCCTCCGTCCCAAAATATATGACGTTTTAAAAGAGTTTTTTGTTCCAAAATAGATGACACTTTGGAATTTTCAAGGAACATTTTCCTTTTTTTTTTTCTAATTCTACCTATATTTATTGACCTTGTAACTCGTGTTTGGCTCTTTGGGTAAGAATATTAAGACATCTCATTAATATTTGGATAGACAGTTTAATCTTTATAATATGTTTATCTGATCTGTGTAAAAAGCTCGAAAACGTCATATATTTTGAGACGAATGGAGTAGTTAAAATTTTAGACACCGGTCAACATTATTCCTGGATCCGCCACTGTGTGTAGAAGACGCCGACTGAAGATGAAGCAGGCTGGTTGGATCTCACAAAGCAATCCACCGTTAAAACCTTCTTCCCCTTACAGAACTCGCCGCAGCTAAATTTGTCGACAGCCAGGGCAACCCCGCCCCTGACTTAATCTCCGTCAACCTCAAAATCCAAACCAACGTTATTGATTCATCTTACCGTTGCGGCATCAAAACACTTCTCTTCTTAAACTCCTCCTACATGTATCCCAAATTCTCAGATATTTCTTAAAATTATATTCAACCTCCAAACCCATATAAATCTATCAAGCCTTGAGCATGATTAGACCCACCACCCATTTGGACTTTAGAGTAATCTCCACCTCCCCCTCTGCCTCCGCCTTAATTTGCCTTTGCCTGACCAATCTATCTCTGAGATACGCAACCTTTCCCCTACCTCCCAATTCCTATCAAACACAGTTGCTCCCTCTCCCTTGCCCCCCCCACACACACACTTGATGGCACACCATAATTTCATATTCCATTCATGGGTCAGAATTTTAGAGCTTTGTTTCAATGGTAGCTAGGGTGGGTTTGGTTGGCGTGAGGATGAGGGATGAGGGATGAGGGATGCGGGATAATTGACCTGAGAAGAAGAAGGAAAAAGAAAGATCCCAAGAAGATGACACTTTTTTGTTTTTAAATTTTTAAATTTTGTCTTTATATTTTTATTTAGATGGACAAAAATATCCGTAATAAAATCCTTCCGTTAGTCGACATTAATACTTCTGTTATAAAATTAGATGAGATATTAAAGACATGAACCACAACGTACCAACTTATTTAGTACATTGGTTAATTTGAGAATTATAAAATATGATAAATCAAATCAAGTAGCTGTTAATAGTATGACGGTTGATATGATATTTTTTCCTAAAATAAAAATCTACCTTAAAACAATTATAACTTTATGTATGTTGACGTTTCCGTTTTAATGCTAATTAGAAAAAAAATATTTATAAAGAAACTATTACAAAAAAAGTTATCAAATTATATTTAAATTGTTTTTTTAAAAAAGTTGCTTTCTACATCATGTATAAAAAATGCACCCAAATGATTGACAAGATGATCACGTAACCTTCCACCACTCATAAAAGTTGGAAAGTTGATAATTCTTTCAATATGGGACTATCAATTAGCCATGATTTGTATAGTTAACTAATAACTACCACTAAAACAAATAATGATATGGTTGGGTTGAGGCCCGAGGGAGCTTGCTTAACTTAAATTATCTCTTGCTGCGATGGGGGTAAACGGTGATCTGACCTTGAGTCAACACGTGTCTGACCTATTTATAAGGACACGCTAAAACGACCTCAACACGAATGTCATTCTCTCCTTACAATTTTTTTGCACACCCCATAAATAACATAAAATAAAACCTCAATTTGGTTTAGAGAAAATTTGTGTGATATATCGAGTAGATGTGAGATTTGAATGTGTTTATAAGGTGACCACATATTATTATGTGAATGTGCAAGGCTTTGCTCGGTTATAGGATGCAGCCCTGTTGAAGATAAATATAGATCACGGGTCTAGTCCTTGGTCGGACAGACATAACCAATGCTTGATCAGACTTTGACGGGTACTATAATTTTCTCTGCTCGGTGCCCTCTAGCTCTATCCGTTAGGCCTGGTAAGTCTCATATTGCTCATGCTCGTGACTAGCACGTGGTAGGCGTTCGTGCTTTGCTCGTACCCGGGTTTAGGCCGTGCACATCAATCTAATATCTAATTCTAATTCTAATTCTATTCTAATTCTAATTCTAATTCTAATTCTATTATTCTAATATTCTAATATTTTAATTCTAATTCTAATTCTAATACTAATTCTAATCTAATATAATCAAATCAAATCAAATCTAACTACCTATAAAAGTCTAGGTTGTCTTTTAGAACTTAATGTATGTACAAACATACCCCTTAACTTAATACATCATCCATCATTTAATTAAGGACAATACATGTAAATTTACCATGTCAAACAATAATGATTGGAAAAAAATTAGTCATAAATATAATAAATCACTCACTATTAGTTAAGGCCAAAAGAGTAAATTTGTCACAGACTAATTAATTCAATGAATAATTAAATAATAGTTCGATCCCTTGACTTGTACATATTTTAAAATTAGGTCCTACATTTTTTAATTCTATTCATTTCATCATGTATTTTGATTTTCTTATTAGTTTCCCCCACCTACCATGATTGTTACAAATGTCGCCCAATATTTTCTAAAATAACAAAAATTCCCTTACTCAGTCGAGAAACTAAAACTTTATTCGAAACTAAAAAATAATATGGTTTTACTTTCTTAAATATGTTTGGAAAAGACATTATTATATTTATATGAAAATTTGTATATATAAAAATAGAATTGTCGGTGAGTATTGAGATATTAAGCAAATTTGTAGCATGTTTAGTTATTACCCATGAATAAAATAAGAGAAATGAGTTAAGAAAATGTGTCATAATGTCAAGAAGATGAAGAAAAAAAAATGAAGAACCATTAGATAAATCTGTGTATTTTGTTAAGAACAATAGCCATAAATATAATAAATCACTTGTCATTAATTAAGACCAAAAGAGTAAATTTGTCATAAGCTAATTAATTTCCTGAATAATTAAATAATAATTTGATCCATTGACTTGTACTTATTTTAAAGTTAGTTCCTACATTTTTTAATTCTATTCATTTCGTCTTATATTTTGATTTTCTTCTCAGTTTCCCGCTCCTACCATTATCGTTACAAATGTCGCCTAATATTTTCTAAAATGACAAAAACACCCAAACTCAGTCGAAACAGTAAAACTTTATTCGAAATTAAAAAATATTATGGTTTTACTTTCTTAAATATGTTCAAGAAAGATATTATTAGATTTATATGAAAAATTGTATCTATAATAATAGAATTGTCGGTGAGTATCGAGATATTAAGCAAATTTGTAGCATGTTTAGTTATTACCCATAAATAAAATATGAGAAATAAGTTTAAAAAATGTGTCATGATGTCAAGAAGATTAAAAAAAACGATTTGATGAATCTGTGCGTTTTGTTAAGGACAATACACATAAATTTACCATGCCAAACAATAATGATTGGAAAAAATAGCCATAAATATAATACATCACTTGCCATTAATTAAGGCTAAAAGAATAAATTTGTCATAGGCTAATTACTTCCATGAAAAATTAAATAATAGTTTAATCCCTTGACTTGTACCTATTTTAAAGTTAGGTCCTACATTTTTTAATTTTATTCATTTTGCCTTGTATTTTGATTTTCTTATCAGTTTCCCCACCTACCATGATCGTTACAAATGTCGCCCAATATTTTCTAAAAATGACAAAACTACCCTTACTCAGTCGAGACACTAAAACTTTATTCGAAACTAAAAAATAATATGATTTTACTTTCTTAAATATTTTCGGGAAAGACATTATTAGATTTATATGAAAAATTTGTATCTATAATAATAGAATTGTCGGTGAGTATCGAGTTATTAAGCAAATTTGTAGCATGTTTAGTTATTAGCCATTAATAAAATAAGAGAAATGAGTTAAGAAAATGTGTCATAATGTCAAGAAGATGAAAAAAAAATGATGAATCATTTGATGAATCTGTGCGTTTTGTTAAGGACAATACAAATAAATTTACCATATCAAACAATAATGGTTGGAAAAAATAGTCATAAATATAATAAATCACTTGTCATTAATTAAAGCCAAAAGAGTAAATTTGTCATAGACTAATTAATTCAATGAATAATTAAATAATAATTTGATCTCTTGACTTGTACCTATTTTAAAGTTAAGTCCTATATTTTTTAATTCTATTCACCATCCATCATTTAATTAAGGACAATACATGTAAATTTACCATGCCAAACAATAATGATCGGAAAAAAATAGTCATAAATATAATAAATCATTCACCATTAATTAAGGTCAAAAGAGTAAATTTGTCAAAGACTAATTAATTCCATGAATAAATTTGTCATAAATTTACCTATTTTAAAGTTAGGTCCTACATTTTTTTAATTCTATTCATTTCGTCTTATATTTTCAGTTTCCCCCTCCTATCATTATCATTACAAATGTCGTTCAATATTTTCTAAAATGACATAAATACCCTTACTCAGTTGAGACACTAAAATTTTATTCGAAACTAAAAAATAATATGGTTTTACTTTCTTAAATATATTCGAGAAAGACATTATTAGATTTATATGAAAAATTGAATCTATAATAATAGAATTGTCGATGAGTATCGAGATATTAAGCAAATTTGTAGCATGTTTAGTTAGTACCCATGAATAAAATAAGATAAATGGGTTAAGAAAATGTGTCATAATATCAAGAAGATGAAAATAAAATGAAGAATCATTTGATGAATCTGTGCGTTTTGTTAAGGACAATACACGTAAATTTATCATGCCAAACAATAATGATTGGAAAAAATAGCCATAAATATAATAAATCAGTTACCATTAACTAAGACCAAAAGAGTAAATTTGTCATAGGGTAATTAATTCCATGAATAATTAAATAATAATATAATCCCTTGACTTGTACCTATTTTAAAGTTAGGTCTTATATTTTTTAATTCTATTCATTTTGTCTTGTATTTTGAATTTCTTATCAGTTTCCCCCATCCTACCATTATCGTTACAAATGTCGCCCAATATTTTCTAAAACGACAAAAATACCCTTACTCGGTCGAGACACTAAAACTTTATTCGAAACTAAAAAAATAATACGATTTTACTTTGTTAAATATATTCGGGAAATACTTTATTAGATTTATATGAAAAATTGTATCTATAATAATAAAATTGTTAGTGAGTATCGAGATATTAAGCAAATTTGTAGCATGTTTAGTTATTACCGTTGTTTCTCATTTGTATCTTGATTTACATCTGTTCATACATTGCATTAGGTTCTATGCTTAGTGGCTAATTGGGTTGCGTATCAATTAGCGTGACAACTGTGTATAGAACTTTTCCATATAATAGTTTTTATAGGCTTCACAGGTTCAGTGGAAGACTTCAGCAAAGTTTCACCGGAAGACCTCATTCAGCATCCAGCGGCAGACCTTATCTGCACGTGTTCAAAGCATGACGTGTCCTGTCACCAAGTCTTAGTGGAATAATTAAATTCAGCCTTTATCAGTTTGAATTTGAATTAAAACATCTCTTAACTTCTCAGTCACGCTTGACCAGCTTTCCAAAAAGCAAGAAGACTTTCGCCTCCTGAATAATGACAGAGCAAGTGAACAGACTGACACTTCAGACTGTACCAACTATTGCAGGTCTGCAACTCTGATTGCTCACCTACCAGTTGTTGCAACAACTCTGCACCATTCCCTGCTCAACATCAGTGAAGACGAAATCTACAAGTCAGCTCCATGCATTTAATGCATTCAAACTAATAGAGTTGTTACACTTCGTCTTCTCCAACGGATCTCAAGAATGCCCCAGCTATAAATACTGCCATTAAAGACTGAAGAAAACAATGCTCTGTCAATTCTCTTCCAACCAATGTCTCATCAAAGATCGTAAATCCTACTCAGCGTTACTGACCGACAATAGACAAGGAAACGTCTATGTCGTGGACTTAAATCTACTAGGGAGATCCTCCAGCCTTTGCTTAGTTGCTAACAACGTTCGTGACAACAGTTGGCTTTGGCACAAGCGTCTTAGTCACCTCAACTTCAAGTACCTCTCCAAGCTCTCCAAAGATGGACGTGTCAAATGTCTACCTACGGTGTCTGCCGACCATGACAGAAGTTGCAAAGCTTGCCAATTAGGAAAACTTTCCAAGTCTTCCTTCAAAAGAAAGTCTGTCATGTCAACGACCAGACCCCTTCAACTTCTGCATATGGATCTCTTTGGACCTATCACTACAGTCAGTATCTCTGGAGACAAGTATACACTTGTAGTAGTTGATGGCTACTCTAGGTTCACCTGGATCGAAACAATGACCTCAAAAGATGAGACATATGATCTGGTCACCGCTCTTTTCAAAAGATTTCAAACTCAAAAGCTTGAAGACATTAGTGACATCAGATCAGACAACGACACCGAATTCAAGAACATCGGTGTTGAAAGATATTGTGATGACCACGGGATCGGCCACAACTTCTCTGCTGCCGGAACTCCTCAACAAAATGGTGTAGCTGAACGGAAGAACAGAACACTCATTGAATCAGCAAGAACTATGCTGGCAGAAGCAAGACTTCCGAAGTACTTGTGGGAAGAAGCTGTCAACTCTGCATGTTTTACCTAGAATAGATCCCTGGTAAACAAGTTTCATAACAAAACTCCATATGAAATATGGAGAGGAAGAGCCCCAAACATAGGATTTTTCAAAATCTTCGGCTGTAAATGTTTTATTCTATATAATGGAAAAGAATATAGAGGTAAATTTGATTCAAAATCAGACGAAGGAATTTTTATGGGCTATTCCAAACATTCAAAAGCATTTCGCATATTTAACAAAACTTCTTTGAAAATCTTAGAATCTGTGCATGTTACTTTTGATGAATATGATTTAATAGATCCTCGAAAGGCTCCGAATGTTGCTGATGATTCTGATGATGTTGAGGCATGTACAGATAAAGCTTCTACATCTACTCCACTTCAGAATCCACCAACTGCAGATCCTACCAGGTTCTTATAACCCTGCACCGGAAGATTTCAACTCTACCGACGCCAACAACAAATCTTCTGTTAACCCTGAACCCATCTCTTCTGTTCTACCCCAAACACCTTTGCAGATCACTCACCCTTCTTGTTCACTAGAAAATGAAGGTTTTGAAGATCCTATCTCTTCTGAACCCGATTTTGGTGAATCTCCTTCTCTACCTTCTCCAGATTCGTTAAGGGAAGAACTCACCAGAAGTGATCTTCCTCCAGTTATTATTGAAACAAGAGATCACCCCATCTCTCAAATCATTAGTGATCTCAACTCAGGAGTTCATATGAGGAATAGAGTTCGAAATGAGACTATGTTTGCATTCGCATTCGTATCTGAAATCGAGCCAAAGAAGATTAATGAAGCTATCGAAGATCATTACTAGATTGAAGCTATGCAAGAAGAGCTGAACCAGTTTGAAAGATGCAAAATGTGGAGCTTAGTTCAAAGACCAACTGGCCATCCAGTTATCAGCACGAAATAAGTATTCAGGAACAAGAGACATGAAGATGGAAACGTCACCAGAAACAAAGCTAGATTGGTTGCTCAAGGCTACCGACAGGAAGAAGGAATTGACTTCGATGAAACATTTGCTCATGTTGCTATATTAGAGGCAATCAAACTCTTTCTAGCCTATGCTTCGTTCATGGACTTCAAAGTTTATCAGATGGATGTGAAAGTGCCTTTCTCAATAGTGATCTTCAAGAAACGGTATATGTTGAACAACCTCCAGGTTTTGTCATCCAAGACAAACAGGATCAAGTGTACCGACTCAAAAAAGCACTCTACGGCCTGAAATAAGCTCCCAGAGCTTCGTATGAAACTCTATCCAAGTTCTTAATTGAACAAGGATTCGTGAGAGGAAGAATAGACACAACTCTGTTTATCCTCAAGCACAAAGGTCATTCTCTTCTGGTACAATCTACGTGGACGACATTATCTTTGAATCTACCAATCAATGCCTGTGCAAAAGATTCGAGAAGCTGATGCAAAGCAAGTTCGAGATGAGCATGATGAGAGAGCTCACCTACTTTATAGGACTGCAGATTCAACAGACTTCCGACGGGATCTTCCTCAGCCAAACCAAATATGCAAAGGAACTCATCAAGAAATTTGGTCTTGATTCAGCTAAAGGATTCGAGACTCCAATGTCTACCGACTGTCATCTTGACAAAGATGAAAAGGGAAAGCAAGAGAACGTGACCAAGTATCGAGGAATCATAGGTTCACTTATTTACCTTACTGCCAGTAGACCTGATATAATGTTTGTTGTTTGTGTTTATACTAGATTTTAGGCAGATCCAAAGGAATCACATTTGCTTGCTGCCAAACGTATCATCAGATATGTTTCAACAACTACAAATCTGGGTATCTGGTATTCAAAACGCAACAACTTCGATCTAGTTGGGTACTCAGATGTAGATTATGCAGCCTGTAAAGTGAGCAGAAGAAGCACCAGTGGGACCTGTCAATTTCTTGGAAATAGACTTGTCTCATGGTCATGCAAGAAGCAAGGTTCAGTTGCAAACTCTACCACTGAGGCAGAATACATTGCTGCCAACAGCTGTTGCTCTAAACTGCTATAGATGAAACAACAACTAGTGGACTACAACATCAAGACTGCAAATTGTCCAATCATGTGTGACAACACTTCTGCAATTTTGAGTTTCAAAGAATCTAGTGATGCACTCGAAGACAAAGCACATTGATATCCGTTATCACTTCCTCAAAGATCATGTGGAGAAAGGTAACATCAGTATGGAATACGTTCCAACTGAACATCAATTGGCTGACATTCTCACCAATCCACTGGATGCAACCATGTTTGCTTATTTAAGGAGAAATCTTGGTATGATTGATCCTACTGCTTAATTTCAATTTTTAAGTTTTCTTTCATACCGGTAGACTTAAAATACTACTAACCGGCAGACTTAAAGCTCCTCGCTTTTATCAGGTTAGTACTTCAACTGTTTAGTCTATTAAAGCGGGAAAGGTTTCTAAAAAGGAAAGGGGTTAAAAGTAGGGGTGGCAATTTGAGGCACGGCACGATTGACCGACACGAACACGGCACGAAATTATAGGGTTTGGGCTGGGGATTATCGGGTTCGGGCCGTTATAGGGCCAACACGATAAGGCACGACAAAAAATGGGTTGTTATCGGGCTGGCTTGATAAGCACGATAAGGCACGATAAGACACGATAACTAAAATATATATGTTTTAAAAATATATTTTTAAAAATTTACTAGGGGTTATTCACTTCTTTCGAACTATTTTCATGATTATTTCATGGTTTTATCATTTGAAAATTTATGACTTTTAAACTACTTGACTATTTATATTGATAAATTTTCAAAATATGTATTAAAAAATCAAAATTATATATTTTATAATGTTTATTGGGCTTAACGGGCCTAACTAAATAAATCGTGTTTTTTTTGTTTATCGTGCTTATCGTGCCTATCGTGGCGTGTCGTATTTTTCGTGTTTTTATCGTGCCGTGTTCGGGTTTTAATATTAGACACGATAAGCTTATCGTGCCGTGTTCGTGTTCGTGCTTATCGTGTCGTGCTGTTATCGTGCCGGCCCGATAACAGCCCAGCACGACCGATTTGCCACCCCTAGTTAAAAGTCAAATTTTTTAGTACTTTGAAAATATCTTAAGTTACAGCTTTTTCGCTAAAAGATTTTTTCCTCCTTTAAATAGACTTTGAACCGCCCTTTCCAAATCTTTACGAAACCTCTCTCTCTCTCTCTCTAATATTTCTCTATCTACTCAAACCCTCCTCTCCTCTCTACAACTGCTGCCTCTCTTTCCCGGTTATTCTTCGCTTCTTCTTCTGTACAAGCAACAATGGTAAGATTTTCGACACTCTTTAAGAAATTCCTCTTTAATTTACACTTAAAAATTTCTTCTTTTGAGTTATATTGTTAAGGAATTCGAAAAGACGCTTTGCGTATCTTGACAGTTTCCGCCATTGTTGTTTTTCAAAACCTTGAAACTGACAGTTTTCTCTTGTGCTTTGAATACTTATTTTTTCTGAGAAATCTTCTGTTAATGTTTGTCTGTTGTATCTATCCAAAACATTCAAGGGTTTCAACTTTTTCATCTGAAATTTCAATTTATTTCTCAAAAATGAAATCGTTGATTGTTTGTTCTGTCAGGTCAAAAGCCCTAATTTCTAAATTTGTTTTTGTAGGTGAAATCCTTTACAAAGTCAAAGAGCGACAACAGAAAGGAGTTTGACCCCGAGAAGGTCATTCCACCTGGTCTGAACATCAACCTACGAGGATACCCTCCATTTCCTCTCCCTTATGACGTCATTGTGGCTCTGGACCCGAAGATGTATCTACCCGACATGTGCATAGACCTCAAAACAGTCTGCACTTTTGCCGTCGGAGTCAAGGCATACGAAGACATGAACGAGTCAGGGATTCTACCACTCTTCTGCCTACATGACGAGAACTATAGCCTCCTCCTCGCTGAAGAATTCTACCAGTGAACGGTTATCGACCCCAAGACTCCGTCTGCAATGCGTGGATGGATTCAAGGACGACCTATCTCCATCTCTGCCAAAATTATTTCCAGAATCATCGGGGTTCGATATGGCAAAGACTCTGAAATTTCCATTGCTGAGGCTGACCACGCCTGGGAAGCAATGAAGGGAATCAACACTCCAAGGGAACCTCAAGGCAAAATGCTGAGGAACCTCTTCCCTTTGGACGTTTACTGCTCCAGTCATTTGCTGGACAAAGGTCTTCTATTCAAGAACGGGGCCCATGACATGTTCACTGCCCAATAGCTCAATCTCACAAGTATCGTCTATCTACAGACTCACCTCAACTACGGCACTATCATCTACAACGAGCTTTGGCACCTCGTTGAAAAAGTGAAGGAAAGCCCCAATTTCAAAAGACCTTTTGTCAGGCTCATCAACGCCCTTTTACGGGACACTCCAGAAATCAACTCTTCCGTTAAGGAGGATGAGCTCATCGCTATGGGCAAGGACAAACAAATGACGGTCACCTTCTTCAAGAAGTATGCCGATTATGAGAACAAGAGAAGGCAGCAAAGAGGGCTACCAAATATCTCTCTTGACAAAGTTTCCAATCCCTCGCCCATGGTCGTCACGCGTTTCAACATGGACGCATATGATGCTGCTAGCAAGGGATATCACTCTGCAGCGACCAAATTTGGATATCGCATATGTTGCTTGCAATATTCTCAGCGAAGCCAAGGATCTGGCTGTAGAGTCTGAGCGGTTGTTGAAGCAGAAAGAAGCAGCTAAGGCCAAGAAGGCAAGGGCGGAAGAAGAGGCTGAAAGGCTTCAAGCTAAGTGGATACGGCGAGGCGAAGGCCCGTGACAAGTGCAGGTGGTAGCTCTACTTGTTGTAAGTCTTCATCACCCCAGCCATCTAACCCTGAACCACCAACCTCCACTCCCCAGCCATCCCAAACACACAAACGTAAACCCTCTTCTGACCAACCCTTACCTTTACCCAAGCCTAAGCGTAGACGCCTACGTAAAGGTCTACCGACCCAGCCACCAGCAGACCTTGCTACCTCTGCCGATGAAGCAGCTGAACCTCCTGTTCAGTTGCTAAGGCAGAAAAGGAAGTCTGCTGGCACCCAACCCTCTACCGCTTCATAACCCATTCCTACTGAGTCATCTACTCAGAGGGAATCAACCCCTCCGGAGGAGCCTATCCCTCGGGAGGAGCCTACTAGAACACCCTCTCCAGCTCTTTCTTCACCCTTCAACTACTCACCTAACCCTTCTACTCCATCATATCCCCCTCAAACTCAAACCAACCCAACTAC
This sequence comes from Codonopsis lanceolata, assembly GCA_013146195.2. Lineage (NCBI taxonomy): Eukaryota > Viridiplantae > Streptophyta > Magnoliopsida > Asterales > Campanulaceae > Codonopsis > Codonopsis lanceolata. The sequence continues at coordinate 49,882,901 of CM028377.1, forward strand.
ACCATCCGAACGAAACCAGACCACCCCTTCAGAACCAACCCAACCTATACCCCTAATCCTAACCCCATGGTTTCCACCTACCCTTTCCACTGCTTCTACGAGGTTCATCTTTGAACTCTCGTCAGTTGCAGACCTCTTTCCCCAACCTGCTCCCCCTCCACCGGAACCTACCCAAGTGAGACCAGAAGACCCTACCTATCCACCTCTTTCCTTCTGGTTCTCCACTGAACCCCTACCCAACCCTTCTGATATCTGTGATCATTTAGACACATATATCGAAATACCCCTATCCCCTCGTCCCTCTCCCCCAAAATCCAACTCCTCTTCTACCCATACGTTTCCTTCTCGCGACTCCTCTTCCTCCACCTCAGCCACTCCACCTCTCCAGCAGCCCTTCCGACCCGTCACCTCTGCCGATGCCACCTCCTCTGCCGGTAGTGAGCACATCCACATTGGCCTGGACCTTTCTCCATCCCAACCGGCCAACTCTGACATTTTGAACCGCCTGGACGCTATCTACAGAGAGCTTACCAAGATATCTCCACAACTTGCACGCCACGTCCAAGGCAACAGATAGAAATGCTGCCCTCCTTCGACAATTTCAAGACGATGTGTGGACAAGGTTTAGACAGATGAAGCACGAGTCCACTGATATCAAGATCAACGTGGAAGCTCAACGCAAAGAATGCGTCAGGCTGTGTGCTCTACTCTGTTCTACCAGCTCTTCCACAGCATCAATCTTCATCTAGGCCATAACCGCCCGCATGTTCTCGAACTCAACGACATTTCTCTCAACGCGTCTCATGACAAGATCAACATAGAGTGTGATTGTGATCTGACCATCACAGAGGAGAGACAACTGAGGTCTATCAACAGAACTCTGATGGAAGAGAACAACCGTCTACGTGAAGAACTGGACTACCGTTTTCGCTCCACCAGACCTCCTACCTCTGTCGATGATAAGTACACCAGAAGAGTTGAAGAACTTGAACGGCAGAAAGAAAGAAAGAGAAGCGGAACAGACAAAGCAGACAAAGGCAAAGGGAAAAGGCCTTGGTAGCTTATACTTTTTCTCTCCCTAAACCTTTGTATCTATCTTAGTTTTTGAAAACTCTGTAACATTAAACCTCTCGTTTGAATACAGAAGATTATTGTCTTTCAAAAATTGTCTACTGTTTAAATTCTTGCTATTTCAATTCATATATCTGCTTAGAATTTAAACATTCAGTTTAAATCCATTTTGAACTGCTTATTACTAATCCTTGTGCTGTTCTTTACATCTCTTCTGTTGTAAGCACTTAGATTAGCTTTTATACTTGAGGTGTTCTTCTATTTGATAGAGGCATGTCTACCGTTATAAAACTAAAATTTTTCTTGACATGCTATTATCTATCATATAGTTTTTATAGCCCTCACTTGTAAGTAATGATGACCAGATGCAAATAGGAGGAGATTGTTGTTTCTCATTTGTATCTTGATTTACATCTATTCATATATTAGGTTCTATGCTTAGTGGATAATTGGGTTGTGTATCAATTAGCGTGGCAACTGTGTATAGAACTTTGTCATAGAATAGTTTTTATAGGCTTCACAGGTTCAGCGGAAGACTTCAGCAAAGCTTCAACGGAATACCTCATTCAGCATCCAGCAGCAGACCTTGTCTGCACGTGTTCAAAGCATGACGTGTCCTGTCACCAAGTCTTAGTGGATTAATTAAATTCAGCCTTTATCAGTTTGAATTTGAATTAAAACATCTCTTGACTTCTCAGACACGCCTGACCAGCTTTCTGAAAAGCAAGAAGACTTTCGCCTCCTGAACAGTGACAGAGTAGGTGAACAGACTGACACTTCAGACTGTACCAACTATTGCAGGTCTGCAACTCTGATTGCTCACCAACCAGTTGTTGTAACAACTCTGCACCATTCCCTACTCAGCATCAGTGAAGACGAAATCTACAAGTTAGCTCCATGCATTTAATGCATTCAACCTAATAGACCTGTTACACTTCGTCTTCTCCAATGGATCTCAAGAATGCCCCAGCTATAAATATTGCCATTAAAGACTGAAGAAAACAATGCTTTTAAATTCTCCAACAACATAAAGTCTTTATACTCAGTGCATTCAAGAGATCGTAAACTGATCAACGAAGTCCTCAACAACAACAAAAAGATCTGCATTAACACTTTATCTTAAGCTTCTTATTGTTGTTCCTTTAACTATTCTTCTGCACAATTGAATATTCTGTTTTTCCAGATATTCAATTCCCAAACCCCCAAACACAAGTCAAATATTTTGTACACGATCCATTGGACCTCTTTGTAATAGAACTAGTGGAAAACATAGTGCACATTTAAATCCAAGGTTGACTGCCTTGGTGGTGGACGTAGCACTCTTTATAGTGCGAACCATCTCAAAATACTTGTGTTCTTTCATTACTGTTGCTTACTGCTTTATACTGTTTCATATTCCCTTTACTTATCGCTTCAACTGCAGACTTGAGTATTCAGCTAAGTCTACCGGTAGTGCTTCACCGGCAGACTTGAACTGTCTTCCTTACAAGACTTCCGCTACATCAATCTCTTTAATAGATTGCAAGTGCTTGTTTTAGGAACTTATATGAAAAAGTTTTAAGTATCTAATAAGCTATTCAACCCCCCCCCCTCTAACTTATTATTGTGTCCTTTGGGACTAACAACTACCCATGAATAAAATAAGATAAATGGGTTAAGAAAATGTGTCATAATGTCAAGAAGATGAAAAAAAAATGAAGAACCATTTGATGAATCTATGCGTTTTGTTAGAAAAAAAAAACTAAAATCTAAAGTTTACTTCTTTGAATTTTCACACTACTACAAACAGCCTTAAAAACTATCATATTAGTCCCAAACTTATAAATATTACAAACAAAACCAATTGTAGTAATCACAAATAACCGGGTTCAAATATTCTACTCCTCTCCATAATTGTGTTCCAAACCTCAAGTCTCTTTTGCTCTTAACTTGCTTGTTCCTCTTCATAGGACCCGATATAGTTACATATGAGAATCTCTCTATTCCCCTCCCTTAGCTATCGAATTTATTTTCTTCTACCGCAACTCTCTTTTTATTGGAAGATACTACCACCAATCGACATCCTTTCAAGTAATCTATCCTAAAATTAATTAGATTATCTCCTTGCTTAGTAATTTGACACTGAAAGTGGATAGGAACTAAGAAATGAGAGATGTTCTAAGAAAAAAGTCTAACTAATCAGAAGCTAAAAAGATTCTATGTCTCCATTTGAACAGGGCGATGTGAATGCATTTCTTGGTGGTGGTGATAGTAGTACTGACGACTGTAGGGATGGTGGTGTTAGGGGCGGTGGTGGCAGCAATTGTAAGGATGGCAGTGGTGGTTTATATGAAATACAACATTGTGAGATTTCCAAATCATTATATTTTCAAATATCCACATGGGTTTTGGTTTCAATTTGAATATTTGAAAATTCAAAAAATTGAATTTGAGTTTGTAAAAAGTGAAATTCAAAGTTGTATGGTGATGTGTCTTTAAATGATGAGTTTTGCAAATAAGTTATTTAGAAGGAAGGAGCAAATAATTAAAAAAAGAATCAAATCAAATAAAAAATTAACTTTTGGGGTGGGGGGGGAATGGTTAATTTTACCACTGTACTATGTTTTGAGCGAAATTGTCTTTATACTTTTAAAGATATATGTAATTTCGTCACTATCCCTAACTGTCATCCAATTTTGACGGTGACTTAACGGAAGCTAAAGATATTTTATTTTTTTCGTTTTAGCAAAGCAATGTGAACACGGTTTTTTTTTTTTTTTTTTTTTTTTTTTTTTTTTGTGGTAACTGGTGATGGCGGCAATTGCAGGGATGCTAGTGGTGGTGGTTAGGAGTGGTGTTTGGGGTGATTGTAAGCATGACAGTGGTGGTTTAGGTGGAATATGACTTTATTAGATTTCCAAATCATCAATTTTTTCAAATCTTCATATGGGTTTAAGTTTCAATCTTCAAATTTGAACATTCAAAAAAATTAATTTGGATTTATAAATAGTCAAATTTAATGTTGTGGTGGTGTTGGGTCTATAAATGACGAGTTTTACATATAGGTTAATATGAACGAAGGAGTAAAGAATTAGACAAAAAATAAAATTAAATTAAATTTTGATTTTTGGGTTAATGGTGTTATTTGAGGTTATAATGGTGGTGGGTCTATGAATGATGAGGTTGATGGAAGAAAGTGCATGATGACAAAATAAATTAAATTAATTCTAAATATCATTTTTTAGAGTAATGTATTTTTTAATTTTTAATTTAAATATTAGAAAAATTATAATAACAACGTTTTTAACTATACAACTAATTTTATAACTTTTCTTACAACTAAGCCTTAAAAAAGAACAAAAATGTCTTTGTCCAAAACAACTTTGCAGTTCTTCAAAACTTAGTTGTAAGGGAAGTAATATAATTAGTTGTAAGGATATCATTTTCCTTATAATTATGTCAAATTACAATTCCCTCCCAAAAGTACCCACCAAATCACATTGTGCACCCCAACCGTAAGGTTTGTCCCATGATAGTATCTGACGTTTTTTTTTTCTTCCTATTTTTCACCCTAACTACAGTCGTTAGAAAAGTCACGTTAATTTGACATTTCCTTGTGGGTGTTAACTTGAGATAAATATTAGGAATTTGGTTCAAACTTTGGGGGTGCTAAATGTATTTTAGCCTAATAAAAATTAAGAAATAAAATATAATTTTCGAAACAAATTATATAAATGTGTGTGTAAAGTTAAAATGTTAAAAAAAATGGAGTGGGGGTCCACCATTCCTTTTTTTCTTGCTGAAAGAAAATATAGAGAAAAGATCCACCATGTTTTCCGATCTTCAGTTGTCCCCAAAACAAAAATTAACCTAGAACCCGATCTGAGTTTTGTCCGCTCCCTCTAAATTTCTCTCTCTTAACCCAGAAGATAGATACGTGTTTGATTTCATTATCAATTTCTTTATCTTGATGAAGAAAACAAAGTAGGCAAACAAAAGATATGAAAAACTTTTACACATAGATACTCATCTCATCTCCGATTTCTTGTATGAAATTGAATCCACTCACCTTCTCTGATGAAACTCAACCACCACTGAAAACAATCAATTTCTCATACCCCCTTTCATCCTCTTACATGACTTAACTTAACTTAACTTTTTCTCTCATAATTCTTTAAATAATCCAACCCGACCACCATGATAGCTTCTCTGATGTCGAAATCATCTAGAACCATAGCTTCTTCAACATCCTCTCAATTTCAATACTTTGTTTTAAGTCATATGCAAGCCAATTGTATGCCCAATTTTCTCCAGTAAAATTGAAGAGTATTTCAATAAAACCCCTTACCATTTCTCTTAATTCATGCTCGTCTCTCTTTCTGATGAATTTGTCGATATGAGTTATTGGTTTTCTATTAATCCCATGTTTAAATAGTTGTTTCCGTATGAGTTATTGAGAAAATTGCTCCCATTCTCTCCTTCTAGTTTTAATTCTTAACTGATATCAAAGTTGGTTCTAATCATGGACAATCCGAAAAAAAAAAATTAATGTTGTGTTTTGTAACGACGCTTACGAAACTTTAGCCCACCACAAGTCAAATTTCGTTCAAATCAAATCAACTTTACAAATAGTTCTTACTGAGCTGCAAGCTTTGCGAGCTTTCCATACTCGGACCACGAACACCATCGGCATCAACCCCTTCTCACAAACCGATGCCACCACCACCACCATCATAACTGCCCACAAAGCCCAATAGGTCACCACACCAACCTCAAATTACTCTTCCAGAAATTCAGCGGAGTCTTAGTGGTTGGATGCCTTCTGATTCTTTCTTCTTAATGGTTGTTTCATCTCTCGTCCTCCCCAAGTATTATAATTAAGACCGCCACAATCGAGTACGAGACTGCTAACTGCCCCTATGGTCACGTTTAATGCCCCAGACACAATAATTATGTCAAAAGCATGATTACTAGTGCCGCCTAGTTGGCCGGTGCTACTCTCTTCATTTTTAACGTCAACGACCCTGTGCTCAAATGTCTTTATCCTTGTGGACAAACATGATTAAAGAGGGGAGGAATGTTACAGTTATTTTTCACTCTCCATTTCCCACACCTTTAGCTTATGGTTGTATTTAGTTAAGAAGACTACTTATAGTAGTCTCATTAGGTAAATAATAAAAGAATATATATAACGAAGAAAATTATCTAAGTCTCCATCTAAATTCTTGTCTAAATATTTCTTGTTCTATGAGTTCTTATCGTTTTGATTTATAATAGTCATGTTTACAATAATGTTTTAATAGTTGATATCTTTACATAATTTGCTCTTCATCAAAGTTCGTAATCGCTAAAGTTCACCATGTTTTTTATCGGAAAATGGTACTTTTGTGGGCAAAAATACTACGATACCCTTAATGAACCGAAGGCACACTACGGATTACGCACTTAGTACATCGCACGCATCATTTTTTGCTTCGTGATGCATCAATTTAAATTATCTAATCCAATTTTGTTTCATGCAGCACTAAATTTTATGCATCGCGATGTATCAATTTAAATTACATAATTCAATTTATGCATCGCGCTGCAAAATTATAATGAACCAAATCTTCATGTCCTCAACCTTCTTCTTCATCCTCCGTCGTAAGCCTTCTTCTACTTCATCCGGCTTTGTCCATACTGACAAATCATCCAACCAGGTCCATTCAAGTATCGTACTAAATGAATCAGAAAAACCGTTTACCCCTCCCGCGAAGGGGTGCTCCTTGTGATCTGACCGGGCATGTTAATTCTCGTTTCACTGCCGCAACAAATGTTGGCTAGAGCTGTGGAATGAGCCGGACATTTTAGAAATAATTTTTTGAAAATAAAAAACGGGGGACTAGGGTTATATATATATTTGGATGAAAGTATTGGTTGAACTATTTCTCCGTTACTTTAGATGAGAAAAGAGTCACTTCATCATTTCATGAATGAAGTGGTCTCCTGTAAGACGGTCTTACGGATCCTTATCCGTAAGACGAATCTATCCAGATTAAATGAGGCAAATTTTTAGAAATTTCAATGCAACCCCTTAGTTTTTGAGAATTACTGCGCCACCCCTCATATTTATATATGCAGAGTGTCACTTTTTACTATTAATAGTATCACTTTATAGCATAAAATGTGTCACTTTTGGTCTTAGAAGTATCACTTTGTATTTTTAATGAAAATTATAATTTTTCCCTAAAAAAGTGTTAGTTTTGGGGCTTAAATATGTCACTTTTAGTCTTAAATGTGTTACTTTCACTTTGAAAAGTGTCTGTTTTTTTATGAATAAAAATCATTACGTTTGACATTAAAGTGTTACTTTATGACATTAAAGTGTTACTTTATAATATTAAAAGTATCACTTTTTAGAATTAAATGTGTTACTTTTGACCGTACAAATGGTATTTTGTCTTATAAATAAAATCGTCGTTATTGACCTTAAAAGTGTCACTTGTTAGTATTGAAAATGTCACGTTTTACTATTAAATGTGTCACTTTTGACAGTCAACGTTAGTTTTAAAGTGATACTTTTTAATATTAAATATGTCACTTTTTAGTATTAAATGTATCACTTTTTAGTATTAAGAGTGTCACTTTTTAGTATTAAGAGTATCACTATTTAGTATTTAATGTGTCACTTTTTAGTATTAAGAGTGCCACTTTTTAGTAGTAAGAGTGTCTATCCATCGATCGTTTGAATTTTTGGTTCATTTTCCTTGATCCATCTCCTACATTTTATTTTCCTTGGTTATATACTGTTTTAATTATTTTTTTCTTTATGTCTGATTTTTAAATTGAACCATAATACTTGAATAATTTTTTGTAAAAATTACCAATTTTGAAAAGTGTAGTTTTTAAGGTTTTATGACAAAATATGTTAGTATATCACAAACAATTTGCCCTTTGTCTGATATTATATGGGTTATCAATTTTTTTAACATTAATGTAACTTTTATTTGTATATATTTATTTGTATTTATTTATTATCATTTTTAATACGGAAAACACATAAGTGAATTTAAAGTTTGTTGAGACTCCATAGTAGAGAATGAGATAAAGTGAACCTCAATTCCATTGTTTAGAATTGGAATTGTGGGCTTCAATGTAAATTTTATTATTTATATCCAGAAAAAATATTAGAATTTGAATTGAACTGAAATTCTTAATATTTTTATTCTAGAAATTGATTTTTTTTCTCCAAAGGTAAAACATTTTTAAACTTAAAGCCTATTGATTTTCATTAATTTATTTATTTCTATTAATTTGCTTATACATTTAGATTTTTAATTAAACTCTACATGAGAGCCAAACAAAATAATCTTAATTTTAATGTTACAAAATTATGTTATTCAATTCTACACATCGAACTCATAATCTTTATGTTGCAATCATTTGTGTATTTTATTAGCACTAAAGTTTTAACTATTGCATTGATATGAATATAGGCTTCGTGCATCGCACGAGTGCTTTGATTATAATTTTATATGCTTAACTTCAATTTTTATTGTACAAAGTAAACTGTGTTTGGTCAAGGATGTGTCACTTCAATATCAATTTAAAGATATGTTTAAAAAGTAATTGTTTTTATTAACATAATTTTCTATAATTTGTTTTATATGCATATTGAACTCTTGATTTTTCATATAATTATTCGGTTATATGGTTATCATAAAAAAATTATATTGTTTTATTTATATTAATATTGAATCGTGAATTACACGGTTGTGTCATAGTATATATAAAAACAGAAGTGCATAATTTTTAGAAATTTCCCGCCAAAACTCACTTTTCAAAAATGGAATCACTTAAGTTATGTTTATAATTTTTTATTTTTTTGAAATTGAATTTGAGAAATGTCATTTAATGATATTGACAAAACTATTCCAATTGAATTTACTTTTTTTATTTGGAGAATTAAATTCGAAAATGACATATAAATGGTATATAACTAATTACATACCAAAGACATATAACTATTAAATATTACACAAAAATAAAATATAAATCAAATTTCTAGGCAAGCTATTCATAAGTCATACAGAGTTCATGTGCATATAACTAATTACAAACAAAACCAGTATATAAAAATAATTCGTAAAAATGGTATTTATTCAAGAATATTGAATAGCTTAGTATTATTATAAATAAAAAATAGGTAAATAAAAAATACTTATGATTGTTTTTAATAGATCTTGAAATACAGTTCTATAATATTTTTAAAAAACAAATAAAAAATATTCATGGGCCTGACTTTGTTTGATTTTTTAGTTTGGGTCCGTCTTAGTTTAAATTATCACTAGATTTTGTGTATGTGCTTATGACACGGTGTCAGTATGGAACTTATTCAATGTATGAAGCGGACAGTATGTAAATGAATTGATATATGCTTGGGATTTTGTAAATATCAGATGAATACACACTACACAACTGAAAAGAAGACAAAACTCAATAAACTAAACAAAAAAAATACATTTTATGATGGTCCATTACAAATAAGTAAGAATATCGAGAACTTTATGTCTTGTTCAAATTAGAGTGATATTTTCTCTTTTTTTTTGTTAATTATTTATGTAATTAAAAATTGAAATGTAATATATAAGTTATGTTGTTGAAAGAGATACATGTTTTTTCTCATGGTTTCAATTAAATAGTCATATAAAAATTAAGATGCAATTTTTTTTAATTACATCACATCAATGAACAATACATATTCTGAAATCTCAAACTGTGAGTTAAATTTGAATGTTGGAACTTAAATAATATTGTTTCGTGAATTCACTTGAGTTATGCAATGACACGAGATTAATTGTTATAAAGTTGAGAAAACATGTTTTAGAAGGTTGAGTTCTTTCAAAGGGAAATTCTGATTCCAAGAATGTCACTAATATTATTTGATCATGTAATTTCTTTCAAATTCCAGATAAAATATTTTTTTGTTGATTATGTCTTACGCAATGTCTATGAATAAAAACCATGGTAAGTCATTGTCTAATATAAGACTCCATTTGAAAACATATTTTTGCTTAGCATAAGTTGTATGTAGCTTTGTCTAAAGTTACTATATGATATTTATAATTGCAAGAGTCGTACATGTTGAACGAAAATTATTGTGTCTAAAAAGTATTCCAAAATTTATATTATTTTTTTCAAATTTATAGAATTTTCTATATTTAATTTTACTGTTTATTATTTTACTGTTTATTTTGCTAATATTAAAAAAATTAATTATATATTATTCAACTTTAATTTAGTATATAATTTTATACTCATGCGCAATCCGTGCAACGCACGGGTGCATCACTAGTTAAAACAAAATAATGTGGTTGGGAGATTTCAAACCAACAAACTCCTTGCGCTAAACCTTAAAGGTTTAACTTTCACCAACTCAGCTACCCAATTATTGTGACTTTCATTAACATGTTTAGTTATTAACCCGCGAATTTCTAAATGGGGCTCCGTCTTACAGATTTAGGATCTGTAAAACCGTCCTACACAAGTCTTTACATTCATGAATACCATCCATAATAGTGTTCTGTTAGATGAGGTGTAGCACTTGTCAATTCTAGTAAGATAAACGCATTTTCGACAACATCTAGTCTTTAAAGTTAAAATTGTAAGTTGTCTCTTAGAAATTAATGTATGAACAAAATTAATCTTTCATCTAATAAATCATCCACAATTTATTTTAGGACAAACAAGTAAATTTATCATAATAAATAAAAATGTTTGTAAAAAAATAAGCCTAAATTTAATAAATCACTCACCATTAATCAATTACATGAATAATTATAAAAATAACCATAAATTTAATAAATCACTCACCATTGAATAAGGTCAAATAGGCAAATGCTATCTCTATATATCTATCTTCTGTACTATAAAAATGTAAGTTGTCTCTTAAAAATTAATGTATGGACAAAATTAACATTTCATCTAATAAATCATCCACCATTTATTTAAGGACAAACAAGTAATAAAAATGTCGGTTGTCTCTTAGAAATTAATGTATTGACAAAATTAACTTTTCATCTAATAAACCATCCACCATTTATTTAAAGACAAATAAGTAAATTTATCATGATAAAAAAATAATATTTGTACAAAAGTAATGTTTAATAAATCACTCTCCATTGAATAAGGTCAAATAAATAATGCCAAATTAGTAAATTCTATTTCTGTCTATCTACCTATTTCTACTATAAAATTGTGAGTTGTCTCTTAGAAATTAATGTATGGACAAAATTAACATTTCACCTAATAAATCATCCACCATTTATTTTAGGACAAACAAGTAAATTTATCATAATAAATGATAATGTTTGTAAAAAAATAACCGTAAATTTTAATAAATCACTCATCATTGAATAAGGTCAAATAAGTAAATTTTTTATGAGCTAATCAATTACATGAATAGATACAAAAAGAACCCTAAATTTAATAAATCACTCACAATTGAATAAGGTCAAATAGGTAAATGCTATCTCTATCTATCTATCTTCTTTACTATAAAAATGTGAGTTGTCTTTGTCTATTAAAAATTAATGTATGGAAAAAATTAACCTTTCATCTAAAAAAATCACCCATCATTTACTTAAGGACAAACAAGTAAATTTATCTTCTTTACTATAAAAATGTGAGTTGTCTCTTAGAAATTAATGTATGGACAAAATTAACATTTCATCTAATAAACTATTCACCATTTATTTAAAGACAAACAAGTAAATTTATTATAATAAAAAATAATATTTGTACAAAAGTAATGTTTAATAAATCACTCCCCATTGTATAAGCTCAAATAAATAATGCCAAATTAGTATATTCTATCTCTATCTATCTATTTATTTCTACTATAAAATTATGAGTTGTCTCTTAGAAATTAATGTATGGACAAAATTAACCTTTCATTTAATAAATTATCCACCATTTATGTAAGGACAAACGAGTAAATTTATCTTCTTTACTATAAAAATATGAGTTGTCTCTTAGAAATTAATGTGTGGACAAAATTAATATTTCATCTAATAAACCATCCATCATTTATTTAAGGACAAACAAGTAAATTTATCATGATAAAAAATAATATTTGTACAAAAATAATGTTTAATAAATCACTCCCCATTGAATAAGATCAAAAAATAAATAAGTTAATTACGGATTTAACATTAATTCTAAATCAAATCTCCAACATTAATTCCCTCTATTTTTTCCACCAACCAATTTTGAATTATTTTGGTGTACATCTCTTTTAAACCTTTAAAGAGTTTCTCTTGTTTTCAATGTGGGACAAAATCTATCACTAATTATGCATCTCTTTTTAACCTTTAAAGAGGGGTTAGTTTGCTTGTTGGTGACGTATTCTTTTTCCAATACTGGATTGCAATTGTTTGCAATTTTCATATAACCCTCTGGTTTCTATGATGTTACAAACAACTCATTTTTTTCTAACTTTATGGCACTTCAACTAACGGATTTAGGGTTAGGGACTATCGATGTCCAAAATTTACATTCTTTGGTGTGAGGCGTGCATTTGCGTTGTACAGTCCCTAATTAACTTTCTTAAAGTTTAGGAACTAATGGTCTAATTTTTCCTTAAATAAAATTTTATTTTTATTTTTGGGATATTTTCTTAACTTTAAAGTTAATTATGAGAATTTTTTAATTATTTTTCTGATTAATGAAACAATTATTCATTAATTTTTATTACAAATATATCTTAAATATCAAATGGTTAACTAAATGATAGAATTATAACTAAATCCAACTTTGCACCCAAGGAAAAGGACCAAAATAATCCTAATGTCATATACAAAGTGTCATTTTTCATTAATATTAATAACTCTCTTGGACGTGAGGGGGTAAAGCCGGATGAATAGCAAAATTATGTATGAAAGTGAGACACGTAATTTACAGGTTATGGTGCAACGTGAGATTTAAGTAAATACTTCCAGGAGCGAATCGTATTTTGGCCCCATAAAAATTAAACCAAAAAAGCAAATATCCCATCACAGCTTCTATCAAATCTCACTTTGGTTTTTTTTTTATGATTATATTTTTTTTCTGGTGAAAAATATACATTAAAATTTCATAAAGGACAATTTTTAAAAATATATATAGTTTTTTCGTATATAAAAATAATAATTAAAATTAAACAAAAAAATGAAGACAAAACATTTCGCAAAAATCATTAAGAATATGTGCAAGGCACGTGTACCTAACTAGTACGCATAAAAGTCAAGGTTGTTTTTTATAAATTAATAGATGGATAAAAATAACTCTTCATCAAATAAATCACTCACTATTTAATTAAGGACAAAACAAGTAAATTTAGCATGACAAAAAAATAATGTTTTGACGAAAATAGTCATAAATATAATAAATTGTTCACCGTTAATTAAGGTCAAAACAAGTAAATTTGTCATAGGCTAATTAATTCCACGAAAAATTAAATAATAATTGGATCCATTGACTTATACATATTTTAAAGTTATGTCCTACATTTTTTAATTCTACTTATTTCGTATTGTATTTTGATCTTCTTAGTAGCTTCCCCCTCCTATCATTATCATTACAAATGTCGATCAATATTTTCTAAAATGACAAAAATACGTATACTCAGTCGAGAGACTAAAACATTATTTGAAACTAAAAAATAATACGGTTTTACTTTCTTAAATGTGTTCGGGAAAGACATTATTAAATGTATATGAAAAATTGTAATAATAGATTTATTGGTGAGTATCGAGATATTAAGCAAATATGTAGCGTGTTTAGTTATTACCTGTGAATAAGTTAAGACAAAAGAGTTAAGAAAATATGTCATAATGTCAAGAAGATGAAAAAAATGAAGAATCAATTAATGAATTTGTGCATTTTGTTAGAAAAGAAAATTAAAATCTATCGTTTACTTCTTTGAATTTTCAGACTACTAAAACAGCCTTAAAAACTATTATACCCGTCCCTAACTTATAGATATTACAAATAAAACCACTGTTAGTAATCACAAATAACTGGGTTCAACATATTTTACTTATTTCTATAACGAGGTTCCAAACCTCTAACTTCTTTTGGTCTGAACTTGTTTCTTCCTCTTCATAGGACCCGAAGTAGTTACATGTGAGAATCTCTGTATTCCCCTCCACTGGATATCGATTTTCTTTTCTTATACTACAAATCTCTTTTAATTGAAAGAGACGGTCACTACCCGTCATCCTTTCAAATAGTCTCACCCTAAAATTATAATCTTTATTTGCTTAGTAATTTGATACCGAAAATGGATAGGAACTAAGAAATGAGAACGTTCGAAGAAAGAAGTCCGACTAATTGAAAGCTAAAGAGATTTTATATCTCCATTTGTGCAAGGTGAGGTGAATGCATTTCTTGGTGGTGGTGGTAGTGGTGATGGTGCTGACGACTGCAAGAATGGTGGTGTTAGGGGTGGTGTTGGCAGCGATTGTAGGGATAACAGTGGTCGTTTAGATAAAATACAACATTATGAGATTTTCAAATATCCATATGGTTTTCGGTTTCAATTTGAAATTTTCAAATTTCAAAAAAAATTATTTTGAGTTTGTAAAAAGTGAAATTTAATGTTGTGATGGTGGTGTACCTATAATTGATGGGTTTTGCAAATGAGTTACTTTGAAGGGAGGAGTAAGGAATTAGTAAAGGAAATAAAGTAAAATTAAAAAAATTGAATTTTTGGTTAATAGTGTTATTTGATGTGATAGTGGTGGTAATAGTGGTGGGTCTATAAATGATGCGGTTGATGGAAGAAAGTGAAGGATAAGAAAATAAATTAAATTAATTCTAAATTTCATTTTTGGAAGTAATGCATTTTTTTACTTTAAATTTAAATATGAGAAAAGTTATAAATACAACATTATTAGCCTTACAATTAATTTATAATTTTCCTTACAACTAAGCCTTGTAAAAAGACAAACATGTCTTTGTCCAAAACAATTTTGCAATTTTTCAAATCTTAGTTGTAAAGAAAGTAGTATAATTAGTTGTAAATATAGTGTTTTCCTTATAATTATGTCAAATTACAATCCCCTCCCCCCTCCCAAAAGTATTAACCAACACCAACATAATGCACCCCAAGGTCTCCAACCTAATGTTTGTCTAATAATGCTATATAACGTTTTTTTTTTCCTATTTACCACCATAACCATGACAACTGTTAGAAAAGTCACGTTAAATAACATATGATCTTCCACGTGTGGGGTATTATTTTTTATATTTCCTGGTGGGCTTTAACTCGGCAGAAATATTAAGAATTTGGTGTAAACTTTGGGGTGCTAAATGTATTTTAGCCTAATAAAAATTTAAATAAATTATAATTTTCTAAATATATGTGTGTGTGTGTGTGTGTGTGTGGAAAGTTAAAATGTTTTTTAAAAATGGAATGGGATCCACCATTCTATTTTTTCCGACTAAAAGAAATCTAGAGAAAAGACCCACCATTTTTTTTCAAATCTTCACTCCCAAAATAAAAATTAACCCAGAATCCGATTTGGGTTTTATCAACTCCCTCCAAATTTCTCTCCCTTAACCAGGAACTAGATACGCATGTTCATTTCATTATCAATTTTCTTATCTTAATAATGAAATCAAAGTAATCGAAAGATATGAAAACTCTTACCGATAGTTAATCGTCTCCATCTCCAATTTACTGTATGGAATTGGATCCACCCACCTTCTCAAGTGAAACCCAATCACCATCGAAATCAATCAATTTCTCACCCCCCCCATTCATCCTCTTACATGACTTTACCTTTATTTTCTCTCTCCTAATTCTTTAAATAATCTAACTTGATCGCTATGGCAGCTACTCAGAGGTTGAAATCATCTAGAACTAAAGCTTCTTCATCACTTCTCAATTCTGATGCTTTGTTTTAAGCCATTTATATGTCGGTTGTATGCCCAATTTTCTCCAGTGAAATTGAAGAGTATTTCAATAAAATCTCACAATTTCTCTTCATTAAAGCCCGTCTCTTATTTGATGAATTCGTCGATAAGGGTTATGTGTTTTCTTTTAATCGCGTGTTTTTACAAGGGTTTTTAGTAAGTATACTCTATAGCCTCTGATTTATATTTTAGGTGCGACTTTTGCAAAGGAGAGAATGAGGGAGATCAAAGATAGAGTTTGGATAGAATCAAAGGAGGATGAAGCTAGAATTGTGACAGGCTTGACCAGAGTAGGAAAGGTTTAGGCTGGAGATGGCGGCTACTATGGTGGGGTTGGAGATGGTGACTATAGTAGAGCCAGAGATAAGAACTTGCACCGGAAAAAGAGAGGAGAGGGTGTTAGATTAGGTTTTTACTTTTAATATATTTACTCATTAATCAGATAAGGGAAATGACATTTTTGTCCCGCACGTGGAAGATCATGTGCTATTTAACGTGAATTTTCTAACGTTCATCGCGAGAATGGTGTAAAATGGGAAAAAAAATGTTACATTAGATATCATTATGGAACAAACCTTAGGTTGGGGTGCACTATGCAATTTGGTGGATACTTTATGGGGAAATGAAAATTTGGCCATATAATTATTTTTGAATTATTGAAATAATTATTTATTATTTTCATTTAAAAACACATTTTAAATACTAAATGGTTAACTAAATAATGAAGCTATAACCAAATCTCATTTTGCACCCTAAGCAAAATGGTTAAAATAATCTTCATGTGATATGCACATACCATTTTCTGTTACTATTTTAAATGTCCATAGACAGGATGGAGCAAAGTGAGACAAATAGAAAAATAAGGTATGAAAGTGAGACACTTCGTAGGTTAAGGTGTAATATAAGATTTAGTATGTAATTTTAGGATCTAATCATATTTTGGCACCATTGAAATTAATCCAAAATGTAATTTTCCCCTAAAGTATCTACCAAGTCCACTTTGGCCCTCAACGTAGTTTTGTAGCATTTCCATATTCCATGTCAAATTTGGTGATTGGGATATCGCGTCTGGTAATCGTAGTGATAGACATGGTGACGAATAATGTTTAAGATTGAGAATTTACTCCAATCAAACCATAAACAATATCAACAGTGCCGATGAGAAATTTGTTGGAGTACGATGAAGACGAATTGAACCATGTCATGTCTCATTATTGTTGATGGGTTCAAATATGGATTTTGAAATTTATGGTGTATGCTTGTGTACTGTGTGATAGGAGAGAGAGAGAGAGAGAGAGAGAGAGAGAGAGAGAGAGAGAGAGAGAAATGAATTGTGGAGTTGGTCATTCAACATCGACGGCAGCTTTAATTTTTTGTAGGTTTTTATTTATGATGGTCTTGACACTTGAGTGTAATTATCTAATCTTGAGTTCTATCTCTCATATCTCTCTTGAGTCTTATCTTACTTAAAATTTATATAAGAGGTCATTACTAGAGACGAAACAGAGAAAGGGAAAATTAGAAAAAAAAGTTATAAAATGAGATATGAAAATGACTCAAAACTTAGGTTTGGTGGTAAAGTTGGACTTTACAGATACTTTAGGAGAATTTTGTATTTTTTTAGTGTAAGTAGTGTACACTTTGGGGTTGAGAGTTTGATTTCTCTAACACAATATAAAGAGAGTAAATTCCAAAAACGACATAATTAAGCAAAGTCTCCAACAACAATGTGTTAATCTAAAATAATAAGTTTGAATTGTTTTTAGTTCACACTATTGAAAAAGATATTTAAAAATAACTAACAAAAAAGACAAATATGTAGGAATTAGGATAAGTTGCTATACTATGTAAAAACATATATTATAAATGACCAAAAAACAAAATATCAGAGAAACTATATACACAACAACACAATTATTAGTCTCAAAAATTATAAAAATTAAAACACAAAAAAATTCCAATAATTAATAATAAACAAAAAAAAAAGGAATTACCAAATTTATTTTAAAAATATCATTAACAAGTGCAACGTGATCTTACTAGTATTAAATAAATCCAACCCATCAGTTACACAGCCAACCTTTCAAGGTTAACATCAACAGAATTGATGTACCAGTATCGTTCGCTAAACAAGCATGGTGGGCTTCGAAGAAAACTCTTTTTCAATATATCCAACTTATATTAGTAAGGGGCCGAGCGAGCTCATCCCCCGCTATCACACATTATGACTTAGGTTCAACCACTTGGACCGACCTTAAACGAGCATCCTTCCTATGTGCGATGAAAGTCACCAATCTCGGCCATGTACCTTCTAGATCACCCATTGACCCGTACAGGTAAGTATACATATACTCACTAGCCCACCCTCTAATTTTATATAACCTCCTTTACTCTCCCCTCTTTATTTTGCTTCCTATGTGGGACAAAGTGCTCATGCTCTAAACGTTTTAAATTTTTTGTTTGTGTTGAAACTTCATCACTCAAAAAGTAATGGAAACTCCTCGCAATAAAGGTCAGTTTCGGTCCCTTTTATTTAAGATTTTCTTCTTTTTTAGCACAAGAAAGTCCTGATTTTGGTTTGCAAATCAATGAAAAGTTGGACTAATTATGGTTTTTTTGGATATGAAAATGGTGATTGTGGTAATGCAAGTTTCCTCTTCTTAAAACATGGAGCATCGAGCCCAACTGAATTATCAAAAAAGGACCAACACTATGACGAGATAAAGATCGAGAACTAAAACAAGTTTTATAAATCTAACTTGTGTTGCCATTGTAGGTTGTCCAATGTTCATCACCATAACTGAATAATTGACGTGGTATTATGCCTGACCTTTTTTTTTTTTTTTTTGAATGGTTTACATTAAACTTAGTTTTAGCAAAGCTTGCAGCATTCCAGCTCTATTCTTACAACTGTTCGTTTGCAACCTTGTTATTTGGATTCAAGGCTGGAAATGATAAGTGCCCATTGATACAATTCTTGTTATAAGTAGTAAGATCCCTTAAGAACTACGGAGTACAAAATTTCTTCTTAAACTAACAATACTTATGCTGGCCTTCACTCGCTCTTACAGTGCGCAAGGGTCAAAAGACACAGTTTGCGTGTAAGAGTTTACTCGGACATATGGCAAGTTGTTTTGATCATCGATCGAGTTGGCAAGCTTAGCCAATTGGCCGACGTGGCCAGCTGTTAGTTTTGAAAGCTCGTAATCCCCCGACAATGATTGTCCTGAAAGCACAAACCATTGTTATAGGAAAAAGAGTTTCAGCGTTTGGGTAGATCACGAACAACTCATTAATGTGGTTAAGAACTTTTTAATACAGAGTGTCACCACTAACCCATCCATATACAACCTTGGTATATTGGATAGTAAAGGCTTGCTAGAGACTAGAGAGGAAGGTGGACAAACCCTAAAAACACAAAAAAACATAGAAAAACCATTCAGCAATTAACCCAATATCGTATAGTTTGGTAAATAGTAATTTCACGCTGCAGCTCGTTAGGGGTATAATTTAGTAGATATAATACCTACAAGGCTACAACTCATTACAGTGATCGATTTAACTGCAGTTGTCTTGTGCCCTCGGCAAAGCTGGCAAAATGGGTGTTATGGATAATAATGGATTAGTTTATTATCCATTGATAACTAGGATTTTATCTTTGCATGGAGTCCCTAAGGGGTGGCCCATGGTAGGCATGGATGTATGCTCGTGTTCGATCCCTTCCTGCGCCCTTAGAGTAAAAAAAAAAATTTTTAAAAAATTAAAAATTAAAAAAAAACTCTTTAAAAAAAATAAAAAAAGAATCTTTGCATGGACCGTATATACACAAAAAATATTATTTGAAGTGGAAACAATTTTCCAGTGGTATCTTATTTATTATACTTAAATTAATAATACTCAAATGAGTCAACTTTTATTTTATTTTTCACCAACTATGGAAGGAAGAAAGTATATATAAATTTTGACTTCAAAATTTATAGGGGGCCAGAGTAATTTTTTTTCACAAGTAACCAAACTTAATAACTCATACATTGCAATAGTAGAATTATTTTAAAAGGCCACAGGGACATGGGCCTTTTTGCTCACAAGGTGGCTCCGCCACTGCTCTCAGCAAAGCTCATAGCTGCTACCTCGAGCACAATTTCGTAGGTAGTACATGCAGCTCGTTACTGGCCAGATCGATTTGGTTGCTATTGGAGAAGCTCATAGCCATGACTAGGCTTGGCAATTGGGTTGGGTTAGATCGAGCTGAGGCGGGTCGTGGCGTGTAAACACGGGGTCACCAATATTTGTTCAATAGTTCTCATGTGTTTACGCACGACGAGTCCTGATTGTCCTAACTCCTAATCTGTTTACACGCAACGAGTCCTAATTATCCTAATCCAATTAGGGGTTGCATGTCAAGAGAACAATGGAACATATATTGGGTGGTGGCAGCGAGTTTGAGAAAAGTGAAACTCGAGACTCTGTGCAAGTTGCTTTGATTAGAAACTCGAGACCCATGTAAATGGTCGTATACATTTGTCAATCTGGTATTGGATCATCTCACAAGATCCATATTCAATGAATGCCATCACATATTTCCCACCGTTAATATGCTAATCGATTGAGAAATTAGCAACAATCATGGAGTTTATTGATCGCACATTGACAAGACATTAAAATTGTTAAAGAATGAAATTGAAGAATTAGGAAGGAAGAGAGAAGAGAGAATCTTCATTTCAGTAGGCAGTCGTGAATCACATTTTTCATCCTCTAGATGAATCCTAACTGCATTATTTATTACATCGACATTAGAGCCTAACAGCCAACAATACTAACTACACAACTCATCCTTTATCTTCCATATCTTTACACTCAACACCCTTGAAGCTTGGTATGCCCTTGTTGACTTTCTCAGTTGAACACTTTACCTCCCCTGAACTAGAGTTCTGATCAGTTGCATCCTGGACTTCATCACTCCCCCCCCCCCTTCAAGTTGAGAGGGGAGAACAAGTTCAACACACGAAACTTGGAAAGAAGATAATGAAGCTGAGATAGAGGCAGGGCCTTAGTGAACACATCAGCCAATTGATCACATGTGGGAACATGAGCAGTAGCAATTAACCCCTGAGCTATCTTTTCCCTTATAATATGACAATCAATCTCGATATGTTTAGTCCTCTCATGATATACTGGATTAGCTGCAATATGCAGGGCAACTTTATTATCACAGTATAATGAAATAAGAAGAGAAGAGGAAATATGAAAGTCTTGGAGAAGAGCATACAGCCAAGTCAATTCGCAGCAGGTAGAGGCCATTGCTCTATATTCTGATTCTGCAGAGGATTTGGATATTGTAGGTTGTTTCTTGCTTTTCCAAGAAACAAGAGCAGACCTTAAGAATACACAGAAACCAGTGACAGATCTTCTGGTTGTAGGGCACCCTGCCCAGTCTGCATCACAATAAGCAGATATAGATAGAGTAGTAATAGAATTGGCTGGGAAGAACAGACCTTGGCCAGGACTGAGCTTCAAAAACCTAACCAACTTAAGTGTTGCATTCAAGTGGGGTTGTCTTGGTTGACTGAGAAACTGACTCAGAACATGAACTGAGTAAGAGATAAATGGCCAAGTGATTGTAAGATATAGTAACCTACCAACCAGTCTCCTATACCTGTCAGGATTGGAGAGCAAGCTACCATCATCAGCAGAAAGAGCATGGTTCTGGGAAATAGGTAGAGAGGAAGGTTTGGCATTTGTAAGACAGGTCTCTGTGATGATGCCCGGCCAAGTAGTACTTCCTCTGGTGTAAACATATCCCAGAAGAATTTCTAGCTATTTCAAGACCCAAAAAGAACTTAAGCTCTCCCAAATCTTTAATAGAGAAGGCAGCATGAAGTTAGGACTTTAGAGCTGAAATGGCCTTAGAACATGAACATGTAATAACAATATCATCCACATACACCAGAAGAGCTGTGAAGGATGTAGGAGTATGGTGGGTGAAGAGAGTATGGTCATTGACAGATTGCACAAAGCCAAAAGATTTGAGAGCTGTGGACAGTTTGGAAAACCATTGCCTTGGAGCCTGTTTTAATCCATATAGAGACTTAACTAACCTGCACACAAGATTAGGACTGGAAGAAGGAGGACTGTAGCTTGGTGGAAGACTCATAAAAACCTCCTCATTAATCTCTCCATGCAAAAAGGCATTAGACACATCCATTTGGAACAAGGGCCAGTTGTTGACAGCAGCCACTGCCAGGAGGATCCCTACTGTGGTCATTTTTGCAACTGGAGCAAATGTGTCAAAATAGTCAAGGCCCTCTGTTTGAGTGAATCCTTTAGCCACTAATCTGGCTTTATACTTGTCAATGGAACCATCCTGCTTATGCTTAATTTTGAAGATCCACTTACAACCTACAACCTTCTTACCCTCAGGTAAAACTTGGAGAGTCCAAGTCTTATTCCTCTCTAAGGCTTCCAATTCTTGAGTCATAGCCTGACACCAATGAGGGGATTGAACAGCCTGGGCATAGGTTCTAGGCTCATAAGTACTATCAATATTAGCAATGAAAGATTGATAATGAGGTGAAAGATAAGAGTAAGCAATAGAATTGTAAACAGAATATGGAAAGTACCTTTGAACACAAGGACCATTAGATGTTGGTATGTTGAATGGCAGATTAGTATAGTCTTTATACTTCACAGGGATTGATCTCTGTCTGACAGGCCTAGGAGAAGGAACATTTTGATCAAGAGAAAAAGGAGGATTGACAAGAGCAGAAGGAGAGGCTGAAGAAGAACCAGAAGAAGAGGAATTTGCTGGAGATGAAGTATCAGAAGACACAGGAACCTGAGAAGGAAGACAATCCTCCACAGGTGGATCATGAAAAGTTGGAAAAAGATTAGGAGTGGATGAAGGGACAAAGGGGGTAGAGTAAGGAAAACATTGTTCATAGAATTGAACATCTCTACTGTAGAAAATCTGCTTAGTAGCCAAATCATAAAACTTATAAGCTTTCTTGCCATTAGGATAGCCCAAAAATAGACATTTTCTAGCCCTGGGGCCAAACTTATCCCTATTGTGAGGTAGAGTGGAGGCAAAGCACAAACACCCAAAGACTCTGAGATGATTGAAAGAAGGTTTGTGTCCTAAGAGAACTTCATAAGGTGTTCTGAACTGCAGGACAGAGCTGGGAGATCTATTAATCAGATATGTGGCAGTGAGTAAGCAATCTCCCCAAAAGGAAATGGGAAGATTGGCTTGAAACCGTAGTGCCCTAGAGAGTTCAAGTAAGTGTCTATGTTTCCTCTCAGCTCTCCCATTCTACTGAGGGGTATCAATACAAGTGTTTTGCTGTATAATACTTAGAGGTTCAAGAACAGCAGAAACAAAAGCACTGAAGAATTCAGTACCATTATCAGACCTAATCTCTTTGACACTAGCACCAAACTGAGTTTTAATCATGGTAAGAAAGTATTGGAGATAGACAGAAACTTGGTTTTTGGATTTAAGCAAAAAGATCCAGGTAGTTCTGGAATGATCTTCTACTATTGTTAAAAAAGAATTATGACCATTATAGGTAGAATGCCTATAAAGTCCCCAAACATCACAATGAAGAAGGGCAAAAGGTATTTCAGAATGTGGCGAACTCAAGGGAAATGGCTGTTTGGTTTGTCTGGCAAAGTGGCAGATGTCACATGGAGATACAACATTCAAATCATTAATAGTACAGATATTTAAGTGCTTAAGAGAGGTAACAGGTATGTGGCCAAATCTTAAATGCCATAGATGTATTTCTTTATTGAAAGCAGTAGAAGCAGAACATGAAATCAAAGAGTTTTGCACTGTACTGTTACAAACATCAGAAAACAAACTGGAAAAAAAAAAAGAACTAAAACCAACCTTGGCAGAACAGTTCCTTGTGACCAAAGTCCTATATAATCCTCCTATCAATCTACCAATCTCCTTGGTTGCCTTGTGTGCAAGGTCCTGCAAGAAGCAAGAGGTAGAAGAAAAAATAAGATTACACTGACTATCACTAGCAAGTTTACTTCCTGATAGGAGATTATATTGGAAAGAAGGAACAAACAGCACATCATGAAGAATGATGTCTGGACCAAGTGTGGGTTCCCGGGAATGCGGTGCCCCCGCGCCCCGCGCGCCCTTGGATAAGGGTGCGCGTATGTGCGGATGCGGTGACATCCACTACTCCCGTTCCACCCTCCCTTGTCTAGGGGAGGACGAAATCAAAAATGCGGGAGGAGTGCTGTCGGAATAGCGCGTTGGAATGCGCCTAGGTTGCCTTTAGTGGATTTTTGATCCAATATGGGAGCTTTGGATTTTCTATGTCAAGTTATCCCTTTTTTAGGGGATACCAGGATATAGGAAAACATCACCTTTCCATTCCCATCCTCCCTTGTTTAGGGGAGAACGTGAAAGTGCAAAGAAAGATGTTGCAGCGCCCCCACTATGGATTTTATGAAAATAGCCTTATGGCCTATTTCGGATCACTATGAGTGCTTTGGGTTTTTTACGTCAAGTTATCCCTTGTTTAGGGGATACCAGGACATAGGAATACATCACATTTCCATTCTCATTCTCCCTTTTTTAGGGGAAAACGTGAAAGTGCAAAGAAAGATGTTGCGAGGCCCCACTGGATCCAAAATGTTTTTAGAGTCGCCATCTTTATTTTAAGGCAAAAATAAAGCAAAACCAGAAAAAGAAAACCAGAGATATAGAAAACGGGTTCGGAGGCTAAGTTACGAGTTGGGAAGGTGCTAGGCACCCAACTCGCCTTTTCGGTCTCAAAACAGTTTTTGGCTAAAGTATGCTTTTTGTTATATTTATTAAACAGATAAATAAAGCATTAACTTCCTACAAATACATCCATTACATCTATATTATTTACGGACTTGCAACAGACTCTTTTACAAACAATTACAAATATACTTGGAAATATTTGGTCATAGTAACGGCTACATTTAGTATTATTTCCTAACAAAATCCGGCAAAGATAAGCGCTATATATTGATATTGAACCGGACCGGAAATAATACATTTACAAATAAAGACTTTATTGAATAAATGAAGTAAATAAATACAAACTTATCTTAAAAACATTTTGCCATAATAACGGCTACATTTAGTACTATTTCCTAATTAAATCCGGGCAGCACAACTGCTTATATGACTACATTGGGCCGGACTGGAAATAATACTATTACATGGAAATGAAAAACTTAACAATAAAAACTTACGCAGGCAGTAGGGGTGTGCTCGCTCCCTCGGGAGGAGAGAGTCTTTTTGAATTGAAGTTGTGTGTTTGTGTGTTGTGTGTATTTGGGCAGCGTGACTGCTCTGAAAGTTCCTTTTCGGCCTCGGGATCGGGGCAGGGTAACTGTTTGTTTCTGGTTGTTTGTTTGACTGGAAGGCTGAAATCGGGCAGAGTAACGGCTTACTACTAGCTGATTTGGCCTTTTAAATCGGGCAGAGCAACTGCTCTTTCCACGATTTTTGGACCGGGAAAATAGGGTGGATACCTAGCTGGGGGGCTAAGGTACACTTCTATCGGTTGGATTTGTGTTTGGCGGAGGTTTGACAGGGTTTCGAGGCTTTGAAGGTGATCACTCACTATCTATTTCTCCAGCGTAACTTTAACGCGGAGAAACCTTACGCGAAGTTTCTGTGTCGAAATGAGGAGCCGGCCTCTGCTATTTATAGGAGAATTTAAGGACATCGAAGGAATTCTTTTTTCTTCTCTGCGCATCAAACGATTGCACGCCGCGCTGAATATCTTTTGAATTACGGCAAATGAATGGATGAACAGTGGCTGGGAAAGCAGTTTGGGCGCTACACCATCCATATTTGGGCGCCATGCCCAAATTTCTCTTTATGCATCAAATGAGTGTACATTGTGCTCCGAGAGTTGTGAATTGCGGCAACGAATTGTTGAACAGTGGCTGGGAATGAAATTTGGGCGCTTCCTTCCTCCATTTTGGGCGCCATGCCTAAATGTTATGGGAGCCATGCCCAAATTTCAAACTTTGGCATTTTTGAACACTTTAGTCCCTGCAATTTGTCCTTTTGCGCATCCTGTTTTGTCCTTTTGCACTTTTGACCCTGTAACTTGACATTTGTTAATGTTTTAACAGGTCTTGATATTTTTTGTCATGTCACATACCAGGGGTACGAAATTAGGGTGTCTACACCAAGAATGATAGTACCTTTGTGAGTTATCTTAGCAGTGTGACCATTTGGTAGATGTATGAAAGAATTAGTGCATACAGGGTTAACAAGAACACTAAAATTGTTGGTAATATGATTGGTTGCCCCAGTGTCTATAATCCATTCAGTAGTGTTTGAGCTATGACTAGCAGAAACCTTAGAAGGTACAAAACTGGTACAACAAGTAAATTTACCTGAGAGATGAGACTCATGATTATCTGGCATGGCTCCAGCACAGGACAAGAGACTCAGCAGCTGTGTGTATTGAGTTGAAGTTAGTCCTGGCATAGTAGACTTACCATCTGCAGAAACTTCATCTGCAATGTTGTCCTCTCTACAAACAACATTTGCAGCCATTCCTCTTACCTTGTTCTTTGGCATCCTGCTCAAATCAGGTTTGGTACCATACAACTTGTGCCAATCTGGATAGCCATGCAAATAAAAACATCTCTCCTTGGTGTGTGAGTCTCCATGGCAAAATTCACACCAGAATTTACCTTTCTGAGTAGATGTATTGACAGATCCAGACTTATTCCTGTAGTTCTTATTACTATTTCTCCCATTAACAGAGTATCCAGTCTCAGCAGCCTTGCTCATCAAAACAGTAGACATTTCATTGACATTAACACCACTTCCAGTGCTACACTTTCTCTGCGATTCTTCTTGAATTAAGAGATTTTCTGCCTTGCTTAGACTAGGTAGAGGAATCATCATTATAATTTGACCTCTAGTGGCGGTGAATGTGTCATTAAGTCCCATAAGGAATTGAAACAACTTTCGTTCGCGTTCATATGTCTCTTGTTTTCGTATTGCACCACAGTGACAGTTTAGATCACAAACACATTTAGGTATACTGTTCAAACTAGACAATTCATCCCAGAGACTCCTAAATTTAGTAAAATAGGTAGATATAGATTGATTTCCTTGATGGCATTCAGCCAAAAGTTTTCTCACTTGGAAGGTTTTAGGAGCATTATTTTGAGAAAATCTAGCATCAAGATCCTCCCAAATATCCTTGGCTGTAGAGAAATACACTATACTACACTTAATATCTGTTGAAACCACATTTAATAACCAAGCTATAACCATGTTATTGCATCTATTCCACTGATCTAGGTATTTGGACATCGGAAGAGGTTTTTTATTTCTTCCATTGACTAGGCCCAACTTATTCTTGGTCGTGAGTGCAATCACAACAAACAACTTCCACTGATTGAAGTTAACAGAATCAGACAGAATTCGAGTAACAAGAACCATACCAGGATGATCATTAGGATGGAGAAACTGAGGATGAGAGGGATGAAGTTGAAAAGTAGAGATATCCAAATCATACTCATCTACAGTTTCATTGCCTTCCTCATGTACGAAATCTTCAATATCTTCACTAGTGTTGCTCTTCGCCATAGTTGAAGAATCAAACCTCGAATTCTTATTTGACACAACCTTTGGAAATGAATTTTGGACAGAGTAGCAGAAGAGAAATAGGATCAGAATCGATGCTCTAATACCATGTTAAAAAATGAAATTGAAGAATTAGGAAGGAAGAGAGAAGAGAGAATCTTCATTTCAATAGGCAGTCGTGAATCACATTTTTCATCCTCTAGATGAATCCTAACTGCACTATTTATTACATCGATATTAGAGCCTAACAACCAACAATACTAACTACACAACTCATCCTTTATCTTCCATATCTTTACACTCGACACCCTTGAAGCTTGGTATGCCCTTGTTGACTTTCTCAGTTGAACACTTTACCTCCCCTAAACTAGAGTTCTGATCAGTTGCATACTTGACTTCATCAAAAATCAATCTGAATTTTCATTGGTTGTTAAGTTCATTTAAAATAAAAGAACGAATAGCTACCATACCTTACAGTTGTATGAATTCGATAAATGATATGAACAGACAAAAACGTACAAAAAAAAACTTAAAATAAATTAAGAAGGAACCCTAACAACTAAGTTTATCTTTTTCTTTCAACAGGTTGAATATTTGTAACACGTTCTCATTATTCTGTTTGAACTGTGCTATTGAAAAGCACCGTGGGGGTTGAAATTTGGAAAAGATGTAAACGAACCAATGAAAGGGCTATGTACAAGATCACAACCCCCAATGTGTACGCGTAAAGCGCCTTTGAACCTGCAAATGTCACAACTTCAGTTAAAGGAGCTGCCAGTCATCTTCTTGTGCAGAGTCCTCGGCAATGCCTGTTGTTACAACATCAAAGGAATCATCCTCATGGGCCCCACCACTTCCAATCAACATGTCACGGTGACTTGATGGGTTTGGCAAACTCCGTGTCTTGGTAACAGTAAATAGGGGAGCACCATTTGACTGATCTACCAGTTTGGAAGCCCGCAAACAAAAATCATTGAAATCATCTGAAAACAAAAGGTTTAGATAGTTGTTGATTGAGCTCTATCTGAAGTGTCACTTTGGTCCATTACCATTTATTTACCAACAACTTTATTAAATTTCTAGACGAGAAACAAGCATACCTTTATCCCGGCAATAAAATCCAATTGCCAGGGATGGATCGATGGAGTCAAGTGGAACTTGGCGTATCACACTACCATCACAACAATATAAACAATGAGAAAGAAAATTGAAAAAGAACAAGCACAAAAACCACAAGGAAAAAGGTAAACATGATGGGATAACAAAAAAAGTAAATTAATCAGAAACGAAGTCACTTACTTGCAGTGGTAAGATGAAGTAGCAGCTTCCAGATTGTCCTTCTGGATGTCAACTACCTGATGAGGTTATCATTAAAAGGTTAACCACCACCTGAGTGCTAAATGAAACTGCAACCAATTGAAATAAGCAGGTTCTTTTGATTACAACAAGAACAAAAAACAAATATTAAAAACAAACCCCAAGGGGTGACCAAGTGGAGCTTTCATAAAGTGTGAGATCTCATGTTCAATCCCTTCTCCACCCCCGTGGGGCCAAGAAAACAAATACTATATATTAAAAATCAAAAACAAGAAAGGGGGGGGGGGAGTTCAGCAAACATTTAAAGCGGCTTTTTTTTGCATGTAAACTGCAAATATTAAGTGGATCTTCTAAAATTGTTCGTACGTAAGTGTAGAAATTGCATGGGACAAGTTCACCAGAGCACTACTTGACACTTTATGGCATGCACAAGTTGTTAGTACATTACTTAAGCTCATATTTTGACAAAATAATTCAACTGCCAAGACAATATTCTTCCATATTCACACCTCCTTCCAAAAGTTTGAACAGTGAGCTTATCTGAAACTGCCCCATCCAGCTCCCTGACATTTCTCTCTCATTGTTACATAGCAAAGTAAAGCCGAAAATGCATCAATTCAACATCCGGGAAAAGAACTTTACAGAGGAGAGTAAAAAAAAATGTCCAAGAAAAGCAAAGCTTTTAAAGGAACTCAATGAATCAACAAGGCCTCTTTCTCAACTTCACATAAAATAGTACCACAAGCAAGCATGTACTTGGCCTTGCCATCCAAATCCATGAGAAAGTATTAACACTCATCTCGGTCCTACATCAACTTCGACTCAAGATTACTGGCAAAGCTTACTAGGTAAAAACATTACACATAATTGTCTCTTTGTGAGCCTGCCAATGGTAAGTCAGGGGGCACAGTTAGAACGACTCCGACTATCAATCATCAGGGAAATCGCTAGACTGCGGCACTTCCCATTATAGTTCTTGGGGTGTGACTTGACTTTCAACCCAGTTTCTTTGCTGCTTGCTCAGATTAGCACTGCTCTGACAATCAATCACTATGGAACGCACTAGACTACAGCATTTTATTCTGTCCCTCTGATAAAATTCAAAATGCATTAGCACAGAACCTATCTAAACCAATTTAGAGTTGACAAAAAGACAAAATTATGATATTCTAGAGAAAACGAGCAGGACCTCTGGCCGCGGAAGTATGTCTCTGAAAGGGTGAGACAAAAGCATAAAATGCATTATATATATAAGGGAATGAAATAATCCTGTAATGTTCAACATCTGTTTCCATTCAGGTAGTCTAAAGGAGCCACCCATCTAAGAGCGCTGTAATTGATAAACAACTAAAGAGAAAGAGAAGAGACAGAGGCGGCATTAGCAGTCGTAAAATCCTTTCTTGCGTATTCTTCTATTACTGCGTAAGATATATATACATACATACATAAACCCTACCAACACGATTACCAAACTACCCTTATTGTCTAACACTCCCCTTATCATGCCCAGCTTGTTACAAATATAATCCACTCTTATCTTTGTCAAGCCCTTGGTAAGCATATCAAGGGGTTGTTCTCCCATACGCATATATGAGGTGGAAACAAGATTCTGTTGGATCTTTTCACTAAATAAAAGACAATCAACCTCTATATGTTTAGTCTTTTCGTAGAAAACTGGATTCGAAGAAATATGCATTATCACACTACAATCTCATAGGTAGAGCAACATTAAAACCAATCTCTTCCATCAATTGTTGTATCCACATGAAGTCACAAGTTATCTAAGCCATAACACGATACTTACTCTCTGCACTTGATCTCGCCACCACACTTTGTTTCTTACTTTTCCAAAAGACTAGATTTCCACCCACAAGCACACAATATCCTGTTGACTTGCTATCATCTCGAGATCCTGCCCAATCTCAACCCACATATGCCCATGATTTGCATACAATATACCTCTACCAGGTGCTCCTTTCAAATATTTCACAATTCGGATAATGCATTCCAGTGTGTAATAGTAGGAGCTGCCATTAACCGACTCACTACACTTACCGGAGGAAAAGTAATATCTGGACGAGTTACTACAAGATAATTCAACTTACCAACCAATATCCGGTATTGTTCTGGATCCTTGAGCATCTCCCATTCTCCAACTACAAGTCTTACATTAGGATCCATTGGAGTGTCGCACGGTTTCACTCCAAGCATCCCAACTTCCTCAAGTAAATCAAGAACATATTTCCTCTGACACAAAAAGATTCCTTTCTTGGACCGTATCACTTCGATCCCAAGAAAGTACTTTAGAGTACCCAAGTCCTTTGTTTGAAACTTCATTTGGAGACACGGCTTGATTGCTTCAATTCCAAGTGTATCACTACCTGTAATCACAATATCATCTACATAAACAACCAGAAAAATACAGCAGCCACTGTCAGTCTGCTGAAAGAACACAGTGTTATCACACATACTCCTCTGTAACCCAACTCTAACACAACAGCACTAACCCGCCAAACCAAGCCCGCGGAGACTATTTCAACCCATACAACGATTTTCGCAACCTACATACCTTATTCACATACTCTCCTTGAGCAACAAACCCAGAAGGTTGCTCCATGTAAACCTCTTCCTGTAAATCACCATGAAGGAATGCATTTTTGACATCCAACTCATACAAAACCCAGTTATTAGAGGCAGCCAACGATATCAGAAGACGAACACGAACAGAAGTTAGCTTAACAACAAAGGAAAATGTATTGTATAATCAACACCATACACTTGTGCATACCCTTTGCAACCAATCGAGCTTTTAACCGAGTAACACTCCCATCGGCATTCATTTTCACCACGTACACCCATTTACACCCAATAGCCTTCTTACCTTCAAGAAGTGTTACCAAATCCCGGGTCTCATTAGAGCCTCAAGAGCTTTCATTTCCTCTTCCATAGCAAACTTCCAACCACTATGAGATAAAGCTTCAAACACATTTTTAGGGGCGACAAGGGAATCAAGAGAAGCAACAAAGGAACAAGAGGAATCTGACAAGTGAGCATAAGAGACAAAAGAGGTGATAGGGTGAACACAATTACATGTACCTTTTCAGAGAGCTATTGGGAGATCAAGAGACGGATCTGATGACGCCGGAACCGGTATCGGGAGTGAATCTGTTGGAGAATCTGCGACTGCTGGTTCTTGGATTGAAACAGGTACACACTTGAGTTATAGGAGGGTGAGACTCAGGATCAACACTAACCCCAGAATATAGGTACGAACCAATGTATAAGTGAGGAAATCATCGGGAGACACAAAGATGATGACTGACTAAAATACGGGCTAGACTCAAAGAAAGTAACATCAGCTGACACAAAATAACAACCCAAACTCGGAGAATAACAATGATACCCTTTCTGGGTTCGAGAGTATCCACGAAAGACACTTGAGTGCTCGACGGTCTAACTTACCAACATGTTGCCGAACATCCTGGACAAAACAAGTACATCCAAACACTTTAGGAGAAACTGGAAACGACTGCGATGGGCGAAGAATAGAATATGGAATTTCCCCATTAAGAACAGAGGATGGAAGGCGATTTATAAGAAAGGCAGCGGTGTGAACAGCATCAGCCCAAAAGGACTTAGGAACATTCATCTCAAACATTAATGCCTTCACAACTTCCAACAGATGGTGATTCTTGCGTTCAGTAACACCATTCTGTTGTGGGGGTGACAATACATGAAGATTGATGAATGATTCTGTTCTGAGACATATAAGTCCAGAAAAATATTCCTTAGCATTATATCACTACGAAGATTCTAAACCAAACAATCGAAATGAGTTTTAATCTCATCACAAAAAAAAGTAAAATAACTCAAACAACTCATCTCTGGACTTCATTAAATATAGCCAAATACTTCTGGAATAATCATCAACAAAAGTAACAAAATATTTGTACCCTGATTTAGAAGGTACAGTACAAGGACCTCAAACATCCGTATGAACTAACTCAAATAGGGACGCTACCGGTTTACTAACTCTAGGAGGATACGACACACTATAGTGTTTAGCAAACTCACAAGACTCACAAAGTAAACTAGAAATAGACCCAACTTCAGGACATAATTTATTTAGGACAGGTAACGACGGATGACCATAACGACAACGTAGCTGGAAAGGAGACAAATTACTTTGACATGCAACAGTGCAACAGTAGAAGAATGACCAGTAACCGCTTTATCGAGGCAAATTCACTTCCTTTACCATGAAAAAGACAATAACCAGGAAAGAAAGAGACAACAATTTAATGCCTTTGTGATTTGACTAACGGATATTAAATTGTAAGGAAACCTGGGCTAGTATAACACAAATGTCAATGATAATGAAGCAGCAACAGTACTACTACCAACACCCAAGACTTTGGAAGAAGAACCTTAGGCAAGAGTAACACTAGTAACTTTATCGGATGACTTATAAGTGGATAACAAACTCGAATCAATAGCCCCTAAATCAATTACCCATGGCCTTGTCGAAGACAAACATGTCATGGGTTTACCTGACTTGGCAAGAGTGGCTTTGGAAGAGGAAGAAGGCATCTGGTACAGTGTAAACTTGGCAAACTCTCCATCACTCGAACAGTGGCGGACACAGGGCATAGTGTATGGGGGCAGTTGCCCCCACTTGGGGTTTTTTTTGTGAAGAGATTTTTTAAAATAATAATAATAATAATATGTTATATTGTACATTTTGCCCCCACCTGAATCAAATTTCTACAACTTGCCCCCACCTAAATAAAAAACAAATTATAATTGTGATTTAAATTTTAAAAAAATTAATAACCCTCATTTTTAAATAGCCCTAATTTGAAATAATCATAATTTTGAAATAGCTCTAATTGAGTATTTAATTTATGTAATTGTTGTGAATTGTGAATTGTGATTTATGAATTTGCGATAGATGATATATTGATATTATGATAATATTGTTTTATTTCCTAAAATTTTGTGTTCAATATCTTGGTAGGGAATGTATATTTATTTAATCTAAAATTAGAGCATTTTAATTTAGGGGTTGAAGTAGTCGATTTAAGAGATTTTTTTTTATTTATGTAGATTTCCAAATTGTGGTTGATTTGAAAGAATTTGGATTTAGTGATTATGGAGAAAAATTTTAAACAGAAACCAAATTTGTGATCAATTTATAAATGATTGTCTCGTATGTTTTATTGAAAAATATTTGCTTAGGAACGTTACAAATGATGATGTAATTAAACGCTTTCAAAGTATGAAAACGCGTAAGGGACAATTATGATTTGTAACTTTATTAAATTTGTGCACCCGGTTGGGAAAATTTATGCGTCCGCCACTGGCCTCTGATGGAGAAATATGATCGTTTTTTGTGAAACTGTAAATGCAAACCTTTGCTGTTGTTGCTGCTTTTGCTGATAGTCTTGGTGCTGATAAGAGAGAAGCTTAGAACACTGGCTTTTGATATGATCCTGTTCTCCACAGTTATAACACACTCTAGGTCCCCCACGACCTCCGAACACTACCACCTCGAGTTCCACCTCGAAAACCACCCCGGCCTCCATCTCTACCTCCACGAAACCCACTGCCTTGTGAGAGATAACTCCACATGTGACGCCTCACCATTCCCATTCCTAGTTGCAGTTAAGAGCCTATCTAAAGCATCGGACAAAATAGCCAAATCTTTACTCGATAATAACTGTGATCGAACCACATCGTACTCCTTTTCCAACCCTAATAACCAACTAAAAATCAATAACTTCTCACGCTGAGCTTTCATCCCCTCAACATTATCAGAGATAGGCATAGCAGCACTAGCGGCACTAAAATCGTCACTCACTCGCATGAAGTCATAATAGTAATCCATAATGCTTCGCCCTTTCTGACTAGGACGGTGAACCTCCTGATACAATCTATTCAAGTTACTAGCTCCAGAAAACCACTTGTGCAAGAGTGTCCATAATTCTTTAACTGTCTTGCAATGTTGCATAGACAATATAACTTTCCTACTAATACAATTCACGATTTTCAAAAACAACACCTTATCATCATCCAACCACACCTAGGACGCCTTTGTATGGGACAGTTGTCAATAAGATGCCCTTCCTTCCGTAAACCACCCATGTTTACCTATACCAAATACCAAAATTCGACGCATCTGCCTCCAGTATTATGTCAACCAGTTTATTGTGGGTTGAAACAACTATCATAATTGGCCCAGTCGACAATGATGCATCTTCAGCCATTAGAAAAATGTCAAAACAGCCTCCAGGAACTCCAAACTTATCAAAACAACCCCTAAACTTGACTAATCTTTCAACCAACTCCCAACAGTTTGAGCCACAATTTCGAAACACCACTAATTACTCACTGGAGTGATCGACACATGTCACAGACCATATCAACACACAATTACGAAAGCTAGGGTTCCACAATCACCTTCACGCGCCACCTCTTGCAGGTGCGTGCCGCCGGAAACTCCCTAGACAAACCGAGCCTAACACTAGCCTCGGAATCAACATCCAATCACCTTAACCTATTCAATTCGTCAACACAGTCATGCACTCTTCGCTATTTGACGTTAGCCGTGCATTGAGCGTCCGTTGATGTTGCTTAGGAAGTTGTATATGCTCTGATACCATGTAATTGATAAACAACTAAAGAGAAAGAGAAGAGGAAGAAGAAGAAGAGACAGAGGCGGCTGTAGCAATCGTAAAATCCTTTCTTGCGTATTCTTCTATTGCTGCGTAAGATATATATATATACATATACCCTACCAACACAATTACCAAACTACCCTTAATGTCTAACAAAACCACCAGAAAAATTGACTCAGCATCTCGCAATTAAATAATGAAGAGAAGGGGCCCATAAGCTAGGCAACTACATGTTAACATATAGTTAAAGCACAACTAGTGCTTACGACATTGTATGGAGTAACTTTTGTAGCTAAAGCCATCTAAATAGATATTTATTACACACTCAAGCCAATATACAGAAAGACATCATTGGAACTGAACTGTACCGATTGAGCTTCATGGGGATCAAGATAAAAGGCTTTGTCATCTTGCACTCCTACAAGGTAAGTTGAAGCACCGGGTCTACCACCCATGACACCAAGGCTTTGCGGAAACGTGAATGTGGCTGCCAACAAAGGAACATACCTGAAAAGAATCTGTTAGTGATTAATTTATTGACATTATTTAAATGATTTATATTGTTTAAATTAATCTATTATTAGTTTTGCCTTTCTTGATTGTTACTAATTAATTATTATCTATTTAAACCTTTTAGAGAAAGGATATTCTTGGAAGAAATTATTCATTAGGGTTTATGTATCTTTATGGTTTATAATTACTAGTATTTATTTATATTGTTGGAGTTTTATAAATTAACTTTGTTTTAATTATTTATATAGTTAGAATATATTATTTATTTATTTATCCTTTCTTAGTATTTAACTTGATTTATTATTATTTGTTTTCTCTTTTAAAGTAAGGTTATTTTGGAGACTTTGATTATATTTTGGTTTAGGGTTTGTATATATTATTTTGTGTTCCTAGGGTTGTGTCATGTTTCCTCCTATCTCCTACACGGCTGTCGTATGGCTGACCTAGTTTAATTTAGCTTAGGAAATCTACTTATATGGTAAGTCTATATTACTTAGATTTAGTTTTCTTATTTAATACACTAACCTACTAAATGTTTATGGTAAGTCTATATTACTTAGATTTAGTTTCCTTATTTAATACACTAATCTACTAATTATTTATGGTAAGTTTGTTTTCTTGTTGTACAAGAATTCTAGGTACTCTTGGTGCATATATATACAAGAGGACATTCACCATTGAAGAGAACGGAAGTACAAATCACAAAGAGAGAACACAATAGAGAAAAGAGAAAGAAATTTCGAAACTGCTACTGCATTCTGAATGTATTTAGCTGTATTGCTAAATGAAGTTTCATCGGAGCCTTCATTCATCCTGTTTGTTAAAAGCTATTGAGCGTAAATTTCAGATCCATATCTACTTCATACCTCCTACCTCTTTGTTAGTGCTATTCAGATTCATATCTACTTCATATAGAGTTTTTACATAAATTTCACTTTGTTAGTCTTTCATTGTAATGAGCTTAAACCGTTTTACTAGTGGAATATTTTTAGCCATGAGACTCAATCAATATGTTGATTTTACGTATTGATCAAAAGTATCTCTCATGTTCAATTTCTCTTTACTTCCTTTACCGTTTTATTTTATTTATTTTCCGCTGCTTTCTTTTGCTTCAATGATCTCTTCAATGAACTCTTCATTGAGCCGTTCATTGACAGCTTGTATTTAAAACGTTTTCAAAAACTTTCTGTTCAGTTTTTATTGTTTTGTTTTTTCTGTTTTTACTTATAGTCTTTTAGGTAATCTATATAATTATAGGTACAATCAATCTTTCAGAATCTTAGAAATTAAATGTAATGGAAATCCTCGCGAATTATTCAGGACGACTTATGGTGAAATATCTGATAGAAAGAAATAGAAATTAATCTCATTCAAATTGATTTTAGGTAAATGGTAAGTCAAAGTAGTAGAAACTAAAATGAACAGTTCAGTAGCAATAAGAGCAAAAATATTTACTCCATATTCTCATCGTTAATATTTGATCAAAAAAAATTTAACATTGAAGACGACACATCTCTGCATCTAGTAGAATAAATACAAAACAGTTAATATGACTTCAATTTTCAAAAATAGGTTCAGGAATCCAACATAATTTCTATACCTCCTCTGGCATGTAATGATAACAACTTCCCTTGTCTGTTTATTTTTCTTATTTCTATACCTCCTTGGACATCTCAGACCCCTCTATCTCTCTTAGAATTGGCCAAAGACACCCACTCCAATAGACTCCCCAATGGTCTCACCATCTTGACCCCCATCTAAGAAAGGACACGATTAGGTTCCCTAGTATCAATCCCCTTCTCCCAGTTGCCCAATGGATATAACAAGACCATTGTTCCCCTTCCCCTATTGAACATCATGTGGAAGAGCAAGTTCCCATATCTGTTAATTTCATTGCAAAAGTTGTTTAGGGACACTTCTGTACATATGTAACTTGGTAAAACAGGATATATGTTTCGTACACGGATATAGGTATCAAGTTGCAGTGTTCAATAACCCCAATGATAGGTCCGAAAAAGATTGAATGCTAATTATGTGACTTAATACACCTAAAAGGAGTAATAAAATTGACCGCACAAATTTAGTGCAGAATATGTTTCAAAAGCCACAAGCACATCGTTTGCTGAGGCCACTTCTGTACGTACACAACTTGGTAAAACAGGATACGTGTTCCATCAAAGAAAATAGGTGTCAAGTTGTGGCATCAAATAACCCTAATGACAGGTTAGAAAAAGATTGAATACTTCTTTCGTGACTTAATACATCAAAAAGATGTATTAAATTGCCAACGCACAAATCTAGTGCAGAATATGTTTCATAAGCCTCAAGCACATCCGTTTACCGAGCACCTTTATTATTATTATTATTAGAAGTAATAAGATATATACTAACAGGCATCAAAACAGGTAGCGCATCCTACACTAGGATATAACAAAATAGATATTTCTTCAATTGCAAAACTATTCACAAACTCTACAAAAGATTAATAGGATTAGTAGGATCAGAGGAGGGTTTCATTGTTTGTGAGCACCAGAAATATAAAGTGCGGAGCATGGTATTCTTCAAATAAGTAATGGACCCTTCCTCGTTATCACAAGACCTGCAATATCTCTCCCTCCAAATTGTCCAACAAACACCCAATGGTTTATTACAACAATATCTTTTGAACACATAACCCAGTATGTCCAATTCATTTAAAAAATATCCAGAAACAAACCTCAGAAATAATGAAGAAATATTTTTCTCCATCAATGCTTCGCAAGTTATCACCTTCTAACACAAGGAATAAATGACTCTTTGCATATGATTGGAAATCCAACTAGCGTTTTCTATAGTTTGTTGTAGAGTAAATCTACTTTCTCACCGTCAACAACTGATGACTAAGAATCAAGAACTCCCAAAAGGAGGGTAGGGTTATGAAAGTAATAGTTGCATAAACCTTTTCAATTCTAGCTAACACACTTTCTGAATGTTGGGTTACTTGTGTAAGAAGCTAAAGTAAACGACTGTGGGGGGGAGACTACAGAGTATCTTGCATAAAAACATCTTCGGACGTTAGCATTATTAACATCTTAGAGTGTTGGCATTACACTTTGTATCAATGATATTGCTGGCTACAGCTATATACCCCTTGCAACAAATCAAATGACGATACTGAAGACACACTAAAAATGTCCTACCTCCTTTCAATAGATCAAACTGGAGGACCTACATCACCCGTATGCCTATATTGAGGATACTCAAAGCCATTAGTCCCCCTTTGAAACTGTAATTTTACATCAAAACATTCAATCAGATGCTTGGATGGCATAAATGCTTGATCATAATTGAACAAATTAAAATATGCCAGCAAACCACTATCAAACATCTTTTTTCACTGAAACTGATCAAGCAACCTGATTTTCTTATAGTCTTCATTCCGAAAAATAAATGCACTTAAAAGTTTTACAATTTTCTTTCCCGCCTCCACTGCAGAGTTAAGATGAAACATAATGGAGCTCTATTTATCTCCTTCCTATTTCTTTTTCCACCAGATAATCAAGGGTTCTTCTTAGCATCAAATATGGCTCTTATTTTCATAACCTTCTAATTAACACCAACACTCCCTGACAAACAATACAAGTAAAGAGGATGCAGCAAGTAAAAATGTTCTGGGCTATGGCAGGTGGCATTACAACAAATATGTACCTGGGATTTACTTTGTCAAGCCCTAGAACCAGAGGAACCAACAAAAGGATGGGTGACCAATCAACTTGGCCTCTTGAAAATTCAAGGCAATGCCTAGACGCATCTTCAATGCAAACAACTGGAGCTCCACCTCGTTCCCCATCTTCATCACCAGAAACAACATAAATTGCCATCGGTAATGACTGCCCTTGAAGTTCAGACTCCTCTATATTAACACGCCCAAGAGTCTCCCAGGTGCGACACATTGCATATGGGCCAACCCATGATCCAGGAGCAAGGGCATAAGTCTTTCCAGCTTGAAGAAGATTGTGGATAGAAAAAGGTGAATCCACCGAATCACCAAAAAAGTGTAAAATCTCAAGATAATCTTGATTGAGTGACTGCATGGTTTGAAATAAAATGACAATTAAATACTCGTAATAAGAGAATTCAAATTCCTTGTAACATGAATAATATTTATATAGAATACATTATGTGAACTTCTTTGATTTATCTTACCATGTCCGATGGTTTTCTCCAAGATCTACCTAATCGATGAAAAAGTAATGCCTGTACACATTAAAACTAGCAACTCAGGAACTAACTAAAAAGGCAAAGCATGGTAAGAGAGATCACAGAAACATATACTTAACTTGAAATTCATATTGAAACCACCATAGGCTCATCTGAATCCAGATTCAAAAGGTAGTACAATAAATAAACTGAAAATAAAGCAAAATACCTGAGCAACAAGCATCTGGCTACTTCGAAGCATGCAACCCCAATTTACATCACTGGTATACTTTGTGTCCCCAATAGCCACAAAGCCTGCAAATTAACATTAGGAAAATCCTTTATCTATAGTTGTACTGCCACGACAATCAAGTGTGATGTTCATGTAATCTTGTGGAGGAAAGAGCTCACAACATTTTAAACAAACCTTTGCGATATGTCATCAAAATTCTTGACGAGAAATCATCAACAAATGCAACATATCCATCTGTGTGAATAGGATCTCCAGTTGGATCTTCCAGGGAAATTTTGTAGCAAACACCTAGAAGCCAAATGTCACTAGTCGAGCTAGAAACTGCTGTCTTGTTTAGCCCAAGCACACGCTCCTGAAATCTCCACATTGAGCCACCATTCATCACTCTTCTCACAGCTGCAGTCCAACCATGGCTTCTAGTATGGCTTTCCTTTTTTCCACAACCTTTCGATGCACCGTTGGTTTCAAAAACTGAGAAAGCAGACACCAAGAATCCTGGCCACAATGAAGAGGACTTGGAGAGTTTACTGTCACTTGGTCCTGCCTCAGGACAGACAGAACCACGAATTCTACTAGGGGAAGCAGTAGAGCTTTTAGAAGAGTACTTTGAACTAACAGTCCTCTCGTGGCTACCCTTCATTACCTAATCATCAAGCAGCACAAGAGGACTAACCTGCTCATAGGAGCAAGTCGAGTCTTAAATGTTTCCCAGCAGTCGAGAGGTCAAAGATGAAAAGGGTTCCCAGAATTTAAAATTAACAATACCTGGAAACATATGGGGAAGAAAATCAGTTAAAATAATCAAAGCAACCATTTTCAAACATCGTGAAAGGGGGGAAAAGAAAATAAATAAATAAATCACAGATAATAATCCTTAACATTAAAAAAACATCCATTATCCGAGTATCCGACTGAGACACGACGAAAGGGCGGAATGACAGGTAAAACTCACTATATGCCCTAACTTTGTATCTTCCTTCTAACTGTCAAAAGATCAATCTGATTACATAATTCCACACTTTGACTAATGAATGCAACACCTTACGCAATCTGCTTCTAATTCTAAACTCAACAAAGAGTGGTAAACACATAGCAGTTGGAGCATGAACTATGAAGGTCACTCCAATTGGAATTTGTCGGGCCAATCTAGACCCCTGATATCCATACATCTATCTAGATGCCAAGCAAACAAACCATATAAGCAAAATCAACCACTCAGGTAATAATTCCCACAAATCCGTCTATCCTTCTACCTTAATTGCAACTGGATCCAATCTTTGAGAAAGAAATTACACAGATAGTATAGGGGGTATGTAGTTGAAAGGCTAACAGCATACATAAAACTTCATTGAAAATCACACCTATTGCAGCAGAATGATTGATAAATTATCCACAAACACAATTAAACCTACAGAGAAACCACAAAAGGCTGACAGCATGCTTAAAACTTCATGGAAATCGAATCAGAAGGATTGATAAATCCCGCAGTAACAGGCATTGAGGGCAATAAAGCAAAGCAACATAAACAAATAGGCAGCACTATTGTGAAGAAAACTAAACAATTACACGGAAACATTAATGTGATTGTTTAAACAAGGAATTTCCAGAAGCTTACTGTTGACAACAGAATTTGGAAAACGAAATCAATGAAATTCAAAGCTAACAAACTAAATATGAGCTGGATTGAGGTGGCTTTGGAGTATAAAACCAATTCAACTCAAAAATTGAAAATTTAACTATTTCACTATGTGTGTGTGTAGAGAGAGAGAGAGAGGTTGTGCTCACCAACACGAAAGAGGAGAGAGAGATTTCAAAAACTCGAGAGATCAAGCCCTAAAAGAGAACTAAGTAAGAAAGCACAAATTGAAATCTTTAACCAAAATTTGACGCTTCCATCGAATTTAAGTTATATACCTATATATTCACCCACTTGCGCACCCTGGCGCGTGATTGAACCGCAGCTCTTTTCTCTCCTGGTTTGGCTTGGTTTAGGCATTATTCAAACCGAAGGAGAGAGAGAATTAAGACATACGGAGTACAATAAATTAAAGCACCATTCCAAATGGAATCATAGAGACGAAGGTACACGTGTAAGTAATTAGATGATTTGGATTGGTCACATCTCCTTTAACCCAACAACGACGCTCAGTTGGATGTGTTTTAGAGCTAGTACAATTTCGCATTAAAAATCAAACAAAAAATTCTCTGACACATTAAAAATTAATAAACTAATTTATTTAATATTGGAGTATTTGATTTAAAACTAAAACAAATTTTCAATGTCAGTACAAAATTCAACACATTTATATACCCACCATCTTATTCTCCAACAACTTTATCTACCCTACCATCTTTATATCTATTAATTTAATATATTCTTTCAATTTATACCGACAAATAAATTTTATATTACATAAATTATTAATTTCGAAATTATATAAATAGTCATTATTAAAAAAATTATTTATTATATTTCGAATAATATTTATTATAATTTGATATTATTTATTTATAATATTATTAATTTAGTATAACCAGAATAATTCGATATTATTTATAATATAATATTATTAATATTAAATAATATTATAATATTAACAATTTATTATAGGTCGAATAATATTTATATTAATATTCATTAATAAATTTTAAAAAGCACAATAATTAACTTCATTAAATAAACAATTCAAAGAAAACACATCGGTATGTAGACAAGCGTTGATAAAATTAGAGCATCCACAGTGGTTCCCTTTACTAACACCCTAAAACCTTTTTTAGGGTTTTTTACCATACTTAAACCCCACAGTGAACACCCTATCAATCACACTATCCCTAAAAAAAGCTAACCCTCCCCCAACTTATTGGGTGAGTATTAGTCGGCCTCCATTCATCTCTTTCTTCTCTCTCGCCCACATATCTCCTTCTTCATTGGTCTTCTTCCTAGTATTCGTTTCCTTTCAAAAAAATTGTTCCAAAATTTAAAAAAAACGGCAAAAACTAAATTTTTTTGGCTTGATCAGAGCATCCAGTTTTTGGCCAAAATTTTGATGTGCTAGAATGGAGTGCCTATGAATTAAATAAACAACTCAACTCACATCATCACTTTGATAATAGTATGCTTTCCCATTTTCCCATTTTCTTTTTCAATTAATCTAGTGCATTTTTTGCGTTATCATTTCTCTTTTTTATTATTTATAACTTAAAATTATGGGTATATTGATAATATTAAAAAGCATGATAAGACTTTATTTAAATAAAATAATTGATATAATCAAAACATATAATTTATTTTTCATAAAATATAAAATTTAAAAATTTAAATATTTTATTTCAATTGCGGTAGGAAAATAAAAAAAATAAAAAGTAGAAATATATTGGTAGTTAGATTTGTTAGTTAAGATGTCACCAATTCAAAGGGTTATATAGGGGTGTTCATTGGAGTTAAAACTTTTTTAAAGGGCCTCTAAAAAGGTTTAGGGGGTTATATAAAGGGTGTTTTAGGGTGCAACCATTGTGGATGCTCTTACATTACATTCAATATGTTACAGTACGATATAGTATGTTACAGTACAATACAAATTATCGATAAGCTAAAAAAACATCATCTACTTAAACAGTGCACGATATAACCTTGTGCAATATTCTTCTTCTTCAACTGATTTGTTTTCCATGTTTTTCAATACATCTCATTGTTTGAATATACATTTCTTCTTAGTCTCCTCAAGCTTTTCATGTTTGATAGTGAAATATCGATTAATTTTCTCACTAAGCTCTAATTCGATATGGTCTGATTTACGTAAGTCTTCGAAAATCTTTTTTATATCCACATTTTCCCCCTTATTCTTTGAAGTTTTCTTTCCAGGAGGTCGAGTTGGATATGTCATTGAAGGTGTTTTAGCATTTGAGGAGTTTTGAACATCATTTTTGAGATCGTTTTGAGTCACTGCTTGTTGAATTTTTTGTTCCATGTTTTTCCACTTCAACATATTTTACTCACCACTTAGGAATGTTACAAAGGATTTTCCACACCTCAATTGACATAAAATGTTTCCCTTCATCAACTTCATCAATCGTATGTGCCTTCAGAATTACATCATCGTCATTCCAGTCACTTTCTTTGCAAGCTAGTGCTTAATTAAAAGCACCAGAAAATTTTGAA
Source organism: Codonopsis lanceolata (assembly GCA_013146195.2). NCBI lineage: Eukaryota > Viridiplantae > Streptophyta > Magnoliopsida > Asterales > Campanulaceae > Codonopsis > Codonopsis lanceolata. The sequence continues at coordinate 49,927,597 of CM028377.1, forward strand.
ATTACCCTAGATAATTTCTGAAAATGATTCTTAATTTGACCCACAGTTTTGATCATACCATTCCCACGATGCTCGTTGTAAATGTTTGTCACTTTCTGCCAGAATTGTGTTGAGGTTTGTTCCAACGAAACTATCGGTAGTCACGTTCTCCCATGATTTATACAACATGATAGTCTCGTACGTCGCTCACATAATTCTTATTATTTTATCACTATAAAGATTGGTTTCATAAACCATATCATCTTGAATATCAATCTCTTCTTCATTCTCTAGTTCTGGTTGTGTTGAAAAGAAAGGTATATTCGAAGTTACGGGACTAGTTGGAATATATTATGAAGAACCACCTAGAACTCCCATATGGAAATTAATACCATTGATTTAAGTGTGATTGTTGTATTGAAAATGAGACAAATTTGAAGGTAATGGAGTATTCCATTGGAAAGTTTGTTGCGGCATCGGTAAAGACACATGAGGAAATATTGGTGTGTTTCCATACTGCATAGAGTTTGAGTTTTGAAAATTCAGATGACCTCTAAATTTTGGAACATTTTGTGTTTCAGAAAAAATTATGGTAATGTGATGGTTGGCTTTGTGGAGTGAGTTGATGAATCTAACGAGGAGAGGATTCATTTGGTGTATTCAAGCGTTAATTATTTCGCTTTTGAGGGTTTTACTTTTACGAGAAACCGGGCGTGAAGACATTGATGTCAATGGTTGAAAATAAAACAAAATTAGCAACAAAAATTATACAATAATGACAACTAATATTACTTAATGATAATATTAACAATAATAATAACAACTAATAATAATAATAATACGAAATTTAACAATAATAATGGTTATAATAATCAATTAACAATAAATACGATTTTATTTAATAATCTGGAATAATAATTAAAATATTTAAGTAATAAATAATAATATTATTAATAAATAATACACAACTTAAAAATAGATTAATTAAAAAATGAAATTTAGAGAGAAAGAGAAGAGAGAAAAACTTACAAATAAACTTCAAATTTTGCAAAAAATTGTTTAGTGTCCAAATAAAACAAATCAAATCCTCTATTTACAGATAGAAATGTGTACTGCTTTTTAAAAAAAATAAAAAAAATATTTTTTTGAATGTCCGAACTGCCCTTAAACCGAAGATAATTAAAAACCGCGTCCAACCGCCCAGGGCTTGACACATGTAAAAGGGGTTGTCAGCCCTGGTCGGTCGATTCCTTTTTTAAAAAAAATTCACCAATCAAAACGCCGCCGTTTTAATGGGTTAAACCTCAAAACATAGCGTTGGCCATGGACTATTCGAAGATTGCTCAAAATGTGGAGGTTCTTCCGGTGATTCTTTTGGATGAAAATCAACCGAAGATTTTGTTTGTGATTTTTTTAAAACATCCGTTGTTTGCCAATATTGGTTGAAGATTTTGGGGGAAAACCCACATTGTTCCTGCTTTTAAGACTCTTTAATTGGGCTTATTTCTAGGGATTATTACACGTTGGTACCTTTTTTAGACAAACCGTGTAAAATACCTCATACTCTCATTCAAATAGTTCAAATTATCACCTTCGCTTATTTCTTCGACCAGTACGACATCACCTCTTTTCCTCTCCCTCCTCCCTCTATCACTTCATTATGCTTGTTTCAGTTATCTCCCCAGGATCCTATTTACCAACAATTCTTAATTGTGTATATTGAATTGTTGCTTTTTAGCTTTAGTTCTATTAGTGGGGTGGATGGGTCTTTGGTAGAGCAGCTCACATGTGATTACTATTTCATATTTGAATATTCTTGTTAATGAACTTTGATGGAGCTTATGTGGAAAGCTTGTTTCAATTCCTAGTTGTTTAAGGTCCTAGGTGGATTTGGAAAATCTCTTATTGTTGCCAACTTTGGATTATATATATATATATATATGTGTGTGTGTGTGTGTGTGTGTAAAGAGAGAAAGAGAAATGCACAACAAATGTAATACTTCTTCGATGTCACAAGTATAAAACACCAAAAGACTTCTTCAAACTTGAGGTAAAACTCGCGATGCTCATATTGTGCATTGTCAAGCAACAAATTGGAATTGCAATGCAACAAATTAGAATTTCGATGCAACAAATTGGAATAGCGATGCAACAAATTATGCATCGTGATTAATTTTTGTTGCATCACAATGTGTAAAGATATACGTCCATGAAAAGTCCATACAATCCGACAACCAACAGCCGTCCGAGTAATACAAGGTACTAATTCATGTAGTCCTCGACGCCACCGTCATCTAAATGTTAAGATGAAGTAATTGCACTTTTTAATTACGTTCAAAATCTAAACTCAAGCGAAGTAATATTCAATATAACTTGATAGCATATTTGCATTGATGAACTGCGGTTCAAAATCAATGCATCGAAATGGAATGTGTTTCCAAATCGATGCATCAGGATTTCAAATCGATGCACCGGGATTTCAAATCGATGTAAATGGGGGATTTTCAGATTTGGCTCCCTGGTTTGTGTCTTTCTCGTTGATAGAAGCCTAGCCAAATCTATAAAACATATGTATTGTCAAATACAAGACTTGAGAAGCTTCCTCATTCCCATTCTGCCAGCAAATTGGAAAAGGAAGCTTCGCCCAACCATGAAACATGTGTTGCAATCCATTCTGCGGGCAAACTGGAAAAGGAAGCCTTCGATGGTTTGAACATATATTCACTAAAGCTATCATTTCCTCTCCCTTTCTCACAAGATGTTTTATTTTTTGTAATTTATTCTCTGTATTGGCTTGTAGTTCCTCTTAGTATTTTGGCAATACACATGTTTCATGATTTGGCAATACATATGTTTCATGATTAAGCATCACTATGCTTAAAATGTTTAGAATTTATGCATCACGTTGTTTAGTATCCATTATCTTCGATCCTTCAGAAAGATTTGTACTTCTTCTTCTAGTCTATCCCAGTTCCACCACAACATTAGTCATTTCGGATGACGTTAATTCTTATCCATCCCATTATTTCTTGCTTAAATTGGAGCAGCCTTTCAACTTTGTGTCTGTGAATTGTTGTTTTGATTGGCGATGCAAACATTGATGCATTGGGAATACACAAATTGGAATTGCGATGCACTTGCTTCGAATTTGCGATGCACCGCATGACTGAAGCACGTGTGTTTTCCTTTCATTAATGGCATAAGTGTCTATTCTCCCCAAAAGTGTCTTTTTCCGGTTAATTAAAAAGAGACAACTTTTGAGGTTAAATATTGTATAAAGTAGACTGCCCCAGTTATCACCTTATTTCTATTAGGAGGCGGTGGTACGAGCTGGAATGCTAGATTTGACTATATTTTGGAGAAAGAAAAAAAAAGGATGTAAAAGTTGTAAGTGAATGGAATCAAATTAAGTTTTCATCAAGTTTGACTTAGTTTGGTACGGTTCAAAATAGTACATTTGATGCTCAAGTTTGATTCAGACTCATGTTAATTGTTCTCTTACATGTTCTCTCGAATTGTTAACCATACATAGATGATAAAATTTGAACAACCAACATTAAAGAGTTTGTTTGAATGCATAGATTTAGACTTCAATAAATATTCAAATTTTATACAATTTAAATAACGTGAAATTTCAATATCAAAACAAGCCATTTATTTGTGTATGTTTGGAATTCAATTGTAATTCTAGTTTATACTTATAATTTAAATTTCAACAAATGTTCAAACAACTAATCTAGTCTAGTGGTAACTATTTAGTGATTTAATAGTAGCATATAGTGATGGTGGCCAACAATGGTAGTGGTGGATGGTGGGCGGCGATGGGTGGTGGTGAAAGAAGGGTTGGCTGTTGTGTAAGTTAATGGGGTAAATGGTTGATACTCACTTTAAAAATTTTAATTTAAATATTTAGCTTTTGATATATAATTATTTTTATGGAATTGAGATATCTAGAATTATAATTCAATTCCAATTAAAAAATTTAGTTGATTTCCAAACGATGAAATTGGTTTTAAAGGTTATATTTCAATTCCAAGTCATAGAAAGGGTTCCTAAATTAAGATTTAATATCTCCTTTTGAACCATTGAAAATTGAAATAAACAAATGTGTGACAGTGTGAATGCGTGCTTTTTCTAGAACTTATGAAAGGTTTAAGAAATTTAAGCATGCTCCTTCAGTTGTGGAAAAGACCTAGTCATTAACATTTCAATATATTTAACTTGATATAACATTTGAGTGAGGTCAAGAAAACACATATATAAGAGCATCCTCAATGTTAAAATTTATATCAACTTTTTATATAATTTTTTAATTGGGTCTCACTGCCACTTACACATTTTTTCTTTTTTTACACACATAAGAATAAATCTTTCAATTGTATATTATTTTTACACAACTTCTTATACAAAAAATATTAAATTTAACATCATCCAAAAACCATTCCACCCCACACACAAGGCCGCTAAAAAGGAACTTCCTAAATAGGAAGCTCTCTCTCTCTCTCCAATTATCGCATCTTATTTGATTATAAATATAACAATAAATATTAACAATTCAAAGCATAATCCCTATCTCCTGTGTGTGTTTAGGTGGCCATTAGCATGTTTATCCAAATATTAAGAAATGGGTTATTGATACAATGGTGATGCTCTAATGTGAAATCATAAGTCTACTTGGCTTTTGTCAATTTTTTTTTTTTACATAGAAATGTTTAGAGATCTATGTTCTCCCGTCAAGACTTCTCGAAAAAGGTTAGGCTCTCAAAGTCTCCCAATATCAAGTTGTCTCTTTAAGGAAGTACTCCAAAATGAAAAAAAAAAAAAAAAAAAAGAAAAAGAAAAACATTAACTATACCAAAATGAACCTATAAAATGTGTGGAAGGAAATTGCTCAGTGGGAATAATGGGATGTGGGGTTAGTGAAACTATTGAACATGCGTTCCTTGAATGTGATCAAACTAGCAAAGTATGACTATTTTACTTTTTTTTTTTTAATAATATCAATAATGGTTCACACTCACCCCAATTAGTGACTTGAATCTACAATCTAATGATCTAGTGATGTCAAATAAATATGATTCATCTACTTTTCAATCTCACGTATAAGAATGAAAAAAATTAATATTTGATATGAAAAATATTTTGAAAAATAAAATAATTAATTGTTTTGAGACGTCGCATAATAATATAGTGGACACTTATTTTAGAAAATAATGAATATTTATTAAAATTATATGTTATAAATAGTGTGCATAAGCACAATAAAAAAACTTTAATTTATGTCACTACAACTTTTTGTTGAATGTATAATTATGTGTAAAATTTTGATTTTTTTTTTTTTTTTGGGGGGGGGGTTTGAGGTGTTTTAGCAGGGGTGAATAAATTTTGGAAAATGATTTACATTGACTAAAAGTTTTTCCTAAAAAATTGTTGACTCATAAAAGTTTTTACATTGACTAGATTTTCCAAGTATTATTATCAAATCAAATACAAAAAATGAGAAGAAAATGTTTCTAAAAGTCATTTTGTGTAAAATAAGCGACGTCTTACATTATTATAACTCCAAAAACTAATAAGTTTTTTTTTTTTTTGGTGAAAGTTTTGACTTTTGACTATGGAACATCAATAAAAAATTTTAAAAAAAGTGAATTAAAACAATGCATCAAATCAAAACATTAACCAAATGTCAAAAACAATCTAATGACTAATGATATAATATAAATAATAAGCTCCGAAGGCGACTGCAACCTAGCAAAAATCATCGACCTAGCTCCAGAGTGAATTTATCCTGGCAAGGTTTGTCATTGGCTAACATGATTGCCTTCTTCTACGTTATATCATCTTTTACTTATGCTCCTTACCTCAATTTGATTTTTCCCTATCGACTGAACTACTCCCATTCAAAATCTGCTGCTTGATATTATGGGACTCTGCATGGGCTCTCAACTACTGGTCTAGTAACCAGTTCTACTACCGCTTTGGCGTCCCCAGAACCAGAAATATCAATATTCCTTCCTTGCAATGGCCATGATGACTAAGTTGAAGCCTTCTTGAGTGCCCGCAGTCCGCAGATAGTTTAGTTGAACAACATGCATAACTACAAAACCCCACCGCGGATCACGGATCAAGCTGCTGGCTGGCCGGTGAGCGCTGATTTCCAGTTATAGCCCACAACTCAAACGCTTTGCCCCTTTTCCTACCAAATGTAGTATCATAAACGGAACAAAGTTCAAACTTCTCATTAACTGAACTTCCTATAAATGGAAAATTGAATGAGCCCAACTCAAGAGTCTGTTTGCGTTGGGTATGAAAGAGTTTCCCTTCAATCTACAGTATCTTTTGGAGAAGAATCGAATTGGAAAGCATACAAAATCCGCAGAGACATCTTAGTTAAAGTTGAGAATCCCCTGAACATGTGATCAATACAGCCACAAATCAACCACTAGTCTTTCTAGAAATGAATAGTTTTCACATTCTTGATTATCATTGATCCACCATTTTCGCACTTTCCTGTTGCCATCCTAGGCCATGGCTGCCAGGGCAAGGTTTAGAACTCTTAAAAATCAAATCCAATACTTCTGCAGAACAATAAAAAACAGCACACAAGAGATGCGCTTCGAAATTGAGGAATTAACTAGCATAGGACCATTTAACTGCCCGTCTGGTCCAAGTGGAAGGACAATATATGCGACAAAACTGAATACCATTACCTTATAAAGTTGCAAGAATAAAATTTCACAAGGGGGAAAATGCTGGGCAGAAACTGGCAACCTTGCATGCAAAAGGGCAAAAAAGAAATAATAATAATAATAATAATAATAATAATAATAATGAAACAAAAACTCAGCTATCAGAATGAGAAGGGGGAAACAAAGGGAAAGGAAACGATATGTACAACTCTACTCTATATAATAAACTCCGTTAATTATAGACGTCCAAAAAGTCTTAGATTACAAATGAAATAATGACAACAAAGCCATGATTGGACAGCTTTAACTTAGCTACATAAATCTTCTGCTAACATCTACCCCTTAATGGCTACTCCGTGCTCGTTGCCAGAGCTCACACCAGAGCTTGCCGAGAAGCCGATGCCATTCGATCCCTTGTTGACTGTGCATTCAGCAGAACCCTTGCTGAGGCTGTATGGGGCAGCGCTCATGACCCTGCATCAACAAGTAGGAACTTAGCAAAAATGGCATATTGGCCATTGTAATCAGATTATCAGACATGTCATAAATGTGAGATACGTCTTGTCGTCTTGGTACTACTCAAAGTGATTAGTTACCTAATAAGTCTACAATTTTCATTGTGGAATTTAACAAGTTAGCATGTGGTATTTAGAGCAAGAACCAGATCCTACGAAAAATAAAAGAAGGAAACCTATGGTAGAGTGAGAACCAGAATCTTTGGGTAACAATGGAAACCTATGGTATACCTTTCCTTGCGCTTCTCCAAAAATCGAGCCAAGGATGCTTTGCGGGCCTGTGGAACAGCTGCATGGAAGAATTTATAAGTCACTTTCACATGCTAGTTCAAAATTTGTCAGCTAAAATGATGTCCATATTCCTTATAAAAAATAACAATTTGGTGGTAACTTTGGAGCTAGGAAGATCAAGATCACCAACAAAATATACCCTTTTCATATCAGAAAATGATGGGAAAACAAACAACTGCAAGATCAAGATCAAATAGAAATGCTCAGATACGAAAAAGTAGACAAGTATTATGTGTTGCCAATATATTGAAAAACTGTGTTTCCATACAAGTCAATGATATACACCAAGCAACACATTAAAGCCAACTACATACCATGAACAAAAATTGGAACAATACAAGTATTTTACTTTCATATACTTTTCTGTTGAGTTTCTGTACATAATTTTGTCATGTTGCACTTATAGGGAAATGGAAGTCATGAATGATGAAAATGGTTATTTAAACAGATCTGAAATGAAAGCTTTTTCCATCCAATCCCCTTCATGCTCCTACTGGTGCCATTTTGCATCTATTCATGTGATTGCAATTCAAATATCTACTGCATCATCGCCCCCCACCCAAAAACAACCAAATTACTCAACTGTCTTAATATCTTTTTTTCTCAAATCCAACAATGTAAAGTAAACTGACATACTGTCGTCGTTTTATATTCAAGGTCCCGCCCAATGCCATTTTGCATCTATTCATGTGATTGCAATTCAAATATCTACTGCATCATCGCCCCCCCCCCACCCAAAAACAACCAAATTACTCAACTGTCTTAATATCTTTTTTTCTCAAATCCAACAATGTAAAGTAAACTGACATACTGTCGTCGTTTTATATTCAAGGTCCCGCCCAATGCATAGGGATGCAACCAAGTTAAAATCTCAGAGAAAATAATACGAAGATAAGATGAGCATGCAGTACTTCAATTTCTAATGAGAGAATAAAGATAGTTTGTCTAGCAGTTTTATACGTCAGCCCAAACATGAAACACCAAAACGGTAGAGAGGAGACGTGTCACATGTCAATTAAGTGTAGGCCTCACTACACACCAACTCCAACTATTAGACCAAAACCAATCTTTCATGCAATCCATGTTGTGAATGACGGGTAACAGTGTGCGATTAAAAACAGCAACACGACACGAAAGTTGAGTAGAAGTTAATTTGCAAAATCTTAATAAATGCAGCAGATATTTTGTCTTAGAGATCAATCAAACTATTACGTCCTATCGCAAATATTCGGTGTGTCGTCACGCTAGTCAGTCCAGATGAACGTTATAAGGTAGGATAGCTACATTTTTGTAAAAGTCTAAAGCCATAATCGCATATAAAACAGAACAATCACTATAATGTCATACCTGATGTCATCATGGAAGACGTGGTAATGGGTACAAGTGAGTGCGCCACTTTTGGAGGGTCCACTTTGCTAACGGGATTGGCCAAACCTCCTGCAGATTTAGCTGGTTCGTCGATGTTTATAGGCCCGCTGCCAGATTGCCTAACAGGATGGGAAGACACTGACATGGGACTTGAGAGTGCAGAGCAGGGTTGTGCGCTCATTGGCTGGTTCACATAGATAACATCCCCTGCTGCCACTTTGGAGGTTGATACCTGAACTTGAGCTCTTGCCTGAGCTGTGATAGGAGGAGCAGAGGTCCCATTTCCAGCCAAGAACATAATAGCCTGAGCCTGGATAAGACATCATGTACCCAGAAAAGAACAAAACCGTTTCAGCTCATCAAAGTAAGAAATGCAACAACCTCGAGGAGAGAGAGAGAGAGAGAGAGAGAGAACCTTCTCAGGGGAGATATCTTCGTACACATTCACCGTTCCCCCATAAAAGATGGTTAATTGAGCAGGAGCCTGAGAGGGCTTGGCGTTAAACCTTCAAAGAAACAGAACAAAACAAAGAAGAAAGAAAAAGAGAATCAAAACACTCCTGGTAAATAGTTCATTAACATTACGGCAGTGTTTGAATTCTTTACAGAAAAAACGTGTAAACTGACCCACTAGAGCTCTTAATAGTTCTTACCATGCTTCAGTGGTCCCTGCAAAGGCACAAATTGAAGGAAGAATTGAATGAGGAGCTGTGACAGGCACCCCTCCAAGTAATTGATGCTTCAACGACGCACCAGCAAAGTTCTGACCAGCACCAGTAAACTGAGTCTTGAAAAACGGATTGGAGCCATGAAGCATCTTCATATCTTGGTGTAGATGCACTGGATGGGCGCTCTGTTGCGCGGCATATGCAGGCATTGAAAAATGAGTGCCACCTTGCCTAACAGGATTGACGTTTTTCTAAATTGTAATTGTAAAAATCATCGGAAAAAGATCATAAATGATATTAGTTGTTTCACTTCCCATCGGAATAAAATTAAAGAAAAAAATCACTTGATCTGTGTAAACATTTATATAGTTTACCCAAAAAGCTAAATACTTTAACAGCAATATTTACGTAGAGATGTAAGATTTAGATTTAGAAGAGATATAATCGTATATTCATCCCTTAATACTGAAATTATCATTTATCTCTATCACTGATCTCAAAGGCCTCATATTATTTACAAATCAAATCTAAATACTCCATTTATTATTTAGGTAGAGATGAATATTAAAGATTTAGAAGAGGCATAACATATATTCATCCTGTAATCCTAGAATCATCATATATCACTATTGATCTCAAAGGCCTCAGAATTTTAACAAATCTTCTAAATAATCCAATTAATGTCCCAAGCTTGTCTGGATATACATATCATGAGTAGGTCTCTTGTTAGACCGTCTTACGAATAAGACGGAACTCCACTCTCTCAGAGCTCAACCCACCAACACACAGATGGTCGGATAAGTAGAATCCGTCTTACTAAAAACATCCGTAAGACCATCTTACACAAGTTTTTGCCATATATCAAAGTTACTTACAGAAATGTTAAATAAAAACCAGTTAATTCTCTATTTTACCCAGATCAAAGCAGCCCAGCAAATTTTTTAAAAGGGTAGAATTGGTAAAAACAAACCTGGATTTCACTGGCTTGGCGAATGTTTGAGAGATCGACTGTATCTGCAGAAGGCATAGCCGTGAATCGAGAAGCATCAGACACCATCTTTGATATCTTGTCTTCTTGACTAACCTTAAAGGACATAAAGTGTGGAAGGGCAGAGATCTTACTTGACAATGGCCACTGAACTGCTGAGCCTAAAAAGGGAGGGAGGGGGGGGGGAAGAAGCTCAAAGTTCATCTCTCAAACCCAAATTATTGAACAAAAAAATGGTTCAGAATATATATATATATATATATATATTTAGATAGATACTCCATATTATTACCAACATACTGTAGCTCTAGCTCCCAAAACTAACATTCGTATACATCTTTATAATTGAGCTAAGCATAATTGAACCATAAAATCATGTAATAAATCTTCTCAAAACATTTAAGGGTGAAAGGATAGCATAAAACATTTCTATATCTGGTAAAATATTAGATTTTAAAGCAACAGAATTCATTTACAGATTTGATTTATAGCATGTGGTACAACAGCCAGAAACTTGCTGTAAACAAATTCTTTTGATGAATTCTATTGCTCAAGAAAAAATTTAATTTGTTACAAACCCTTCAATACACATGCATTAATTGAACACCAAACTTTAATATAAAAAATCCAAACAGAATTTAGCACATAGAAATGAAAGATAAATCTACTGACAGTCCGTCCAACAGAAAAAGCTAAACAAGATTCAATTACAGTTTCTTTTTTCAAGAACAAAATTCTCTTCACCAAATTTAAATGGCAATAATTTAGACGACTAAACCAAAATTCAAAGCAATTAACCAATAATACGAGAGTATGTGTGTGTTATCTGTTGTAGATACCTGAGTCCTGACAGCCTTCAACAGCTTCTTCCTTGACAACAATTCCAGAGTCTTTTGAATTCAAACCCATGAAATCTCTCTCCATCTTCAATTTCCACAAATCTTCAACAAGAATAAAACCCCCCAACAAATATTCCCACTTGTATAATTCTACACTAACGTCTAGAGAGAGAAAATGATGGAACACAACAGCTGAAGATGCTTCGGAACTGCAGCAAGAGGAGAGAGAGATATATCTGTGTTTTAGAGGGAGAAAAGATCAGGGCCGTTAATATTATAAAGTAGTCAACCGATAGATTCAGGTTGGATTTACGGGCTAGTCCGGTAAACCATACCACGTGCGTGATGACTGATGGGTATTAAAGTCGCCCACAGTACTAAAAACCACACTAAGTACTTGTCGGTGGCACCGCAATTCTTTTTAGAAAAGCAAATGATAGAATGACACGTGTTCAAAATGTTGAGGAGTTTAACTCGTGGCCTAATAGTGACGATGTGTCACGTGGTCCACACCGACTAATCGTGGCGATATTCTTCGAATTACTCGTGTTACGAGGTTGCCAATGCCAAAGAAGAAAAGAAGTACGGGTGAATAATGAAAGCTACTGTCCCTCGTGTCTTGGGTTGGGTGTTTGTGATTTCTATACTCTCTTGTATTTTTCAACTACCTTATCTATTTTATTTTTTATTTTTTATTCTTTTACGAGTTGTTTTCGTATTAGGTTGAGTCAAAATTGAATTTGTCGCTGACCGAAGAAAATTTGTAACGCTGAAAGTTGAACACAAAACATATCAAATTGTTGAATGACCTTCGTTAAAATTTATCATTTTAGCAAAATAATTTTATCACTTTATTTTTATTTTTTAATATATTTTAATTATAATCACATATTCAAAAATATATTAAACGAAACCACACATTATGTCAATATCTATAAGACAAATATGTATTTAAGATGGTCTTACAAATATTTTTTGTAAGACAGATTCTTTTTATCTGACTCGTCGTGTGTTGACTGACGGGTTGAGCTGTGAGATAGTATAGCTCTGTCTTATGAATTAAGATCCGTTAGACGATCTTAAAGGAGACCTACTTTATTTATAATATAATCAATTATTTTTTAAAACGATTTGTCGGATTATAGAAGACGGAAACGGAGGGATTATTTATGTTAATGTTGGAAATATATTGAATTCTAAAGAATCGAAATAGAGTGCTATAATCGTTGAATGGAATCAAGTTATACATTAATCATCGTTCTATCCTTACTCATCTCAGATATTAAAATTTTAATGTGAGATAATTGATTAAAAATATAACTTTTATTATTTTAAACCAAGTTGTGTTGGAGTACATATGTAGGGGAAATTTTATTTATATGTTTTTAGAAATGCTTGTCCAAATAAGTGATACCATAATGAGGTCTCAATCGATGTATCTATATATAACTATATCTATAACAATAGCCAGCATTTCAATTCTTGCCTTTTAGACAAAGACAGCAAGAGGATTAATGTTTTGCAAGCAAGAAAAGTTGGTTAATAGAGAGAGAATCTTCGTGGTGACTTTGGAAGAGTAAATGGAAGTATACAACTTACAAGAGAAATACCAAAAAAGAGGGGTGAGTATGAGAAATACTATATATATATATATATATATATATATATATATATATATATATATATATATATATATATATATATATATATATATATTGGTGAGGAGCATTATAGTTATGTCACCTTACCACCTTTGGATAAATCTTCATTTCAAAGCATCCATATGGAAGTTTTAATTTTTTTTGGTTTTCTAGTCATTTGTTAATAATAATACATAATAATAATCAATATGATAAAGGGTATTAGTATTAGTATATATAACTTCTTCTATTGTCAATAATAGAAGACTTATATTTTAAAAACTTTTACAACTAACATTACTTCTAACCAATATGGGATAAAACTCTTCAAGGTTAGATATTACTTCTAATGACTCACTTTTAACATCATACTTTAAGCTTTGATATCTTATTCATTCAAAACTTGATTTGGACAAATAAATATATCATTTCGATGTTCTTGCCGAGTAGAACACATTTGCACAATTACTTTTGTTAACAAACAAATGACACGTAATTAAATTTGTGCCTCAAGTTGCACAATTTTTTTCACTAAAACACTATTTTTTTTAATAAGTATTATACTTTAACTCTTGATATCTTATTCATCCAAAACTCGATTTGGACAAATAAATATATCATTTCGATGCTCTCACCGAGTAGAACACATTTGCGCAATTACCTTCGCCAACAAACAAATGACACGTAAAGAAATTCGTGCCTCAAGTTGCACAATTTCTCTCACAAAAAAACACTAATTTTTTTAACAAGTATTATATTTTAAGTCTTGATATCTTATTATCCAAAACTCGATTTGGACAAATAAATATATCATTTTGATGCTCTCACCAAGTAGAACACATTTGTGCAATTACCTTCGCCAACAAACAAATGACACGTAAAGAAATTTGAGCCTCAAGTTACATAATTTCTTTCATTAAAAACACCAATTTTTCAACAATAGAAGAGATGTATCCCACATTGGTTAGAAATTGATGTTGGTTTAAAAAATACTATTATTAAGTACCAATAGAAGAAATGCATCATACATTGGTTGGAAAGTGATGTTGATTTTCAAAGTCACTAGAAAACCAAAAGTTTTAAAGCTTCCACATGGTTGCTTTAGAATCAAGATTTATCCAAAGGTGATGAGGTGGCACAACCATAGTGCTCCTCACCAACTTTAAATATATATTTTGATAAAAGATTTTTACCATTATTACCAATAGAAAATGTATATCTCACATTGATTAGAAAATGATGTTGAGTTTAAATTATTTTATATTATTACCAATAAAAGAGATGTATAACACATTGTTTAAAAAGAAAATATTAGATTTTAAAGTCTTTAGACTAAAGACTTTCACTTTTACAAGAGATGTATCACATATTGGTTAGAAATTGATGTTTGTATTAAAAATACTATTATTAATTACTAATTGAAAAGATGTATCATACATTGGTTAGAAAGTAATGTTGGTTTTCAAAGTTTTTTGATAAAACACTTCTACAATTATTACCAATAGAAGATGTATATCTCATATTGGTTAAAAAAATAATGTTGATTTTTAATTATTTTAGATTATATAAAAGACTTACTATTATTACCGATAGAAGATATATATCACACATTTGTTATAAATTGATGTTGGTTTTAAATTACTATAATTACAAATAAAAGAGATAAATCTTACATTAGTTAAAAAGTGATGTTGATTTTAAAAGTATTTAAATAAAAAGACTTCTACTTTTATCATTAATAAAAGAGAAGAGAAGGGGTATATCCCATTATATAGAAAAAAATGTTGGTTTTACATTTTTTTTAGATAAAAAACTTCTATTACTATTACTAAATGATGAGATGTATTACACATTGGTTAGAAAGTGATGTAGGTATTAAAAATCTTTTTATAAAAGACTTTATATCAATAGAAAAAATATGTATTTCACATTAGTTAGGAAAGTGATATTAATTTAAAATGTTTTTTAGACAATGTACATTGCATTGGTTACAAAGAGATCCACATTATTTAGAAACATATATTGGTTATAAAATTCATAGATAAACGAATTTTTATATTATTATCAATACAAGAGATGTATCACACATTATTTACAAAGAGATGTTGGTTTCAAAACTATTTAAGATAAAATAATACTACTATTATTATTTTTATGTTATAACCAATAGAAGAGATGTATCCCATATTGTTTAGAAAAAGATGTTAATTTCAAAAGTTTTTATATAAAAAACTATTATTATTACTATAGAAGAATGTATCTCACATTTGTTAGAAATTAATGTTGGTTTTAAAAATACTATTATTACCAATAGAAAAGATGTATACCACATGGTTAAAAAGATATTTTTGTTTTAAAAGTCTTTAGATAAAAGTCTTACATTTTTATTACCAATAGAAATAGAAAAGAAGTATCTCACATTGTTATAATATGAAAAAGGTGTATCTTACATTGTTTAGAAAAATATATTAGTTTTAAAAGTCTTATAGTAAAAACTTTTACTCTTATTACCAATAAAAGATATGTATCTCACATTGTTTAAAAATAAATGTTGGTTTAAAAAGTCTTTAGATTAAAGACTTTTTGTTACAAATAGAATAGATGCAAGTATTTCACATTGGTTACAAAGTATTACTATTATTATCAATAGAAAAGATGTATCACACATTGGTTATAAATTAATGTTGGTTTTAAACATACTATTATTACCAATAGAATAGATGAATCATACATTTGATAGAGGGTAATGTTTGTTTTTAAAATCTTGAAATATAAGATTTCTATCATTATTATCAATAGAATATGTATATCTCACATTGGTTAGAAAATGATGTTAATTTTAATTTTAGATAAAAGACTTTTACTATTATTACTAATAGAAGAGATATCATACATTTGTTTAAAAATAACGTTAGTTTTAAAAGTTTTTAGATAAAAGACTTTTACTTTTAGAAGAGATGTATCCCACATTATTTAGGAAGAGATGTTGGTTATAAAAATTTTAAAATAAAAGACTTCTATTATTATTACCAAATGAGGATATGTATTACATATTGGTTAGAGAGTGATGTTGATTTTAAAAGTCTACAATTATTAGCAATAGAAAAGAAGTATTTCACATTGGTTATAAAAGTAATATTGGTTTAAAAAGTTTTTAGATGATGTATCTCACATTGGTTACAAAGAAATGTATCTTACATTATTTAAAAATGAGTATCGGTTATAAAAGTCATTAGATAAAGACATATTTTTGTTATTACCAATAGAAAATATGTATCCACATTGTTTAGAAATGAATGTTGGTTAAAAAGTCTTTTATCTACTACTATTATTACTAATAGAAAATATGTATACGATATGATTAGAATGTGGTGTTGGTTTTAAAGTCTTTAGATAAAAAACTTAAACTTTCATTACCAATAAAAATATAAAATAAGTATCTCACATTGTTTAAAAATGAATTATGATTTTAAAAGTTTTTAACAAAATGACTTCTAATATTATTATCAAATTAAATGTTAATTTTAAAAGTATTTAGATAAAAAATAATTACTATTATTATTAATACAAAATATGTATCTCACGTTAGCTAGAAACTTATATTAATTTTAAAAGTGTTTAGGTAAAAAAAATCGTTTAATATTAGTAACAATAGAAAAAAAATTATAACCATGGAAGAGATTAACAATCTAATTATAATGTCTAAAAGTTATATTATTATTACAAAAAATATATATATATCATATTATACCCGCGAAGCACGAGCTAAATAACTAGTAATATTAGAGTTTTAATGAATTACAAGAATCTTTTCACATACTCTTATTGTTTGATTGAGTGTCAATTCTATTCTCTTTATATATATACATATACATAATGGCTAATACACATACTACATTTAATTTTCCATCTAAATCCATTTACTAAAAATAGATCATCATTAAATAAGTCTAACCTTCAAAATCTTAATTACATTTAACGTTAAACTTTTACTTTGGGAATTAAAAATAAAAAAAAATGTCAATGTTATGATCAATATCTATTCGCATACTTTTTTACCTTGGTTTGTATTTAGATTTCTCAAAAAAAAAAAAAACTCTTCATTTTCTGCTTTTTAAATCAAATTAATTGAATGTAACAACTATATTTGTTACATTGTAAATAATATTGAATGAATATAGAAACCAGGAGTAGCCGAAACATCACATGGGTAATTGAATCACTCAATTTTTTATTTCTAAAGTCAGTATAAATTATAGGAAATCAATTCACAATCACATTTGTAAAAACAGAGAACAATAGTTTCCAAAATGTCTCCCTTATTCATGTTAGTGAAACAGATCAATCCAAGCAAGCTGTAATAGGCAATGAAAATCTGATTAGTACAAGTTTACAATTTTTTTTTATTTAAGCGGTTCTCCTTAATTTATTTATTTTTCTTCTTCATTTTGCTTATTATTTATGTATAGTTCAGTTGAATAAGATATCTTTTGTGCGTTTAACGCACGGATATAAAAACTAGTTTGTACTAGTTATAGAGCTCGTGCTTCGTACGGGTACAATGTGAGATACATTTTTTTGAGTAATAATAATATAATTTTTAGACATTATAATTTGATTGTTAAACTCTTCAATAGTTATAATAATTTAATTTAATTTGAAAAAATGTCAAAAAGTCTCACTAAAAAAATTTCATATAAAGAAAGTCTTAGAAATATTTCTTCTATCTAAAAAGTACCAACATTAAACTCTTAATAGCCAAAAGTCTGAAACTTAATGCTTCTACTAACATTGTTAGAGTATGAGGTTTTATTTTAAAGCAAACTTTTTTTTAACTTCAATGATTTTAATGATTCAATATTTTGGATAAAATAATAATGATAATAACAACAACAAAAACAAAAAATAACTTACTATTAATAATAACGATAACATTAAAACATATATGATTGTTATTAATAATAATAATATTATTATTATTATTAATATAATCAATTAATAATGATAAAATTATTATTATTATCATCATTATTATTACTACTACTACTAATATTACTATCACAATTTCATAAATGTGTAAATGTTAACTTTTTAAATTTTTAGTATGAAAAGATTAATTTGAGATTTTATGGATTGAATAGTTGTTTTGGGATCATTGAGAAATGAATTTCTTAAATAGACTTTTGGTATTAAATAGTAATAATGTTAATGAAGATAATAATATTACTATTATAATAATAATATTGTTATTATAAAACTAATGCTAATAATAATAACAATAGTAATAGTAATAATAAAAATAATGTTGCACAATTCTTATCATCATTTACATAAATGTAAAGAAAAATAAATTTTCGTTCAAATGAAAGCTTTTAACATAACTGCGTTAGTAGACACCTTAAATTTTAGACATTATCATATTATTATTTTTTTTTATTTTAAGACTTTTAAAATTATTATTCATTTTCTAAAAATGTGAGATACTTCTATTCTATTTCTATTAGTAATAAAAGTTTAAGACTTTTATCTAAAAACTTTTAAAATAAAAAAATTCTTTATAACCAGGTGGTATACATCTTTTCTATTGGTAATAATCATATTTTTAAAACTAAAACTAATTTCTAACAAATATGAGATATATCCTTCTATTAGTAATAATAGCACTAGTCTTTTATATAAAAACTTTTGAAATCAACATCTATTTCTAAACAATGTGGAATACATCTCTTCTATTGATTATAATATAAAAATAATAATAGTAGTCTTTTATCTAAAGAGTTTTGAAACCAACATATAATTCTAAATAATGTGGGATACATCTCTTCTATTGGTTATAATATAAAAATAATAATAGTAGTCTTTTATCTAAAGAGTTTTGAAACCAACATATAATTATAAACAATGTGGGATACATCTCTTCTATTGGTTATAACATAAAAATTCTTTTATCTAAAAACTTTTATAACCAATATCCCTTTCTAAGTAATGTGTGATATATCTCTTTGTAACCAATTTGAGATACATTAAGACTTTTAAAACTAATATATTTTTTCTAAACAATGTAAGATTCATCCCTTCTATGGTGATAAGTAGAAGCTTTTTATCAAAACAATTTTAAAACTAACATCAATTTATAACCAATATGAAATACACATCTACTAATATTATCATTAGAAGAGATGTTTCTAGAGCTGTCAATGTGAGTTGGCGGGGCGGGCCAACCCACAACCCACAAAAACCCACCAGTTGGCGGGGCAGGGCGGGGCGGGCCTAAGAAATGCCAACCCATCATGGGTTGCCGGTTGAGCTGGTCAACCCACCAATTTTCCCACAATTCTTAAAAATTAATTTAATTCTAACAATTGATTAAAAAAAATTAACACCAAAACCCAACCTCTGTTTTTTTTTTTCGTGTTGCCAATTCTATATGGATTCTGGGAACCTTAAAACTTCAACGATTAAGGCCTGCTCTAGTCTACAGAATTGTTTTTATCACCTTAAATTGCTGCTTAAATTGATTATGGATTTGCCATTTTCCTAAACATGCAAAAGAGATCTCATAATTACAACCTGAAGATTCGAATTATAGAATGAAAAATGGAGACTCGCATGTAAATGGTAACAATAACAATAACAATAAAAATTAAAAGATATATAAACAACAAGAATGAAAAATGGAGACTCGTACAGGTAAATGGTCAAATTCTAGTGGTAAGCCAAAGAATTATAGTAAAGATAACTTTTCATGCTTGCACCATATCTCCAAACTATTAACCACTAAAGTAGTTTCCAAGATATTCCCACGATAAATCATATGAGGTGAATGGTGATAATTAACATCTTTCTTCCAGAACATTGGCTAACGATGTGTAATGCAAAAGACTTGGGGAAACATATTTGGTGGGCAAGAGCGAACTACATGTAGCAGAGCCGAATGGAATCAAAAACTCATATTATTTCGATATATTACAGTAGGCATCGTATAGAAAGCATCATACTAAACAAGTAAACACTTTGAGAAAGAAAGCGTGGGAGGCGAGGTAGCGGTAGAGTGAGATCGAAAGATCGATGGTGGAAGTTTGGAAGAAGAGTAGTGAACCACTGAACATCTGAACCTGCCTGCTTCTGCTTGGTGCCAATCTGCCATTGCCAAAGCCGCGATGTAATTATCATGTCATGTGTGAGTGTGAGGTGAGAGTGCGAGATCGAAATTGAAAGACGAAGGGTTGCCTTTGCTTAGGGGAGGACTCACACCGCCGCTCGAGACTATGCGAATGCGAGACAGCGGACCGTAGAAGTGAGAATCTAGATGAGGGCAGACAACGAGAAGGTTTGTGTTAGTTACTTTTTTTTTGATTTGCTCCGCGACTTGAGTAAATAGTAAGTCAATTGCTTAAAGTCTGTAATTACTAATTTGTATTTTGTCTTCACAAGTGACGGGTCAGCCCGCGCCCAACCCGCCCCAGTTTCTAATCCGCGTGGGCTCGACCCATTTGACCTGCCTATAATTGGGTTCATATTTTCCCAACCCAACCCACCTTTTTTAGGTGGCTGGGTGGGCTGACCCGACGGGCCCAACCCATTTTGACAGCTCTAGATGTTTCTTACATTGGTTATAAATTGATGTTAGTTTTAAAAGTTGATAAATGTGCATATTGTCTATATTTTTGGATACTTTGAGTTTATTTTCCTAGTCAATATTGCATTTATCATTGCTAATTTAATTGTTTTGACTCATTTACCTTTATTTGTCTTATTTAGGCAGTTTTGCAAATTTTGTGCATTAAAATCGAGATTTAATGATAAGTAAAAACAAATTGAATTCCAGCATTTTTATGGTGGTTACTTTTAGTGGGATGGAAACTAAATTGAAGATTTCGGCAACAATCGCACCATAGGTGCGAAATCTTCCAACCTTCAATCGGGCTCAAGAGTTACTTCAATATTTTCATTTGGACCCTTTCATGCATCTAGATTAAATTTCATCTAAAGGGGGATGGAGAGCTTTAATTTAACCTCTCATCTATCTCTCCTTTATTTCTCATTTATTGTCTTTTTATTTTGGTTGACAAGGGGAAAGGAAAGGCATAGTTTTCCCTATATATAGTTCCTTCCTCCCTCCTTAGAGATATAGAATTTTACTTCCATACTCTCCTCTCAAATAGTTAGATAGGTATTCTAAGTAGTTTTATATTTGAAGACTAGAGTTTGTGAATTCGTTTGGAAGCATTTTATTATTGCAAGTTCTTCTTCTTCCCTTCTCTTTGTTTTTATTTTATGATTATTCTTAACATATTTATTTTAGTCACTTTAATTATGTGTGAGTAGTTTTAATTCTAGGATTAGGTGTAGCAGTAATGGATTTATAAATAAAGTTTTTATCTTTCAGTTTACTTGAATGTCACCGTTTTGATTCAATTTTAGTTTTATTAATAATTGTATAAAATTGTAGTAGCGAGGGACCGAAAGGTGAAACTACTACATTTATACAATAATCTTAATTCTTGAAGTGAAGGGCCAGAAAGGTGAAAGCGTAAATAACGGAACTCTAATATTGAACTAGAAATTCATGAGAGCGAGAGTTGATTAAATTTCTAGAGGCTTATAGAATTGTAGGACATAATGGGTTTAGTTTAATTCATTGAGCGAGACATCGGTTTGAATTAATCTAGGCACGGTTGAAGTAGTTTGAAAGAATGCAATTAACTATTTTTATGCAATTCGCCTTCAAATTTGACATTCATCCTGACGGAAAGATTATTACGAAATTTATAAATTCATTGTTGTGAACCCGAAATCCTAGAAGTCTTTTTAATTATTGTTTTAAATCCAAAATCTAATCTTGCATTTTAATTTAGTTAATTTAGTCTTGTTAATTTAATTTACTCA
>CM028377.1:49949562-50034997 GCA_013146195.2 Codonopsis lanceolata
CATAGAGACATATAATAACATAATCACGGTGCATATTTTTGGCATATACGCATTTGTCACATTCGTTGGGTTTGAAACCATTTGCAGTATCACATCATCAAAACGCTTATGCCCTTTGTTTTGGTGTTTGCTTTATCCACCACGTGTCGACATACCTTTTGTTCGTTGCCTTTGAACAATGAATCTTCGCTGATTCATATAAATTTCTTCTTCGAGTTCCCCATTTAGGAAAGTCGTTTGACAACATTTGATGTATTTCATTTGGTGTAACATTGTGAATATTTTGTTGATTAGTCGAATTGAGGTGATTCGGTGGCAGGGGGCATAAGTGTCAAAATAGTCAACACCCTCTTTTTTATTGAAGCCCTTTGCGACTAGTCGTGCTTTATACTTGTCGATTGACCCGTCGGGCTTTAGCTTCGTTTGAGAACCCATTTGCATCCCAAAGGTTTGCATCCCTTAGGGAGGTCAATCTAGCTCCCAAGTGTGATTTTGCATGATGGATGCAATTTCACTATTTATGGCCTCTTTCCATTGGGGAGCCTCAGGTGGACATTGCTTCTTTGTCATGCGTTAGGTGGTTCATTATCCACTTTGTGAGCGTGGTTACAAAGTCTGGTCCAAATGATTTAGTAGTTCGGGCCCTTTTACTTTTCTAGGTTCATCATATTGATCATTATGATGAGTTGTTTGGTCAATGTCCATAGGGACGATGTCTATGGAGACTTCATTACCATCATTACTTGTGTTCCAAGAAAATGACCGTTTTCCATTATGATCGGTTTTAATGGAAAGATATGTTCGAAAAATGTAGCATTTCTCGATTCCATTATTGAGTTGACTTCAACATACGGATTTTAAGATTTGTGGACTAAAACCTATAGGCACTTTATTGGCTACATAGCCTATGAAGATACAATCCGGTTTTTGGACCGATTTTCACCTTTTTGGGTGGTGGTATTGCGACCTTTGCTAGGCACCTCCACACTTTGATGAATTTATAGGAAGGTTTGCGACCATTCCATAATTCATAGGGTGTTTTGTCCAATTTTTTGTGTGGTAGTTTGTTTAACAAGTCATTGGTGCGAGTACCGCCTCCCCACATTTCGTCGGGTAGACCAGTTGAATCAATAATGTATTCATCATTTCTTTAAGGGTGCAATTTTTATCTCAGCAATCCCATTGATTGTGGAGTGTAAGGTGGAGTGACTTGGTGGAGAATGCCATGTTACGCGCACGAAGTCCTTAAAGGGAAAAACATATTCGCCTCCTCGATCGGACTTAAGAATTTTATTTTTTCTCAAGTTGATTCTCGACCTCATTTTTATATAGCTTGAAAGCTTCAAAGGCTTCATCTTTACTATTTAATAGATAGAGATGACAAAAAGCGAGGTACTATCATCGATGAAGGTGATGAAGTATTTTTCCGCCATAGGACTCTATGGATTTTAGATCGCATAAGTCACTATGAACTAGATCCAATGGTCTAGTGTCACGGTCTATTGATTTAAACGATGTTCTCGTTTGTTTGGCTTCAACGCAAATTTGACATTTTTCCTTTTTATTAATGCGTATTGTAGGAATTAGATCCATTTGCATTAGTTTTTGCATAGTCATGATTAACGTGACCAAGTCTAAAATGCCAAGCGTCAAAGTGCTCAAGCAAGTAAGAAGAAGATGCCTTAGCTTTATTATCAAGCGTGGTCGGGTGTTTATCACCATTACATTACATTTGAAAAGGCCCTCATCGAGGTAACCTTTTCCCAACGCCGTTCTTAGTAAGAATAAACCGGTTTGACTCAAAAACTAGCTTAAATCCATGTTTAATCAACAAAGAACCGAGAAATTAAATTTTTCCTAATTTAAGTACGTGCGGAGACATGTCAACACCAATTCCCTCCCACTTGTCATTTTCGGCGTCACTTGCCCTTTTCCCTTCCACTCCGGAGGTGGAAGAGTTGCCCATGAAACGACTTCTCCCAGGGCTTCACTTTGGTATAGGAGGTGAACATCGTCGCGTCGCCACATATGTGACGTGTGGCACCGGTGTCCACGAACCATTCACGGCGTACCAAACCATATTTGTTTACGAGACCACGCAGACCATGCGATGTGTCGACAAGGTTGGCTTCACGCGGACTCGCTTCTTTCCTCGACATTCGGCGGCCTTGTGTCCTTTTTTGTCGCGGTTGAGGCACTTTCCTTTGAACTTGTATTTGTCTTTGTTTGGGCGTCCCTTCCAGGAGCTTTTACGCTTCCGTTCTTGGAGTCTGTTCAACTACGTTGGCCCCTTCAATGGTGCAGTGGTCTTCTTGTCGGCAATCCTATTGTCTGCTCAATCCGCGACCACATGATCAAGTCTTGAAAGACATATCCTTGCGCTTATGCTTGAGATAATTTTTGAAGTCCTTCAAACCGGGAGGTAGCTTCTCGATCGCAGCAGCAACCTGAAACGACTCAGAAATTATCATTCCTTCAGCCTCGATCTCATGGATGAGTAGCTGGAGTTCTTTGGACTGTAAGACAAGCGGTTTAGCATCAACCATAGAAAAATCCAGGGAATCTTCCTACCACAAATTTTTTCATGGCCAGCATCCTCAGTTTTATATTTTTTCTCAAGTGATTCCCATTAGGCTTTTGCAGTTGTAAACTAACTATAAACATCATAAAGGGAATCATCAAGGCTATTGAGAATGTAATTTCTGCACAAAAATCGAGTGCTTCTAGGAGTCTATTCTTTGCCCTTGTTGTCTTGTCTCGTCTCACAGATTTAGCGGTGTTTCTTTTAAGAACTTGGACAAGTTCAGTGTGGTCAGGTAAAACAACATCTTTTGCTGCCATCTTTTGAACTCGGTGCCATTGAACTTGTCGGGGCGTTCACCATGGTGAGCATGGACCGCTGGCGGTAGGCCAGGAGATACTGTTGCAGGTTGTTTTATTACAGCAGCAGTCTCAGGTTCTTTTCCAGAAGTTGACATGCTGCAAAACAAGATAAGAATTAAATCTTATATATTCTGTACTTAACAATAAACTTCTGTACACTTACAGAAAACGGTATCTACTGTTTGTGTTTGTAAAAGCAATGCTTTGTTTTACGTACTTGAAAGTTCTGAAGCGAATACTTCGTGAAAGAGTATTCCTTGTTTTGTTTGTTTGCCTGATACAAAAGCTGCGGTGTTGTTTAAAGAGTTACGTTGGATTAGAACACTAAAACAAGACAAAAGGGTAGAAGAGAAGGCGAATGGATGCATCGGGAACTCTATGCCAGAAAACTTTTTGTCTTAAGATTGTTGTTGCTCTGGATAAGGTCCTTGCAGAAGGTGAGTCAGTGGACTGGTGTATTAAGTTCCACGAGATCAAAGATCTCTGTCCTTAAGACAAAAACAGGCGCCGCAGGCGGATCGAGCTGTTAGTCTCCCGGGGTTCGGAACTTACTTGATTGCGAGACTTCACGAAGTTCAATGAAAACCGTAAGTGAACTGGGCTTAGGCTGCTTGGATTGTGTAATGGTGGCGGTAAAAGAAAGGGTCAAGCCGCCCGGCCGGTGGCGGCGGGCGACGGCCAAACCAACCGGCCAAGGCGGCGCATGTGGCCCTTAGTAGGTCTTCCCTCCTACACAAAAGTGTAGTGGCCCAAGGGCCGATTGTTAAGCCTAAACGCTCTTCTTTATAAAGTAGAGTTGTTTTTATTATATTCCCAGTGTGGGATTCCCCACTTCCTACTTTACATAACTTCCTCATTCAATTAATATTGGAGCGGTTTCCAACAATCCCCACATTGAATGAGATATCATGTAAGTTGATGACATATTGATAGGATAATCTGAGAGATACAACTGAGGGTAGCTGTAATGGAAGAGGTGGCTTTTGGCTTTGAACCTTTCCTTATGGTGTACTATCGGGATGACTAACTAATCAGTGACTTGGTGTGTTTTGAGCGGCGGTGTTTGATGTCATCCAAGACAATAGCAATCACTTGCTTTCAAACGAGTTTGATTATTCGTTTTGTTCATTTTGGCCTGAGCGATACAGTTACGTGAATGTTTGTTAGAGAATTTCACCTCTAAATTCTCATAAGATCGGTCAGTCTTACATTCACATAGCTGATTGCCTATAAGGAGTTGTTCCGTTAGAACTCCGCTTGACGAGTCAAGTCATAGGAATCATTAAAAGCAAAGCTTATTCTAAACCGTGACAGATAACACTAGTAGTTTTCATCGTAGGAATAGGTAGAATTTTTGTAAATTCTTTTAGTGTTAATTGTGAGATTAATTCAGTTGGGTTGTCCCTTTGAACCTAGACCATGGGATCTCCAATCAGCTAGGTGGGGTTTTCCGCTAAATCATTCTCTATTTCATAGTCTTGAGGCCCATTCCCTTGGATGAATTGCATACTTCCTCTCTCGACAAACCTTTAGTTAATGGATCCGCTAGGTTGTCTTTTGATCGAATATAATCGATGGTGATCACTCAGTTTGAGAGAAGTTGTTTAACGGTATTGTGGCCTGCGTATGTGTCGTGATTTACCGTTATACATGTTGTTGTGTGCCCTTCCAATTGCGGCTTGACACAATCACAATGGATGCATATAGCGTGGGCCAAGCCGAATATTTTCTAGAAAGTTGCGTAGCCATTCGGCTTCCTCCTTTGTTTTATCTAGAGCAATAAATTCGATTCCATTGTAGATCTTGCAATGCAAGTCTGTTTGGAAGATTTCCATGCGATAGCGCCACCACCAAGAGTAAAAACAAATCCACTCGTGGATTTGGAGTCATTAGTATCAGATATCCAGTTGGCGTCACTGTAACCTTCAATTACGGCTGGATATTTTGAATAGTGCAACCCATAGTCCTGTGTGTATCGTAGATACCGCAGAACTCTTACAATTGCCTTCCAGTGATCGGCTCCTGGATTACTTGTGAATCGGCTCAATCTATTGACAGTTTGAGCTATGTGCGTGCAATTTGTGAGATACATAAGGCGCCTATTACACGAGAGTATTCGTTTTGAGATACACTTTCGTGTAAGTTTTTCCTGAGATGAAAGTTTGGATCTATCGGGGTTTTAGCAATACTTTGATCATCCTTGTTGAATTTCTCCAACAGTTTCTCAATATAATGAGATTGTGATAGTATAATTCCCTCGGATGTTCTAGATATTTTAATACCTAGGATGACATCGGCGAGCCCAAGATCTTTCATTTCAAATCTGTTGGCCAATATTTTCTTGGTTTCCTTGATCATGTCGTTATTACTGCCAATGATTAACATGTCGTCGACATAGAGACATATAATAACATAATCCTGGTGCATATTTTTGGCATATACGCATTTGTCACATTCGTTGGGTTTGAAACCATTTGCAAGTATCACATCATCAAAACGCGTTTATGCCCTTTGTTTTGGTGTTTGCTTTAATCCATACAACGATTTGACCAATCGACATACCTTTTGTTCGTTGCCTGGAGCAATGAATCCTTCGGGTTGATTCATATAAATTTCTTCTTCGAGTTCCCCATTTAGGAAAGCTGTTTTGACATCCATTTGATGTATTTCATGACCGTGCAAAGCTGCAAAGGCAATGATTAGTCGAATTGAGGTGATTCGAGTGACAGGGGCATAAGTGTCAAAATAGTCAACACCCTCTTTTTTATTGAAGCCCTTTGCGACTAGTCGTGCTTTATACTTGTCGATTGACCCGTCGGGCTTTAGCTTCCGTTTGAGAACATTTGCATCCAAAGGTTTGCATCCCTTAGGGAGGTCAACTAGCTCCCAAGTGTGATTTTGCATGATGGATGCAATTTCACTATTTATGGCCTCTTTCCATTGGGGAGCCTGCAGGTGGACATTGCTTCTTTGTGCGTTAGTGGTTCATTATCCACTTGTGAGCGTGGTTACAAAGTCAGTCCAAATGATTTCGTAGTTCGGGCCCTTTTACTTTTTCTAGGTTCATCATATTGATCATTATGATGAGTTGTTTGGTCAATGTCCATAGGGACAGTGTCTATGGAGACTTCATTACCATCATTACTTGTGTTCCAAGAAAATGACCGTTTTCCATTATGATCGGTTTTTAATGGAAAGATATGTTCGAAAAATGTAGCATTTCTCGATTCCATTATTGAGTTGACTTCAACATCTGGATTTTAAGATTTTTGGACTAAAAACCTATAGGCACGCTATTGGCTACATAGCCTATGAAGATACAATCCACGGTTTTTGGACCGATTTTCACCTTTTGGGTGGTGGTATTGCGACCTTTGCTAGGCACCTCCACACTTTGATGAATTTATAGGAAGGTTTGCGACCATTCCATAATTCATAGGGTGTTTTGTCCAATTTTTTGTGTGGTAGTTTGTTTAACAAGTCATTGGCTGTGAGTACCGCCTCCCCCCACATTTCGTCGGGTAGACCAGATTGAATCAATAATGTATTCATCATTTCTTTAAGGGTGCAATTTTTTATCTCAGCAATCCCATTGGATTGTGGAGTGTAAGGTGGAGTGACTTGGTGGAGAATGCCATGTTCTGCACAGAAGTCCTTAAAGGGAAAAACATATTCGCCTCCTCGCGCGATCAGACTTAAGAATTTTTATTTTTTTCTCAAGTTGATTCTTGACCTCATTTTTATATAGCTTGAAAGCTTCAAAGGCTTCATCTTTACTATTTAATAGATAGAGATGACAAAAACGGGTACTATCATCGATGAAGGTGATGAAGTATTTTTTCCCGCCATAGGACTCTATGGATTTTAGATCGCATAAGTCACTATGAACTAGATCCAATGGTCTAGTGTCACGGTCTATTGATTTAAACGATGTTCTCGTTTGTTTGGCTTCAACGCAAATTTGACATTTTTCCTTTTTATTAATGCGTATTGTAGGAATTAGATCCATTTGCATTAGTTTTTGCATAGTCATGATTAACGTGACCAAGTCTAAAATGCCAAACGTCAAAGTGCTCAAGCAAGTAAGAAGAAGATGCCTTAGCTTTATTATCAACTGTGGTCGAGGTGTTTATCACCATTACATTACATTTGAAAAGGCCCTCATCGAGGTAACCTTTTCCCAAAAAAAACGTCGTTCTTAGTAAGAATAAACTTGTTTGACTAAAAAACTAGCTTAAATCCATGTTTAATCAACAAAGAACCAGAAATTAAATTTTTCCTAATTTCTGGTACGTGCAGGACATTGGTCAACACCAATTCCCTCCCACTTGTCATTTTCAGCGTCACTTGCCCTTTCCCTTCCACTCCAGAGGTGGAAGAGTTGCCCATGAACAGCTTCTCCCCGGGCTTCACTTTGGTATAGGAGGTGAACATCGTCGCGTCGCCACATATGTGACGTGTGGCACCGGTGTCCACGAACCATTCACGGCCCGTACCAACCATATTTGTTTCTGAGACCACGCAGACCATGCTGATGTCGTCGTCGACAAGGTTGGCTTCACGCCGGACTCGCTTCTTTCCTCGACATTCAGCAACCTTGTGTCCTTTTTTGTCGCGATTGAGGCACTTTCCTTTGAACTTGTATTTGTCTTTGTTTGGGCGTCCCTTCCCGGAGCTTTTACGCTTCCCGTTCTTGGAGTCTGTTCAACTACGTTGGCCCCTTCAATGGTGCGAGTGGTCTTCTTGTCGGCAATCCTATTGTCCTGCTCAATCCGCAGCCACATGATCAAGTCTTCGAAAGACATATCCTTGCGCTTATGCTTGAGATAATTTTTGAAGTCCTTCAAACCGGGAGGTAGCTTCTCGATCGCAGCAGCAACCTGAAACGACTCAGAAATTATCATTCCTTCAGCCTCGATCTCATGGATGAGTAGTGGAGTTCTTTGGACTGTAAGACAAGCCGGTTTAGCATCAACCATAGAAAAATCCAGAATCTTCCTACCACAAATTTTTTATGGCCAGCATCCTCAGTTTTATATTTTTTCTCAAGTGATTCCCATTAGGCTTTTGCAGTTGTAAACTAACTATAAACATCATAAAGGGAATCATCAAGGCTATTGAGAATGTAATTTCTGCACAAAAAATCTGAGTGCTTCTAGGAGTCTATTCTTTGCCCTTGTTGTCTTGTCTGTCTCGGCGGGATTTAGAGCGGGTTTCTTTTAAGAACTTGGACAAGTTCAGTGTGGTCAGGTAAAACAACATCTTTTGCTGCCATCTTTTGAACTCGGTGCCATTGAACTTGTCGGGGCGTTCACCATGGTGAGCATGGACCGGCGGTAGGCCGAGATCTTGTGCGGTTGTTTTATTACGGCCTCTCGGGTTCTTTTCCGAAAGTTGACATCTTTGCAAATCAAGATAAGAATTAAATCTTATATGTTCTGTACTTAACAATAAACTTACGTACACTTACGAAAACAAGATATCTCTGTGTTGTGTTTGTAAAAGCAATGCTTTGTTTTACGTAACTTGAAAGTTCTGAGCCGAATACTTCGTGAAAGAGTATTCCTTGTTTTGTTTGTTTGTACAAAAGCTGCGGTTGTTGTTTAAAGAGTTACGTTGGATTAGAACACTAAAACAAGGCAGAAAAGGGTAGAAGAGAAGATAATGGATGCATCGGGAACTCTATGCCGAGAAAACTTTTTGTCTTAAGATTGTTGTTGCTCGGATAAGGTCCTTGCGAGAAGGTGAGTCGGGTGGTGTATTAAGTTCCACGAGATCAAAGATCTCGTCCTTAAGACAAAAACAGCGCCGCAATGGTGCAGGACGGATCAAGCTTTGTTAGTCTCCTTGGTTCGGAACTTACTTGATTGCGAGAGCGGACTTCACGAAGTTCAATGAAAACCGTAAGTGAACTGGGCTTAGCTGCTTGGATTGTGTAATGAGCTGGCAGTAAAAAGAAAGGGTCAAGCCCGGCCCGGCCGGTGGCGACCGGCCGGCCAACCACCAAGCCGGCGGGCGGCATGTGGCCCTTAGTAGGTCTTCCCTCCTACACAAAAGTGTAGTGGCCCAAGGGCCGATTGTTAAGCCTAAACGCTCTTCTTTATAAAGTAGAGTTGTTTTTATTATATTCAGTGTGGGATTCCCCACTTCCTACTTTACATAACTTCCTCATTCAATTAATATTGGAACGGTTTCCAACAATCCCCCACATTGAATGAGATATCATGTAAGTTGATGACATATTGATAGGATAATACAGAGATACAACTGAGGGTAGCTGTAATGGAAGAGGTGGCTTTTGGCTTTGAACCTTTCCTTATGGTGTACTATCGGGATGACTAACTAATCAGTGACTTGGTGTGTTTTGAACTGGTGTTTGATGTCATCCAAGACAATAGCAATCACATTGCTTTCAAACGAGTTTGATTATTCGTTTTGTTCATTTTGGCCCCGAACGATACAGTTACGTGTTTGTTAGAGAATTTCAGCCTCTAAATTCTCATAAGATCGGTCAGTCTTACATTCACATAGCTGATTGCCTATAAGGAGTTGTTCCGTTAGAACTCCGCTTGACGAGTCAAGTCATAGGAATCATTAAAAGCAAAGCTTATTCTAAACCGTGACAGATAACACTAGTAGTTTTCATCGTAGGAATAGGTAGAATTTTTGTAAATTCTTTTAGTGTTAATTGTGAGATTAATTCAGTTGGGTTGTCCCTTTGAACCTAGACCATGGGATCTCCAATCAGCTAGGTGGGGTTTTCCGCTAAATCATTCTCTATTTCATAGTCTTGAGGCCCATTCCCTTGGATGAATTGCATACTTCCTCTCTCGACAAACCTTTAGTTAATGGATCCGCTAGGTTGTCTTTTGATCGAATATAATCGATGGTGATCACTCAGTTTGAGAGAAGTTGTTTAACGGTATTGTGACGCATGCGTATGTGTCGTGATTTACCGTTATACATGTTGTTGTGTGCCCTTCCAATTGCGGCTTGACTGTCACAATGGATGCATATAGCAGGGACTGGTTGTGGCCAAGCTCGAATATTTTCTAGAAAGTTGCGTAGCCATTCGGCTTCCTCCACTGTTTTATCTAGAGCAATAAATTCCGATTCCATTGTAGATCTTGCAATGCAAGTCTGTTTGGAAGATTTCCATGCGATAGCGCCACCACCAAGAGTAAAAACAAATCCACTCGTGGATTTGGAGTCATTAGTATCAGATATCCAGTTGGCGTCACTGTAACCTTCAATTACGGCTGGATATTTTGAATAGTGCAACCCATAGTCCTGTGTGTATCGTAGATACCGCAGAACTCTTACAATTGCCTTCCAGTGATCGGCTCCTGGATTACTTGTGAATCGGCTCAATCTATTGACAGTTTGAGCTATGTCCGGGTGCGTGCAATTTGTGAGATACATAAGACTGCCTATTACACGAGAGTATTCGTTTTGAGATACACTTTCGTGTAAGTTTTTCCTGAGATGAAAGTTTGGATCTATCGGGGTTTTAGCAATACTTTGATCATCCTTGTTGAATTTCTCCAACAGTTTCTCAATATAATGAGATTGTGATAGTATAATTCCCTCGGATGTTCTAGATATTTTAATACCTAGGATGACATCGGCGAGCCCAAGATCTTTCATTTCAAATCTGTTGGCCAATATTTTCTTGGTTTCCTTGATCATGTCGTTATTACTGCCAATGATTAACATGTCGTCGACATAGAGACATATAATAACATAATCCTGGTGCATATTTTTGGCATATACGCATTTGTCACATTCGTTGGGTTTGAAACCATTTGCAAGTATCACATCATCAAAACGTTTATGCCACTGTTTTGGTGTTTGCTTTAATCCATACAACGATTTGACCAATCGACATACCTTTTGTTCGTTGCCTGGAGCAATGAATCCTTCGGGTTGATTCATATAAATTTCTTCTTCGAGTTCCCCATTTAGGAAAGCTGTTTTGACATCCATTTGATGTATTTCATGACCGTGCAAAGCTGCAAAGGCAATGATTAGTCGAATTGAGGTGATTCGAGTGACAGGGGCATAAGTGTCAAAATAGTCAACACCCTCTTTTTTATTGAAGCCCTTTGCGACTAGTCGTGCTTTATACTTGTCGATTGACCCGTCGGGCTTTAGCTTCCGTTTGAGAACCCATTTGCATCCCAAAGGTTTGCATCCCTTAGGGAGGTCAACTAGCTCCCAAGTGTGATTTTGCATGATGGATGCAATTTCACTATTTATGGCCTCTTTCCATTGGGGAGCCTCTGGAGTGGACATTGCTTCTTTGTACGTTCGTGGTTCATTATCCACTGTGAACGTGGTTACAAAGTCTGGTCCAAATGATTTCGTAGTTCGGGCCCTTTTACTTTTTCTAGGTTCATCATATTGATCATTATGATGAGTTGTTTGGTCAATGTCCATAGGGACAGTGTCTATGGAGACTTCATTACCATCATTACTTGTGTTCCAAGAAAATGACCGTTTTCCATTATGATCGGTTTTTAATGGAAAGATATGTTCGAAAAATGTAGCATTTCTCGATTCCATTATTGAGTTGACTTCAACATCTGGATTTTAAGATTTGTGGACTAAAAACCTATAGGCACTGCTATTGGCTACATAGCCTATGAAGATACAATCCACGGTTTTTGGACCGATTTTCACCTTTTTGGGTGGTGGTATTGCGACCTTTGCTAGGCACCTCCACACTTTGATGAATTTATAGGAAGGTTTGCGACCATTCCATAATTCATAGGGTGTTTTGTCCAATTTTTTGTGTGGTAGTTTGTTTAACAAGTCATTGGCTGTGAGTACCGCCTCCCCCCACATTTCGTCGGGTAGACCAGATTGAATCAATAATGTATTCATCATTTCTTTAAGGGTGCAATTTTTTATCTCAGCAATCCCATTGGATTGTGGAGTGTAAGGTGGAGTGACTTGGTGGAGAATGCCATGTTCTGCACAGAAGTCCTTAAAGGGAAAAACATATTCGCCTCCTCGATCAGACTTAAGAATTTTTATTTTTTTCTCAAGTTGATTCTCGACCTCATTTTTATATAGCTTGAAAGCTTCAAAGGCTTCATCTTTACTATTTAATAGATAGAGATGACAAAAACGGGTACTATCATCGATGAAGGTGATGAAGTATTTTTTCCCGCCATAGGACTCTATGGATTTTAGATCGCATAAGTCACTATGAACTAGATCCAATGGTCTAGTGTCACGGTCTATTGATTTAAACGATGTTCTCGTTTGTTTGGCTTCAACGCAAATTTGACATTTTTCCTTTTTATTAATGCGTATTGTAGGAATTAGATCCATTTGCATTAGTTTTTGCATAGTCATGATTAACGTGACCAAGTCTAAAATGCCAAACGTCAAAGTGCTCAAGCAAGTAAGAAGAAGATGCCTTAGCTTTATTATCAACTGTGGTCGAGGTGTTTATCACCATTACATTACATTTGAAAAGGCCCTCATCGAGGTAACCTTTTCCCAAAAAAACGCCGTTCTTAGTAAGAATAAACCAGTTTGACTCAAAAACTAGCTTAAATCCATGTTTAATCAACAAAGAACCAGAAATTAAATTTTTCCTAATTTCTGGTACGTGCAGGACATTGGTCAACACCAATTCCCTCCCACTTGTCATTTTCAGCGTCACTTGCCCTTTCCCTTCCACTCCAGAGGTGGAAGAGTTGCCCATGAACAGCTTCTCCCCGGGCTTCACTTTGGTATAGGAGGTGAACATCGTCGCGTCGCCACATATGTGACGTGTGGCACCGGTGTCCACGAACCATTCACGGCCCGTACCAACCATATTTGTTTCTGAGACCACGCAGACCATGCTGATGTCGTCGTCGACAAGGTTGGCTTCACGCCGGACTCGCTTCTTTCCTCGACATTCAGCAGCCTTGTGTCCTTTTTTTGTCGCAGTTGAGGCACTTTCCTTTGAACTTGTATTTGTGCTGTTTGGACGTCCCTTCCCCGGAGCTTTTACGCTTCCCGTTCTTGGAGTCCTGTTCAACTACGTTGGCCCCTTCAATGGTACGAGTGGTCTTCTTGTCAGCAATCCTATTGTCCTGCTCAATCCGCAGCCACATGATCAAGTCTTCGAAAGACATATCCTTGCGCTTATGCTTGAGATAATTTTTGAAGTCCTTCAAACCGGGAGGTAGCTTCTCGATCGCAGCAGCAACCTGAAACGACTCAGAAATTATCATTCCTTCAGCCTCGATCTCATGGATGAGTAGCTGGAGTTGCTGGACCTGTAAGACAACTGGTTTAGCATCAACCATAGAAAAATCCAGGAATCTTCCTACCACAAATTTTTTATGGCCAGCATCCTCAGTTTTATATTTTTTCTCAAGTGATTCCCATTAGGCTTTTGCAGTTGTAAACTAACTATAAACATCATAAAGGGAATCATCAAGGCTATTGAGAATGTAATTTCTGCACAAAAAATCTGAGTGCTTCTAGGAGTCTATTGCTGCCACTGTTGTCTTGTCTGTCTCAGCAGGATTTAGAGCAGGGGCTGTTTCTTTTAAGAACTTGGACAAGTTCAGTGTGGTCAGGTAAAACAACATCTTTTGCTGCCATCTTTTGAACTCGGTGCCATTGAACTTGTCGGGGCGTTCGCCATGGTGAGCATGGACCGCTGGCGGTAGGCCAGGAGTTACTGTTGCAGGTTGTTCTATTACAGCAGCAGTCTCAGGTTCTTTTCCAGAAGTTGACATGCTGCAAAACAAGATAAGAATTAAATCTTATATATTCTGTACTTAACAATAAACTTCTGTACACTTACAGAAAACAGTATCTACTGTTTGTGTTTGTAAAACAGAAATGCTTTGTTTTCTGTAACTTGAAAGTTACAGAACTGAATACTTCTGTGAAAGAGTATTCCTTGTTTTGTTTCTGTTTGCACAGAACAAAACTGCAGTGTTGTTTAAAGAGTTCTGCTGGATCAGAACACTAAAACAAGACAGAAAAGGGGTAGAAGAGAAGACAGTAATGGATCTGTCAGGAACTCTATGCCAGAAAACTTTTTGTCTTAAGATTGTTGTTGCTCTGGATAAGGTCCTTGCAGAAGGTGAGTCAGTGGACTGGTGTATTAAGTTCCACGAGATCAAAGATCTCTGTCCTTAAGACAAAAACAGGCGCCGCAATGGTCTGGACGGATCTGAAGCCTGTTAGTCTCCCAGGGTTCTGGAACTTACTTGATTGCAGAGGCAGACTTCCTGAAGTTCAATGAAAACCGTAAGTGAACTGGGCTTAGCTGCTTGGATTGTGTAATGAGCTGGCAGTAAAAAGAAAGGGTCCAAGCCGCCAGCCAGCCAGCTGGCGAGCGAGCGGGCGGGCGACCGACCGACCAACCAGCCAAGCCGCGACGGGTCGGGCGGGCGGCGCGCGCGCGCATGTGGCCCTTAGTAGGTCTTCCCTCCTACACAAAAGTGTAGTGGCCCAAGGGCCGATTGTTAAGCCTAAACGCTCTTCTTTATAAAGTAGAGTTGTTTTTATTATATTCCCAGTGTGGGATTCCCCACTTCCTACTTTACATAACTTCCTCATTCAATTAATATTGGAACGGTTTCCAACAATCCCCCACATTGAATGAGATATCATGTAAGTTGATGACATATTGATAGGATAATACAGAGATACAACTGAGGGTAGCTGTAATGGAAGAGGTGGCTTTTGGCTTTGAACCTTTCCTTATGGTGTACTATCGGGATGACTAACTAATCAGTGACTTGGTGTGTTTTGAACTGACTGGTGTTTGATGTCATCCAAGACAATAGCAATCACACAGCTGCTTTCAAACAGAGTTTGATTATTCGTTTTGTTCATTTTGGCCCTGAACGATACCTGGTTCTGTGAATGTTTGTTAGAGAATTTCAGCCTCTAAATTCTCATAAGATCGGTCAGTCTTACATTCACATAGCTGATTGCCTATAAGGAGTTGTTCCGTTAGAACTCCGCTTGACGAGTCAAGTCATAGGAATCATTAAAAGCAAAGCTTATTCTAAACCGTGACAGATAACACTAGTAGTTTTCATCGTAGGAATAGGTAGAATTTTTGTAAATTCTTTTAGTGTTAATTGTGAGATTAATTCAGTTGGGTTGTCCCTTTGAACCTAGACCATGGGATCTCCAATCAGCTAGGTGGGGTTTTCCGCTAAATCATTCTCTATTTCATAGTCTTGAGGCCCATTCCCTTGGATGAATTGCATACTTCCTCTCTCGACAAACCTTTAGTTAATGGATCCGCTAGGTTGTCTTTTGATCGAATATAATCGATGGTGATCACTCAGTTTGAGAGAAGTTGTTTAACGGTATTGTGACGCATGCGTATGTGTCGTGATTTACCGTTATACATGTTGTTGTGTGCCCTTCCAATTGCGGCTTGACTGTCACAATGGATGCATATAGCAGGGACTGGTTGTGGCCAAGCTGGAATATTTTCTAGAAAGTTGCGTAGCCATTCGGCTTCCTCCACTGTTTTATCTAGAGCAATAAATTCCGATTCCATTGTAGATCTTGCAATGCAAGTCTGTTTGGAAGATTTCCATGCGATAGCGCCACCACCAAGAGTAAAAACAAATCCACTCGTGGATTTGGAGTCATTAGTATCAGATATCCAGTTGGCGTCACTGTAACCTTCAATTACGGCTGGATATTTTGAATAGTGCAACCCATAGTCCTGTGTGTATCGTAGATACCGCAGAACTCTTACAATTGCCTTCCAGTGATCGGCTCCTGGATTACTTGTGAATCGGCTCAATCTATTGACAGTTTGAGCTATGTCCGGGTGCGTGCAATTTGTGAGATACATAAGACTGCCTATTACACGAGAGTATTCGTTTTGAGATACACTTTCGTGTAAGTTTTTCCTGAGATGAAAGTTTGGATCTATCGGGGTTTTAGCAATACTTTGATCATCCTTGTTGAATTTCTCCAACAGTTTCTCAATATAATGAGATTGTGATAGTATAATTCCCTCGGATGTTCTAGATATTTTAATACCTAGGATGACATCGGCGAGCCCAAGATCTTTCATTTCAAATCTGTTGGCCAATATTTTCTTGGTTTCCTTGATCATGTCGTTATTACTGCCAATGATTAACATGTCGTCGACATAGAGACATATAATAACATAATCCTGGTGCATATTTTTGGCATATACGCATTTGTCACATTCGTTGGGTTTGAAACCATTTGCAAGTATCACATCATCAAAACGTTTATGCCACTGTTTTGGTGTTTGCTTTAATCCATACAACGATTTGACCAACCGACATACTTTTTGTTCGTTGCCTGGAGAAATGAATCCTTCGGGTTGATTCATATAAATTTCTTCTTCAAGTTCCCCATTTAGGAAAGCTATTTTGACATCCATTTGATGTATTTCATGACCGTGCAAAGCTACAAGGGCTATGATTAGTCGAATTGAGGTGATTCGAGTGACTGGGGCATAAGTGTCAAAATAGTCAACACCCTCTTTTTTATTGAAGCCCTTTGCGACTAGTCGTGCTTTATACTTATCGATTGACCCGTCGGGCTTTAGCTTCCGTTTGAGAACCCATTTGCATCCCAAAGGTTTGCATCCCTTAGGGAGGTCAACTAGCTCCCAAGTGTGATTTTGCATGATGGATGCAATTTCACTATTTATGGCCTCTTTCCATTGGGGAGCCTCTGGAGTGGACATTGCTTCTTTGTACGTTCGTGGTTCATTATCCACTGTGAACGTGGTTACAAAGTCTGGTCCAAATGATTTCGTAGTTCGGGCCCTTTTACTTTTTCTAGGTTCATCATATTGATCATTATGATGAGTTGGTTGGTCAATGTCCATATGGACAGTGTCTTTGGAGACTTCATTACCATCATTACTTGTGCTCTAAGAAAATGACCGTTTTTCATTATGATCGGTTTTTAATGGAAAGATATGTTCGAAAAATGTAGCATTTCTCGATTCCATTATTGAGTTGACTTCAACATCTGGATTTTAAGATTTGTGGACTAAAAACCTATAGGCACTGCTATTGGCTACATAGCCTATGAAGATACAATCCACGGTTTTTGGACCGATTTTCACCTTTTTGGGTGGTGGTATTGCGACCTTTGCTAGGCACCTCCACACTTTGATGAATTTATAGGAAGGTTTGCGACCATTCCATAATTCATAGGGTGTTTTGTCCAATTTTTTGTGTGGTAGTTTGTTTAACAAGTCATTGGCTGTGAGTACCGCCTCCCCCCACATTTCGTCGGGTAGACCAGATTGAATCAATAATGTATTCATCATTTCTTTAAGGGTGTGATTTTTTCTCTCAGCAATCCCATTGGATTGTGGAGTGTAAGGTGGAGAATTCCATGTTCTGCACAGAATTCCTTAAAGGGAAAAACATATTCGCCTCCCCGATCAGACTTAAAATTTTTTATTTTTTTCTCAAGTTGATTCTCGACCTCATTTTTATATAGCTTGAAAGCTTCAAAGGCTTCATCTTTACTATTTAATAGATAGAGATGACAAAAACGGGTACTATCATCGATGAAGGTGATGAAGTATTTTTTCCCGCCATAGGACTCTATGGATTTTAGATCGCATAAGTCACTATGAACTAGATCCAATGGTCTAGTGTCACGGTCTATTGATTTAAACGATGTTCTCGTTTGTTTGGCTTCAACGCAAATTTGACATTTTTCCTTTTTATTAATGCGTATTGTAGGAATTAGATCCATTTGCATTAGTTTTTGCATAGTCATGATTAACGTGACCAAGTCTAAAATGCCAAACGTCAAAGTGCTCAAGCAAGTAAGAAGAAGATGCCTTAGCTTTATTATCAACTGTGGTCGAGGTGTTTATCACCATTACATTACATTTGAAAAGGCCCTCATCGAGGTAACCTTTTCCCAAAAAAACGCCGTTCTTAGTAAGAATAAACTTGTTTGACTCAAAAACTAGCTTAAATCCATGTTTAATCAACAAAGAACCGAAATTAAATTTTTCCTAATCGTACGTGCAGGACATTGGTCAACACCAATTCCCTCCCACTTGTCATTTTCAACTTGCCCTTTCCCTTCCACTCTGGAGGTGGAAGAGTTGCCCATGAACAGCCTTCTCCCGGGCTTCACTTTGGTATAGGAGGTGAACATCGTCGCCGCCACATATGTGACGTGTGGCACCTGTCCACGAACCATTCACGGCCCGTACCAACCATATTTGTTTCTGAGACCACGCAGACCATGCTGATGTCGTCGTCGACGAGGTTGGCTTCACGCCGGACTCGCTTCTTTCCTCGACATTCAGCAGCCTTGTGTCCTTTTTTGTCGCAGTTGAGGCACTTTCCTTTGAACTTGTATTTGTGCTGCTTGGACGTCCCTTCCCCGGAGCTTTTACGCTTCCCGCTTCTTGAGTCCTGTTCAACTACGTTGGCCCCTTCAATGGTACGAGTGGTCTTCTTGTCAGCAATCCTATTGTCCTGCTCAATCCGCAGCCACATGATCAAGTCTTCGAAAGACATATCCTTGCGCTTATGCTTGAGATAATTTTTGAAGTCCTTCAAACCGGGAGGTAGCTTCTCGATCGCAGCAGCAACCTGAAACGACTCAGAAATTATCATTCCTTCAGCCTCGATCTCATGGATGAGTAGCTGGAGTTGCTGGACCTGTAAGACAACTGGTTTAGCATCAACCATAGAAAAATCCAGGAATCTTCCTACCACAAATTTTTTATGGCCAGCATCCTCAGTTTTATATTTTTTCTCAAGTGATTCCCATAAGGCTTTTGCAGTTGTAAACTGACTATAAACATCATAAAGGGAATCATCAAGGCTATTGAGAATGTAATTTATGCACAAAAAATCTAAGTGCTTCCAGGAGTCTATTGCTGCCACTGTTGTCTTGTCTGTCTCAGCAGGATTTAGAGCAGGGGCTGTTTCTTTTAAGAACTTGGACAAGTTCGGTGGTCGTAAAACAACATCTTTTGCTGCCATCTTTTGAACTCGGTGCCATTGAACTTGTCGGGGCGTTCACCATGGTGAGCATGGACCGCGGGCGGTAGGCCAGAGATACTGCAGTTGTTTTATTACATCTCGTGTGCTTTTCCGTGTTGACATGCTGCAAAACAAGATAAGAATTAAATCTTATATATTCTGTACTTAACAATAAACTTCTGTACACTTACAGAAAACAATATCTACTGTTTGTGTTTGTAAAACAGAAATGCTTTGTTTTCTGTAACTTGAAAGTTACAGAACTGAATACTTCTGTGAAAGAGTATTCCTTGTTTTGTTTCTGTTTGCACAGTACAAAACTGCAGTGTTGTTTAAAGAGTTCTGTTGGATTAGAACACTAAAACAAGACAGAAAAGGGTAGAAGAGAAGACAGTAATGGATCTGTCAGGAACTCTATGCCAGAAAACTTTTTGTCTTAAGATTGTTGTTGCTCTGGATAAGGTCCTTGCAGAAGGTGAGTCAGTGGACTGGTGTATTAAGTTCCACGAGATCAAAGATCTCTGTCCTTAAGACAAAAACAGGCGCCGCAATGGTGCCGGACGGATCGAAGCTCGTTAGTCTCCCGTGGTTACGGAACTTACTTGATTGCAGAGGCAGACTTCCTGAAGTTCAATGAAAACCGTCAGTGAACTGGGCTTAGCTGCTTGGATTGTGTAATGAGCTGGCAGGAAAAAGAAAGGGTCCAAGCCGCCCGGCCGGGGGCGGCGACCGACCGACCAACCCGCCCAAGCCGCGACGGGCGGCAATTGGCAGATGTGGCCCTTAGTAGGTCTTCCCTCCTACACAAAAGTGTAGTGGCCCAAGGGCCGATTGTTAAGCCTAAACGCTCTTCTTTATAAAGTAGAGCTGTTTTTATTATATTCCCAGTGTGGGATTCCCCACTTCCTACTTTACATAACTTCCTCATTCAATTAATATTGGAACGGTTTCCAACATAACAGAATGGATAATTTATGGATATTAACCGGTTATCCATTGGGTTTATTCATTAATGTCACCACAACCATTTGGGTTATCAACTAATGCCACCACCACCACCCGCCTTCTTCCACCGCTGCCACTTCTCAACTCCGGTAACCGCCACCAACCACCACCACCCACTGCTGTAGACACCCCAATTTCGTACCCCTGGTACGTAACATTCACATGCGATATTAAGACCTGTTAAAACTTAACAAATGTCAAGTTACAGGGTTTAAAAATGCAAAAGACAAAGCAGGATGCGTAAAACAGTAAAATGCAGGGGCCAGAATGTCAAAAGGAGGCCAAAAATTGAGAGCTTGGCGCTGCCACAATGATCCATGGGCGCGACGCCCAGAACTTCAGGGTTCGGCGCCCAAAGCTGCTACAGTACACTCCAACTTAACGTATTGCACAAGCTTTCAAACGCGCGGTACAAGCTGGTGAAGCACAAGATGAATATCAGAAATCCCAGCGGTGTCCCTCCTTCGGCCTATAAATAGAAGGCCCCGGCTTCGGGAATACATACACTAGACACACAGTGTAGACACCCCAATTTCGTACCCCAGATATATGACATGACATAAAATATCAAGACATGTTAAAACATTAACAAATGTCAAGTTACAGGGTCAAAATTGCAAAAGGACAAAGCAGGATGCGCAAAAGGACAAATTGTAGGGACTAAAGTGTCAAAAAGAGGCTAACTTTGAGGTTTAGGAATGGCTCCCAAAGGGTTTGGGCATGGCTCCCAAACCTCTATAGGTTGGAGCCCAAACTTCATTCCAGCCACTTTTCATGCTACGATCTGCCGCAAAATGCAAATTTTCAAACGCAGTGTACAACTGATTGAAGCACATAAGAAGGTTTAGGCGTGGCTACCTAAAGGTTTGGGCATGGCGCCCAAACCTCCATAGGGTGGCGCCCAAACCTTATCTCCCAGCACTGTTCATTCAAGTTTTTGCCGTAAAATGCAACTGGTTCAGCGCGGCATACACCCGATTGATGCGGTTGATAAAATTTCAAAATTCCACCGATGTCCCAGCCTCCTCCTATAAATAGAGGCATCCGGCTCCTTCATTCGACACACTTTCTTTGCGTAAAATTTCTCTGCGTTCTCGTTACGCTGAAGAAATAAATACCGATAGATCACCCACAAAAGCCTCGAAACCCTGCCAAACCTCCGCCAAACACAAATCCAACCGGTAGAAGTGTACCTTAGCCCCCCAGCTAGGTATCCACCCCTTTTCCCCGGTCCAAAAATCGTGGATAGAGCAGTTGCTGCCCGATTTAAAAGGTCGAAATAGCCGCAGTAAGTCGTTACTCGCCCAAATTCCTTTTCCATCAAACAAAACAACCGAAATAAACAGCAGTTACCCCGCCCCAGATCCCGAGGCCGAAAAGTAACTTTCGAGCGATCCACGCCGCCCAAATTCACACAACACACAACTTCAACGCACTGGACTGGACCAAAAAAAAAAAGACTCTCTCTCCCCGAGGGACAGAGCGAGCACACCCCTACGCCGTTTGTAAGTTTTATTTGTTAAGTTTTTCATTTCCATGTAATAGTATTATTTCCAGTCCGGCCCAATGTAGATATATAAGCAGTTGTGCTGCCCGGATTTAATAGTACTAAATGTAGCCGTTATTATGGCAAAATGTTTTTAGATAAGTTTGTATTTATTTACTTCATTTATTCAATAAAGTCTTTATTTATAATGGTATTATTTCCAGTCCGGTTAAATATCAATATATAAGCAGTTATGCTGCCCGGATTTTGTTAGGAAATAATACTAAATATAGCTGTTACTATGGCCAAATATTTCCAAGTATATTTGTAATTGTTTGCAAAAGAGTCTGTTTCAAGTCCGTAAATAATATAGATGTAACGGATGTATTTGTAGGAAGTTAATGCTTTATTTATCTGTTTAATAAATATAACAAAAAGCATACTTTAGCCAAAAACTGTTTTGAGACCGAAAGGGCGAGTTGGGTGCCTAGCACCTTCCCAACTCGTAACTTAGCCTCCGAACCCGTTTTCTTCATCTCTGGTTTTCTTTTTCGGGTTTTGCTTTATTTTTGTCTTAAAATAAAGATGGCGACTCTAAAAACATTTTGGATCCAGTGGGGCCTCGCAACATCTTTCTTTGCACTTTCACGTTCTCCCCTAAAAAAGGGAGAATGAGAATGGAAAGGTGATGTATTCCTATGTCCTGGTATCCCCTAAACAAGGGATAACTTGACGTAGAAAACCCAAAGCACTCATAGTGATCCGAAATAGGCCATAAGGCTATTTTCATAAAATCCATAGTGGGGGCGCTGCAACATCTTTCTTTGCACTTTCACGTTCTCCCCTAAACAAGGGAGGATGGGAATGGAAAGGTGATGTTTTCCTATATCCTGGTATCCCCTAAAAAAGGGATAACTTGACATAGAAAATCCAAAGCTCCCATATTGGATTAAAAATCCACTAAAGGCAACCGAGGCGCATTCCAACGCGCTAT
This sequence comes from Codonopsis lanceolata, assembly GCA_013146195.2. Lineage (NCBI taxonomy): Eukaryota > Viridiplantae > Streptophyta > Magnoliopsida > Asterales > Campanulaceae > Codonopsis > Codonopsis lanceolata. The sequence continues at coordinate 49,971,932 of CM028377.1, forward strand.
TCGACAGCACTCCTCCCGCACTTTTGATTTCGATCTCCCCTAAACAAGGGAGAGTGGAACGGGAGCAGTGGATGTCACCGCATCCGCACGGATGCGCACCCCTATCCAAGGGCGCGCGGGGCGCGGGAGCACGTTTCCCGGGAACCCACACACAGTCATAAAAAGAGAAAACACTATGCGTTTATTTTACGCAGTGAGCGATCGTGAGAATAGTGAGTTCCCCATCTTATAAAGCCTCGAAACTCTGCCAAATCTCCTCCAAACACAAAACCAACCGGTCAAAGTGAGCCTTAGCCCCCCAGCTAGGTTTCCACCCTATTCCCCCGGTCCAAAAATCTCAAAAAGAGCAGTTGCTCTACCCGAATAAAAAAGCCAAATCCGTCAGAAGCAAGCAGTTGCTCTGCCCGATTTCCGCCAGCAGCAAGCAAACAACAACAAAAACGCAAGAAGTTGCTCCGCCCATTTGACGGTGCCTAGAAGCAACCTTCGGAAGCAGTCACCCTACCCGAACTACAGCAGCATCAGCAAAAAGACTCCCTCTCCCGGAAGGATAAAGCGAGCACACAAACGCTCTTAAAGGTGAGCCTTTAAGAGTTTTATTTAGAAAAAAACTATTTTCCATCTGACCCAATGTAAAAATATAAGCTGTTATGCTGTCCGGACCTATTTAGAAAATAGCATTCAAAAGAGCCATTATTATGACCAAATATTTTTAAATGTATGTGTAATTACTAGAAGGAGATGGCTGCAAGTCTGTAAATAATGTAGACATGGATATATATGCTTTTAATGCTTTATTTATTTGCTAGATAAATATAACAAAAATCATTTTTTAGCCAAAAACTGTTTTGAGACCGAAATGGCGAATTGGGTGCCTAGCACCATCCAAACTCGTAACTTAGCCTCCGAACTCGTTTACACAATCTCTGGTTTTATTTTGGTTTTTTCTTTGTTTTCTCCTTAAAATAAAGATGACGACTTTGTCAAAACATTTTGGATCACAGTGAGGCCCGCAACATCCTTTCTTCCATTTTTCCGTTTTTCCCTAAACAAGGGAGAATGAGAATGTAAGGGTGATGCATTTCATGTATCTTGTTTTCCCTAAATAAGGGAGGATGAGATATGGGGAGCCCAAAGCATTCATAGCGATCCAAAATAGGCCTTAAGGCAATTTTTCTAAAAATCCATAATGTGGCAGGGCGTGTTCCCACACGCTCTCGCAACATCCTTTTTTGCACTTTTCTGTTTTCCCCTAAACAAGGGACGGCGGGAATGAAAGGGTGATGCATTTTTTGTGCCTTGTCTTCCCCTAAACAAGGGAGGGTGAGATACAGAGAAATCAAAGCTTTCATAATTGATCAAAAATCACTAAGGTCACTGAGGCGTATTCAACGCTTTTTGACAGCATCCTTTCCGCATTTTTAATTTCGCCTTCCCCTAAACAAAGGAGGGTGAAATGGAAAGCGTGGTGTCCGGTTCCGCATGCCACGCACCCCTAGAAAAGGGCGCGCGGCGCGCATCCCGGGGAACCCACAGTGGCGACTCTACTGGGGAGATCATTTTTATTTTAAATAAAAATGGAGAGCTAGACTCAGTAACAAAACTTTTTTTTTCTTTTAGTTTCTGGCTAAAGTATGCTTGTTATATTTCTTTAGCATTTGAATATTGTGTTCATATATATTTGTGTATATATTTGTGAATATGATCCTCCATCTTGCAGCAGTTCCGTTCCAGTCGCCATTACAAGTATATTTAAAAATATATATTTTTCAAAGAAAAAAATAATAATAATAAATTTCAGGGCAGCGTAACAAAAGGATTGAGGCTTTATTTTTATTATCGCTTTATTTCTGCTTTATATTATTATTTTGTACGCTTTATTTTTATTACGCAAAATATGTACATATTTTCTTTCATTCTGTCATTTTATTTTGGAAACTAGGATAAATATGTAATTAATAGGAATATATAGATTTCTCATTTTTCTTTCGATTTCTTGATGTGATTGGTTGCTTGCTCGCGCTCAAACTAAAAAGCAGAGAAAATTCACAAAGAACAGTAAGACAGACCATATCTGTTTTATTTCTTACTTTATATCTGAAAAAAAGATTTTACTGCTTTTTAGATGCCGCACACACGTGCACGCATGTAGATATATTCCGAACTGCTACCCTACACCATGACCAGCCTACCCCCTGCATCAGCCAACGTTAATTGCATATAGATTCTCAAGACACTTCATAGACCGACCGGCTTTTGCATCTCTGAATCATTGGTCAGCCCCTGCGAAACAAAAAAGAGAATGAAGTCCAAAAAAATGTTTCAGGAATAGTCCTGAGACTGTCAAAACAAAGCAGGTGCTTGTCCGGTCAATTGTAGAAAATAATAATAATAATAATAAATATTAATAAAGGCACACTGTACTCCTAGCCCAAAAAGCCTTCAGTCAACCCTTCTGATACCTTCAAACCTCATTTTCCTCATAAACCTGGCCCGAATTTGGAAAGGCAGAGATAGTACTGGCCGGTTCATAAGGGACATAGGCACAGAGATCAGATCAGAAAGTATTAGGTTCAGATCAGAAAAAGGGCAGAATCAGTACAGAAGATACAAATTCAGGCAAAATGGCCGCCAAAAATAAACAGGCTATGACTAGGACCAGCAATGATTGGAACAATTGGGAACCATAAAAAGAAACTCCTGAATATACACCTCCCCCTGGACTCGAAATCTGGCTAAACAAGGAATTAGATACCCATGCAGAAAGAATAACAAACCAGGTGGTTGGCGATCTTTTAGCGGGTTTTGCAGAAACTCTTGCTACCATCTCTCAAAAGATCAAAAGCCCAAAACTTGCCTTTGATATTTCTTGCCTTCCTGAAATAAACTGTTCTGATACCTCAGAAAATATCATTTTACAAGCCTCCAAAAAACAACCAAGTACTAGCCTTCAACCAGATATGATTCCAAATGTTCATAACTTCAGTCCACCTCCTCCAGAAATCAACCCTGAACTCCTTCACCTAAATGCCTGCTACGATAACGAGAAAAATTACCTTCCCCTCGATTCTTCAAATACCTATTCTCAGCAAATGGCCCAGGGGACTCCAAGAGGAATAATTTGTGCACCAGAAAAAGAACTTCCCTTAAACCGGAGCCCGGGCAACCAAATCCCAGTGCAATATTACCCTAGAGAAAAGGCCCAACCTAGCTATTTGACCAAACCTCAGCCCAGTTCTCTACCCAGACCAAAAGGAAGGAAAGAAATAATGTAGACATGAATATATCTGCTTTTAATGCTTTATTTATTTGCTAGATAAATATAACAAAAAACATACTTTAGCCAAAAACTGTTTTGAGACCGAAAGGGCGAGTTGGGTGCCTAGCACCTTCCCAACTCGTAACTTAGCCTCCGAACCCGTTTTCACAATCTCTGGTTTTATTTTGGTTTTTTCTTTGTTTTCTTCTTAAAATAAAGATGACGACTTTGTCAAAACATTTTGGATCACAGTGAGGCCCGCAACATCCTTTCTTGCACTTTTTCGTTTTCCCCTAAACAAGGGAGAATGAGAATGAAAGGGTGATGAATTTCATGTATCTTGTTTTCGAGAATGAGATATGGGGAGCTCAAAGCACTCATAGCGATTCAAAATAGGCCTTAAGACAATTTTTCTAAAAATTCATAGTGAGGCAGGGCGTGTTCCCACACGCTCTCGCAACATCCTTTTTTGCACTTTTCTGTTTTCCCCTAAACAAGGGACGACGGGAATAAAAGGGTAATGCATTTTATGTACCTTGTCTTCCCCTAAATAAGGGAGAGTGAGATACGGAGAAATCAAAGCTCTCATAATGGATCAAAAATCACTAAGGTCACCGAGGCGTATTCAACGCGCTTTTTGACAACATCCTTTCCGCATTTTTAATTTTGTCTTCCCCTAAACAAGGGAGGGTGGAATGGAAAGCGTGGTGTCTGGTTCCGCATGCCGCGCACCCCTAGAAAAGGGCGCGCGGGGCGTGGGCGCATCCCGGGGAACCCACAACTGCCCACCGCCACCGCCACCACCACCACCATCTGTCGCCTATTGCCACCAACACCAACACCACCCACTGCCGCCGCCACCACCGTATGCCGCCAACCTCAGCCTCCGGCCACCACCGACGGCACCTTCGCCCACCGCCACCACCATCTGCGCCTAACCTCCGCCACCGCTTGCTGCCCATCGTCGCCACCACCACTACTATATGTTCTTTACTTAAAAATGATAATAAATGTAAATGGAACTTATTATTAACAAAATTTGAACTTTTATCAAGTTACTTTATACCAAAACTTGTTACCACTAGGCTAGACCCCTTTTTGAAATTTATTTGAATGTTTAATATAAATATAAACAAGTAATCATAAAAGTTGTTGATTATTATGAACTTATTTATTATTTTGTTTTGGATTATTTATAATTATAATGAATATAAATATTTAAATTTAACTTTTTTGTATTTTGTAAAAACTGCACCTAAATTGCAACTTATTGTACCGCATACTCTTCATTTACTTGTTAATTTCATTTTGTTAAATTAGCAGTTGGCTCAATTTCATTTATTTAGCTTAATATTTATTGTTCCATTTCATTTGACTTAAAAAATATTTAACTAGAAATTAAAAGTTGGCAAGACAAAAAAGAAAACAAAGTCTACACAAGTTTAATATGCATTTTTTTTAAAAATCATGACCACAAATTATGACATTATTTAATATTTGATGATTAATTTGATTTCATTAACTTTTAGTAGCCCATTAGTAATAAAATAACATTTTTATGCCTCAATTTTTGAAAGTTAACTATTTAAGTGAAACATCTCGAAATGAAATATTGAACTTTTTGTCCGGAACGAAGAGAGTATATTGGTCTGATAGTCGTGGGTGTTTGTTAGTATAGTAGGAATGATTAGCTATTCACTGCTTGCTGTCTTTTTTAATTTTTGCATATGTTATTTTTTTTTATTCTACTTTAATTTCTCTAATTTATTTGGAAGAACAAAAATATTTTATAGCCAGCATGTGCCGAGACAACTGAAGCATTTTATGATATAGAGTTTCCTAGAAATGTCCCCAAGCTATGGTTGTTTTGCTTGCCAATTGTAATTAACGCAATTTATGATTGTCTTATTTTTTGAGCAGGTGTTGTGAGAGTGCTCGCATATATATATATATATATATATATATATGTGTGTGTGTGTGTGTGTGTGTGTGTGTGTGTGTGTGTTTTTTTTTTTGTATAGTTTTGTGTTTTTTTTATGTGTTGTCATTAGTGAATAGTAATATATCTAGGAAAGTAATACTCAAAAATAAATTAAAACATGATGTTACTTATTGGGTATTATCCGGATAATATCTATTTATTAATGGATAGAATTGGATATTATCCAATAACACCCATTAACTATATTGGGTAGATAATGGTTTTATCGAAATTATCCGATAACACCCAATTGTCACCCCTAATCACACGTGAATTCATCTCGATGAATCATGCATGTTAACTTTTCCATATTGTTCTCTAAACACTCTTTTTTTCTTCTTAAGGCTAGGATGGCAGTAAAGGTGGCAAATGAGCGGGTATGGGCGGGCCTAAATGGGCGGCGGACTCAAATGGGCGGCAAGTAAGTGTCCATTTAATAATATGAGCATATATGGGCGGGCACTAAATGGGCATGGGCACCAATTTATTCATTAACATGCACTTATCAAATAAATACAAAAATTACAAAAAAATAATTTTTTTTACAAAAAATTATAAAAGGTTACAACTAACATATATATATAATTACAACCACAATAATTGGAAAAGGCCAACATTTTAACCTCTGTCACCATTTACAATGTAGCCAAATTTCTAAAAAGAACTCAAAAACTTTGCATGACGTGTTAGTATTGGCAGAACTACTAATAATATCAAAACAAGATCATTTTTTCACTTTTCTCGTATGTTAATTGAAATAAAATACTCCATTAGTTCCTTAAATTTTACGTCAAATAAATTGTTTTTAAATGAAAATCTGATATATATATTTTTTCATAATCAAAAAATATATAATTGACCGTATATAAAAAAGTAATATACGGTTACTCCCACCATTGCTGACTATTTCTTTGTATCTAAAAACCAAACCCGAAGAACAAGTAGCAACCATGCATCTCTCTCTCTCTCTAGTTTCTCTCTCTCTCCCCACACTTTCTCTGTCTTAATGAATGATTATTGATAGAAATGTAAATATATAGAGAGAAACAACTTTGAATTATCAGGTATACAGGAAAAAAAAATTAATCGTGAGAGTGAGGTGAAAATGTGGGCGCCCATTTGTACCAATAAAACTTAATGGTCTAAATGAGCAGGCCATTTGTGCCAAAATTAAAATTTAAGTTTGTTCATGCCCATATTTTAATTGGCGGTCTGGACTGGCATATGGGCGTGGGCAGAATTTGTCACCACTACTCATCAGTCATCGCAAGAGGTGGCAAACGGACGAGTATGGGCGGGCATGGGCGGCGCCCATATGGGCAATGAGCAGGCAAGTAAGTGTCCATTTAATATCATGGACATAAATGGGCGGATAATAAATAGACATGGACTCCCATGGGCGCCCATCTACTCATTAACATAAAATTCAAAAATAAATATAATAATTAAAAAACTTCATTCTTTAATCAAAAATACGTAAAAAGAAAAAAAAACATTAATTTCACCAAAAAACAGAAACATAAATATGTATGTTTGCTCATCTCTTGTGTCAATTATGTATTTTTGTTGTTGTAACCCTCAATTCAATCTTCTATTTTATGGTTCGATTTTTTATTTCGCTGAACCCCAATAGATAAACACACAAGTCATAGAATGACGTATGCTGCACTGCTTACAAAACCACTATGAATCCATTTTATAGTGTAATAGAGACGAATATTTACATAGTCATAGAAATAGAGCAATTTGGGAGTGATGTTGGGTTTCATTTAACGGTACAGAGTTATAGAAGGACATTCCATACTTTGCTTTGCAATTTGGGGGTGGGGGGTGGCGGTTGGAAGGGCGGGTGTACAATATATATATATATATATATATATATATATATATATATATATATATATATATGTGTGTGTGTGTGTGTGTGTGTGTCACATGCTTTGCTTTGCAATTGACTGGGATTGAGGGGATGGGGGTTCGAAGGGTGGGTGTACAGTATAGATATATTAATTATGTTAAACGTCATTATTAATTTTAAGTATTTTATAATTATGTATGTAATTGATAAAATAAAATTAGAAGAACAATAGAATGAGTTTTAGGGTGGGAGGCGCTTGGAGGGGGGTGAGGGTTGGAAGGATGGGTGTACAGTATATATATATTAATTATGTTAAACATCATTATTAATCTTTAGTATTTTATAATTATGTATGTAATTAATAAAAGAAAATTAGAAGAGCAAGATAATTAATTTTAGGGGGGGGGGCGCACTTGGAGGGGGGTGGGGGTTGGAAGGGCGGGTGCACAATATAAATATATTAATTATGTTAAATGTCATTATTAATCTTAAGTATTTTATAATTATGTATGTAATTGATAACACAAAATTAGAAGAGCAAGATAATGAGTTTTAGTATGGGTGCCTAAGTGGGCATGCCCATTTATTCCCACTTAAAATTTTGGGTATGTTCATACTCATTATTTATTGAGCGGTCTGAACGGACAAATGGGCGCGGACAAAAAAATTGCCACCTCTAGACGGCAGGCATGGAACTCATACCCTACAAGCCTGTACTTTAAATACTGTATTAATACAAAAATTGCAGAACATCTTGAACGGCTTATACAGATCAACCAAACCAAACATAAGCTCCCTCTTATGAAAGGGCATGAAAATTTAATTATCATTGTGCAAAAGAAGATAATGATGAAAATTTATAGGCAGAGACACACCTGAAAACGGAGAACTGTACCATTTGCACTGCAATATGCAACCATGCCTGAAATTCGTACAGAAAATTGTAACCCCATAATCTGAAAATAAAATGCATCAATGCAACATTTGCGTTTCGTATCTCATAAAAGCCTCAGATAAGATCTTACCGGAAAAATTAAATTGTAGTGAAGAAACTCTTTCTAATTAAAAAGCAAGCAATTTGATGACTACCCTTAGGGCAGCAATTTTTCTTCAGTGAATACTAATTGTCTCATTGATCAGTGTCCACTGTTCATTAAAAGTACACATCGCAATAGGCCTTAGTCAAATAAAATCATTAAATATGTCCGCAATTTTTTGATAGATAAATATGTATCGTGGTATGAGGATTGGAAGCAAGGACCTCGAGTTCTTTACCTTGATTGCCCTTGCCAATTCTCTCCCCACCCCGGGATTAATAGAAAAGTTTTCACATTATTACTTAAAAATTGGTCCCATTACGGTAAAAATATACATTTAATGAATTGGAAAAGATACTACAGGTTTTGAAATAAAATGTACAAGCGCGCAAACACATTAGGATGTAATATACAAGCGCCCAATCACATAATTTACTCATATGTAACATACTAGCGCGCAATAACATTATCTACTTTTCTATGTTAATTGAAACTTTTGTGTTTAAAGTGATCAAAAAAAGAACTAGATCTTTTTTAAGATTTAATTTCTTGAATTCAGTTTGCTCCACTAAAATTTGATATTAGCATTTAAAAAAAGGTATCAAACTTCGTAAGGAAATTTTATAGGGTAATGCTTGAGTCACTCTCATTTTACACCAAAATATGAAGTACTCTATGTTGTGGCACATTCTCATTGGTTGGACATTTTGTAGGTCCCACCACTCCAACCAATGAGAGTATACCACATCATAAAGTACTTATATTTTGGTGCAAAATGAGAGTGGGCCTAGCATTGCCCAATTTTATAACTTATACTCATTTGACTCCGCCTTGTGTCACATGAAGAGTTACACCTTGACACATCTGATCACGAGCCCCGATAAAGAGCCTTGTGATAGGTAGCCTGATGAGCATAAAACTTTGTCAAGTTCCAAACTACAAACATCCATACAGTTCTTCCTTCGGACCAAAGATAATGGTGATTCAGGTAGCTGATCCAAGTAACTTGGACAAGAATAAGTCTATCAACTAATCTAAAGGATTAAGTTGTTAGAGATGACACAACAATGAATATCAAGTTTAACACTCCACCTCACGTGTGACTCATTCACACATGGAGAGATAAAAAAACATGCCTCATCAGGGGGGCAACAAAAACCAAAGACGGTGTGAACATGTGCACTTACAATACTTAGGGTAACACATGCAACTAGGATAACATGAACTGAAGACCTTGCCATACTAAAGCTCTCGTACCATCTTAAGTAATCAATTCATCTAAAAACTTTAGTTGTTAGAGAGGAGCTCAACAATGTATAAGCTTAACACATTCGATTAATATGCTTAACAAGTTTTTCTAATTATTGAATGGTTTGCATTTCGTTAGTAAGGTTCTCGGTGTTGGTAAATGGAGAACCCTCAGGTTTCTTTCCGAATTCGAGGGGCTTGAAACAAGGAGTTCCTCTTTCCCCATTTTTTTTCATCAAAGTCATGGATGCCCTTAGCAAACTTATCTCCGGAGACTCTGGTGTCTCATCTCCTTTTTGCAAATGACACCCTAGTCTTTTGCGGTGCGGATCAATTCCAATTGGGTTATCTAAGGATGGTGTTGCTTTTCTTTAGGCGGCTTCAGGGCTTGTATCAACATTTCCAAAAAGTGTACAGGATGTAGGGGCTTTGGCCTCCTTTTTCGGATGGAAGGTTGCCAATCTTCCGTCCGTGTATCTTGACTTGCTTATCGGAGCCCCGTTTAAGAAAAAAATGTGGAATTCAGTGGTTGAAAGAAGCAGTATTTGTCAAAAGGAGGGAGACTGGTTTTGGTGAAAAATAGTATGCCAACGTATTTTCTTTCACTCTTCGTAGTTCCTGCTTCGGTCCGGAATAGATTAGAGAAGCTGGAGAGGGGTTTTTTTTATGGGAAGTTCATCCATAGTTTGCTCAGAAATAGGGAAGGGGGGTTTAGAAATAAAGAATCTAAAGTTGTTTAATGAGGCTTTGCTTGGGAAGTGGTTGTGACGATATTTGTCGGATAAGGGGGCCTTTTGGAGGAAAGTGGTGGAGAGCAAGTACGGTACAGGGAATCATTTGTGGTTTCTGGCAGAGGCTTTTGGGGCAGGAGTGTGGAAAGGCATTAGAAAAGGATGGAATGCTTTTGGTAAAAATAGATCATTTGAGATCGGGTCGCACGGGGGCGACGGTAAAGTTTTGGAAAGACTCATGGTGCGAAGTTGCTTAGATCTTTTGCAAAGCCCTTCTTTATGGCTAGGGAAGGGGATAACTTGATCAGCTCGGTGCTCTCCTTAGAGGGAGGTCGAGAGTCTTGGAACCTAACATTTAGAAGAAATTTTCAGGATTAGGAGATGGATTTGGTGACAAGATTTTTTGTGCTTCTTTATGCCCAAAAAGTTGGATGCGAGAATGATAGGGTGCTTTGGAAAAGGTCGAAGGACAATAAATTCTCAGTCAAAGGCTACTTTTCAAAGCTGATGGAAAGAGAGGGGTTACCATTCCCATGGAAGTTGGTATGGAAGACGGTAGCTCCGGCCTCTAAGCCGTGTAGCCTTTTTTGCGTGGGAAATGGCAAATGAGGCTATACTAACCGGAATTATGGAATTTTATGCTCCGCTTGATCAAAGTGGCATGGAGTTATTTTGGCGGAGGAAGAATAGAAATATATTGTGGGAAGTGGCATCCCTTGGGGGTGTGGTGGACAATTTGGAAGGAAAGAAACCGTAGAGCTTTTGATAATGAGGAAGGATCCATTTTAGATTTGAAGTGTGTTCTACTTCATCTCCTGTTTGAGTGGTGTGCAGGGGATGAGCCTTCACTCATCCCCTCGACTTCCTCTTTTGTAGATTTTGTGCAGAACTTTCCTATATCTTAGTTAATCTTTTGGCCGTATATACTTCTTGTTTATATAGGACGCGTCACTTGTTTTGACGCACAGTTATTAATACTATTACCTTTATCAAAAAAAAAAAAAAAATCCTCTAAAAGGCTACTCTAACCAAGGCCCATAGCAAAGGCAATACAGTGATACACCACTCTATCCCACAAGCAAGCAAGCAAGAGCCTGGATATTTACTGATCTCGAAAAATCCTGGAATTCCTCTGAATCCAAGTGCGCCATAAAATAGCAAACACATTGCATTCCCACAATATTAGCATCCTTCCCCTCACCAAAACACCTAATACGCAGCTGCAAAAAGGAAAACACGGACTCTCGACAAACCCAATATTCTCCAACCACTCCAAATGTCACTTTCCTTTTTTCTTTTCTTTTCTTTTCTTGTGAATCTAACTATAAAGTTTTTCATCAAGAAGAAAATTAAAGGGTGAGTACCAACAAAAACTGGTCAAACAAAGCCACTCCATTAACCAAGATTATATATTAATAAGAAGTTACCTGTTAGTCTGGAAACTTGAACACTCCATATTGCAAACGATGAGCAAAAATAACTATGCAATACCTTTTGTTGTGTCCCACCAAATGGTTTTCCAGTCACAAGGACATCATTTGCAGCCTTTGACAAGCTGAGGATCCTTAGCGTTCCATCGTCATAGGATAATATGAGACATCTAAAACAATGAACAATAGCAAGTTGAGGTGAGAAGAAGAAATAACAAAGATATAGGTGATAGGTCAATGTAGGTTCACTGCAGCAGGTCAAATAGTACCTTGGATCTGGCAACCAATCCAAACTGTATATGACTCTCTGGACAGGATTAAGGTCCCACAGGGGAATAAAGGGATCACTGCAAACCAAGAAAAGTTTTAACTGATGCACAAAACATATTTCTGCAACTTAAAACCCAAAGAATGCTCAGTGACACGAATACATATAGGTACTCTTGACACTACATTTAACAACTACAGAGTTATGCTGCTCAACTGTGATAAGAAAAAATTGCAAAAAGAGGTAATAATCCATATAAACAATGGTTTTGATGGTTTGGCAGCAGCAGAATTTAAGAAAGAGTCTTCAATTTCTAAAAATATGAAATGATATCTTATATGTTGACAATCTTTAAACTCTAACATGTGCAGCAACAATAGTAACCAAATCCTCGAACAAATTTAATCTATAAATTAAGAAAGTTACCTAATCAATTTTTCAGAGATCAATCTTTATTATGGACAGACTTCATACTAATCAACTTCAGACCTAATTTGCTAGAAATCATGGAGCCCCTTGTAACTGGTTCAGCAGTTGCTTCATGAGGTCCTCTCTCTATGTCTCCACTTCACACCTTCAACAACACCTGGCGACATTGGGCAAAATGGTAAGTGAATGTGCTTCTGGTAGCAGAATATAGGCCAAAAAAAGAACAGATTGAAAAGATTACAAGTTTGTGGTATCATGCGTCTCAAAACTAAAATCGTTATAATTGACTCTCAATTCTTTATATTTTTAATTTCTGTTCAAATGACCTTAAAAATACAAATTCTAAATAATTTGTAAATGTATATCTTGTGCTCATCTGGACACTATGAGTAGTGCTCAGAATTCGTTTTCTTTGGAACAAATTTAGGTCGTGTCTGAAGTGTTCTCTCTATCAGGGCCGGCCCAAAGGGGGGGTCTGGAAGCCCAAACTTATAATATAACCATTTATAGATATAAATATTATATTGTCATTTCAATTTCATATATGTTTTAGTGGCCCATAGGATAAATTGTTTTGATTTAGTTGAGAGGTCATAAGTTCGATTCTTTGAAAGTCATGTTAATTTTATTTACTTTTGAACTCTTTGAAATTTATGTAAAATTTATTTTATTTTTTAGTTGTGAATTATCAAGTATTATATACCCACTCCCTCCGTTCCGAGTAAAGAGTTCTCGTTTGAAAGTCAAACTAATTTTAAAAATGACATTTTTAGTAGCTCATTAATAATAAAATAACACGTCTAATCAACAAAAAAACATAATTATCTTAGAATATGGACTAATGGATTACAATAATCGAATAATCAACAAAAAAACCAAATGAACATGTAACGAATGAGCCAAAAATGAGAGAAGATAATATAATTTGATGATATAGTTGAAAAAGATATTGGATGAGTGAATAAATCTGAAATATCTTATAGATATGCTTTATAGACATTTTGTATATTTTAATATATAAGAAAATTACTAAATCAAGATAGAAAATAACTAGTGTACCGGAATATGCAAACGAATTAATTTTAAATAATTATTTCATATATTTATATATTAGTATGGTCGTAGATGTTATACCAATTGAATACTTTGAACGATGAAAAATTAAAATTTTATTTATTTCAAAATTTTATTTTTATATTAATAGGGGCCCATTTTATCATTTTTGCCCTTGGCCCCTAAAAATTCAGAAACGGCCCTGCTCTCTATAATATTTGTAATAATACTGTCACTAGGAACGAAAAAACAAGAAACATAAAAAATAAAATAAAATAAAAAGACAACTCCCTCCATCTTGAAATAAGTGTCATATCGGCTGCATGGGTTTTAAAAAAGTGCTTATTTTATAGGAGTATAATTTTTTTAAAAAAAATACTCTTTAGTGGCGTCTAATCAGTGGGTCTCATATTTTTCTTATCTCACAATTAATAAGGTACTGAATATTTTTTGCATAGAATTTTTTTACTAAAATGGGAAAGGGAACAATTTTTTGGATAGTCCTAAAAAAGAATAAGTGACGTGTATTTTGAGACGAATAAGTATCATGCAAATTACAATAGAGTAGTGCTAGAGCCACTCAATGAGCACTTAAATTTATGCACCAAATGATGTGGTTTCTAATGTGTCATCTTATTTGGTATTTTATGGGTTCCACTATAAGTTAAAAAGTTTTGTTAACAATATGACACATAAGATGCCACATCATTTGATACCCAAAATTAAGTGTTATTAGAGTAGCCCTAGCATTACCCAATTAGAATATTGCCAAAGCTTACTCTGAGCATTGTAAAATCGTGTTCATTCTAGGAATATTGTCTCCCAGTCAATAACATGCGATAGTGTTCATTTCGATTATTGATTTATATTTTATTTTTTATTTTCTTTGGGTACCATCAGATTTTTATATTATTGGCGGATCCAGGAATAATGTTGATCTGTATCTAAAATTTTAACTACTCCCTCCGTCCTAAAATATATGACGTTTTTGAGCTTTTCACACAGACCATAGAAACATATTGTAAAGATTAAATTATCAATATCCAAACATTAATGAGGTGTCTTAATATTCTTACCCAAATAGCCAACTACGAGTTACGGGGTCAATAAATATAGGTAGAATTGAAAAAAAAAATGTTCCTTGAAAATTCCAAAGTGTCATCTATTTTGGAACAAAAAAACTCTTTCAAAACGTCATATATTTTGGGACAGATGGAATATTATATAAAAAAAATTAGAAATTACAATTTGTCCTTTTACGCGTTTTCATATGTTGAAAACGCGTAATTAATCATCATCACTAACATTTATTAACATGTCTTTTTCGATATAACATACAAGAGAATCATTTAAAAATTGATCGGACATTCGATTTTGTAAATCCGTCTTGACAATATTTTTTACAAAGAATTTGGGAGGGGTCCAATGAAAACTTTTAGAGGGGTCCAATTGTCAAATATCACAAACCTACTCTTTTTTTTTTTTTTTTTGAACGGTATCCATTGACACTTCAACCTCTCATGTGGATCCACCACTATGTATCAGTGCAATTGTGCTTTTAGATTACTAACTTCTGCTTATGAAGAATCATAGTTGTCTAGTAAATGCTGGAGAAAATATATTGGGTGAAATTTTGGTCGGTACCTTCAGTGGCGGACGCAGAAATTTTTTCAACTGGGTGCACAAATTTAATAAAGTTTACAAATCATAATTGTCCCTTACGCGTTTTCATATTTTGAAAACGCTTAATTACATCCTCATTTGTAACACTCCGAAGCAAATCTTTTTCAATAAAACATACAAGACAATCATTTAAAAATTGATCACAAATTCGGTTTCGTAGATCCGTCTTGACAATATTCAATTGCAGAGAAGCATCTTCAACCCCTAAATTAAAATGCCATAATTTCAGATTAAATAAATAATTTTTTCTTACCAAGATATTGAACACACAAATTTAGTAAATAAAGCAATATTATATAATATCATCTATCACAAATTCATAAATCACAATTCACAATAATTACATAAATTAAATATTCAATTAGAGTTATTTCAAATTAGGGTTATTTTAAAATTAGGGTTATTTTAATTTTTAAAATTTAAATCACAATTATAATTTTAAAATTCATACAATCATACTTTGATTTAGACAATTATAATTTAGAAATTCACAATCATAAAACAAATATGACATATTCACAAATCACAATTATAAAATATAAATTCACAAATCACAAATAAAAAATCACAATCACAATAAACTTTCCAAAAGTCAAAACTCAAAAATGAGTAAAGAAAGGCCAAAGGGAAACTTCAAACTGGGAAAGGGTAACTGGCCAACTAGGTAAAGCTGTGGCCCGTAAAGGCCTAAAGGAGATTAAATGTTTAATTAGGGAGTTAGGCGGGTTAGGGGCTGACCAGTAGTGGCAGTGAAGAACGTGAGATGCACAGGTAGAGCATGTGAGCAGCAGATGGATTGGAGTCTTTGGAGAATGGAGAGCCTCACTCGTCACTAGCGGCTGCCGGCTGGACTCTGGATCTGGAGTGGACTGGAGCCGGAAGCTTGGTCGGTTCACTCGGTTGGTTCGCTTGGAGCAGAGCTGCAGAGAGGCAGAGACTAGAGAGCAGAAGAGAAGACGGGCAGACGGCTGAAGCTTGATTCCTGAAGCTGTAGCATGTTTGGTGTTCACCAATCGTCGTTCCGTTTGCCAATCGCCCAGAGTTTGTGACTTGATACTTGACACTTGAGACTTTTGGGTTACAAATTTCAAATTTTGGGAAAAGGGTTTTCCGATTTTGGCTTTTGGGTTACAATTTACAAATTTACACAGGTAAGTAAAAAAAAATTTAAATTTTCAGGTGGGGGCAAATTGTATATATTATAACTAATTATTAAAAATTTAAAAAAAACCTTTAACAAAAATTTCACCAAGTGGGGGCAACTGCCCCCAGACCCTTTGTCTTCCGTCCACCTCTGGGTACCTTTTGCAAAGTTTATAATATCTTTATTTTTTTTTTAACTGCTAAAATCTTTTTTTGAAATAAATGTTTTTAAAATGTTATTGTCTCCTTCAACAGTTTTGCCTACACTTTGGATTCGAAAATCATCATAGTTGCGTAACGAAATGAGAATCGATGTATTTTCGTAGCGTACCTCAGGCTCATTAAAGGTATCGTAATTTTTTTTTTACCTAAAAATATCATTTCTGGTTGAGAAAAAAAAACACGGGACTGGAAATTTTGTGCATGTAGCAAAATATTAAATATTCCTCGACTCTTTCCTCTACGTCTCTACCTGATGAATGGGCCGTGAGCGTATGATATGTTGTCAATTGTCAATTTGTCATGTCCAACTTTTATTATTGAAAATTAGTTTTTTTAACCCGGGCGTTAAACGCACCTCAACTAAATCATATATAAATAAAATAAGAAAAATTGGTTTATTAATAATTAAACATAAATATATCATTAATCATTATAGATTCTAAAAAAAATACTTATACATAACATTTGTTGTCTTATTAGTTGGTTTTTCATCTGCATCGCATATCAATATCTTCAAACCAAAATAATTTGTTACTCTAAAAACTACGACATATAACCGTCCATGACTAAATACTGTTTTTTTTCAAATAAACACCTACGTGCAATTATTGACTTTGGCACTTGTTAATTGTTATTACATATGGTACCAGCAATGTAAATTGTCTTCTCTAAAACTTGAAACACAGTCTTACATCAAATAGAGTTAATGACAATCTTGAGATAAAAACATTTTCTCTAACATTGCTTCCTTTCAAAAATTTTGTTTCAACAATATGATCCCCAAGATTTATGATGATTAGTCTTGTTTCATTGCACAACCCTGCAGCATGGTCAATGTTTCTCAATAGCATTACTGGAACACTAATTTTAAGTGGCAATTCATGGCTTGACAACCCCGAACAATTTATATTATTCAAAAACTCTGTATAATAAATGTTTTCGAACAAATTTGAATTTTTTCCGCCCTTCAAATAAAATATGAACTCAAAATATATTTATATTTTATGAATAAAGAAATTTCTGAGAAGAAAATAAGTTAAAATCAAAATAACGAAATTATTTTTACCGTTAACTATTATTTTTGTTTTGTAAATTATTTTGATGTTAATAACTTCCATTATATATTTTTTGTTTTATTGAATTCGTAACTATTATTTTTGTTTTATTTTTAAGAATTAGTTTTACAAAAAAAAATTGTTCCATAATTTTTTATTATTACTTTGCTAATATCAGTTTAAATTGTTTTGTTTTATTGACTATGTAACTGTTATTTTTGTTCCATCAAATATTTTTATTTTACTAACATATTTTTATTTTACATAACTATTTTTAAGAATCTGTTTTAAACTTTTGTTCAATAAATTATTTTTATAATTTTACTAACCTCAGTTTAAATTATTTTTATTTATTGACTCTGTACCTATTATTTTTGCTCCATCAAATATTTTTATTTAACTAATGTATTTTTGTTTTACATAGCTATTTTTAAGAATTTGTTTTAAAATTTTGTTTTGTAAATTATTTTTATTATTTAAGTAACCTCAATTTAAATTGTTTTTGTTTTTATTGACTATGTAACTATTATTTTTGTTCCATCAAATATTTTTATTTTACTAACGTATTTTTGTTTTACATATATATTTTTAAGAATTTGTTTTAAACTTTTGTTCCGTAAATTATTTTATTTTACTAACATTCGTATTAATTTTTTTTTTGTTGATTCTGTAACTTTTATTTGTATAGTGGCTTGTTCCAGAAATTATTTTTATTTTAAAAACCTCTTATATTTTTGTTTTCTTAACTCCGGAACTATTATTTTTGCTTTAGTTACTATTTTTTATTTTTTAAAAGAGAAAATTTTTAAACATAATTAAAAGAGAGGAGAATGTAGTGACGGGAGATAAAATAAGGAGAAGATGGGAGAGAGAAAAAGAAATATAACCAGAGAAGATAAGACATAGAAAGAGTGAAATGGTAACTGAAAAATTAATAATTCAAAAGTGAAATTTTGGAGGGAGAAATCTACCCTTGCCATTATATATATATATATATATATATATATATTGTTGATTCTGTAACTTTTATTTGTATAGTGGCTTGTTTCATAAATTATTTTTTTATTTTTAAAAAGAGAAAAATGTTTAAATATAATTAAAAGAGAGGAGAAGGTAGTGATGGGAGATAAAATAAGGAGAAGACGGGAGAGAGAGAAATAAATATAACCAGAGAAGATAAAAGAGAGAAATAGCTAGTGAAATGGTAACTGAAAAGTTAATAATTCAAAAGTAAAATTTTGGAGGGAGAAATCTACCCTTGTCATTATATATATATATATATATATATATATATATATATATATATATATATATATGGTTTGGGTAAATTTTAAACATTATATAAAATAAAATAAATTAAGAGGTTTCTTCCCTTCCCATGTGACACAAATCATGCTCTCAAACTTTAAAACAAAAACAAATAAATAAACAAATGAAAAAAAGACAAGAGACATTTGATTGGTTAAACGTTTTTCTTTGTCTTTGTAGATTACAGATTGTCATAATCAATTTTTTGCTGTAATTGGAAGATCAAAAGGGGATTTAATTATTTCAATGAATCATTATTTTGCATGACCATGATTTGCTCAAACCACTATTACCAGAAAAGTAGGTTTCCTCAAACCACTATTACCAGAAAAGTTGAAGAATCCAATTTCTTGTCACATTTTCTGGGGGAAAATAAAAAGAAAAAGAAAGAGAAAAGCAGTTGTTCTTTATTCTAAAAGATGTGAAGGTTGCAGGCTACAGGCTATGCAGCACAATCAAAATATATGTAAAAACTTTCCTCTTTTTTTTGTTTGTGATGCATTTGGCGCTCCATGAAAATTAAAGGTTGAAGAATTTATCGTCGAATTTTGTAATTTTTGAAGAAAAAGTTGGTTTATATCATAATATTTCATCAATCCTAAGACAACATAATATTCTTAAACTAATCAAATATAAGCGTTTTTTAGCTCATTAATTAATTGAACAAACCAAATATAAATACACCAAAGTTACCCAAAAACATTAGAGTAAAAAATGTAGGTTTTGCGCCACATTCTAAATGTAGGAAACAATTTGATACCGCTTGAATTTGATGGAGACTTGAAAGATGACTACTCTGTCTTGTGTTGTCGATAAGATCTTTAACAAAAATGGAAAAAGTTTGATTCTTATAAAGATTGATAGCAATGGGTAACATGGAAGGGGAGTTCAATATGCTAACATGCAGTTCAAATTAATGAAATCAAATTCTCTTTTTGCATTTATAACTTTTTTTTAAAAGTAATAATTTGAATTTACAAAATACATTTATTCATTATTGAAGTAACAAATAGAAGAATCTGGTACCGATAAATCTTATTCTTTAATGCATAAAAATATTTTAAATTTTCAAATAAAAACGCTCAAAATAAGAAAATCTTGCTTCACCATAAAACAAATGGTTTGACTTTATAAAAGTAATTACTTCAACAATTTTTACCTGCACAGTAATTAATAGTGTTTTGAGACGGCTTGTTTTCTTTTGGATAAAGAGAAAATACACACACGAGTTCATTGTTTTTTTAACTTGGGTTAAATCGTGGTATAGTAGTTTGGTCCCCATTCGCTACTGCGAAAATCGCGAATGTCCAAAATGATAGGATGTTTGAGAACAGTACAACCGATAACACATACAAGCGCCCAACCTCGAGAGAAAAAGCAAAGTGCTTCCACCAAAGATTATCAAACACGCCCAGATCTCCATGTCACCTTACCACTTCCTATTTATTCAACACCGAGTTCATTGTCTTTTCATTAAAACTTGGTATATTAATTAGTGGGACCCGTTTAGGTGAGATGTTTTTGCAAGTTGAAGTGCCAGTCATTTTCAACCATCAAAATAAATTGCTTCTTGTTGATGTAACTTGCTAGTTGGACTTCCAACTTTGCCCTCGCTCAATCTTTTTTTTTTGGTTAATGACAGTACAAGTCAATTGACTCTCGACGATTGCACCATTAGTCCCTTAAGAAAATTTCGTAGCATAATTTTCGTAAAAGTTTTAAATTTGCTTTTGATTGATGTCGTTAGAGAAATTTTGTTATGTGCCTCCCACGTGGATTTGGGTAAGGGCTAAAATGAAACTTCTCGTATTTAAATTACATCATAATTTGTAATTGAGTCCCTAAAATTTGAAAAAAGAACACAAGGTCTTCTTCTCCCAAATGTATTTACATCCCATTGAAATAAAACAAATCATTGACCTTATTCAGGAGATCCACGCTCTAAAAAATCATCTCCGCCAAGCCCAACTCAACTTTTCCTTTCTTGAAATTAGAATACTAATAGACCCCTAAAAATTCATGTTAGGATCAAATTTTTTAAGTTTTCGCAACTATTTACTGTAAGAACCCAACTCACACTAGTATTAGTTCTCCTTTCATGTAGATCGGTAAGACGTTTGTCATCCCGTCGTCGTGGATGGGTCAATCACCTTCCTCTGCTACCAAACTCCTCACCTGTCGTGACAACGACGACGTCTTTGACAACCATCTCTCAAAAATCAAAACGAATGTCATCGCCGTCTCCACAATGCACGCCAAAGACTCTTGTAGAAATGTCATTTTAGCCCTTACCCAATTGCATGTGGGAGGCACATAAGGCATGTAACAGTCCATCAAAAAAACTGACCATGTGAAAATTTAAAACTTTTAGGAGGATTTTGTTACGAAATTTTCTTAAGGGGCTAATGGTGGAATCAGAAAAAGTAAAGGGGTTGCAGTTTCCTTAACCCCTTTCTTGTTAGAATTAAACTAGTTTTACGCCCGTGCGTTAAACGCACGAACAAAAATATTTTTTTAATTAAATAATATTCAAGCAAAATGAATAAACAAATCAAAATAAAAAGAATAAATTAAGAAAAGTAATGTTTTAGACAACTACTTAAATATAAATACATCATTTTATTTTTAATATTATAAATTTTGAAAATTTTCTTTATACACAACATTTGTTGTTTTATTTGTTGGCTTTCCATCTTCATCAGTATTAATATCTTCAAGTCAGAACGGTTTGTTACCTTAGAATCTGCAACATACTAACCATGACTGAATACTGGCTTCTTCAAGAAGAGTCCTACATGCAAAAGTGATTGACCTTGACTTTTGTTAATTGTCATGATATACGATACTACCAATGGAAATTATATTTTCTGAAAACTTGAAAGACAACCTCACATCTGATGGAGACAATGACATTCTTGGTATAAACATTTTGTCTATAACATTGCTTCCATTCAAAAAATTTACTTCAAAAGCGTGATTCTCAAACATGGTAATGATTAATCTTGTTCAATTGCATAACCCTACAACATGGTCAATGTTTCTCAACAACATCACCGAAACGCCAATCTTAGGTGTTAATTCATGGTTAGACAATGCTGAACACTTTATATTATTTAAAAACTTTGTAGAATGATTGTCTTCAAATAAACTTGTGTTGTTCTCTGCCCTGCACATATAATTTGTACTCAAATAAGTTTTTTCTTCTAAGTGATTGTTAAATACCATGTACTCATTTATGGTATCAAAAACATCAAGAGTCGGTACAAGTATAACATTTCCTTACAAATATGACACGTCATAAAAGAGTCAGCGGTTAAGGAAGAAAAAAAAAATACTTTTACGGTTAAAAAATGAGTATTTCAGCGGTTAACATTTTTTTTTTTAAAAAGGGACCGGTCCGTAATTATTCCTTACCAAAATGAGAGATAAAAAAAACTCACCTCATTGAAAAACACTAAAAGAGCTACTATATAAAAAACCCAACCCATTAAAATCTCAAATTCACCATTAAACATCATGTCATGTAAGTTGTCCCTTTTAACCTATTAATATAAAATAAAAACTTTGAAAAAAATAATATTACGTGTATTTTATGGAAGACGGATCTCCTTGACCCGACCCACCGTGTGTTAGTGAGTTGCATTGTGAAATAGTAGGACTCCCTCTTACGAATTAAAACTCGTAAGACGGTCTTACCGGATAACTACTCTTAATAAAGCAATACACGACCTCAACACCTAACCAAATTCAACATCTGTCGTCTAATAAATAGAACCCTTCAGTTAGACTTCATCTAGAAACCTTCATTTGACGTATATTCTTTCACTTCAAAATTTCATTCACCTAACATTCGCTAAGAAATCTTAAGAAATCATAGTGATCTCTCCCCAGATTATTCAAATCTTTTTAATTTTTCATTGAGCTGAAAATTGAGCCTATATATATCATTTTGTTTTACATTTTATTTCATTGTACAACTTTTAAAGTTTTTTTTAAAAAATACAAATCTAATAATCTGAGTATTCAATATTTAAAATAAAGTCAAGTATTTAGTAAAAATATTGTTTAATGATAAATATTTTATTTTACTGTCCGAGATTTGTTATATTCTAAATTTTTAAATATATTTCTCAAGGTTATTTTGAAAAGAATACATAGCTCAAATTTTGAGATTTGAATTTATAACTGATGAATTTATTTGTTACATTTCTTAATATTTTTTATTTAATCATTCTTTATGTTTATAAAAAATATATAACTTTATAGTTAGACAATGTCAACAACTTTGTTGTTTATTTCAGTCGAAACTAACTATTTCCTTGCAACTTTGACTTTGAAAATCCATTTGAATCTTTGTTTGTGGACGTCTTTTATGACGGATAGTATGGAAGCCATAATAGTTGCAGTAAAAATTTTAGGTTCAAAATGTCTAAAGCTTATTTCGCGATTGATTTAAAAAAAAAAAAACTTTGCAGAAGATTAGTTGAACATCTGCAAAGAACATCCACAGACTTTATATAAATGTGATGAAAAATAAAAGGTCAAACATGATGTTGTGAATTGTGCTGGGAATACCAACAGTTTGAGTGTATTCAAAGTTTTTAGAAATGTATAAATATATTCATGTCAACTTATCTAAGAATATTAAATGTTTAGTATAAAAACAAAAAAAATAAAAAACCAAAGTTTTTCAGCTTCCAATGTTTCAATTTATGGAAATCAGTTTTAGGCGGGAATGTTAGAATATGTTTCTTGTTAATTAACTTATCACTTTGCATATTCCAAATATTTTGATTTGTTTGTTACCATTACTGTGTGTCATAACAAGTGGCTAAAAGGGCTGCGTACCGATTAGTATGGCAACTTGTTTGACAACACATAGGTCTTACGTTAGGTTGTCATAATTTAGTCCTACCTTCTATATGATGATTGAACAGACCAAGCACTTCATATGCACCAGCACCAAGCAGACTTGTTGAAGCGTCAAGATTTTCTAAAGACTTGTCACCGACATACTTGTCATATGCATTAGAGGACACTTTGAAGACTCGTCACCAGCAGACGTGCTGTAGTGTCAAAGTTTCTCAAAGGACTCGTCACCACCAGATTCATAAAAGTGCATCATGGAAATATTTTGAAGACTAGCTACCAGCAGACTTGCTATGGTGTGAATGTTCACAACAGCAACCAGCAGTCCTTCCTTACAAGAAGACTCACTATTGAACATCACACCAGCAGACTTAGTTCTGCACATACTACAAAGAGACAGACCTGCAGTAGATCAAGACAAGACAAATGTGTTCAAGTTTCGAGAGAAATTCAAATCTTCATGAAGCCTGACACCTGTGATGCTGCAGACCTTTCTCTCACTCACGTGGTCCGAAAAAAATCAAACGAATCTACTTTATTGGACAGACCACCTGAGAGTGCATCAAACGTCAGACTCACTTTTCACAAACTAATCAATACAGTCTGATGGGAAAACAGTTCAGGATCTGCAAGACAAAGCTTTTATCCAATAGTCAAAGATCCAGTGAACAACATCTCTCTATCCGACGGATCTCTCAACATTTTTCTAACAGATAGAAAAATCATATTCATCTCTCAACGATCAACTGACACCGGTCTATAAAAGAAATCTCTCATCCTCTGCTTCAAGAGACGACTAAGACCACAACGACGACACATACGAAGGTCTGCAACAAGAACTTCAAAGAAGTTGTATGATCTGCAAGAGATCGTCTTCACCAACGCATCTCAGATCTTTACAGACAAGTTGCAGTGAGCTTTCCAGACCTTAGCAAACACTCTCTGTGTATTGCTAAGGATACATGCTCTGAAGAAGAAGAGAGAGATCAAAAACTTCAATAGACTGAGATCGGCGTCTTGGTCAAGAACCCAGTTCTTTCATCCTTTTTCAAGAACTCGGCCTTTAGCTAAAGCTTCAGGACCATATTCCTAAAGTTAGAGGTCAAGCTCTTGGATCGATTTGGAGATTGATTTCAGATGGTGCCCAAGGAAGATGAAGAGCTGTCTGTAAATATTGCATTCATATCTTCATATTTGTATTCACATACAAATGTTGTTGATTGTGCAATAATCAATCATCATAGAGGTCTGACTGCTTTGCACTCAATCGTTCAGATAATTTTTATCTGAACGACCTCAAATAGTGTCTTCTCATTTCTGTCCCTCGTTCCCATCTCTTATTGTTCTTTCTACTTAAGAGTTTGTCTATGAATGATTAAATAAAGAACAAAGGCTTGGAAGGACGAGGTCAGAGTTTTTCATAGAGAGTCTAGGCTAATGTATTCTGTAATTTATCTTTGAATAATTTCAAATTTTCTTTAAATTGACTTATCCTTTATCATTCAGTCTTTAACTCTCTATAAGTTTTTATGAATTGATTTATCATTTGAAAAGCTATTCTCTAATGATTTCCTAAATCTGCATTTGGAAGAAGAATTAAATGTGTTGTTGTTCTGATCATATATTCGTGTACAGTCACTTAATACTTCTCTAAATCTAAGTCTAACTATTTCTGCTGCTTAAACTCTTTCAAACAGACTTTTGATTTAAAAAGGCAGTTCACCAGCATAGTTCATAGCTCTTCAGTGAGCAAGTCTGTTGTTTCTCGATACCAGCAGACCTGCTCAGTGTGCTAACTGTCTATGCCTTCAAAACCTATGCTTTACTTAGTTACAATGAAAGGAAAAGTTTTAAACGGCAACATCGGCTATTCACCCCCCTAACCTATTTAAGCAATCATGTGGATCAACAGGAAAAATCACATTTATTATTATTATTATTATATATATATATATATATATATATATTAAAATATATTGATATTAGAGAGATTACGTATTTCAAGAGACCCAAAAAGGGTGGAAATGGGAAAAACACGAAGAATTACAGAAACCTCGCTTTGCACTCTACTCAACATGAAGTGCCACTAGAAGTGAGGATTCAAAATTTAAAGAAAAAAACAAAAAAACAATAATCCGAAACAGTTAAGAGAATTAAAGCAATTAGAAAGTCCAATAAAACCCTCGCCTTTAATATACAACTACTAGTACAGATAGCATAAAATGAATTTGAAGACAACCGCACTCTATTTTACTCCCAAATATTTATAATACAATCAATTATTTCATCCGTCTCTAAATTATAGTCATAATTAATCCGGTATACAGCTTAAGAAAAAATATTTGATTTGATTATTTATATTTGTATAATATGTAGTTTTCTTTAAAACTTATGTGTATGTGGTTCATAATTAAAGACTTAAAGTATGGTGAAAAAGTAAGAATACAGTGGTAAAAGTAATGTTTTAAAAAGATAATTTTTGAATTAGATAATTATTTTAAAACAGACAAAAAAAGAAAGGAATATGATAATTTAAAGACGGAGAGAGTATTATTTTTCTTAATGATGTGCATGATTATTTAGGAACGGTAGAGAATATAAAATAAAATAAAAATGAAGAAAAAAAAGAAAGTAATTGGCGGCCGTCTGTGTTTAACAGTATTTTTATTTTATAGATGAGAATGAGATATACTAGTATTTGATTTGAGAAGATGCACTCAATTAGTCAATTTAGGACCACCACGATTGATGATTGACGATTCACGAACGCGATTAATAAGTAGGCCAAGAGACAACATGTTGAAAGGAATAATATCTCCTCATATTCACTTCTACTTTCCATGTGCTTCTTTACTTTTAGTTTTTATATATTATACTCTCTTCTTGAAAGAATCTTCATTTAAGAGTCAAAATCCTAAAAAAAAAATTAGTAGCTCATTAATAATAAAATAATATTTTATATCTTTAATTTTAAAAGTAGATTATTAAAATAAAATATTTAAAAATAAAATAATGAACTATTTACTCAAAACAAAAGGAATATACATTAAGATATAAAAATGTTGAGTATAGCTTGCAAGATTCACAAACTTTCATGTTTTTTTTTAACTTTCTCTTTTTTTGATCTCACCGGTTTCTTCATCTCTCCTTACTTTTATTAATCATCACAGCCCCTAAGGGATAGCCCAGAGGTAGACATGGAGCTTCATAATGTGTGAGGTCTCAGGTTTGATCTTTTTCCATGCCCCCTTAAGAGAAAAAAAAAATAATCATCACAATATAAAAATTCAAAACCCAAAAAATAACCTCTAAAGTTTCATGTCAAACACGCAATATATCTCTACTTGAACCACTTATTAGCTTATATTCTCTATTTAAATAATGCTTAATGGGAAACTTATGTATTATTGTGTCTATCTTAAAGTAAGAACAACTTTTTAGATTGAAAAATAAAAAACTTTTTCTGAAAAGTATATAATATTTTGTTTGGTCAGAACTCAGAAGACTAGTCATCTATTATTATTAGTTTCAATTGGATTAGTAATTCCTTTGATAGTTTCTACAATTCTTGTGAAGCTCCTACATATATTTAGTACACGATCGATGTTAGATTACCTTATATCACTTCCTCAAAAAAAAAAAACAAAAAAACAGGTACCAAAAAAATTACCTTAATACTCCCTTTTGTTAAAAAAAATTAAAAAATACATTTCGTAACTTGACTTATTTTGACCAACTTCATCAAACTTTGACCGATAATTTTTTTTTAAAAAAATATCTTGTTTAAATAACACACTTGAGTTCGAGCCCTACTCTCAAAAAAAATAAAAAAAAAACCTCATTGAATTAGGTCAAGTGCTTGACAATACCTCAAAAATTAGCCTAAGATTTATGGGTATAGAGACACAGAGTGTGCATCATTTGTTGGATTTTTGCATGTGCTATACATTAGTATTTTTGTCCGTGTCGATGGCACAGTACCAGTTTGTGAATTTATTAATAAATGAAGCAAATAATGTGGAAATTAATTAAAATTTACTTATAATTTGTCTAAGTTAATTATGATAACAATTAAAAAGAAAAAAACAAATATTTCAAATTACAAAACTTACGATTTTTTTTAAAATTTATTTGTATACGAAATTACAGGCCGAAAAAAAATTAAATTGATTAAGTTAATTACGATAACAATTAAAAATAAAAAAATAAAATAGAAATATTCAAAACTTAGACATAAATTAAATTGGGATTTAGTTTCAAAAAATAAATTGATTAAATTAATTACGATAGCAGTTAAAAAGAAAAAAAAACAAATATTTCAAATTACAAAACTTACGATTTTTTTGCATAAAATTGATTAATTAATTAAAATATCGAAAAGAAAAGAGACGTATGTTTTATGGATGAAGGATTAACGGCCACCAACCGTGAATAGTGGAGGGAATTGGAGAGAGAGAGAGGGGATAGTTGCTCAACCGTCGTTCACACATGTGAATTCGGAGAGTGATAATAATCGTAGGATCTCAGTAAATAAATCAATCTCACCCCCTAAATAGCTTTAGTCAATTACACATGTACAACTATGAGCTATATTATATTATAGATTATGTAAAGGGTGGGCTGTGAGATATGGTTAACCCCACCCAAAGAGGGAACCCAACTTTTAAAATGGGCCATTTGGTATGGCACGCGGGTGTGGCATAGCATAGCCCCCGTCTGCCTAACATCTATATATATATATATATATATATATATAAAAGCAGGGTAGTCGATATAGGGAAAAATTCCGTCAAAATTTTGTTTTCCAAAATAGAAACAATTCTTGAATTCTTTGTCTCCTTAGAACTTCCATCATGAGTTATCTCAATTTGCACAGTTTTCCAATTCTCGATTATGTCAAACAGAAATAAATCAACATATTATAAATAATGATTAATGAAAATGGATTAGTTCACAATCACCGTCTCCTTCTTCGTATATGATCAGCTACTTGCAAGAAGAATCAATCAAATATTGTTCAACATTTATTTCACAGTCTCCTTCCTCAACTAAACAGTGATTCTTCACAACATGAACTCATCAAATATTGAAATATTATACTAAAAAAATCAAGTAAATCAAAAAATACCCAAAATTTGAGATGTAAAAAAATCATTGACAAATTAGAAGTAGTATGGAATAAAAATCAACAGAAAAAATAATCTTTCGAAAATTCTAAATGATTAAAACAGTTCGGAGATTTATCTAAAAATAAATAACAAAAATCGATGTATAAAAAATATTAACAAATTCGCAGTTGATCTAAATGTTAAAAAATGGTTTTTTATAAAAAAAAAATTAAACACAATGTTTTTATGTGATTTAATTAGATCTGAATACTCCTCAAAACATTCATCATTTTTTTGAAGTTTTAATTCGCTCTAGTATTGTGTTTTTTTTTCAACCGAAAAAGGATATTTTTTTGGGGCAAAATAACTACAATACACTTAATGAGCATGAGGCAATGCACCGCGATTCAAAAATGTATGCAACACAATTCAAAAAATTATGCACCACGATTCAAAAAAAAATTTAAGATTGCACCGTGATTTTAAAAATTTATGCACTGCGATTCAAATATTTTTTGACATACTGTATCACATTATCTTGTGAAATTTGTTCTGCATTTTGACTGGTTGTCATCTCTCTCTTCTTGAAACGCATTTGTTTCTTACAGTAAATTATAGTCAATACAACCTATAAGTTACTCTCTCATTCTTGAAACTCATTTGCTCTCTCATTCTTCATCTATTCTCCGATGATTTCTTTGTCTAAGTTACTCCGTTTCACAGTCACAACCTGTTTGTGAAAATGTCATAATAAAACATTTCTTTTACTCAGAACCAACATCACAAGGTACGAAACCCCTAATTATGACTACATAAAAACATTTCCAATACTAATGTGAATGTGAAAGAAATCAGATGTCCCTTAGAATTTATATCCTTTTTGAAAAGAGAAAACATTTTCAATACAAATGTGGATAAGAGGATTTGATATGACCGTGACGGTCAAATTTGTTCACATTATAGATAATAATATCAATTTTTCTCATTGTATTTGAGTGTATGATTACAATATAAAGATTTTTCTTTTTAAAAACTCTTTATATTAGTTGTTTTTTTTTAATTAAATTTTATTTTAGTGATGAGATACAGATATATTATAAGATTAAATCAATGTTTACGTTAAAGAAATCTATTTCAATTAAATATAAATTAAAAAAGAAAAATTATCATATTCGATTGATGATATTAATTAGTCACGACTAATCAAATAAACAATCATGCTCTAAGATATGACATAAAGATAAGTCGAAAGAAGACAAGTGTCGTGTGTGGTGTGTGTTTTGGTTATGGGTGGGGAAGGCAATATAAGATCATTTTTGTAATAATGGGACGTTGAGCCGTATAGGAGTTAGTATCTTCTTGCTCTTTCCGTTCCAAAATAATAATTCGATCTTTTTAACTCTTTTATGGAGTTGATTTTTTAAATTTTAAGTATTCACGTTGTAGTATTGTAAATTCAACTGAGAGGTGACAATGACAGTGACATATAACAGATAAACTAATTTACAATTAAAAAAAATATTTCATCCTTTTCATGAAAATAGTATTATTTTATTCTGAGATATTTAATTTTAAAAAAAAATTATTTTTAAAATTATGTTGACAAGCTTCATAACATTTCATTTTATCCTACCAGCTATGTTACAAGGTCGTGTAACGCTCAAATATTTTTCAAATTATTACCAACTCTAGGTGATCTTAAAAAAGTTTCAAAACCCTTTTTTTCTTGCTTTTTTGTCAAAAAAAATAATAATAATGGAGAATAGGCAATATGATTACAAAAAATTTTCAATGAGAAAAATCACCGAAAACCGACAAATGAAGGCTTTTAGTGAGAAGAGATAGGTGAAAGTGGAGAGAAAAAGTATAGTCCATACCAGAAGACTAGAAAAGATATGAAAATGACGAAGTAATAACGGATGAGAGAGAGAGAGGGATAGACAGACAGACAAACATTGAACTGTCCAATGAGGCCAAATAGCATAGAGAAAGTTACGTTAGACAAAAAAAAAAAAAAAAAGAGATAATTACAAAAAAAAAACTCTGATCTATTTTGTGTTTTGCAAAATTAATCTTGTGCATTGATTTTCATCAAATTGAACCAATACCTATTTTCATTTTTATAATTCAAATCTTCCGTCAAAGTGGTGTTAATTTTTTTAATGGGATGCTGAGTTGGCTGCCATGTTGGCAGCTGACGTGGACACTGCATCATCCAACTGATATTTCCCGCTTTTTTTCATTGCAAATTAAATCATGTACATTTGTTTGTCTTGCAAAAAAACCTTGGTCAAACCGTAGTTTATTTCCCGCCATTTCTATTACAAATTAAACCTTATACATTTTTTTTCTTTTTGCAAGATGAACCTTGGTCAAATTACTTGTTAGCTCCCGCTTTTTTTATTGCAAAATAAACCTTGTATATTTTTTTTGCAACATAAACCTTGACAAGAAACCAGATTTTGGCTATATATATACTCATTTCATCCTAAAAAAAATTCATCTCATTCTCTAACAATCCATTTCATTAATTATATTTTTTGTGAAATGATAATTTTGCACTCACTTGGCTAAGTAGGATGTCTACGGCACGGCTAACAAAAGTTGAGATGGAAAAAATAACCTAAAATAATAATAAAATACAAAAAGGAAAAAGAAATCAATTTTAAAAAAATACTAGAACATTTATTAGAAAATTAAAAATTGCATTTTTACTCTAATCTTCTTTCTCTATGACTATCTAAAACTCCTTGTTTTGAGCCGACGGTTTCCATTGAAGCCGAATTTGAAGCTGTCAAAAATGTAACCCAATAAGCTTAAACTCATCGCTTCGGAAATTTAATAATAACACCGTCTGGTATTAATAGCTAGGGATTAAGCCATTTAGACCGAATCGAGGCAGTAATCACGTCAAGTAAATATGACAATCGAGCAAGAACAAGTAGAAGATTAAGACATGGAAGGCTCAATTTTGATGAACCCAATTAATTAGAGTGATAAAATGAACATCCACAGCAAGGGCTATGACAAATCTGTAGCCGCCATTGATGTTGTAAAGGGAGAAGAAGAAGAAGCAGCAGCTAGCAGTGTATCTTTGAATCAGTTATCAGACGAAATCCTAGTCCTCATCTTCAACCGATGTGCAATCTCAAATGCCTCTGCTCCTACTCCCTTGTCTCCCCAAGTTTCTCCTCCCCATCTTTCATGCCACTGTTTCCTTCTCCGTCCCCCGCCGCCTCCTTCAACTTCCGCCTAACCCCTTTCCCCAAAACACCATCGAAAATCCTTCCAACAAAATTGTTCAGGTTCTTCGCAAACAACATAATTGCCAAACCCCTTTAGATTTTCCGCCAAATCGTTGGCCCTAAGCCCCTACCCCCAATGATTTCATCTTTTTACAGTGATTACTTCCGCTCCGTCACCTATTTCTTGATCAAATTCAAAGCGATTCGGTCGTTGTACTTTTGTCTTCTCCCCCACAAGGGTATTAACATTCACGATTTCAATTCCGTCTTCAAATGGAGTGCCAAGTTCGAGTCCAGATGTGATGGCCGGCCTAAGGCCGCTGTGGGGTTCAAATGTTCAACGGTAGAAGCTGTTGTGGCGGTGGACGTGGCTATGGAGGTAGCGTCGATGGATATTGCAGTGGGCATGCACATTTATTTCTCTTTGCTATTTTGGGATTGAATCAACGATAAACCATAGTTATACTTATATCTTTTGTTATATTTTGCTGTTGGGTAACTTGGGTTTGCCTTTATTAAAAGTTAGTGTTTTAGATTATTATTTTTGAAAAAAAAAAACTATTCTTAGCTTATTTTTGGCAAAGTAGATATCATACTTAGCTCAACAAGTGCGGGTAATATTGTTGTTTTACAAAAATTTTAACGTTGCTTTTAAAAATAACGTAAGAGGGACTAACATGATGCTCAAAATTGAGTTGAAGGACCACTATATAATTTTTTTTAGATATCAATAGTCATGTTATTTAGAAAAGTCAATTTCAGAACAAAATTATATATTCCCTACGTCCCTAAATAATCGTTCTAGTTAACCCGGCGTACAGTTTAAGAAAAAACAATAGACTTGATTATTTATATTGGTTTAATGTGTAGTTTCCGGCGTAAATTTTTAGTATTTACTTTGGAAATGAGTATATATATAGCCAAAATCTAGTTTCCTGTCAAGGTTTATGTTGCAAATATATATATATATATATATATATATATATATATATACAAGGTTTACTTTGCAATAAAAAGGGCGGGAGCTAATAAGTAATTCGACCACGGTTCATCTTGCAAAAAGAAAAAAATGTATAAGGTTTAATTTGCAATAGAAATGGCGGGAAATAAACTACGGTTTGACCAAGGTTCTTTTTGCAAGACAAAAAAATGTCTGAGGGGTTTAATTTGCAATGAAAAAAGCGAGGAAATATCGGTTGGATCTTTGCGGTGTCCACGTCACCGCCAACATGGCGATAACTTCGGCATCCGTTAAAAAAATTAACACCATTTTGACGGAAGGTTTGAATTGCAAAAATGAAAATAGGCGGAGGTTCAATTTGGTGAAAATCAATACATGAGGTTAATTTTGCAAAACACAAAATAGGTCAGGGTTTTTTTTTGCAATTATCTCCAAAATAAAAAAAATTAAAAAAGCTTTGTCATAATAATTTTTCTTAGGGAAAAAATAGTCAAAAGATTAAGGGTTAAAAGGGAATAAGACTTTAGTGGAATTTTTTCTTATGAGAAGCCAACACATAGACATTGTGATTTTTGTTTTAGTTACAATAATAGATCTTTAAAAAGGAGTACTTATTTTCAAATGTACAGAGTTAAATGGTCTGATTCTAGCGAGTCAAAATCATACGAGCTATCACTTTATCTGTGAACTACTAGGTCGTTAAAACTACTCATTAAGGTCGTTAAAACTATTCACTGAATTACTCATCTTTATACTTGAATAGTTTAAAGGCAAAGCACACAAATAAGCCACTCAACTTTACCCCTTTTTGCAATTTGATCACCGAAACTTTGAAATATCTATTTTCGTCATCCAACTTTAGTTCTGTTGTAAGTGACCCCATTTTTTTAACGGACGTTAGACCAGGACGTTAACTTAAGGGGCAAAATAGGAAAAACAACGTAAAAATGTCAAAACTAATTTGATTTGTCAAGCTCTCCCCACATCAATTCCGATCATCTTCTTCGGTGTCCTCTCTCTCTTCCACTGATCCAGACCAACAGTTCCTGACTAATCACATTAATGTAGGGAAACAATTTTTGTAAGCATAACAAATAGTAGATCTGGCGAGTTTTTTTGATTTCAAACTCATTATTGATTCTTGAA
Organism: Codonopsis lanceolata; assembly: GCA_013146195.2. Taxonomy (NCBI): domain Eukaryota; kingdom Viridiplantae; phylum Streptophyta; class Magnoliopsida; order Asterales; family Campanulaceae; genus Codonopsis; species Codonopsis lanceolata. The sequence continues at coordinate 50,005,966 of CM028377.1, forward strand.
AATAAAAAACAAATGGGGAGAAAAGTAGATCTGTGGAAAACAAAACAAAACAAATGCATATATTCCACAAAACTCGTCAAATAAAAAAACCAATCTCCTTCGATTCTGACTGAACGCAACGATGAACCCAAAAACACCTCATTTAAAAAAAAGGGAAGAAAACCCATGAGGGGTCTGCATCTATCTTCTATATGCGATCTCTCTCAAATCCACTCTGTTGCCCAGTCTTCATACATCTCCCTCAAATCCAGCAAAGGGATTCCAGCTAAGAAACTACCATCTCCGTCTGATCTATCTCCCAGATTTGATCTTCCTCTTGCCAATTACAGGACTGTCAGTCTGCCGCCTTCTTTTTTACAAGACGTAGAAGAAGACCCTCCTTCCTTTTTCATACATCATCACCATTCTGTCGGACCCTCTCAAATGGTGGTCGGATCTCACGATGCTTTCACCAACAACAAGAATAAGATTCATCGATGCAAGACCGCCCCTGCCATGGCCATCATGACGGAGCTTTTTTAAAACCCCTAACCCCAGTTAGACAACCCTGAACCCCCTCAACTGGCGTCAACTTCCTTCGTCAGACATGCCGAACTCTTGTTTTCTGCTTCCTTCATCGATGCAAGACCCTCCGAATCATGTTTCTGCCCAATACATAATCGAGTATCAACCCCACCATTGTCATCATCCTCCGCCTCCACCATCGTCACGCGATGTAGGAGCAAATAACAGTAGCCCGAATTCTTCATCCCACCGCTGATCTATTAGAGAGGTTGTTGGGTTTTAGTGTGGAATTTGGGGTGTTTCGTAGAGAGCGAAAGAGACGGGCGTGGGGTTTTATAGAGAGAGAGCGAGGAGAGGGGGATTGGGATTGATATTGTTTGTTTGTTTGATTTTACAACCAGCAGGGGAGGCAGAATTTTGTAAATTCCCAGATTCCTCAATTGTTCACACACACCTCATTTTCACCCAAAAATTTTATTATTTACAGTTAGACCCCTTTTTACATGGGTAAAATAGAAATTTGACTCAAACTTAACGTCCTGGTCTAACGTCCATTAAAAATGGGGTCGCTTGCAACAGAACTAAAGTTGGATAGCCAAAATAGATATTTCAAAGTTTCGGTGGCCGAATTGCAAATAGGGGTAAACTTGGTGGCTCATTTGTGTGTTTTGCCTAGTTTAAACTACGTACTTACTTGGTTGTTTAAATTACTGATTATTTGGTCGTTTAAAAATCTTTATACATGGTAGTTTAAACTACTTACTTGGTTGTTTAAACTACAACTACGTTGTTTAAACTACTCACTAGGTCGTGTAAACTACTCACTTTGGTCATTTAAACAATTATTAAGGGTATATCATACATTTTCACCCTGATCAATACCAAAAATACCATTTATGTCTGGCAGAATATCTGGTTGCCCATCATTACCATTTTCAAATACTTTATTCGTCCTTAAATTATTATGATGTTTGACCCGACACACAAATTAAGAAAAATAATTGACTTGATTATTAATACTGGTATGGGTAAATCGCACCATTGGTACCTTGACTTTGGGCTATTCTTAGTATTAGTCCCTTTACAATTTTTTGTTTAAATTAGGTCCTAAAAGTTTCAAAATTTCACACCGTCAGTCCTTTTAATGAATGTCATTGGAGAAATCTCATTAATTACCACAGACATTTGTGTAAGGGCTAAATTGAAAATTTTCATACCTATTTTTTTCAATTTGCAATCGAGTCCCTATTATCTAGGAAAAGATCAAATGGTCTTCTTCCCCAAATTCCACTACTCCTTCTATCACAAAATGTAAAAAAACCAATTGAATTTGCTTGTGGAATATCAACACAAAAGCAACACTCATGAAGGAAGAAAATCTTTAATCTCAAATTCCTCCCCCTTCACTCTCCGGTCGCCTCTTCGTCTTCATTGTTTGTAGCCACCCTTCTCTTTTTTGAATCTCAAATTCCTTCAATAATCAATGGTTAATTGTTTTCAATTAGTTTATTTTATTCGTATTTCATCTAGTCGTAGGGCTCTCTTTGTATACGTTCTCAATTTAGATTCGCTATGAAGAAATTCTAATTTGCTCCAGAGATCGGATCTGTCTTGATTTCGTCTATGAAGGTAGCTAATACCTCTAAGAAGTTCTGAGCTCCACTTTTGATTTTTCAATTATTTATAATTTCTTTTTTCGATTTTTTCTTTTAAAATTGAGGATCAAAAAGAGGATATAATTATGAAGCTGGTGAAGATAGAATCGATTGGTTTGTCAAAAAAAAAAACACCACCGAAGCCACTAGATGCAGGAAAAACAAAGAAAGCCATTGAAACCAAGAGAGCTATGAAATAGTAGGATCTATGGAGCCTTTGGGCTTTGGGTTTAACAGTAGTATACATAACCTTGAAGGAAACAAACATCAAAAGAATTTTGACTCTAAAAACAAGTCATAGCCTAAAGAAAGATAACTATTGGATTAAAATTATTTACTTTGACAACATGGAAACGAAATTGAACACCTTTCATGATAAGAGACACTAGAACAGTAAACACATACATATTTTTTCGAGCGATGATGCAGTAACATGGAGACTACATAAAGAAAAATGTTTAAATCATTCATGTTCAAAAGGCTGGAGCTCACACTCATACATGACTGATATTTAGAGCCTAGTTTAAAGCACCTGCGTTTACTTAACCTAAGCTACAACAATTGGCACTCACAAAATTTACACCAAAATTGAGGAGTGAAGCGGGTGAAGATAAAACTGAGGAGTGGAATTTGGGGAAGAAGGCCATTTGGTCTTTTTTCAGACCATAGGGACTCGATTGCAAATTTTAAAAAAAAGTTTAGGTGTGAAAAATTTCAATTTAGTCCTTACACAAATACATGTGGTACTTAACGAAATTTCTCCAATGGCATCCATCAAATTGATTGACGGTGTGAAAATTTGAAACTTTTAGTACCTAATTTTGACAAAAAATTGTTAAGAGACTAATATTGAGAATGATCTAAAGTCAAGGGACCAATAGTGTGATTAACCCTATTGATATAAAATATGGTCGCGCTATATAAACTCCCCTTTCCTCCAAGTTGACCCCTTTCTAAGTATACCTCCTACCCAATTTAAAAATACTTTCAAAACACTTTGTGTACCCCCTCCCCCAAATTACCTATTTTGCCCTTTTAATTTTTTAAACTACATGTTACACAAACCCCCTCCCTAACCTACCATATCTACACTAACACCCCCTCTATACCCCCCAACCCAGCAAAAGTGATAACCCTTCCCCTTCCCCCACTCTTACACACACATATATCAAACATAACAACCCAAGCAAAAAAAAAAAACTCTTCTCTTTAGCATTCTTATTGAAGAAGGATTGAAGAGAAGAAAAAAAAGAAGAGACTAATTTCATAAACCCCATCTCCTTCTTGTTGATTTAGCAAAATGGACAAAGGTATGTACAATTTTTTTTAAATTTTAACTTGTGTTTTGTTGCAATGTAAGTGTTTAGAGTTGAGTTATCAATTAGGATTACTTGTTTTGTTGATTGTGAGTAGTTTTAAGGTCACAACACTGTTCGGACCAGGCCTGCCGAAAATCACACCACTGTTCGGACACTTCTTGTCGAAAATACACTGCACTATTTGGACGACGACATCCGGACATATCTAATATGTTCGGATGTGAGGGGCCGAACAGTTTAGTGATTGTGGACAACACACCTCACAACCAATGATCATTCTCCAACTGACACTTTTCTACCCCTCAAACTAAATGAACAACCAATCTTCTTAGATCCGATTTCTTTCCTGCCTTTTGGTTTACTTACCTCCTCATCTTTATTTCCAATTTCATCTTCATCATTTGCTTGTTTAGGTGGCTAATCTTTCCTGCGTCCACCGTATTGACCAACACGTTCACAAGTCAATAATACCTGAGGTTTTTTCTTACATGCACCACTATTTGATCTCCTAACTATTATTACCATGCCATGCTCATTTCCCTAACACACACCCAATCAATCAACATTTGGCGAGATGAAAAGATTTCATACGCCATGAACACATTGGTGTAATCCGTCATAATATCTTGAATATGAACTATCTCATTACGTTTAACACGAACAATCTCATAATTATCAATGAGAGAGATCTCATCATCAAAAGGACTAGCAACACTAGGATTTGTAGATGATGTGTTTGAATCTTGTTAACAAAAATAATAACACATCAAAAACACAAGCTCATGGTGAATTTTCAAATTGTTCGGCCATGTTTAATGGAACATATGACCACTGTTCGGTGCCCTTTGGTGAAACAAGTTAAATATGTTCGACATGTGGTGCCCGAACAGTATATCATTGTTCAGTTATGATCTGCCGAATAAATTGTAAATATTCGGTTGGCATCCACCAAACCAGTTTAAATATGTTCAGTTGGAGCCAACCAAACATTTGCAATTTGTTCGGTGACCCAGGTCCGAATATTACACGACGAAGACCTTTTTTGAAGAGGAAGAAATTTTTTTTTTAATAATTTTAAGCAAAAAAAAGGTTTTAAATGTTTATCATAATAGTCATATCGACTTTCTTTTCATCTATACTTGATTTCTTTACACCCAATCTTGAATTCCTAGGTTTTTTTTGAAGGTTGAAGATTTTTGGGAAGAGAAAAATGTTTTGAAAACAAAAGAATGAGAAGATGAAGGAGGAGAAGATATGTTGGGAATAAAAAGGTGTATTTGTTAAATGAAGAAGAATAGTTTGAAGAAAAATGAGTTGGGAAGAAGAAGTTGATGAATAATGAGTTGTGAAGAAGGAGATATATTTATTTTGAGTTGGGGGGTTTAGTTAGAGGTTTTTTGTTTTAGAAAAAAAAGATGAGTGTCTACTTTTACGATTAATGATATTTTTATCATTAAGAAAAAATATAAATGAGAGGTCAACTTGGATAAATGAGCGATTTATATAGCGCGACCATATAATGCACGGTTTCATTTAAAGCTAACGTGTATATCAAAGTTGAAACTGCTATTACGATAGTTAGAAAGATAAAGGGTAATTTAGTAAAAAAAACTCTAAAAAATAAAATTCACAAATAAGATAAATTTTTAGATCGAAAAAAAGAAAATAATTCAATAATTTAGGTATTAGTTTTTTTAAAAATAAAATAAAATACTTCAATCAACGGGGGACCGGGGAATTAATTTACTGTATAGAGAGAGGGAGCGAGGGAGGAGAGAGAGAGAGAGGGGAGGGGAGGGGAGGAGAGGAGAGGGGGGAGACCGGAAGAGAGGGAGATAGAGAGAGAATCACTTGATTAGTTATGAGAGTAGTGGGTCCAATTCCAAACATGTCAATATATACAATCATACGCATCACGCAAACCTATGAGCTATTGTATTGGCTATTGATAGAAACCCAATCGAAGTAGGTTCCACCTAATTCATCATCCGTTTCAGGCAAAAAAAAAATCATTATTTTATTTTAAAATATTTTATTTAAAAAGTTTATTTTTAAAAATTAAATTATAAAAGTGTTATTTTATTACTAATGAATTAATAAAAATATCATTTTATTAAAAAAAATTAACTTGTAAACAGAGACTCTTTACTCAAAACGAAGAGAATAATCATTCTTTGGCCTTTTGTATATTTGGAGGAATGATGTAATGTTTCGTAATGTTCCTTGGTCTTTACCAAAAGCTCATCACCTATTCATTTAATTCGCTTCTTTGTTAAACAAGGATAAATGCCATAAGCCTTGCTCTTCATCTCGGTTATGTCAATCCATCTTTCTTGTACGTATGGATCAATCTCAAGGTGAATAGTATGTTCTTCAATCATCCGGTTGTAATATTGAGATTTGTTGTGCAGTGATTCTTCTTAAATGTCCAACAAGATGGATGCATGCTTCTAATCGTGTGGGAATATGGATTGTTGCTTTTACATTATCTGGGAAACAAGTTGGTGGATGGGTCATTTCATCGTTGGCTGAATCTCAGTTAGCTGAGGATATTCTGTCGGGTTATTATGTTTTATCTTGGGTTTTGACAAAAAATTTCATGCACATATTGATTGGTTCTGACTCTCGTGTTTTTATGAAACAGATATCTAATCGGGAGGAAGTGTTAAACAGTATTGCTCCGATTATGTATGATATATGTATGATATTGATAACAGTGGATCTTTATAGTTGTGAGTTTTGTTCAGACAAGAAAATGTTGGAGACTGCTAGACGGTTAGCTTCTTTTGCAGCTCGAGCCCAAGACCCAATTTTCCATCGATGATTATCTTGTAATATATCTAGTTTTACTTAACTTGGAGTTTAGTATTTATGTGGTTTGTTTGTATGCATTTATGATCCCTATTGATGTGTCGTACATTTTGGGTGGTTTATATATATATATATATATATATATATATATATATATATATATATATATATATATATATATATATATATATATATATTATGACTTTGTTTGTAGCAAAAAACAATTGTGAAGTGTTGCATCATCAAAGTTGAACAATAAAATAAAGAAAGGATAAACTATATATACAACAAATATAATCATATACTCGTAGCTGCAATCGTTTATATTATTATTATTATTATATTTTATTTTTCCATTATAATTGTGTTTTCCTTAAAATTTAACAAATATAGAATTATAGTATTATAATTTCTTCCTTAGACAGTGCCATGTCTTTTCTTAATTTTGAATGAGTATAAAGGATTAAATATTATTCCTCGTTCCTAAATAATTATTTTGTTCGGCATGTCACGCTATTTAAGAAATTTAATTAATTATATTATATATATTGGTATAATTTGTAATTTTTTTTAAAATTCTTGTATATTTGATCATAATTAAAGTATAAAGAAATAATATGATAAAGTGGTAAATGTGTTTTACTAAAAAGAAAAATTTAGAAACATGGCAATTTTTTAGAATGGACATAAAAGAAAAGAAAACCATGATAACTATTTTGTAATGGAGGGAGTATCATCCAAGTGCATAAGAAACTTAAAATATCATTAACATTCAAGTGCATAAGAAAATAAAATTAAAAGAAGTAATCACAATCATAACTACAAGTATATCTAATTATATTATAATAAAAATTGAACGAGTAATTTTTCATACGAACAAGAAAATAAAAAACAAAACACTCGTTTAACACTAACTCACTAAGAAACGTAAAGCAAAAAAATGGAAAATAAATTGTACTTATTTGTTCCACCTATAAAGTCCATATTTAAATAATCTATGGTTTAATATATAATTTGGTCCTCAAACTTAACATCATTTATTGATTTGGAACTTGTTTGACGCTTTCTAATTTGATATTTAAACTCAATTTGGGCTTATGTTTAGACGTTTAGTCCTCAACGTCAGTCTATTTTGAGGTTAAAAAATGAATGAAAAGACTTGTATATCCTCAAATATATTGATAAAAGTTCTACGTGTTGACAAACGTGACCAATACTACTAAGATGAAATTTAGTCAAATCAAATAAAAATCAAAATAAATAAAAAGAGGTTGATAACTAACTAATGTATAAAAAGTAAAAAAATTAATTAAAAACCCATATACGTATTAGAAAGAGATAAGGTTTCTTGATTAGGGTTCAAGATCAAGTAATTAATCATTTGCTCCACTGTATTCGCCACCCAAACATTTCCTCACTATCGAAGCTCCTGTGATGCAACAAGCAGACAACAAGTCAATGGAGGTCGAGGCAGATCATGAGATTGGAGTTGAAAAGGGGTTTCCTTCATTGATTTTTGCTAACCTTGAAATGGCGAAATCCATAATTAATTTATATAACTTCCTTATTTGAACTGAACTTTAAGATCATCTCTAACAGTTTGAAGTTAAAACTGCATCAAATCTTTAAACTGGTGCAATTTATGCACCAAATTTCTTACACTATCTCCAACAGTTCTACTTCAAAGTTTACTCTAAAAGGAATATTCCAAGTATATTCTTCATTATTTCATTTAATTTGTATTCCAAGTATATGTTTTATTTTATTTAATTTGCATTAATGTATTTTAGCAAAACAAATATATTATTGATTTAATATTAAATTAAATTTATTTATTAATGTCTAATATATATAAACTTTATCATAAATAATTTTAATATTATATATAGCTAATAACTAACAATATAAATAAAATAATTGAATTAATTTTTTGTATTATTTAAACCAAAACATCTCAAAATGGTATTTAAATTAAACAACTAAACTAACAATAATAATGAAAACATAAAACACAAAATAATTACTTAAACCAAAAAAAAAAAAGAGGAAAGGTAAAATGAAGTATGAATAGTATGCTCTGGATTTGAAGTTCAGAATCGAAACTTTAAATCAAGCGAAAAGCAAATTGTTGGAGATAAGAATAGTAGATTTTTTCTTCAAATTTAGAGTTTTGAAGCTTCCCTTGGAGATGGTCTAAGCGCAATTATTCCACGTCAATTCTTGAATCCGCCAAATTCCCCCTCATCCTCCGCAATTCTCAAATCCGTCTTCGTTGAGTCAATAAACTTCGACCCAATTTGAAAAGTAGGCTCCTTTATGCAGCCAATTAATGCAAGCTCTCTATCTCTTTGTTTTTGTGTGTGATTGCGTGTGGCATCCAGTGATAAGCCTATGAACCCAGCGGCAAATCTACATGCACCAGCGAAGAGTGCGGCAAGAAAAATTGCATCGACGTAGAAGCAAATCAAGTCGAAGTAGACAAGAAAAACCACGAACAAAATCGAGAAGGCGATGGCGTGGACGTGTTAGAGAATAATATCTTTTAATTATTCTTGTTGATTTGTAATTAGTAATTAGTGGTAATTACCTTGTAGAGTTCTTTCCTAATTTGTTACATTCCTTGTATATGTTACTTGTATCCTACTCCAAGTGTAATCCTAGTGTAACCCTAATTGTAAATCTCCCTATAAATAGGTGATTCATTCAATGGAAAGGTCATGCCATTATTCCTAAACTTTATCAGTTTCTACATGGTATCAGAGCTCTGCTCCTAAAACCCTCTTCCTCTTCCTCTAGCCGCCGCCCTAATCACCCTCTACAATGGCTAACGGAACCACTCTATCACCGTCAAAAACCCTCTTGATCCCACTCAAACCTTCGACCTCATCAATATCTCCCACCACAACATCACCAAACTCACCTCTACCATTACATAGCTTGAAACTCCAAGTTGAGGCCACCCTCATTGGCTATGACCTCTACAAGTTTGTAGACGATTCACACCCATGCCCGCCTCCCACTATTTTCACCAAGGATGCCCAAACATCCAAGGACGTCCCCACCCCAAACCCTCAGTACCCGCCATGGATTCGCCAAGACAAACTCCTTTTGGGGCTCTTGTTGGCTTCGCTTCTGCCCCCGGTTCCTTCGATCCAACAGCCGCCACGCCGTGAGGCTGGGACATCTCGGCTCATACCTATGCTCGCCCAACTCGCGGTCACATTAAACGATCAAAGATTACCTCAGCGAGCAAAAGGGGAACCTCGATCACCGACTGTCAAAAGTCGGCCGATGAACTAGCGGCTCTAGGCAAACCGCTTGACCACGAAGACCTCATTGAGATCCTCCTCGGTGGGTTGGATGATGACTACCGTCACATTGTGGATGTTGTTGGGCCGTGACACCCCCATCTCTTTCGATGAGCTTCATGAAAAACTCATCAACCGCGAAGCCGCTTACGAAGCAATCTCGGCCGCCCTTCTCCCATCCGGTCACACGCCAATCTCGCTACTCCGAGGAACAACAACTCGATCGCTTTCGGCACTCTTCTTCGCATGCTCGCCAAAGGCTTCTTCCCAACCTCGGCCTCCTTCACAAAGCTCTAACATCTCGCTTCCTCGGCACCAACGTCCCTATCTTGGTAAGTGTCAAGGTTTCCGTCCAACAAGGTCACACAGCTTGCTCGTCCGATCTACCACCGGTGGTTGCCACCAACAACCAAGCCGCCTCCTTCCTCGACAAGTGGTCGGGCACCTCTGGCCAATCTAGCGACCTCTACGGACACAGGGGACTCCGAGTCGGCTTCGACAGTGGTGCCTCCCATCATGTTACCGGCGACCTTGGCAATCTCCACCTTCACACCTCCTACACGGGCACGGATGACATGGTTATTGGTGATGAATGTACCGGCTTCCTATCTCCAAAAGCGGTTTCTCTTCCCTTCACACACTTTTGCCCTGCATAATATTCTTCTTTGTTCCCGACATGAAAAAAACCTTATTTCCATATCTCAATTTTGTCTCTAATCATACTTCTATTGAGTTCTTACCAACCTCTTTTCATGTGAAGGATCTACGGACAGGAGCATTCTTGACCGGGCAATCTAAAGATGGTGTGTATGAATGGCCGACCACGCCTCCTCTGCCGTCCTTCGTTTCTAAAGTCTCTCATCATGGCGGCATCATCGGGCCATCCTCGAACCAATTCGGCGTCGGATTCTATCTAGTTTAGGCATTACGTTAGACACTACTTGCATCAAACAAAAACATTGTAATGATTGTTTATGCAATAAAAGTCACAAAATTCCTTTTCACAATCTACCTTAGTGTCTTCTTTCCCGCCGAAATTATTTACTCGATGTCGGACTTCTCCCATTCCATCTATTGATGGCTTTAAATAATATGTCATCTTTGTTGATCACTACACTCACTACATATGGCTCTACCCGCCACCAGAAGTCCGAGGTCGCCACTCTCTTCCCTCGCCTCAAAGCCCCAGTCGAAAATTATTTTAAAAGACACATTGTCACTCTTTACTCGACAATGGTGGCGAGTACACGGGACTTGCAGGACACCGGCTTGGTCGCCACTTGTCCACTCATGGCATCACTCATCTCACCTCGCCTCCTCACACCCCGAACACAATGGGTTCTCTGAAGGCCGTCATTGGCACATAGTTGAGACCGGTCTCTCTCTCTCTCGCATCTCTTCCGCGCCTTTACGGTCGCTTGCCTTCCAAACCGCCACCTACCTCATTAATCGCCTACCCACACCCACCCTAGCTCACCTATCTCCCTACAACAAACTGCTTTGGCTCTCCGCCCAACTCTCCAAACTCCGTGCCTTTGTTGCTTTTGCTACCCCTAGCTTCGCCTCTACTCCGCCCACAACCGGCTGCTCGTTCCACCTCCATGTGTCTTCCTAGGCTACTTGCTCACTCGGAGTGCCTATCGTTACGATCCGAGCACCACCAAGCTCTTCGTGTCCCGTCATGTTCATTTTGTTGAGTCTGTCTTTCCCATGTCCACCTCGCCCACCCCCTTCGCTCGCCTCGGCTATCTATGATCGTGAACCCTGGTTCCCTCCACACGAAGCCGCTCGCTTCATACACACCGTCTCGGCCCGCTCCGGTCCCTACGTCAGTGGCTCCCGCCACTAATCGAGGCCCAGTTTGTTGATCTCACTCACCCACAACCCAACCTCCCAACTCTGCTACGGGATCGGGATATCACTGCGCCTTACCTCCTTGTCACGTGCTCTGGCCGCCCACCCTCCTCGGCCACCGGCTCCTCTGCTCGAGGATTGCATCAGACTTTATCATTGCTCATTCTCTCAACGATGCATCGTGTCGAGGATCACACAAGGCTCTGCAAGTCATGTGCCCGCTATTGGTTACCATGCCCGGCCGACCCGGCCTCGTGCTTCATCGCCTCAGCTCTTGCTGGCGGCACCTCTTCCATAGTTACTCGCTCCAAGAACAACATCTTCAAACCGAAGATCAAAATGAGTCTTTCGGCTCACCGGGTCGATTGTGAACCCACATGTGTCACTCAAGCTCTCAAGGATGTGAAGTGGCGTCGTGCCACGCTCGAAGAGTTTGATGCCCTTGCTCGCAATGGGACTTGGGATCTCGCCCCTTCGTGGAGATGCTCGCAATATTGTTGGTGTAAGTGGATCTACCGTATCAAGAGACGCATCGATGGTACTGTTGATCGCTACAAAGCTCGCTTAGTGGCGAGGGGTTTCACCACCGACCGGGGGTTGACTACCACGAGACTTTCAAAGACGGTGGTTAAACCGCCAATCTGCTCGTTGTTGTTCTCTCACCGGCTTTGTCAAGGATGGGATCTTCGCCAGCTGGATGTGAACAATGCCTTTCTTCAAGGCAACCGTCCGAGGAGGTATTCATGGCTCGGCCGCCCGGGTTCACAGATAAAGACAAACCTCACCATGTGTGTCTGGCCTTAGGCTATTTATGGTCTCAAGCCCCAGAGCATGGTATAATGAGTTCGGCCGGTTTCTTCTTGCCTCACGGCTTCAAAAACTCTGGGCGACACATCGCTGCTCATCCTTCGCTCATGCGGCACCATCATCTATCTCCTTGTGTATGTGGATGACATCATTGTCACCTGAAACCACCAGCCAGCCTGACTTTCATCTCTGCTCGCCAATCGTTTTCTCTCAAGGACCTTGGTGATCTTCACTACTTTCTTGGGGTTGAAGTGGTTAAGCGCCCAGTGGTCTTCCGCTCTCCCAACGTGGGTATATAGTCGATCTCCTTGCTCGCATGCATGACCGATGCTCGCCCAAGTAGCTACGCCTCTTCTTTACCTCACCTACCTTGACTCTTCACAGCCGCTTCTCCGTCAGATCCATGCAATTCCTGCAATGGTCGGCGATTTTCAATCCCCTCACTCGGCCCGATGTTGCCTTCGGCTGCCAACAAACTCTCCCAGCTTCATGCATAGCCGACCACCGAACACCGGATTGCGGTCAAACGAAGTTCTTTGGTATCTCTGGCACAATTTATGCGGGCATCCTCCTTCATCGCCGATCTCCTCGCCTCTCCATGCCTTTACCGATGCAGACGGATCGGCAACAAGGATGACTACACATCCACCAGGTGCTACATTGTCTATCTTGGCAAAGAACCCGATCTCGGAGCTCCAAGAAACAAGATCAGAAGCTCGCTCGATCGAAGTGAATACCGGGTGGTTGCCACTGCGGCTAAAGTCGTGGATTGTATCTCTTTCTTAGCGAGCTCGGTCTCGCCTCCTCGACTCAACCAGCCATTTATTGTGACAATGTGGGCGCTCGTCTCTAACCCGGTTTTTCATACTCGCATGAAGCATGTGGCTCGACTTTCATTTTATTCTAAGAACAAGTTCAGATGGGCTTATGCGGGTTTGCCATGTCTCCTCACCGATCAATCTGGCCGATGCCTTGACCAAGCCTCTTTGCTCGCCAACGATTTCATCAATTACTACACAAGATTGGTCTCCTCTCTGATGTCCATCTTGCGGGGACATGTTAGAGAATAATATCTTTTAATTATTCTTGTTGATTTGTAATTAGTAATTAGTGGTAATTACCTTGTAGAGTTCTTTCCTAATTTGTTACATTCCTTGTATAGGTTACTTGTATCCTACTCCAAGTGTAATCCTAGTGTAACCCTAATTGTAAATCTCCCTATAAATATGTGATTCATTCAATGGAAAGGTCATGCCATTATTCCTAAACTTTATCTGTTTCTACAGGACGATGAGAAATTCGGCGTTTGTCAGTCATCCATACCAAAGATTGCATTCATCTGTGTCCAATCTCTCCCAATTTTCCCATCATTTTGTATTTGAATAACCAATATTTTCAAATTTCAACAGATTCAAAGAGCAAAAGATCTAATCATGCTCATACAAGTTAAAATCTGTCATAATAAAGTAAATCAACCGTTCGAAGACCCTCAAGTAGCAATATAAATCAATGAGATTCAAATTTATAACTCTGTTTGGTTGCCGGTAAATTAAAGTTAAGAACACGAGTTCATCCATATTCAATTACTTTCTGTTATATCATTTTCTCAGCAACCAAGCAGAGCATGACCACCGAGTCTACAAATTAGATTTGAGAAAGAAGCTTATTGCGAGCCAAATAGGACAAGTTAGTGAGGAAACCACATAAGAGCTCCGTCAGATACGCTAAGATACCCATAGAGGGAGGGAATTGACGTGGAATAATTATGCTTAAAGTTCAGTTCAAATAAGAATTGACGTGGAATAATTGCGCTTAAATTATGCAAGGGTATTCGCGTCTGTCTCAACTAAGGGTAATTTTAGTCCATCTAGGCATCTAATTATTAATCCACCTATGAATCCAACTCAGAATCCATTTTAGATATTTTGGTCATTATTTTAAAAATTTAACGTCAAAGTAAACGGACGTCACTTGAGGGACTAAATGTAAGCCCAAAATTTAGTTCAAAGGTCAAATTAAGAAGCGTCAAACAAATTAAACAAATCAATAAATGATGTTAAGTTCAGGATCAAATTATATATTAAACTAAAATCTAATAATTAATGAATACATAACTAGCAATAGACCTAGTCATGATGAGAATAATGTTTGAGCATAATCAACATATTAATATCAAACGTGGAGGATAAAGTTGAAATATTAGGGAGATGCACAAAGTTTTTGAATGTTGACTCTTTTAAATGAAACATCTGAAAATAATATAATAGATTATTTACCTGAAATGAAGTGAGTATTATTTAAGTGAGTGACTATTTAAAGGGTACTTTCATCCTAACTTACACTAATTAAAAGAAATTATTACGAAAAAAAAATAAATTACAACTGTAACTACCAACATATCTACTTATAGGCAAAACCCTTTTTGGGTCACCCAACATTTCAAAAACTTGTAAGGCAGCCATCGAAAGTTTAAAATTGTCATTTTTGCCACTGTATATTAGTTAGACTACAAACGAGTCCATTTTTTTACGGACATTATTAGACTTAGACGTTAAGTTTAAGTCAACTCCTTATTTTATAGTCTAAAACTTAATTGTATGATTATAGAAACCCAAAGGGGTTCAATAGAAAAAAAAACACGTGCTATAGTTGATCTTCAACCTCTGAACTAATGTAACCCCCCTCCCTTCAATCTGTCACTCCTACCTAACCAAAACCTAGGTTGTAATAATAATCAAAATTGAGAGGCTCAACCCCAATACATCGGTGACCAATCTCCACATAAACAAAATCTCTAAAAATTAGAACACGACGATTGATGAAATCACCGTAAAGTTGAACGTAAACTTCTTGCTTCATCGTAAGATCAAATAACATGTTACTCATTTATAGAAACAAAACATTTGGGGGAAATGCTGCAACAAACAGCTTGCAAATCCAACTTTTCTCAATTTCTTTAAGTTCTTCCCCCACCCCCAATTGGCGTTCCTTTTCCATTTTCCCCATATTCATAGCAGACCAGGGCTTCCGTCATCTGCTTGAATGGTTGAACTCAGTGGTCTTAGCTGCAGATCTGGTGGATAAGATTGTGGATCTTGCAGCCGAGATGGTAGATCTAAATTCGTCGAGCAGAAGCGGTTGGAGTTGATATGAAAGAGGGTGATGTTTGTGAGGAGGTTAAGTTCATCGTCATTGGATAAGAAGTAGATTTGGAGGAGGAAGCGTAAGGTGACAAATCTGGTGCAGATGGCGAAGATGAGTTATTGACCCCTTTGTTCCCTTAAACTCCATCGGCGTTAACTCTGGTTGGTTTTCAAGAAGGTATGGTTGTCTTTGCTTAAGTGCTCTTGTTTATTCGTAATTTGCCATTGATCTACTGGAATTCCTAGTAGATTCAAAAATCCCAACTGAGATGGGTGGGGGAGGTGGCAGCACTGAACAGTAAATACGAAGACAGAGAAAGGTGGGGGAGGGGGCGGCGGGTATTTCAAGTGTTGTTTGGAATCATTGAATTTTATTACACTTTGACTCCTTCTCTTTATACAGATGATATATGCAATTAATATCATATAAAAAAATTGTATATAGAAGGGTAAAATAGATAAATTAACGATTAAATCTAACGCTCGTCTAAAAAATGGGCTCGCTTGCTGTCTAACTAATATAAAGTAATAAGAATGATAATTTTAAACTTTCGGTGGCCACATTGTAAGTTTTTAAAAAGTTGAGTGACCCAAAGAAAGGTCTGCGATGCATCGACTCAAAATTGGGATGTAACACCTGTTTAATTGAAAATTTTCATTGAAACATATTTATCATTTTGCCATACAAAATGTCATTTATGGATTAAAACTTTTTTTTTTTTTAGGGGGAATAGCGGTTGAAAATTGGGTGAGTGGACGATTATCCCCCATTATATTAATACTATACAGTCTATACTACGTATTATGTATACTAGGTTTGGACCTCACACATTTTGATGATAATAACATAGTAGACATTGGGTTACGGGCCAGTGTGCCCCACACCATGATTGAAGCCTTGAAGGTCTCCAATCAAGTGCCACAAACACATCATTTACGGTGTTTTTCACTTTTTCATAGGAAACGTTGGAGTAGTTTTTTTTAGATATAGATTTTTAATAGCATGTGAATAATTAATAATAAAGGAGAGAAAAAAATTTGATTGCACTAAACGGAGCTGCAAATGAGTGGAGTCGTGTGGAACTTTGGTGTTTTTTTTTATTATTTTTTTATTTTTTTAGCTCCTGGGAAGAGATCGAGGCACACACTTTATGCTAAACCACCCTCTTAGGGGCAACTTTGGTGTATTTATATTTGGTTTGTTCAATTAATTAATCAGCTAAAAACGCTTATATTTAATTAGTTTAATTTTTTAGCTCATTAATTAATTGCACTAAACGGTGCTGCAAATGAGTCTCGAACTTTGGTGTATTTATATTTGGTTTGTTCAATAAATTAATGAGCTAAAAAACGCTTATATTTGATCAGTTTAAGATTAAGAATATTATGTTGTCTTAGGATTGATGGAATATTGAGTTTTGCTTGGAAATATATAGCGCAAATCATTTTCAGAGAAGAAAAAAAAGGCAACGACTTAAAGAAATACCGTTTGATGGGTATTTTTGTGTCATCCGATCTATTTGGCCTGACCCGCATAATCCATTTTTTTTCTTTTCTTTTGGAAATTAGGCAAAAATGTCAGTTTAATAGAGAAAGTATCACT
The DNA here is from genome assembly GCA_013146195.2 of Codonopsis lanceolata. Taxonomy (NCBI): domain Eukaryota; kingdom Viridiplantae; phylum Streptophyta; class Magnoliopsida; order Asterales; family Campanulaceae; genus Codonopsis; species Codonopsis lanceolata. The sequence continues at coordinate 50,022,970 of CM028377.1, forward strand.
AGCAACAACAACAAGTGAATCCAAGTTTGTAGCTAAAATACAAAAATAATTTAATTGCATCAAAAAACTCATATACTGACATTTTAATATAAAGAATCACCATTTGCTCATGAATTATCATTTTGAGAGATTTATAGGATGCATGATCATTACTTTTGGACAAAATTATAATAAGAGGTCTTTTTAAGTAGATAATACGTAAAATATTAATTTTTTTAACATTAAGCTATATTTATATAATGAAAAAAAAAAGAGATCAGAAATGGTCTTAATAATTAAGATTCACCATAATGATAGAATCAAGAAGAGTACATCTATTAGAAATTAAATAAAAATAATATTATCAAAAGAGCAATTTATGGTTTCCATGTCTTGTGAAAGGAAAATTGAATAACAGTTTGGTAGAGTGAGAATAAAAACACAAATCAAATGAATTCCATATGAAATCTGTTAAAGAAGGCAAAGTAAATTGCAACTACAAACTGAAAACTGGAATGGAAGTGAGGGCTGATGCAAAGTTTGGAGAATTGAATTGCAAATTGAGAAGTTATTTGAAATCAATTAGTTTACAAAATACTAGTGGCTGGTTGTAATTGTGTTTTAGTTCATAAGGAGGCTAATTGTAATTTCAGAAAGTTGGTAGTTAAGGCCGTTAGTTAGTTTCTTTATTCGCTCAAATGTGAATGATTTTATCGATGTAACGGCTACTACTTGATACATATATAAATTGCAGTATGAGCAAGAGAGCAATCAAGCTTTGATTGCTCATGTCTTCCTTTTAGTTTCTTGTCATGGTATCAGAGCTTTAGATCCTTCACCTATTATCACCAATCTTTTCATTCCCCGAAACCCTAAACAATGACAGAAGGAAAATTAGCCGACCAAGCCGATCAATCCAATTCGAAAAACAAAGGAGTTTCCATGGAAATTGGAATTGATTCCAATATGCATCCGTTATACCTACACAATAATGATCATCCAGGTCTAGTTCTCATCGCTACCAAACTCACAAGAAGAAAATTATAGTTCATGGAAGAGATCTCGAAATTGCTTTTCGGCCAAGAACAAGATCATGATCTTGAATGGCACCTTTGCAAAGACCTAAAAAGGATGATCCTCTCTTCCCTTATGGGCCGAGCAAATGACATGGTCATTTCCTCGGATTTTTAATACGGTTACGTAAGAGATTAGTAATGACCTTAAATTTGTGACGATGCCTACTCGCCTGAAGGAACTTGCGTAAAGATTCTCCAACATTGATGGACATAGGGCTTTCCAGCATACAAAGGAATTGCATCGACTTGAACAAGGTAACGCCTCTGTCGAATTCTATTTCCATAAAATGAAAGGATATTGGGATGAAAATGCAGCTTTAGATCCTATTACTGCATGTAAGTGTCCTTGTACCTGTGGTTCTGCCAAGATCCAAGAATCAAGAGATCAAAGAATCAAGTTAATGCAGTTCTTGATGGGGCTGCACGAAAGCTATGTGAATACAAGAGGGCAACTTCTGAGGATGAAGCCATTGCCCACAATTTCTGAAGCTTATTATATAATCAGCAGAAGAAACTCAAAGACAAGGATATGTCCTCGAATTTAGTTCCATTGCAGCCAACATTAATAATCGGGCAATCTCAGTCATGGGAGATAGATGTAATTTTGGGACTTCACAAAACAAGGCAGGATATACTAGAACCATTTTCAAGAAGGGAATATTTTGTAACTATTGTAACAGGGAAGGTCATATCAAGGAGGAATGTTATAGACTCAAGGGTTTCCCAATTGGGCATCCTGGAAATCCTAGTCATCCAGCACACAAATCTAGGACTAATACTGCTGGTAGACGCAGACGAAAGGACAAGTCGAGTCATTTAATCATCAAATTCCAAGGTCATGCAAGTTCAGGCTACATCAGTTGGAAATGCAGAAAACAATGACAAGGCAAGATTGGGAGTGTCCAAGATTGATCGCAGTAGAACAAATAAACCAGGTCATGGCTATGCTAAAAGTCAAAGACAGCCCTGAAGATCATAGTGTTGATCAAAGTGGACACAAATTTGCTGGTATGACACACATGGCAGGTAGTTCTATTCCCATCCATCAGTCTATATACTTCCATAACTTGCATACCTGGATTATTGATACAGGTGCCACAGATCACATATGCACATCATTATCTGTAATGCATGATGTAGAAGTTGCAAATCACTCTATTTTTCTGTCACTTCCTAATGGCACTAAAGTAAAAGTCACTCATATAGGAAAAGCTTATATTAATCCTCAGCTTACTCTAGACACTGTTTTCTACATACCTGATTTCCATTACAACCTTTTGTCTGTATCAAAACTTACTATGCAAACCAGATGTCACACACTTATTATTGGAAAACAATGTTTTTTCCAGGACCTTCAGATGACCAGGACTTTAGCTATTGGTGATATGATTGATGGTTTGTATCTTCTGAAGGCAGACCAATTTTCAGATTCTAAACCTGTTTGCAATATTGCTTCTAAATACAAAGATATTGTTAGCTGGCACCAGAGACTTGGACATAGTTCTTTAAGTACTCTCAAAAATATTGTAGGTTTGAATTCTCTTTGTAAGCATGAAAATATTGAGATTCAGAGAATTTTATCCTCGTGATATATGCCCCCTTGCTAAACAAAGACAATTGCCATTTGTGTTAACACACATTAAAAGTAAAGCTCCCTTTGATCTCATACATTGTGATTTGTGGGGACCATACAGGAAAACTACCATGAATGGTTGCAAATACTTTCTGACTATTGTTGATGATTTTTCAAGGGGGGTGTGGACTTTTCTCATGTCAACCAAAACTCATGTATTTTCTCTGTTAAAACAGTTTAATGCCTATGTTCTAAACCATTTCAAAACCAATGTTAAATTTTGTAGAACTGACCATGGGACTGAATTCTATAATAATGAGGTTATACCCTATCTAGCTAGTCTAGGCATTTTACACCAAAGCTCATGTGTTGATACTCCCCAACAGAATGGGGTTGTTGAAAGAAAGCATCAGCATCTCTTAGATATGTCTAGGGCAATTAGGTTCCAATCGGCCTTCCTATCCAATTTTGGGGATATTGTCTTTGGCCGCCACACACATTATAAATAGGATTCCTACAAAGCCTCTAAAGTTTAAATCTCCATATGAAATGCTCTATAGGACTAAACCTTCTTATGAACATTTGAGAGTCATAGGCTGTTTAGCCTATGCTTCCACTCATCCTAGTGATAAGTTTGCCCCTGGTGAAGTGTGTCCATTTAGGTATCCAACAGACAAAAGGGATATATTTTGTACAATCTTGAAACCAAGAAGGTCTTCATTAGCAGACATGTCATATTTCATGAAGCAATATTTCCTTTCATTAATAATGAAACTGTGAAACCTAATCAACCTGAAATAGATATAAATCTTTTCCATGATAAGTTTCCTGAAAGTAGGAATGGTACCAATTATGATATCAAAGAACAGGATTATGATCCTGTTAACATTAGGGATGATGACAAATCTGATGATCATACAGGTGATAGAATGGATGACAACCTTAAAGTTTCTAATAGGGTTTCAACAAGAATCAAATATCCTTCTGTCAAGTTAAAAGACTACATTGTATCATCTGTTTTTACCAAACCTGTACATTTCTTTAATCAATGCAATATGCAGCAAAGTAGTGTCAATTCCATAATGTTAGTCCAAGAGCCTCAGTCATACTATGAAGCTGCACAAAGTAAAGATTGGATTGAAGCTATGAATAAAGAAATTGCAGCTTTGGAGTCAAACCAAACATGGGACATAGTAAGTCTGCCCCAAGGAAAGAAAGCTATAGGATGCAGATGGATCTACAAAGTCAAGTACAATTCAGATGGCAGTGTGGAGAGGCTTAAAGCAAGATTGGTTGCCAAGGGTTATAGCCAAAGAGAGGGTATTGATTACTCAGAAACTTTTGCTCCTGTGGCAAAAATGGTGACTGTCAGGGCTATTCTAGCTGTTGCTGCTGTACAGAAATGGGAGGTTCATCAACTAGATGTGAATAATGCATTCTTGCATGGTGAATTGGAAGAAGAGGTATATATGCAACTGCCACTAGGGTACAAGTCTCAGGAGAAATCTAACAGTGTTTGCCTGCTAAAGAAATCCCTGTATGGCCTAAAACAAGCATCTAGGCAATGGTTCTCAAAGCTAACTGAGGTTCTTCTAAGCCTTGGATATAGACAATCACTAGCAGACTACTCCTTATTCACCTTGAAAAGAGGTGCAAAGTTCACCAGTGTCCTTGTGTATGTGGATGATGTTCTAGTGGCAGGTAATGATTTAGAAAACATAGTTTCTTTAAAGAATCTGTTGCATGAAAGGTTTAGCATAAAGGATTTGGGGCATGTGAAATATTATTTGGGCATAGAAGTCATGAGATCTGAGCATGGTTTCCATCTTAGCCAGAAGAGATATGCTTTGGAGTTAATTGAGGCTGCAGGTTTGTTAAATGCCAAGCCACTTACTATCCCTTTTGATCCTAATAAGAAACTCCTGAAAAATGAAGGGATTCTTCTTGATAATCCTACAGAATACAGGCAACTGGTGGGAAAGCTCATTTATCCGACGGACTGCACTTGGCCTTTGCAAAGACAATGTTTGAGCCGCTTTGTGCGTAATCCAAGGGATATTCACTTGAAAGCATTGCATAGAGTTCTTAGGTATGTTAAGACTTCACCAGATCAAGGGATATACTTGCCTTCAGACAATCATCTACAGCTTAAGGGATTTTGTGACAGTGATTGGGGAGGAAATCCTAATGACGTAAAAGTCCATAACAAAGCTTCGTATGATGGGAAACTCTTTGATTTCATGGCATTCTAAAAAGCAGTCTGTGGTTTCAAGATCATCTACAGAATCAGAGTATAGGGCTTTGGCTACTGCTAGCTGTGAAGTGATTTGGTTGACCAGTTTGTTGAAGGATATGGAAGTCAAACTGCCAAAGCCTGTCACTATCTACTGTGACAATTCATCTGCCATAGCAGTGGCTAACAATCCTGTATATCATGCTAGGACAAAGCACATAGAATTGGACTGTCATTTCATTAGAGAAAAGATTTCTAATGGTTCGATCACGCAAAGATATACCTACCAAAGGGCAAATTGCAGACATATTTACCAAATTTCTGGGAAAGGTATTGCATTGGAGATTCCTATCCAAGTTGGGAGTAGTTAGCATCCACCTACCCTCAACTTGTGGGGAGGGTGTTAAAGAAGGCAAAGTAAATTGCAACTACAAACTGAAAACTGGAATGGAAGTGAGGGCTGATGCAAAGTTTGGAGAATTGAATTGCAAATTGAGAAGTTATTTGAAATCAATTAGTTTACAAAATACTAGTGGCTGGTTGTAATTGTGTTTTAGTTCATAAGGAGGCTAATTGTAATTTCAGAAAGTTGGTAGTTAAGGCCGTTAGTTAGTTTCTTTTATTCTGTTCAAATGTGAACAGATTTTATCGATGTAACGGCTACTACTTGATACATATATAAATTGCAGTATGAGCAAGAGAGCAATCAAGCTTTGATTGCTCATGTCTTCCTTTTAGTTTCTTGTCAAAATCAATTATTAAAAAAGGCGAAGGCTTATTACTTTCATAATTGGGTAAAATTTTGATCGGTCCATTTTTTAAAGTTTGCAACCGTTCTAGTACCCAGTTTATTTTTAACCGCGAAAGAAAATTTTTCGAAATATTGTTTCAAAAAATGTCATCGTTTTCTTCAACCACTCAGACAAAACACATTAATAGAGCTTTGGAACAATAACTTTGACTAGTTAGCTAAAAGAAATTTATCAACACAGACTATAACCTATCAAGAGCGATTGCAAATCCTTGAACCTTGTTGTTTGTGATCTTACTTTTAGTCTCAGTCTCCGTCGAGTCTCCACCAACATCCATCGGCATGACTGTAGTAAAGATATATGAAGATGGTTCGGATCTCTCACCTCCTTTCGAAGTTGAAGGATTTGATTGCAAAGGCAAAAGTCACTGCAAATATTACACAGAAAGAAACCAACTACTGCAATACCGACGACTCCCATCGCGATACATGATTTGAATCGCGATACATAAATTTTTGAATCGTGATACGTAAATTTGAATCGCGATACTCGGTAGAAGAACAGCTTATGCACTGACTTAAAACTTCAAAAACAGTAGCAAGAGCTCCATCAACATCACTTTAATCACTTCTCAGTTCAGAAAGTGATTATCCTTGCCCTCTTGGACCCATTGATCAAGCACCGGTACCATCGAAATGTCGTGGTCACCCATCGGTGTGATCTTCTGTACAATATACAAAATTTTAACCAATCAATTGGGTTATCCAATATTTTAACTTGTTATCCATTGAATTTATCTACTAATGTCACTACGTATTTTTTTTCCCTCCTAAAAGGAGCGTGGGAGGGAATCGAACATGAGACCCAACACACTAATGTCACCACCAGCATTGGCTTTATCCAGTAACTAGTGTTGCACCCGTGCGTTGTACGATTTATACTTGAGTGTAAAATCATATACTCAATCAAAGTTGAATAATATACAATTAAAAAACTTAATATGAATAAAATAAATAAAAAATGATAAACAGTATAATCAAGGAAAATCACATAATTTTTTTAAAAAGTTATTATAAATTTTAAAATACTTCTTTATATACAACATTTTTTATTGAAAATGTACGATTATTACAACGATTACTATCACATAAAAAATTCAAAGACCTTTAAGATTAGTAACTCTAGACAAAGCGACATACTGATCATAACTAAAAATAGAGTTTTTCAAAAGAAGTATGACGCTAAACACTTTTATTTATAGACATTTCGTAAGGCACCATCAGCGTAAACTGTCTTCTTTAAAATTTGGATGGAATTTAATGATCAGATGGTGTCAGTGATTTTTTTGAAATAAAACAGTACCACTAGAATGACCATTTGAAAGAACTCGATCTTCTAAAACATGGTTTCTTAGTCTTGTAATAATTAATCGTGTGCTAATAAATAACTCAAGGAAATTGTCAATGTTACGAAACAACATTAATGAAGTTTCAACCTTTAAATTCAACTCATGATTTAGGATTCCAGAACATGAAATTCTATTTAAAAGTTTAGGAATATCTATATCGTTCAAAAGATCAACGTTTCTATCAAAATGACACAAAAAATCTAGCTTAAAAACAATATTCCTTTTGAATTGTTCTTCAATACCATGTAATCATATATTGAATTAACCACATCAAGAGTCGGATCTAGAATAACTCTCTTTTCCAAAAATGATGAATCATCGGGACTGCTTCCAAATGAAAGATATGTGTTTTGTACAATTGGAGAGATTGGATCGTTGAATTCTTTAACCAACAGTTGATTGAGAATATCAACAAAAAGTTTCAGTTATTCGGAACTCTCACTAGACCCATACTTTGTATCTCATATTCGTTGTCAACCTAAATATATGTGAATCTCTCCACAAATACAATGAATTAATAGTGGGATGAACTATGTCTTGTGTACTTCCTTTTGGAATCACATGCAATATCTGTCAAAAATCTCCACCAAACACATATATTTGAAAAAAATATTATAAATTTTGGAATACTTCTTTATATATAATATTTATCATTGAAAACGTACGATTAGTACTTTTAATTCTATAAGAGGTGATTTTAAAGCATGAAGTTGTATTTGTCCTTACATACGACATTGTACTTTGAATTGCTAATATTAAAATAGCGAGATAATCTTTCTTGCTACCAAATAAAAGCACCACAAAAAATTATATTTAAATGCTGGATTGGTAATTTTCAAATAACGTTAAAAAAGCACCAATGTTTATGTTATATATATAAATAAATATTAAATAGTCAAATATCAAATTGTTTGTTTTATCTAATAAAAAAAGAATTGAAGTCGAAATAACATACTCTAAACAGAACCTCCAACACAAAAATATTAGGAATAACATATTATATAACATAATTTTTATAAAACTATTCAATAACAATAATTATTGAGTCTAGATTTTTAGTGTGACTTGGGAGAAGTCCTATAACAGACAGTTGATAACAGACTCTAAACAGAAGCTCCAACACAAAAATATTAGGAATAACATATTATACAACATAATTTTTATACAACTATTCAATAACAAAAGTTATTGAGTCTAGATTTTTAGTGTGCCTTGGGAGAAATCCTAACATTGAATACCTTCAAACCATTTCACAACTAGGTTTCTTAGATTTCCTTTTTATTTTTTTTAATAAAATTTTGAGAGAAATTTGTATGATACAAATTTGAATTTCGATTATTATTTAAAAAATTGAGAGTTTAATTTAATTAAGAATGGAAAATATATAGATCTTATAGTAAATTAATTATATTCAAGTACATATCAATATGCATCTTTACTTAAAAAAACAATTTATAAAAATAGAAACTTATATCTATCATATCTGAGAAAAAAATTAAGCATATGATTTTTTTATCCAATTTGTTTTTCAAAATGTATTAAAAATTTTGATCCCAACTTTTTATGTTGGACATTTGTTTTATAAATTTAATTTTGACAAAAATGAAAAAAAAACATCAGTTATGCACTTTTTGACTTTACATCTGATGAAAATAGAGAAAAACATCCTAGATCTGTATATTTTGGTAAATATTTGTAAAATTAAAGTTCAAATTAACATTGGCCTATTACCGATTAAGTCTAATAATTATATATCTTTTGTAAACTAACTTTAATAGATTAAAGATTTTTGCAAATATTATACCTGAATTTTTAAACATGTAGGCTGGACAAATATACTAAAAATTTTATTTTTTAATTTAGGTTTTTTTTTTTTTTGCATATATGAGACCTGGATTTTTAAACATGTAAGCTAGACAAATATATTAAATTTTTTATTTTTTAGCTTTAGACTTGATTAACATGAAGTAGAAAAAATCTCATATATATGTATATATTTATTTATTTATCTATTTTTTTATAGGTAAGTGTGGCCCCTAGTCTTGTCATCTCTCCCACCTTTTAGGTCAGATATATATTTATTTTCTTATAAATTTGTCAATTATTTGTTGAAACTAACCTTAGCCTATGTCCGATCTATAAATTTCACATATAAAATTGCTTGAATTTTTATAAGTATTCGACGGTTAATCACAAAATATTTGAATGACAATAGGAGTAGTGCATATGCTGATACTTTATATAATAATTATTTTTCTGGATTATTACCATTATCGGTGGCAAATAAATGTTAAGAGTAAATTTATTGTAGATACTCGGTTACTATTTTTTTTTCTATTTACTAATTTATATGGAATTGTCTGTAAATTTCATAATATGTCATAATTATGTATGTTTATATTACTGTTGTATGGAGTAAATTATTTGAAATCTGACTGTTATATAATTTATAGATATATTTGATATATAAACTTGTTATAAATTATAGAAAACCATTTTTTAGAATAATATAAATACCTAAGCACCTCAAACAACAAATTGATTCCAAAAATCTTTAAATTTTAGAACTATAAGAATCTAAAATTTATAAGAATGAAGAAGAATTAAACTTTTCATAAAACTATTCATATTACTCATAAATTAAACTTCAAAACATCTAAACAAAATGATTTGTTTCAAAAAATTTATTACATTTAGTTTATACACTTCATACGGTTGCAAATAACTATGGTTGACAATCATTTTATATACTCCTTGGATAAACATTAATTTAATGCATTTATTCTTTTACTAATTTGTCTTTATCTATTAACAAATTTATCTGACATCCATATTTTATATTTCTAATTACATCGATGAATAATTTTTAAATAAAGTTAGTTAAAATATAAAGCTTTCATGAGGTAATGCTAATTCGTTTTTTACTAAGCGAAAAAAATATTATCATTATTTTGGACGTTTACTAAAAATATTTTTTAGTTAACCATTAACTAATTCATTAGTGATGGGAAGTAACTATGTTACTTTGATTTATGGTTTTAAACCGGTTTGAATAATAGTGTATTGTAATTATTTGTCAAGACTTTTATTAATAATGGTGGCAAATAATTTATATTGAATCGACTGTTTCATCATTTAATCTTATTTCTGGGAGTTTATATTACCGTGGTGAAGATTTAGAAGCCAATATGCCAATTACAAATACAAAAAAAAAATCTTAAATTAAAAAAAAAAGAAATTGGATATAGAATAAATTATTCAATATTTGATATTATTTTGATATTGTATTTCTTGTCATTTTGTAAATCATATTGAACTATATTAAATGCTATACAATTTGTTCACATTAAATGCACTAAAGATATTTGTAAAGTCATTTGAATCTAAAGAGTTGTTGTTAACTTCATTAATTGATTTTCATTTCAATTTAAAAAAAAATATATGACAAATATACAAATTATAAATATTTCTAAATTTGAAAAGTCACTTTTGGCTGAATATTTCCATTATTTGCTCATTTCCTTTTATATATGTATAGATGTCACCACCACCACTTGCCTCTACCCACCGCCGCCACTTCCCACCTCCAAACCTCCACCGCCCACTGCGACCGGCAACCGCCCATCGCCGCCAACCTTCAACCACCGCTTCCCACTACCAACCAATGCTGCCGCCTACCGCCACCACCACCACTATTTGCTATTTACTTGAACTTAGATCAAATTACTGAATCATTTACACGATGGCTTGCTACCCCTAGACTAGACTATTTTTTGAAATTTAATTTGAAATTTTAATATAAATATAAACAAGTAATCATAAAAATTGTTGATTATGATGAACATATTTATTATTTTGTTTTGAATTAAGAATATTTGGTTGTTATTTATAATTATAATAAATATGAGTATTTTTTTTTAAATATTTTGTAAAGAATTGCACCGAAATTACATTAACCTATTCTATCGTACACTCTTCATTTGCCGCTCAATTTCAATTTTTTTTTGTATTTTTTTAAATAAAGTATTTAACTTTTTTTATTTTTTACTACTTTTACAAAATCATTTATTAGTGTCAAAATTAGGATATTATTTTGTTCATTGTTGAAAGTGGGACGCACGAATTTTTATTAACGGTGAAAATTTGGTGAAATATTGTGAACATTAAACTATTAACTTACTATTGTGTGTGTGGTTTGGCATGGATGTGTGTGTTTGTATGTGTATGTTGTGATTAGTGAATAATAATATATGTAGGAGTCTCAAAACAATATATGATTTGGTTATTGGGTATTATCTGGATAATACCTATTTATTAATTGATCGAATTAGATCAATAATACCAAAAACTACTCATTAACTATATTAGGTAGATAATAATTTTATAAAAAGTTAACCGATAACACCCAATTATCACCCCTAGTCATAACGTATTACATACTCTCATGGCAAAAGACCGAAAGACATGACAACCGATATCACCATATTTCATGCAAAAGTTGCAAAGTATTCAATGTTGAATTATTTTGGGATAACTGTATAAAAAACTCTGACCTATTTTAGGTATTACAAATTAAAGCCTGACAATTGTTTATAGGTTTACTAAAACTCAACCTATTTTTTATGTTTCAATTAGAACCCTCCGCCCATTTAACCAGTTAAATGATAACGGTCTGCTGAGTAGGATGCCAACATGGCATCCTACGTGAACAGTGGGAGCAAAAAACTATTTTCCCTCAAATTTTATTTAATTATAAACCTTATACAAATTTTGTAATTTCATTAAAAAAAACCCTAAAATTTATTTTCACCAAATAAAACCTTAAAATTTAAAATAAATAGTTATTTATATACCCATTTCATTCTAAGAAAATAAAGTTCATTTTTTAGAAAATAGGGCTCAAAGTATGATGCAAGTTCTAATGAGTATTTAATATTTAATACACATCCGATTCTAAATAATCGCCATGTTTGATTTCGCACACAAATTAAGATGATTGATAATATT